>CM060605.1:26685748-27885748 GCA_030578255.1 Tiaroga cobitis
GGAGACAGAGGGGGGCAGGAGGAACGTGAGGGGGTGCAAACCCGCCTGTAGTCACACATCATGAATATTTAACAGAACTTGTTGGAGTGAGCAGAAAATGCTAGGGTGGGTGAGCTTATGGATTGTGTCTGCGTGCGTTTGGCGTCGGCTGCGTTCAGCGCACCCTTGTTCGGAGTGTGTGGCGGGGTTTGTTTGTGAGATTGGGGTTGGGTGGGCAGCATCAAAGGATCACCAAGGGACAGCAATTCCCATGGCAACAGTTCGTCAGGTAGGGGGCTTGGGGTTCAGCTGCCCCTGCAGGTCCCTCGAGATGGAGAGAGAGAAACGGAGAGAGCGAGGAGACCGGGAAGCATTTTGTCTCAGCACACTTGACAAAACAAAGACAACTCACTCCTCTGGTTTCATGCCACATTTTTTATTCATAAACAAGCTGCTGGCTGTAAAGACATGATAAAGCGGCGCGGGGCCTCTGCTGAGATGGCCACCCATTTGAATGCAAAGCCTCAGCTGCACAAAATCCTCCTGAGCCCCATTATTCTCTGTATTTCGCCGCTATTTTCGTCAGCCGCTAAGCTGGCCATGGATCGAGACTGAAGATATGTCATCAAAATGGTCTCATTCAGCTACCAATGGCCATTAACATGAAAATTAAAGAATTATAAAACAAGCTTGAATGAATGAGGGATGAATAAAATGAATAAAAATCTCCACCCGCCTTGACTCCAGTAATTTTCGCCTCCTTTCTCATCCCACAAAGAGGGGGGATTGCTGCATTCTTCCATTATTGGATTAATTGCCTTTATTTGCTGTAAACATGTGTTTACTGCTAACATGTGCAGACAGTAGAAGAGAGGCAATGGACTGTGTGTGGCACTTGAGACTAATATTTTTTAGATTTCAAGATTCAGAAGTTTCATTTCTGCACTACTTAAATGGAATTGGAAAATAAATTATCACATAAATTAAAAAAAAATTAAAAAATGTAAAAGATTAGTTTACTAAACACTATCATCCATTGGTCAGCCTAACAGATAGTCCCGCACTAAATACACTATTGGTTGAGCCAGATTTGCTGTGCCAGGTTGGTGGGGAAGAAATGTTTTAATAAAGCCACAGTCAGGGGAAATCAAATTACAAAATATTTACTTATAGTTGTCTGTGCGTATTAAGTTGAGAAAAAAAAAACAAGAAAAAAATATTAACATTAAAAAGAAAATTAGACTTCGTCTTGAAAGAAATCGATTAAAATTAAATGTGTCTGTCGTGTATATGCAGCTTAATTTTAAGCGGGTCATCAAACCTCTCCCATTGCCAGTGCATATGGATGGTAACACAGGGAATTTCAAATGGTACACAGGGAAATAACACAGAAAATTGAGAGAGAATCCTTTGACAAAATATGTTTTTTTTTTTAGGTCTGTCCAAAGTTTTTTTAAAACAGTAAAACATTACTCTAAAATGAAGTAGAAAAAAAATATAACATTTTCAGATAATATTTAATTTATTTGCTTCAGTACAATTAAAAAAAGACATTTTAGAAAAATATTTATATTTTAGTAATGGGGTACCTTGCAAGAGGATCATCATATTTGGGCATCAAAAAGTTTTAAATAATATTAGACACTGTGAGTTGTTGGCCCAAAAATAAAATGCAATCCTTATTGACTTTTTATTAAGTTTTGTTATATTGTCAACGCATGATGCATGATACCTGTCTGTCTGTCTGTCTTCCGAACAGTCCTTCTCCTCTCCCATTTTTCTTCCCCTTTCTCAGCATCACACTTATGATTTATTTAGTCCGTTGTTTGTGTCAGGCTGTCGTATTGTTTTGCCTCTATTTGAAAGGTGTTTATTTTGTCAATGAGTGTTTGCCCAGCTGGCGCCAGCGTGCCAAGGTTGTGCCAGCACAGTGCCTGGGGTATGGGCTTAAGGGTTTGGCTGGGAGGAGAGGAGATGCGGAGGGATATGGGCGTTCTGGGTGACGTGGCAGAGTGCCCAATCCTCCACGCCCCCTGTCCGGCAGAGTGTGGGCTTGCAGACCTGTGAGAGCCTATCAATGCCAGTCCAAACGCCGGCAAAGAAGAGAGGCTTAGCTGTAATCCGTATTGACTGCCTTGTGCTTTGTCTGCCCATTTATATCATGGATTTGTCCCACTCAATGATGTGCTTCTGTCAAGTTCTCCCACATTAATCCATAACATTATTAGTTTTCAGTACAGGCCTAATTATTCCAGTTCTGACCTAAATGGTATTAGGATGAATGAAACGAATTCAAGAAAACAAACAAATAAACATTTATAGCCAAACACGAGGTGGTAACAATGGGGTTAATTCTATAGACGTAATTGTCAAATCATTGGCTTTGTCTTCGCAAAACGAGTGTGAAATGAAACATCAGACACACAGGGCTTGCATTATGCAAAGAAGAGGAGGAGGTCCATTCAACTCGGGACAGCACTGGCAGAGGAACGTGCAGCACCCTGCTGCTAAGTCTGTAGATTGAACTTGCCCCTGGCAGTTCTCTGGGATTCTACCTGAGCCAGAACCTGAGGGGAGACAAGCGGGGACTAATTTAAAGATGTGAAACAGTTCCATGGGGACTTTATCAGCACAGTTTGTCAGGACAGGACAGGGGGCAGTTCAGCTTAGCCCCGGCCCGACCTTGTCATGACTGTAGCAGTTCTGCAAGCCCATACAGCAAGTCCCAAAAAATCGAGATGAACACACATTGCACTTTCGGTGCACCTTTCACCCATGTAGCTTAAAGGGTTAGATCACCCAAAATTTAAGACATAAGGGTACAGGACAACATTGGACCCCACTGACTTATGAACAAAACAAAATCGAGTGAGTAAATAAATGAATTTTATGGGGGGGGGTTGTACTCGATTTCTTTCTTTTTTTCTTTCTTTTTATTTTAAGTCACAATCGACAACTTTTTGGGCTTCAGGAATATTACAATATTTTGTTTATTTATGTTTACATTAGGTTAAATGAGTGATATATAAATAAACAACAATAATAAGTATTATTATTATTATTATTATGTACAGTATATTATTATTATTATGTTGATTTTTTGTTGTTTTATTAAAAGTCACAACCAACAACCTTTGATTTCAGAAATTTTTGTGAAATATGTTGTGAACATGTTGACTTTTAGTTAAAACATGTTCAATCTGAGCAATTCTGTTGCATATAAGTGTAAACAACCATTATCCTGATTCCACACCATCATAAGTGGACAACAATGTAATATATTTATAGACAAACCTGCAGTGGGCTACACAGCACTGCAAATTACATTCAAAGCGAATATACAGAGACAGTCTTCTGAGAACATTTTTGTACCTGTGATTAAGTCTCACACCTGTTCTAAAGTCATGATGCAGCTTGGCGCAATAGTCAAGCATGCATGCAAGGTCTCTCTCTCTCTCTCTCTCTCTCTCTCTCTCTCTCTCTCTCTCTCTCTCTCTCTCTCTCTCTCTCTCTCTCTCTCTCTCTCTCTCTCTCTCTCTCTCTCTCTCTCTCTCTCCCAGATCCATATCAATTTGTTGTGCTGTGTGTTGTTTTTCCCCCTTTGCCCGCGTCCCCTCTCCTGGGCCAACGCTCACATCAACGGCGAGTTGATATCGCCACTGGAGGAACCCTGTTTGGAATTTAGATTAATGTGTGACTAGCAGCCAGATGGAACGATAAAAATAAAGCAAAATAAGCTAGCAGAGAGTACTTGAACGGGGGGAAAACAACGGGGGGAAAAAACACAGAGCCACAAAACAACCCTAGTTTCTCTCTCTCTCTTTCAGTGGTTGCACAGTTGACCGAGCAAGACGTGTTTGAGGTCATGAGTGAGCACCTGAAGGAGGGACTGGAGGTGTGTATTTGTGTGTGTAGGTGATCACACGCCTCACGGCTTATCAGATAACAGCACACCTTTAATGGGCCAGTGTGTAAGAGACAGACGGCAAACAACCACTTTTGTCTTATCTGCTATTGTTAGCGAGGAAAGCTAACAGACATCCCAGCCGTTACAGTCGTACCGCGGCCCAGTTCAGCTCCGCTTCAAAACCAGGCCCCCCTGATCCATAATAACCTCTTCCGCCCAAGCACGGCCCAAATCCCATTTCAGCATCACCGGAGGCGGATAGCCGCTTCTGGCTCTCCCACTGCCATTATCACCGAGCAGCACGATCCCATGTGAGTGACAGCACAGGGACTAGTGGGAAGAAGAGGAGACAGGAAGGAGGAGAGAAAGAGAAACAGAGAAAAAAAAGCTAAATGATTGGAAACTGTGCCAACATGTAACAAACATACAAAGGAAGTAGAGCAATCAATTAATAACAAGAGAGTGAGGATAACAAGACACAAGTTACAGATATACTAAGATAGATATGCACTTTTTGCAGGTCAGTATGGGCTTTTTTCTTCTAAAATAAGTTTATTAGAACCGGCTCTCGTCTTGACTGACTTGTGAGCCGGAAAATGATGATGAAAATGAAAATGATTTTATTTTACACTGATTGAAAACTCATTTAGACGAATTTTTTTTTTTGCAGTCTTTCTATAAAGATAAAAATAAACTATTAAAAAAAGTGTGATTTTTTTTAAAAGCTTTTGAGTGAATATTCACTTGCTTTTAACTTATTTTTCTTAAAAAGCAATATGTTATAGAGTATTGCTTCTCAAGGAAATTGATCTTGTTTTAAGATTTTTTTTTTAGATATTTTAACTGGAAAATAAGAAAAATAAGAATAGGATTTTTTGCAGTGTAATACTGAAAGGAATTTAATCTGGTGTCTATTTGTCCTCATCGTATTCAATTATGGATTGTATTCATCATTGTATTCAAGCTATCTTTGATGAAACATTGGTTATTGAAATATTTAATAAATAAAAGTTATATTAGTCAACTGACAAATAAAATACATTCAATTCAGATGTACAGGGGAGATAAAGTGGCTGTAGCAGCGAGACAAAAATACTAATGTGTTTGTCAACTCAGTGTGTGTCGCATCATATCAATGTAGTCTATGAAGACACATTCACAGCATGTTAAGGGAGCAATCTATGTTTAATACCATCTAGTCTTGTATTTTGATAGTGTTGTTTCGAAAACTGTACTTGAAGACATTGCAGATTTTACAATCTTGGCCTCTTGTGTGACTGGTTCAGTCTCAAAAAGTAGTAATAATTTGTAAAAAATGAAAAAAGAAATGGGTAAGAAGCATGTATAAAAGAACAACCTAATCCTACTCATAAAGTCCAACCTCCAACCCAACCCTTAAATTGACCAATGATTTAAAAAAAAAAACTATACAATTTGTACGCTTCCGTAGAATATCATATGATTTCGCCATTTTATTTGAAGTGTTATTAAGGTCCAGACCCACTTTTACTTGATTGGGCATCGGCACCAGCACCATTTTGGTGGAAGAGTGTTTTTTCTGAGTCATGGGCCGCTACAGACCGGGTCTCCTCCCTCCACCTGTGTCCCAGCCCTCCCCTTTCTCTCCCCCAGGGCAAGAGGGTGCTGTTAGGGGCATGTGCTTGATGGGGGCGGAGGGAACGGGGGGGTTGTTGTCAGGGAGGCTGATCAGTGGGAGTCAAGGTGCAGCGGAGCAGATAGCTGAGGTCTATGCATACTAAACGGCCTGGCAAGGGGGGCCTGCTGCTCTCGGCTCGCCCTTATCACACCTCTCGGCTCACTTTATCAGATTAGAGCCCCCGGCAGTCGAGACGAGAAGAGAGAGAGCGAGAGTGGGTTTGGAGGGTGATGGGGGGGCTGGAGGAAAGTCAAAGAAAAGAAACAAGGAGAAGAAGAGACAGGGACCGAGAAAGAGAGACACACTCTGTTCCATGTCAAGCGTGAGTACAGTTGAGATGTGTTACAAGACCAGCAACACACTTCACTGCTCTCATTGTCTAGCAATCAGAGGTTCGCCTCATGCTGTTACTGAATTACTGTTACCAGTCAAAATGAAGGAGGAGTCATCCGTGCCACTGCATTTACATTTTTCTTTTCCTCCCCAAAATAGGGTTTGGAATTTGTGGGCTGATCATTTACATTACTCTGTCCTCAGATACTAAACATATGGGTATATGTTTGCTACTCAGAGCTTCAAAATAATCTACACAGATTTAGTCTCATAACCTAATTAGGCAGCATATCAGTTCTACACTTGTGCCAAGTTCCTTCCATGTTTAGCTCACTTATTGAAAGATGTTACATCCCATTTTTGCGTATAATCTAATACTAAACCCTCGCTTTAGAGCTGCCGACTGGTACCAGCCGTATGTTGTGTATACAGACGCCTACAGATTCATCATGGATCATTTGATTTACTTAAAGAGATTCTTTGCTCTTCACCGACCCATTTTCATTCGTGTTTGTTTTGGTGTCAAACGGAGACTCTTGTATAATCGTTTTTGTTTATGGGGTTGCAAAGGGAACAGCACAATAACTGTGGATTGTTTCTCATTTATCATTTATCTCGTTTCGTGAAATGCGTGAATGCTGCCATGGATCTTGTCAGAGGATGTGTGTCTTTGTGATCTTGGCTATGTTTGCTAACAGAAGTGTATACTCGCCAGTGTCCTAGATCAGTAATGCCCTGAGGCGTGTGCCCTCTGCCACTCCATCTGCCCTTTGAGAGCAGAACAGTGTTTGGTGTCACCCGGACACCCAGAGGCCACAGCGAGGCTGCATTTTCTCTGAATTATATAACGTCAGGTAAAAGTACAGGTAAGCCTTATGTTGTTTCACCTATACAATGTTATTTTTGCTTATGGAATACTAAAGTCATTGTCACTGCTCACTGCCGTTGTTGTTACTAACAGAAAAAAAATTAAAAGAAGTATTAATAATATATAAATACACATAAAATCGAATAATTACAGTATACGTGAAGAAGTGGTGAATAACTAGCCCAAGTACAGACATAAAAATAGAATAATTTTTTTAATTTTGAATATGGGCTAGCATTTGGTAGCAAGATTATCAGTGAATAACGACTCAGATTTTGGTCAGCACAACACGGCTAAAAAAATGCTTACACCAGCCTAATTTGGTTGAAGACGGTCTTCCAGTCTGGCCAAAATTGCCTTAATATATTCTAGCTGGTCTCCCAGCCTCACCAGCTGCCCAAAACACCTCTAAAACTATCCGACTGACTAGTTTGGGAGACCAGCAAACCACTTTAGGCTGGTATAAGCAGTTTATTCTTCAGCAGAGGAATTTTATGGCTTACTTTTATGATACTGTTGTGGGTTTTTATGTTCTTCTTTGAACTTGACAGATGTTGTATGACTTATAAGTATAGGGTGAATTGCCCTAATGTGGGACACTGCCTAATGTGGGACACCTAAGGTCTAGTGTTTGTAGATCCCACATAAATACATGAATGATAGTAAAACTATGGGTTAGACAAAGCTGTGGTGTCATGTGATCAAAATCACATGACCTATCAAATGTCCAATCATATTTGAGGGTGGAGCAATCATCAAACAGGAGGCACTTTGAGTGAAGACCATCCGAAGGTTAGTGACATAGAGTTTTAACAAATTTGATGTTAAGGAGTTAAATACATTTTAAACAAAACAATCCTGCTACTGTTTAGCCTAATATGCTTATGAAATCTTTGTCCATCAAAAAATAGTGTAATTTTGTGTGTATAAACTATATATTTTATATTTTTATAAAATTTCCTAGTGTCCCACATTAGGACATGTGGTTTCCAAATCCGGGACAACATGATCAGCCTAATGTGGGACAGTACTTCAATGAGTCAAAAATGTGTGGTGGGGCATGGTTTGTGGGACAAACATGGTTATTTACATGGTTTTAGTCTTGTAATGCAATATTAGAATACTGTTAATGCAGATTTTTACAGTCATGTGAATTTTTTATTCTTGAAGGGCGGTTTGAAGGCTCTTTTTTGTGTGTATGTGTGCGTGTGCATGCGTACGTGTGTGTGTGTGTGTGTGTGTGTGTGTGTGTGTCTCTCTCTCTCTGTGTGTGTGTGTGTGTGTGTGTGTGTGTGTGTGTGTGTGTATGTAAAAGGTAGTTGACTTCAAATAAAAAATAGCTCTGAATTTAAAAACGCAGTAGAAAACCGATAAAGCCATTCCACTTTATTTTATGCATCTGATTATTCAATGAAATGTATTTCAGATCACAATGGCAAAGGTGAGAAAGACAGGGACTGATTGTCAGACGCAGAAAGAGAGACAAAAACAGGGAAAGGATAAGAGAAAGAAACTTAATCAGTGGAGGCAGGACAGGATGAAATGAGCCATAGAGGAGTATAGGCAGATTGTTGAGGATGGTTGATTGTTGAAAATGTTGAAAATGAGATTTAAGAGAGAATCTAAAATAAAATTTTACTATTCTACATGTATTAATGTGATTTTTGGTCTTTTTATCATACATTTTTCAGTGTCCCATATTGGGAACACAACTGTCCCACATTAGGAAAGCTGCAGATTGTCTCAGACGACTTGCTATAAGAGCACTAATATGTCTATAATTTCTCTTATGAATGGGTTATTTGAATTTTCTTCTTTGATTTGCTTAGGAAACATACTGGGGTTTTTAAAATGGTATTGGGTGTGGATTTAATGTTTTGGTTACACATCACAATATGTCACAGAAGTCTGAAGTGCAAAAAATGTCCCACATTAGGGCAATTCACCCTAGTTATTTAAAAATATCTGTACTGGTACTAACACAAAAATACAAAATAAAACAAATAGCAACATACAGACATAAGGTCTGGTTATGAGTAAATGAGTAAATAATTAAATTCTCATATTTGGGTGAACTATTTCTTTTACAAATGTCAACAGATTTGACCTTTTGGGCAGTCTGTACTTTGTTTACCTCAACCTTGACATTTCCAATCATGAACGTCGGAGTGTAACAATCTGAATGAATCTCAGACAAGGAGTCTGCTGGAAGCAGATATTCTACAGGGAAGTCCTCTCTCATGTCCTGCATTCGAGATGATCACACTCACTCTGTTACACCTGCATGAGCTGAATCCACCACGGCACAACACAGAGCGGCGCTGTGGGCAGCCGAGGCCATGGAACAGGAGAGGGAAAGAGAGAGAGTTGCATGTTGCAAGCTCCAGGCTGCAGAAGGAGAGCAGACCCGAGGGAGCAGCCCTGTGCCTGCAGCCCCATGATGATGATTGATGCAGGCAAGACACACACGCCCCAGCCGCTCAGCAAAATTAAAAGCCTATTTTGTAAAGTTGTAAAGGAGCAGAATGGCACAGGGCTAAGGCAGCCCCCCACCCCTCCTCCCTCCTCTCACCGCCGGGGTCCCGTTTAGTGTCTTTAGTATCATCTACTCCTCAGGGAGCAGGCAGAGGGACTGTTACACGCCTTTCACTCAAGCACATGAGTGCGCACAAACAGACACACGCACTCAACCTCCTGTATACGCCCTCAAGACTGGAGCGTGTCTGCTTGATGAATGTTTCCATGTGTGTGCATGTGTCTCCGGCTGCCTCAAAGATCATAGAGATACAGCATCACATGAAAATACATAAAATGCTAACTAATGTTATAACGTATAAATACGTTGCATTTGTTTAGACCTGATGTTACAGCTCAATATACAGAGACAACTATAAGTGAGCTTCTAAAATAATAATTGTAATTTTGTTACACTTACAATACACACGTAGCAAAAAGTCTATAGTAAGACCCAATATAGTAACTTCTGGCTCAATAATATATAGTGTGGAATTGGAGCAGGCCTTCCTGTTTATCCAAACAATGGAAGAGCGGGCTGGTTTTAGCATCACTGACAGTCTGGTTTATCAGAGTCCTGTAGAGGTAAGTGTCTATCTATAGAGGGAATGCGTGTGACGTCACGGTCGGCCGGAGTGACTGCAGTTACACACACTGAGTGGCAAAAAGACTGAGCGGCAGCATTTGTTTTCAGCGTGAAAAACACCCAAAACTCTTCTAAACTGGGAAAGAGCATTGAGATTGACTGTATAACTAGATTTGACAAGACTGCTGAAAGCTACAGAACAGAGAAGCAAATGGATCGCTGCAATTCACAGAAACAACTGGATCCAGGCAGCGAAAGGTGGATTTGCAGTTATCATTTGTGTAAATTTGCTGAATTTAGGGGTATTGTATTGACAACTCATCAATTAAATATTTACCATCGTATATTCTGCATAATTGGACGTTTTTCAAATAAAAAACACTGACAAAAAACGAATATATATATATATATATATATATAACATTGATATAAGTGATGGATTTAGACCTACCCTTTAGTCACATGAATTTAGACCTTCCTATATTGTGTTTATATAAAGTGTTCACAAGCAAATTTGCATTATGTATTTCCCATCCGTCGAAATCAGGTACAAATGTCAGGAAACACGATTCCTGCTGCGTGTCAATAATATCCACGGATCACTGGATCTTTGGTAAGTTGTAAGGAACACTATATCGAGTCCAACCTTTAGATTAAACTGATAATCGTTTGTTTTATTCACGTTTTCGCAGTTTCTCCTATTGAATCCAGTCACTCAGCAGCTCTTCTGCCACTCAGTCTGGCTGAGAGAGTGTGTTCCGGCGGGAGAGTGACGTCAACGCATACCCTCTATAGTGCATTGGCAGATGAGCCCTGTTTTTAGTTCACTTGTTAATAGGCAATGAGAAAAAATCTCTCGAAGACACTTACTTGTTTGTATATCATTTGCAAATCATTTATCCACAATGTGAATTTAATTGACCAGGCAACCCCAGAGGCTCCTCAAAAGTCTGCCGCCCCTGCAAGTTCCCATCTATCCCCACTTCCTCACCCAGACCTGGCAGTCTGTGTCCCGCCCCCGCCCCACCCCCTTATCTGGCGAAGCCAGGGCGGGCTGTGGGAGTGACAGGCAGCCAGAGAGGGCCCAGTCGGGCCAGAGAGGCACACATGGGAGAGGTCAGGCCCATGTCAAGTGGGGTGTGGAGGCCAGCTGAGGAGCCCTGCCTGCACATTGTGCTAATTTGTGCAGCCAGTGTAGACAGAGAGGGCAGGCCAGGAGGAGAAGGAGGGGAGGGAGGGCAGCGTGGACCCGGCATATGGGGCCCGGCTGAGGAGGAGACTGTAGAGGGCCATTCGGATTCCCTCTACCACACTTTCACTACTTCGTACGCAGACATGCACATACACCCACAATCACATCACCCCCTGCTTGAGTGGGGCTGTGACAGCCACCCATCCCCTCCATCTGTAAGGCAGACCATGCCAGTGCTTCTCAACGGGAAAGCATCATACCAACCTTTTCCAACCTTTCCACACATCCCTCGATGAACTTGGCAGTAAGCTGTGACTAACTACCAGCAGTCTGTGGTAAGAGCTTTTTTGCCTTGAGGGAATGTGTAAACATGAGAACGAGACTTGCCAGTGTAAACATCCAACTGATTGATGTACAGATCTACTGTGCTCAGGACTCTAAACCATGTGCACTCTACGCAGAATTTATGCTGCCAGACAGATGAAATGCGTGTTGTTGTTTTTTTAAACCAGTATGATGCACAAATTAACTCACATTTGTTAAACTTTACAATAGGGTTAAATTCATTAACATTAGTTAATGCAGTAGGTATATCATGAACAAACAATATAATATATATTCACCTCAGCAGCCATTACTCCAGTCTTCATGTGACACTGAAGACTGAAGTGACGGCTGCTGAAAATGCAGCTTTGCCATGACAGAAATAAATTTCATTTGAAAATAAATTACTTATTAGTTAAAATAATTATAAAATAAAATAATTAACACTGTTAACTAACTATTAACTATGCATTTTGCCTCAATAAACTCCTAATTACTGTTAATAGTTAGTAGCCTATAAGGTAATTGTTAAGTTTCGGTATTGGGAAGGATTAAGTGAATATGGTCAGGCAGAATAAGGCATTAATTTGTGCTTTATAAGTACTAAAAAACAGCCAATTCACTAGTAATATGCATGCTAAAATGCAACTAGGTAGAATTGGACCCTAAACTAAAGTGTTACCAAACACTTGAGAATTAGAGACTTCTTTCAAAAACAAAACTTTTGAACAGTAGGCTAGTGTAGGTTAATACTATTTTTTATAAATGCAATATTTTTTTCATTGTTAATCCATGTTTGCTTGCAATACATCAACTTGAAATCATTAATATATGTAGATAATAATGTTAACCCAGATAGATAAATGCACTAAGTATTCTTAGCTCATGATAAATAATGCATTAACAGATTGACAACAAATTGAACCTGTATAATGTTACAATAAGCATTTTATTATCTTGTCATCTATTTGACTCATATAAACTGAACAAATCAACCAATTCCGACCAACTAAACCCCACTGCTAAGTTTAAAATACAAATACACTACTAATTTCAAATACTGAAAGTCACATTAGTATGAAAAAAGTGTCCGTATCCATATGGGAGTGTGTGTCGACAGCCTGTAACACCATTTGTTTGGGTTGTGGCTGTGCTCTTCCAGTCGTACTCTCCGAGCACCACGATCAGCTACACCTGCTGAGCCAGGACAGGCTCTCTCTGCGGGAGGCACTACTCAGCGCTACTTCATGGAAAAATGGCTAATGTCCTCAGCATCCCAGTGCAAGTGAGAGCTGGTCTCCTCCATTGCTGATCAGTCTAGTTCACATCAAAATCAGGTATCTACAGTGCACCCTTCTGCCCTAAGCATTCAGCCTCGTTTACAGTGGGGTTGTGACCCTGGCTGAGTGATGGGAGAGTCAAATTGGAGCCAACCTAAACGGCACCCCCTCCTTCAAGCCCCATCCTTTTCCTCCCACACAGGAGGGGCAGGGGGCAACACCACTGTCACAATCAATTGCAACTGAAGGGACAAATAAAGCAGCCCTCCCCAACTAGTCTATAATAGCAGTCAATGCAATATCACAGACCCAATGAGCTGCCATGCAAAATTATTAGGCAGGGAGGAAGCAGAGGGGAACAAATATATTCTACAAAAGAGATTCTGGGTGTCTGGCAGGCTGTATGCCTTGTGAGAAATATATAAAGAGCATTTGGGGGAGGTGGAGGTACTAGCACCTACTCTGAGCCATCGAGGAGGGTGTCTGTCTGTTTTTCTTCTTTTTTTTTTTTTTTGTCTTGGCTGCACCCTCTGGGTCCCAACTGGGCCTTGTGTCACAAACAGATGGGCGCCACACAAAGGACCCCCTCACCTCACCAAGCTGGTCCCCGGCATGCCTGATTAAACCCTAATACCAAAGTTAGAATTGATACAGTGACTCGGTGGTGATTCAATTAGGGCAGTGGGCATGAGTGAAGCCGTACAAAAGAGATGGGGTAGTTACAAACTCATTTTAGTTTGATTATTATGGCATCCTGCACGTGGAAGCAGAAAATTACGGACTCATGTGTCGGAGACTTGATATCCTCTGGGGCCGTATCAGAGCTCACATACGAGCTGGATGTCACAGCTGACAAAATCACATACCCTTCATAGATTTAAGAATTGCCAAGTAACTCCTTAATGGCGGAAGAACTCACAAAGCAAAATTGAAGCAGTATATTGAAGAGAACTCTTGGTAAAGGCGGCTAACATCTTTAAAACTGGATAATGATAATTATTTGTGTGACAAATTAACAAAATGCAAAACTGACTTGGTAGAACTTACTCCGTTAGCTCCTGTAATGTTTTATATAAGCGTTTACATGATGTACACAGACAACCGTTTTTAAATTATTAAACACTAAAAATTGAAGTGAAAATGATTGGAATAGCATAAAGAATAATAAATGCAAAAATAAAGCGCAATAAAAGAATATTTTCACACAGAGCCGGACCACCTGCGTGCAAATAAGTGTTGCAAACATCTCTCCTCTGAGATTAGTCCATGTGATTTAAGATTCCTGTGATGATGATAATCAATATGGCAATAGCAATTGGCAATGATGTATGCACTAACCAGAAGTGCATTAGTCAGGACGACACCACACTGTGGGTATTGATAGCAGGGAGCCAATACGACACGCGTGAGGACAGATAGACGTATTACTACACACAGTAAAACATGGAGATACAGAGATCTCAGATGCCCAGCACAGACAGTCAGCACTTTATCTACAAGTTCCATTCAATGACAAGAGCTGACCTGCACTCCTGCAGTTTTTATACCGTAAAAAGAAGAGACATCTTCAAGAGCATCCTAGTTCACTACAGGTCAGAACTTTGGACATAATTGAATATGTTTATCAAAATAATGATAAAAAAAAATTGTTTGGTAATATACGGTATACATATTCTTGAGGAGGTCAGGAATCCCCCCCCCCCCCCCCCCCCCCCCCCCCATTTAAGGGAGTGTGTGTCTGTGTGTGTGTGTGTGTGTGTGTGTGTGTTTCCATGTGGAAGAACTGGGGAAGCCTCTTATCTCACAATGTTCTCCTTTCATTTCTCACTCACTACCTCTCTATCTGTGTCTGGTCTTGCTGATATGCTAATCGGTGTGTAAGTATATCCTGTCAAATAATTATGGCATATTAATACTATCCTCATCTCTGTATAATTTGCCCATATGCATAATCGTATTTAGCTGTTTCCTCAGAATGTGAGAACTGGAAAAGATAGTCTTACCTTGGGCAATTTAATCTGCATTGATTGAATATCAGACTCTTTTAAATGTGATAAAGTCTTATGCGGCACAGACAAACGTTTTCAGATTTGACGGCTTGTCATGGGACTCATTGGTCAGACCAGTAAGGTACAAATAAAACACTGATCTAATACGGATCACACAAAAAAAAACTTTTTTTTCTTTCTTGTATAGCAAATTAACTTAATTTCAAATTTTGTGCTTGAAATAAAAAAAAAATGGACCACTAATCACCAAAGTTGTACAAAATCTAAATAAACAAATCACTTTAAAATCAGTTGTAGGACTATGAAGTAATTATTTAATGAACTATGCTGCAATGGGACATAAAAATGTTAAAAATGGCATTACTATATTGGTAACTTATTATAACATTGAATGTAAAACCATGAAACTGAACCACAGGATGACCAAATGAATGCAGATTTTCCTATTTGTCTCATGGGTATCATACAAGGTCTAAAGAAAATAAAGGATTGTAAACACTTCAGAGATGGAGAAGAATCAATTTTGATGCTTAATTTAAAAGTGAATATGGATGCAGTGCATAAAAAAAGAAGAAAAAAAGAAACAGTTTTACATACTCAAGCACCCCTGCAAAATCAAGCCTGTTTCTCTTGCAGAAAGGAGTTTATAGATGTGGACATTATGCAGCTAGAGAAAGGGCAGACCTGACTCATTGCAGGTCACGTTAGGATGAGCCACTCAAGGAAATGACAAGTGTGGAAGATAATGGCGCGAGGGGCTCACCAAATAGGCATTCATCTTTGTTGCTTTTGTAAGGCAGGGCAAGCCAAGGTCAGCAGCTGAGTGAAGCATCTTTGTGAGTAGGCGGACTCAGAGAACAGCAGACTGGACAGGAGGCCACGTGTCGCTGGCAGGATTAACAATGGTCATTTCATAGAGGAACAGCCCTTTCTCTCCTCCGTTTGTTTCGAACACCCGAAACACCCTCAAGCCACTTAGGGCCTGCCCTCTCCTTGACATTTGACCCCTGACTGCTCACAGGTGCTCTCCCCACACATACGTACGACACACACATATTCAGGTCTCTTTCGTGCAGACAATGAGGTGCAAAAACCTTCCACCGGTGCCCCAAACACCCTCAAGTCTCTGCCCATGACCTACCTCTTTCACCTTCTCGAAGGCTAGGAGAAAAATGAGAGCAGCTCATGTTAGGAAACACTTTCAATTTGTCTCTGGGTAATATGCGAGGTATTGCATTAAAGACAAATAGCATCCCCCTCTGTTTCCTTTATCACTGTCAAGGCAATTAATAGGCCAAGGACCCTTTTACTGGGTTAGCAGACAGAGGGCAAGACGAGAATCTCTCATACACGAGCCAACACGTCCGGCAGTATCCCATCATCATCACCACTCTCAGAATGCACACAGGCTAGCACATTTATTTTTTTAAGATAATAATATATCTGTCAGATAGTGTTTTAATGTACAGATGGTCGGTTTTGAGTACTAAATGAGAGTTATAAGGAGGCCAAGACAGCATCTGTGAACCCTTTTCACATTTTTCGAAAGAATGTGAAATTCTGTGGAATGAATTCACATTTACGCGTGTGTATATAAGTTTATGCATTCTCTGGGAATCGAACCCCTGAATTTGGTGATGCCAACACCTTGGTTTAATAATTTGAGCTGCTGGAAAAGCAGATACAAAAAAATGTTAAAGAGATCATACTGCACTCTCATTAGTAGTTAAAAGCATCATCAAATCTGTGTTCATCTATTAAATGTTTAATAAATGAACACAGCGGGCATGAAACCAATTCTGTAGATATATTTGGAGCATTCTGAAGATTTCTGCGAGCTCAGATTCCATTATAAGTGGTACTTTTTCAAATCGGCTCAATTTGATATGCATCCCTTTAAGGCTATCTTATATGCCTTATATGAAGCAAACTGTTGGAAAATGTAGCTTTAACTGTAGTGTCATAGTGGACACAATGAAAAGAAGTTTAAAAATGTGTCATGCCACTTTAACAAGTGTTTTATCCCTATCTAAGTATAGTGTCAGCCATGAATTGAACATCACCTTTAATAACATAGTCAAGGACATCATCAAATCTGCATCCATTTATCTGTATCACTGTCCATAAGGTATTATTATATAATGACAACTAAACAACAGGAGTGCCACACTTAATGTTGTTCAGTGCTTTGAAAGTGTTTATGTGGAGTGGGGGGGGGGGGGGTGCTAGATTGGGGGGAGATGGGGGGGGGGGCATGAACAGTTGTCAGGATCTTCCTCCTTTTTTGCACAAATTTGATTTCGAGGAAATTTTGTGTGTAAGTGTGTGTAACAAAACGATAAGAGAAGCAGGATCTGATACAGGATGATAAAACAGTTTTGCTGATGTCAGGGTGGATTTTTGCATTTCACAGGGGAGGAATTGGATGTTATCTGTATCAGGGTAACATTTTTCCCCCAGAGGCTGCCCTGGGGCCATAGCCTTTCCCTGCTCACCCACAGACACGGAGCTGATCTCTCTGTGCATTACTCAACAACATACAGCCATGATTCGTGAAAAACAAATAAATAGCATACAGTATAAGCAGCTTTGATTTTATTGTTTACATTCCATACAACTTCTCCAAATTCATTTAATGTTGAGAAAATCAACGGCTGCTCAAAGCAGTTAGGATGGGGCAAAGGGCAGGCGAGGTCTGCGCCTGTGTGCGGTAGATAGAGTGAGAGAGAGAGAGAGAGAGAGAGAGAGAGAGAGAGAGAGAGAGAGAGAGAGAGAGAGAGAGAGAGAGAGAGAGAGAGAGACTCAGGTCTCCTTGGCTGTGCGCCTTTCAGCTAGTCCAAGCCTGATCTCCGACGGCTGCCCGGCTACTTTACATGTCTCATTTGAATATATTGATTGGGCCATCTGTAAGCCATTTATCTCTTTCAAAGAACCGTTAGAACAAGCCACCCCTCCTTCATTCCCGCCCACCCGTGTCTCCTCTCACATTTACACACATACACGCACGAATGCTTGCACACGCATACGCACACACAAGCACGCACACACGCACGCCTCCCCCACCTTTAGATACACACAAATGAACACATGCATCTAAACAAAGCCACCACTTCCACCTGCTAATGTACAGATGATGCTAATAGAGACACAATATGCAAAAAAATAAAAAATAAATCAATACATAATAATTGACAATGGCTTTATCTAATCAAAATTGTCCTTCATCTGTCTTGTGGAGTTTTCTCTGGGAACAGAGTGATTTAGGTGCATGGACAGCACCTTTAATGCCAGATTCACCTGAGATTAGGCCAACATGTAGGCCAAAATCCCTTTATGGAAGTCAGTTCACTTGGCAGCCATCTTGACTGTTTCAAGACATTTAACTCTTTCCAGACATTTATGTTTTAAGCAGTGTTGTTATTGTTAACTAAGAGTAAAATTATTAAAAATAGTTCCTCGGTAATTGAAATAAAGCTGAAAAAACATAAATCTTAGATTTGAAACTTTTTAAACTTCAACACTTCAAAAATATAAACAAAAATAAATCTAAATAGGTATAAAAACAAAACTAATAAAACATTTCTATTCATTTCTAAAACTAAAATGAAAACGGAAAATATAAAAATTTGAAATACATACTATAAAATACCCTATAAACACACTATAAATAACACTAAATACAAGTAGCTGGAATCTATTTGTATGGAGAAAGACTGAAATATCTGTTGTTTGTTTGTCAAAATTACTTTTTAAAATGGTCAAAATCTATTTGCTATTTTCTTTATTTTTCATATTAATGTTTAGGATAGTTAATATTATGGTAGCCTGTTTCCACCTCAGAGTAAAAAAAAATGTGATCATGCGCTGAAGTTAGAAATAAGAAATAAAGTCACATTGCAAGATATAAAGTTGCAATTTGGAGAAATAAAGTTAAATGAGTACTTTTACATTTTATTTTACGGAGATCATTTTTGTATTTTAAAGAGGTAATGGGCTCACATACAGTACAATGCACATTCTGCCTTAAACAATATCAAAAAGGCAATTGGCTATTTAACCTGAGAAGTGTGTGTCTTTCATTCTTGTAGTTGCCACATTGAGCATCTCCTCCTATACTCTTTCTGATGTGGGCACATAAATAATAAAAACAATTTAAAATATTTAGTTTTAGTTTTTTTTAAAGATAATATAAAAGTACAATATGTATTTTCTTCAAATAGAAAGAGAAGAAAAGAAGCTAATTAATGCATTGGTAGGGTGAAGGCAGCTGTGGTAATCTTCTCATATCACAATCGTCATAGCATTAGCGTGTTGTTAGAGCGAAGGCAAGGTTGAACCATCCCATTGTGCCGAGACGCAGGGACCCATCTGCAAGCAGCAGATATTATTTAGAGATACGCAATAGAGATACTCTGTGAATAAAGCAATTGTACCACTTTGCCTGTCTGAGCTGTGTGAAAACCTCCTTTTACAGTGGACTAGACACCAGACGTCCTGTTCTGGCCTCGTATCAGCTTCTTTTGGCCTGTCTGTGCTTCTACATCATCAGTGGAATCAGCTGATACAGCACTAACCCCATTGGCCGGATGCCATTTCCATGCCTGGTTTTGCACACACATTGAGAGGATCTGGTCTCATCAGGTGATGTTGGTGATGGCAACAATCATGGTGGTTTCTCACAGTGTCATTTGAATTTTTACGAGTCAAGCAGAGCTGACGGTGACCTTTCTGTGGTGCGTAAGTGCAGGCCCAGCAGATGGTGGAAAATTGGACGGACTGTCTGGGCCATACGGAGCATATGCAGTGAGTTTGTGGAGCCTCGCCGTAGAGCGGCGAAGCCCGGGACGTGGACGGCCGCCCGGTGAGACTGGCACAGCTTGCTGACATTGGCATGGTGCAAAGGTACAGCACGCCACCCTCTGAGCGCCTCTTTCCCTTCTTATCCCTCGTTCAAACACAAACCCACTGGACCCAACAAAACGAAGAGGTACTTAACCCTGTGCTAATCACATTTAGAGAGACAATGAGAGCTTGCTCATGGCTGGGACATTAATCTACAGTAGGTTAACTTGAGGACTGGAAATCACAGTGGTTTGTAACAACCCCAGACCTGTATGGTAAGTGATATAGATCAAACCAATAACTGACACGCTTTATCATTTTTAGTTGTAAGGTGCAATGAGTTGCAGTTAGAAGCAAACACTTTTTGAAAACTTTTTTGAAAGAACTCTCTTATGCTCACCAAGGCTGAATTTATTTGATAAAAAATACAGTAAAAACATTAATATTGTGAAAATATCATTACAATTTTTCTCATTTAAAACATTTTAAAATGTAGTTTATTCCTGTGTTGGCAAAGCTTATTTTTCAGCATCATTACTCCAGTCTTCAGAGTCACATGATCCTTCAGAAATCATCCTAATATGATGATTCGGTGCTCAAATAACATTTCTTATTTTTATTAATGTTAAAAACCGTTGTGCTGCATAATATTTTGTGGAAACCGTATTTTTCCACAATTCTTTGATGTATAGAAAGACCGAATTGAAACACATTTTAAATGTCTTTTCTGTCACTTAGCATCAATTTCTTAAAAAAAAAAATAAAATAAAAAATCTTACTGACCCCAAACGTTTTAATGGTAGTGTATGTTTGATAAAATCTCTTAATTGCATCAACAAATGTCTGAAAAAGCCATTTTCTCAAAAACTAGGTTTTATGACAGCCAACATTTAAATGATTATATCTCGAGAATGGTTTGGATTAGAAACATAAAGAAAGATTTTTTATTTTTCAGTGATGGGGCAGGTCACAAGGTTCTCATTTCAAAATTCCCCAATTTATAATCTATTACAGTAGAACTCAAGCAATGGCAGTTGCATTGTATGTTCTATACTAACAGAGATAGGATGTCCAATTCTGACCGTTTGAGTGACACCTGCTCTGACTGTTGTGTTCATACGGTCAACTTTAGATCTGCAAGCATCCTATTGTACTGTGTCCTTCTTTCACATTACTCTGCATCAGCAGTGTTCTGTCTTACTCCCAGATAGCATTCCTTTTTTTCTTTCCGCCTCTCCCCCTTCAGATGTCAGCATCTGTACACAATTCCTGCGCTGCAAATCCTTCAACTGGATGGATGAACGTCCGCAGCCCATTCATCATCGCTCTTATCCCCTGCCCTCGCTGCTGTTTTTACATCATCCTGTAGTCAACTTGACAAGTGATGTCCCAGTCTCTCTTTCTCTCTTTTTTCTCTCTTTGCTTTCTCCCCACCCTCTGTCCATATCGCTGTCCGTTCCTTTCCCTTCTCCAGCCTGCACCACTGGGATCAGTGCGGCACTGTCCGCTCTAGCCGTAAAAGGCCTATAAAAAGCTAACACGGCGAAGAAAGGGTAATGATGAAATTTAACTGCTTGCCTTGGCGCACCTGGGGTCTGGTGTGGCCCGGGGCCTTAAATCGCTTCCCCCATCGTTGCCACCGGAGGACCCAGTGCACTGAACCAGAACTGCCCCGCCGAGGTCAATGCCACTGCAGAGAGGGAGAGTTATTTCGTTTTAAAGATGTGATATAGATTTTGTGGGATCTCATTTGAGCCTGAATAAAAGAGCTGGCCAGAGGAAGTTTGAAATATGGTGGACGAGAGACTCTCCTAGAGAAGGACAGTAACTGTAGTGCTGTTTAACCTGCAGCGGGCCAGATGACTGCTGGGATCAGCATTTCATGCTGGTGCTTAGACTTGGCCTGTGTTTATATTAGCATTGGAGAAGATGGTTCGAAACTGGAGCTTCCCAAGTTATTCCTAATTTGAAGGTAAACTATAGGCGATATGCTCAAAAAAAGAGTAGCATTATTAGAGAACATGTCAGAAAAACATTAAAAACTCATTAAAAAGTCATTTTTGCTGTGTATTGAAAGCAGCAAAATAGTATTTAAAATATTTTAATAATTATATTTCAAAATAAAAGTTCTGTCATATTTTAATCACCCTCATGTTGTTCCAAACCCATTAGACTTTTCTTTTATCTTTGGAACATAAACGAAGATAATATTTGTAATATTCTCTCATTACTTTTGTTCATCCATTGAAATTTTTGTTCAGCCAAAATTTTCAAACTTCAAACTTTCAAGTTCATAAAGAGACTGTAAATGCAATCAGTTTGAGAGAGTTGAGTTGGTTTAATCCAAGTCTTCTGAAGAGACACAATCATATATAGATATATGATGAAAATAATATTAAAAACATATCTTCATTTTCATTACAAAGATGAATAAAAGTCATACAGGTTTGGAAAGACTTGAGTGTGAGTAAATAATGACGGATGCATTTCTATTTTGGGTGAACTATCCCTTAAAGCTACACCGTAAAACTGTTGTTTTTTTAGTTAAAATAATGCTTTAATGCTTTAAATACACAGCAATATAACTTTTTAACAAGTTTTCAATGTGTTTGTTGACATTTTCTCCAGTAAAAATATCTAAAAATCCCTAAAACAACAAAAATGTATTTGAGAAACAATACTGCAATTTCAGGGAATGTATCTTCATATCTTTCAGATAATGTTACATTCTCTATAGAATGTATCTTTCAGAGAATGTATTTTTAATTCAAGTAGCCTATATTTTGTCGAATTGCACTCCAAAAGTGAAAAAAAAGACAAAATACAACAATACAAAACCTACAAAAATAAATCATAATATCTTATGCATTGTTTCTTTTCAAAGTCATTAAGAAGTTTATTTTAAGGTGTCCTTGTAACAGTGTAACTATAGTACGGAGTAATTTGAATTAACAATATGTATAATTAGGGTTAGGGTTTGGTTTAGAGTTGGTGGCATGTCATTTTCTGTTATTACTACAAGTACATGTAACATGTGACTGTAAAATATTTATTGTTACTTTTTGTGGTGTATTTAAAGCTGTCTTGCCTTACTTTTCTGTCACAAAAAATCACTCAAAATTTGGAGTATGTACACTAAATACAAGTGATAAAAACCGAAACAAACATATTTCTTTTGGATACAATCAGAAAAAAAACAGCATTTAGCTAAATACTAACAGCAACCAAATGCACTAATTATGTGAAGCATTTTGTAAACTACTTGTTTTATATGAACTGTCCGGATCAATCGGTTCCTATTATTGAATAGAGGACACTTTCAGAGTGAATTTGATTGCTCAGCTTGGCTACAAAGCTGTATGTTCAAGCAATGTGACAAAAAAAGTAGTGCATCACTTTGCTACTTGTTGGAAAAAGTAGCTTGTTACCTAAAAAACCTCACTGTTTTGAAAACAGTTTTAACCATCACTTTCCACTCTCACATGTATACAGTCATACACTGGCTGTATCTGTCCATCTCAGCATGCCTGGCGCTGTCAGGGCATGACTATTTTCAGTTCAGTGACTGACTGGCCCATGCCCAGAGCTCAGTCAACATCCCTGAGTTGAGATCCTGGCAAGCTATTGATCAGGGCTCCGCCTCCCACCTGTCCCTGGCTACAGCACAGGCCATTCTCTCTCTTTTAACTCAGAGCCTCCTGGCCTGCCGGCGTGGAAAATCACCCTTTGATAGGCCGGCAGAGCTGACAAAAGGAGCAGCCATACTGCAGAGATATACATAGAGAGAGAGAGAGAGAGAGTCTAAGTCCATGCTGCATTGTCTCCTGCTTATGGAATGTTGTAATCGTCGTAAACAGCTATTGTCATCCCCCATTAAATTTTACTGTTAATAAGTTATTTTAGGGTGTTTAAATTGTTCTTGCATTGTAATAAAGCATACTATTTTAGTAGTATAATCTGCTAGTTTGCAGTTTGCATCCAGTATAATATAAATTCAAGTCTACAGTATATGTTCTTTATTTTGAGTTTATTTTGAAGACATGGCAATAAAAAATGAGTCTGAACATCCATTTAAAAAACAGTCCTGGATGTTACTCGATGAATACAGCATTCTAGTTTATAATATAACATTCACACACACACACACACACACACACACACAACACACACATATATATTTACACATATTTTTAATATTTCATTTTATTTAAGTAAATAAACAAAGAACATGTTTTTTTATGGTTTATGTTTTAGTTAGTGATAATAACCCTGAGATATATTAATATATTTCAAACATAATTTTGTCTTCATCATATATAGCGACCCTTATGTTTTAGGAAGAAAAACAGAAAGATAATATAATAATATTTTTAATTTGCTTGAAATAACCTGTAAATAAATAAAAACACATGTCCTAAATATTTTTTTTTTTTATGTGGTAATCTTTACCTTAAGAAATAAGGAGCTCTACACACACCATTTAAAAACTAGACCACCCATCAGAGCTAGATGTGTGGGGTTGCCCACGACAAGCCTATTTACTGCTCTTGGAAATTACTTATTACTAAAAGGATTATCACGACACACATACAAACACAAACATGGTAATCCTCATTAAAACTTGGAAAGCCCCACCAATGCAATCCAACTGATGCCCCTGTAGGATGTGCTACGACACAACAGTCCCCATCAGACATCAGACCCCTCTCATCCACGGAAGTGCTGACTGTAACGGGACGGTAAGGAATAGAGGCAGTGGGAGACTGAAGGAGGGCAGGAGAGAGATAGAAAGGAAGCAGGTGCTGGAGGTCCAGAAAAGAGAAGTGCAGAGAGGAAGAAAGAGAGAAAAAGAAACAGAGAAATGCAGCAAACGTGGTCGCGGCAGAATGGCCCCCTGCTTTTGATCTGCCAATTCGAATGTAATAACAGATAAATAGACAGGGCTCTCTGGGATACAATGGCAAACAGCTTGGGCCTGCCAAGGGAAAGAGAGCTAATGCTCTCCCTCATACACAGCCCCTGCGGCAGGCCTGGCTCTCTCAGCCCCACTGTCACACTGAATGATAAAGCAGACAGATTGCTCAGAACGGCAGACACTTTGATACCCAGCAGCTCCTGAGGCGCAGCCGGAGTGCCTCTTTAGCCATTCACAAGTTAATGTGCCAATTTGTTTTCCAGCATGCCTCAAGGAGAATTTATGGCGATGGACTGAGAGCAACGAGTAAATACTAATAAAATGCTCTTTTTGCGGCAATTTGTTTAATTGGCCACAGTGGGGATGGGTTCGTTGAGCTGGAGTGAGATGACCCAGAGAAGATGGCTATGCAGATGTTTGCCACATCTCCCTTAACGGTGATCTAAGCGTCGCCGTCTCCCCCTCTAATAGGCCACCCGTGGAAGCACTTATCACCGCTTTACGCGCAAAAGCCTAAGCTAAACGCATTGACATAAATGTAAATAAATAATAAAGAGAAAGTATGGAGGACAATATTTGACCTTCGTGAGGACATAACGGAGGGATGCTTAAACTTTTGTTCGGTGTCCTCCGATTAGCAACGGAGCAAGAGATTTGGTGTGCAAGCTTCTCTTAAAGCTAGCCAGATACCAATTAAAGGCCTCTTTGTTCTGCACATTATCTCTAGTTGCACTGTAAATTAGGCATGCAGATTGCAAAAATCAACTAATATTGGAAAAATCTACTACACCTAGCTTGAGGGAGTATGTCATTTACATAAAAGAATTAAGCATTAGTCCTCCATTCAATCTTGTTCCCCAGATTTGAATAAGCTGCTAAAATCATCATTTTAATTTTACTCCTTCAGACACACACACTATATGTATAAATATATATATATATATATATATATATATATATATATATATATATATATATATATATATATAATTTATATCAATACTTTAATTTAAAGTATTTTTTATCATTATATAAATATGTTTTGTAAAAAAAAAAAAGCTTTACGTTGATATAAAAGATTTCTATTTCAGATAAAATATGTTCTTTTGAACTTTATATTCAACATCAAAGAAAAAAAATATTGTGGTTTTCACAAAAATATTAAGAAGCAAAAGTAGTTTTCAACATTAATAAGAAATGTTCATTGAGCACTAAATCAGCATATTAGATCATGTGACACCGGAGACTGAAGTAACGATGCTGAAATTTTTAAAATCCATTAGAAAACAGCTATTTTAAATTGAAATTATATTTTATCAATATTACTGTTTTTTCATCAAATTAATTCCTCTGTGAGCATAAGAGGATTAATTAAAAAATGTTAAAAAAAAACCTTTACCGACTATTTTGACCGGTAGTTTGTCTACATATACATATACAGTACACACACACACGCACACGCGCACACACACACACACACACACAGAGTTGTAATCGAAATTATTCAACCCCCATTGCAAAAAAATAAAAAAATAAAAAATAATACAAATTCAAGTGGTTTCCTCAAATTCAACCAAAAATGCAACTTTTATTGACTTCTGCAGTCTCAAACCCCCTGAATACAATCCCTCACAAATGCACAAATCTGCTAAGCAGGTGTTGTCTCAAGCACATCTGATGCAACTAATCCAGGGCTCCCTCCACATGGGGGGGGGGTTCACAAACAAGGAAAATAATATTAAAAGATAGTGAAGGCACTAAATGTTCCTAGAGACACCATTGGAGGCATAGTTTGCAAGTTCAAAGTTAAAGGAACAGTGGTTACACTACCTGGACGGGGCAGAAAAAGGAAGCTATCAACGGCTGCACAGATTTCTGAGAAGGCAGGTTCAGAAAAACCCTCGAGTGACTGCAAAAGACCTGCAGCAAGACTTGGTGGCAACAGGCGCTGGAATTTCAGCTTGAACGGTAAGCCGCGTACTAAACGCATGCCAGAACTCCAAGACGTACACCACTACTGACACAAAAGCAAAAGAAAAGTCGGCTCCAATTTGCTAAAAAAAAATCATACAAATAAGCCACAGAAGTTTTGGGATTCTGTTCTGTGGAACTTTTCGGCTCTTTGGATCAGTGGTATGTCTGGAGGAAGAAGAATGAAGAATGACGCTGAAAAGAAAAACTCTGCCTACAGTTAAGCATAGTGGTGACTCGGTGGTGCTCTGGGGCTGATTTGCATCCTCTGACAATGGAAACCTGCAGTGTGTGGAAGGCAAGATGGATTCATTGAAGCATCAGGAAATCCTAGGAGAAAACGTAATGTTGTCAGTGAGGAAGCTGAAGCTTGTGTGTGTGTGGACCTTCCAACAGGACAATGATCCCAAGCATACCTCAAATTCCACCAAGGCTTGGTTGCAGAAGAAGTCCTGGAAGATTCTACAGTGGCCATCACAGTCACCTGACTTGAACCCCATAGAAAATCTCTGGTGGGATTTGATGAATGCGGTTGCAGCATGCAAACCCAAGTATATTACTGAACTGGAGGCTATTGCTCATGAGGAATGGGCTAAGATTCCTTAGAAACGCTGCCAGAAGCTGGTGTCTGGTTATACGTCTCGTTTGCAGCAGGTCAAAACAGCAAAAGGGTGTTCTACTCAGTACTAAAGATGCTTGCCATGAAGGGGTTGAATAATTTTAAGAAGTCATTAAAAGTTGCATTTTCAGTTGAATTTGGGGAAACCACTTGAAACGTTTTTTGTGTGTGTGTGTGTGTGTGTGTGTGTGTGTGTGTGTGTTGAGCTATTTCAATTACTTTTGTTTAATTTGTACATTACAAAGAGCTGAAAGTCTGTAAATTTTGCCAATAAACCTGATTTGCAGTGGGAGTTGAATAATTTCAACTTTACAACAGTGTGTGTATATATGCACACAGTATATACACTCAACTAAAGGATTATTAGGAACACCATACTAATACTGTATTTGACCCCCTTTCGCCTTCAGAACTGCCTGAATTCTAAGTGGCATTGATTCAACAAGGTGCTGAAAGCATTCTTTAGAAATGTTGGCCCATATTGATAGGATAGCATCTTGCAGTTGATGGAGATTTGTGGGATGCACATCCAGGGCACGAAGCTCCCGTTCCACCACATCCCAAAGATGCTCTATTGGGTTGAGATCTGGTGACTGTGGTGGCCATTTTCGTACAGTGAACTCATTGTCATGCTCAAGAAACCAATTTGAAATGATTCGAGCTTTGTGACATGGTGCATTATCCTGCTGGAAGTAGCCATCAGAGGACTAAGGGGCACTAAGGGGCCTAAAGTGTGCCAAGAAAACATCCCCCACACCATTACACCACCACCACCAGCCTGCACAGTGGTAACAAGGCATGATGGATCCATGTTCTCATTCTGTTTACGCCAAATTCTGACTCTACTATCTGAATGTCTCAACAGAAATCGAGACTCATCAGACCAGGCAACATTTTTCCAGTCTTCAACTGTCCAATTTTGGTGAACTCTTGCAAAATGTAGCCTCTTTTTCCTATTTGTAGTGGAGATGAGTGGTACCCGGTGGGGTCTTCTGCTGTTGTAGCCCATCCGCCTCAAGGTTGGAGCTTGGGAATGGTCTGGCTGGGAATTGTGGACTATTGTCCAACAATATGTATAGTTTTGTGAAGAATCTTGGAGTATTTTTCGATTCTGAAATGCGCTTTGATCGCCAAGTTAACAGCGTTGTGAATTCCTCTTTCTTTCACTTGAGAAAACTGTCTAAGCTGAAACCAATCCTCTCATATAAGGACGTGGAGATTGTTTTACATGCCTTCGTTAGATGCGTACATGCCCCTCCAACCCGGTTAGATTATTGTAATGCTCTTTATCTAGGCATAAGTGATTCACTGGTTACTCGTCTTCAGCGTGTCCATAATGCTGCAGCGAGATTTTTAACAAATACCAGAAAATGGTATCATATAACACCTGTATTGATATCTCTTCACTGGCTACCTGTTAAATACAAAATACAATATGTGTTAATGTTTGTTTTTAAAGCACTGCATGATCTAGCTCCTGAATGTATAAAGGACATGAGATCGCGCCTTCTCTGTTGCGGCTCCTGCACTTTGGAATGTGTTGCCATTATCTCTAAAATCCTCATCAAGCATGGATATTTTTAAAAAGGACTTGAAGACTTATTTATTAATTAATTAATTTATTATTTCCCTATTCACACCATTCTTTGTAAACCCTTGAAATGGTTGTGCGTGAAAATCCCAGTAACTGAGCAGATTGTGAAATACTCTGACCGGCCCGTCTGGCACCAACAACCATGCCACGCTCAAAATTGCTTAAATCACCTTTCTTTCCCATTCTGACATTCAGTTTGGAGTTCAGGAGATTGTCTTGACCAGGACCACACCCCTAAATGCATTGAAGCAACTGCCATGTGATGGTTGATTAGATAATTGCATTAATGAGAAATTGAACAGGTGTTCATAATAATCCTTTAGGTGAGTGTGTATAAATATTATATTATTATATATATTAATATATATATATAGACAAAGTGTACCTTGGAAAGAATATGTTTTAAAGTCAAAGGTGGTCCCGCCACCAAATATTTATTTGATTCAGTCAATTGATAAAAAAAATATTTTACGTTTTTTTTTTTTTTACAGTTTACCCTAACCTACATCAATCTACAAACAAACAATCAGAACCACTAAGTACAACATGAAGCCGAAACACACAGGAACAGTACTGCCAAACTGTGGTCTAAAAAGTGCAGAGGCCTGTGGCGCTGTGGAGAGAGGTGTGTGGGCTCTGATGTCAGCGCGGGCCCCGAGCCTGAGTGTGAGAGGTGTTAATGGGCCCACGCAGGGCCACAGCTGAGCACTGTGCTCAGTCTCGGCTGGTGCGCTCAAGGTCGAGGATTATGCCACGTCCTGTGACCAAACAGATGCTTCTGACAAAACACATCACACCAATAGAGACTCCTCCCCTCCTGCTGTGGGGCCTCATTCAGAGACAAGATGGAGGAGAGCAACCACTCTTTTCAACGTCTCCCACCTACATCCACACACACACACATATATGCACCCCAATCAATACGGCACACTGATAAAGGCGGGAGAGTAGCCGCCTCTGGCAAGCAACATGAGCCACAGGGCAGCCATGGGCTATTCTTCACACACACAAACTGATGAAACACACTCTCGGCACCTGTGTAACACCACAAAATAATACTATACTATACATTGATTGGCCCCTAAAAGGACTAATTCACCCAAAAACGAACATTCTGCCATCATTTACTCACCCTAATGTTGTTCCAAACCTGTATGACTTCTTCTACACAAAGGGAGATATTTGAAAAATGTGATGTTCATCCACAATATTAAGGTTGCTAGAACGATGCTTGACTGTTTAAGCAAGAAGAAAGCTCAAAGATTTTAATTACAGGTTTTAGTGGTGACCACTAAAACAAGGCCATTCCTGTTTTATTTTTTGGGGCCGCAATGTTCCCGCAGCGATCTGTGGTGATGCAGGCCACAGCGGAGCATGGACATACCCAGGGGAGGTGTGCCGTGATGGGGTAGGGTGAGAGCAGATGTATAGATGTGGTATACCCAAATGACAAGCCCGTTGGACCCATGGCAAGCCGCAATTAATGACCCATGCACACATTACAGAATGAAAAATGCCCACTGTCCAAGCGGTGCGGCTCTGCTTGGCAGCTGGAATTCTTCATTACTCCAGATCTGCCATGTGCAGGAAGGGCTGGCAGACATATTGCAACAAACACTGCAAAAAAAATAATAACTAAACCTACCATGAGCCTAGCCTTTTAACTGAGCCTTTCAAAGTCAACGTTGGTTTATTGTCATTTCCTGAGTGGTACTTAATTTCACTACAGTTTACAAATTATATGCTGCAAAGTATAATTTGCAACATATTCAAATACTCAAGAATCAAAATACTAATGCAATTTTCCAACACTGCCCGATTTTATAGTATAACCCTTAAATGCATGAATGTTTCGCCAATCATTATTACATATTCGGGTCTTTAGTGACCCTGAGCTATGTCTAACACGGATGGATCTCTACCTGTCACGATAATATAACACTCTCATGAAATTAGAGTAAAAATTATAGAAGAATAAATTAAAGCATATTTTGTTACCCTTTGGAGCTTGGAAGGGTTCTGAGCAAATGTTTTATACCATCAGCACTATCCTCGTCAGAAATTATTTCCCAGTACATTCAGCATCTGGCTCAATATTTTGATCGCTGACAGCTTCTTCACCAGATCCACCATCAAGTGACAGTGATATTTGATTGCGTTCAGTACTTGCTCTGCAGTAAATCGCTGATCCATTTCAAATTTGCTGATCAGATACTTCCTATTCTTTTGTTTTCTGCCTGCGGTAACTATGAGTGAAATGTCAGTTCATCATTGTGTATCAGACATTACCACCTTGTGGAATAAAGGTGAATTGCACTTATTCAGTCATCAAAGATTAAATTATTTTTGTGCAGAAAAAAATATACTTACACTGTTACACAACTCGGGTCGTTAGCGATCTATACAATTTTTACACAAAATAAATGGAAACAGGCATTCTTTTATTATTTTTATTATTTGTTTCTTGTCATATTGTTTATAATGAATTGATTTTGAGGAATACTAAGAAGGTTGATGTCTAACTTTAAAAAATGAATGAGAAGGAGGGTAGTGAATGAAGTCCTGGGTCACTAAAGACCTGAGGTATGCGTTTAATGGATAAACACGTTTTAAAAAGGTGTCATTTCTCAAGAACATTTACAGTATACTGTTCCTTATGGATTTTTAGTTCCCTTTCGTCCTGGGATCTCCGACGTGTCGTCGGGGGAGTTCCCTGAGGAATTGGGATCACGCTAGGGAGCCAATTGCCTACGAGAGAATTAAAACGAGCCAATGGACATTGGCATGCAAGATTTGCATTCCGCGACCCGTCTACCAGCACGGGTATAAAGGCGGAAGTAAACATTGCGCAATGCTTTTAGCTTCGGAGCCTCACAGTGTGTTCTGATTGAGCTGCTGTTCTTTGCCGAAGTTTGTGAAGAAAAACGAGCCCTCTTGAAGAAAGAAGGTTCTCTTTGTTGCTGGTGTGACGGCGCTTCAGCGATCATCGCTGCCGCTATTGGGCGAGTTTCCTCTTTAAAAAAAAGAGCCGTTTTCACGGCTGGTAGTGGTCGAGTTTCCCCGTGTGTCTGCCGCGGTGATCCCTCGGTGCTTCGGCACGTGAAAAGAGCACTTTTCTTTTTTCTAAAAGAGCATCACAGGTGTCTGCCCCCCGGTGGAAGCAGGTTGTATGTCGCGACTCGCCTCCCACCTCCTCCTATGGAGTCAGAAGCATCTGAGGTCGCCTCGTGCCACTCATGTCCCAGGGGAGCTCAACCGTGTGGCAGACGAGCTCTCACGGCTGCCTCCCCTGCCAGGAGAATGGCGACTCCATCCCCAGGCGGCCCCGGGACCTGCGCAAGTATGCGTTTCCCCCAGTGAGCCTTCTTGCACAGACCCTGTGCAAGGTCAGGGAGGACGAGGAGCAGGTCCTTCTAGTGGCGCCGTATTGGCCCACCAGGACTTGGTTCACGGAACTCATGCTCCTCACGACAGCCCCTCCTTGGCCGATTCCTCTGAGGAAGGACCTCCTTTCTCAGAGATGGGGCACTCTATGGCACCACCTCTGGAAACTCCATGTCTGGTCCCTGGACGGGACGCGGAGGTTCTAGGTGATCTACCACAGGCACTGGGTGTTTTCCAGTGGTCTCGGCCTTCCTCAGGCAGGCTTGCTTCCGCAGCGTCCCACCCCCCTACCCTCACCCTCACCCTTTTGTATGGGTTAGGGCACGCTTTCCCAGTGTTATCCAATATCCACTGAGCGGGTCTTGCGGAACAGCAGTGTGATTCCCTAGCTAGCTCCCGCATCTTATTCAAGAAACTGCTGCAGGGTAGCTTAGCTGGGCGCTGGAAGGGGCCAGCACCATGGCGTGTTATTAGCCCTCTACTGCACGCATTATTATGCACTCATGTAAAAAAAATTTACAGTGTTTTTATATATATAAAATGGACTCAAATTAACATTTCTTTTTTTTTTTTTCTTTTTTTTTTTTTTGGGGGGGTGGGGGGTACTTTTGGGTGCGTTGCCATATGGCAACATTGTGCAACAATGGAACAGTTTTCTCCCAAAATGACATGAAATTCATAGATGATTACAGACCGGTCTTATAGAAATTAAAATTGTTTTTACTATTTAAAATGTTTTCAAGAGCTTTGTATACAAAATATGAAACTAATTTTCAAAGTATTATTTCAACATTTACAAAACATCTGGCGCAAATTGCCAGAACTGTTCAAGTGAAACTACTCAATATGAAACGATTATTTCAAGAACATTTACAAAACATCTGACGCAAACTCATAAGAACTGTTCAAGTGAAACTACTCAATGTGAAACGCCTTGAAGCAGTTCATTTTCCACCCCAGGAGGTGCAGGTGCCTCCTCCTGAACTTCAACTTCAAATGAAATATAAGAAAAAATTGTTACTGCTGCCATCAAGTAGGATGATAGAACATGCATGTGTGTGTGTGTGTGTGTGTGTGTGTGTGTGTGTGTGTGTGTGCGCGTGCGTGCGTGTGTGCGCGTGCGTGCGTGCGTGCGTGCGTGCGTGTGTGCGTGCATGCGTGTGTGTGTGTGTGTGTGTGTGTGTGTGTGTGTGTGTGTGTGTGTGTGTGTGTGTACATCTGCATGGGGACTGCATAGCGACTTGTGTATGTGGTTATTTTTTGTTCACCATACAGATTTTGGAATGACAAAACCTTCAAATTCTTGATATACTTTACACCTTTCCCAACATCAGCTCAACACTGTGCACTGTGCATTTTCTAAACAAAATTAGCGTATATATATTTTATTTTTATACTTTACTTTTACTTTACTTTATAAATATATAGTGCATCCATACAAAGCTACTCTGCATTAGCATGGGCAAAATATTGTTCCATTACTGCACAATGTTGCCATATGGCAACATACCTTTTTTATTGAATAAAAAGGTAATAGTAGTATCAAAACAATGTGACAATGATTGAAAAAAGATTAGAATTTACCCCAGATGCTTGACATATTTTTTAAATTCTGAAGAAATATGAAAAATTTAGGAAAATCTTCACATATTCACGAGCACTTCTTCAGCAACTGGAGTCATCAAAAGTGTGTGAAGAAATGACAGTTTAAGGGTGTGTGTAGTGTGATGTGATGTCATCAAAGCATATCATTGGGTACCACCAGGTTCTACCATGAATTTAAGATTAATATGAGCTTATGTTTATTTTCAAATTTCAAGAAATGTCCAAAGAAAGGGTATGTTGCCATATGGCAACACCGTGCAGTAGAGGGTTAGCGATCCCAATTCGTCAGGGAACTCCCCCGACGACACGTCGGAGTTCCTAGGACGAAAGGGAACGTCTCGGTCACGTATGTAACCCTCGTTCCCTGAGTACAGGGAACGGAGACGTGTCGTCCCTTCGCCATGTTGCTGTACCTCCGCGGAGGACTGGACACTGTTCGGCTCCTCAGCGAAAAGCATTGCGTAATGTTTACTTCCGCCTTTTATACCCGCGCTGGTAGGCGGGTCGCGGAATGCAAATCTTGCATGCCAATGTCCATTGGCTCGTTTTAATGCTCTCGTAGGCAATTGGCTCCCTAGCGTGATCCCAATTCGTCAGGGAACTCCCCCGACGACACGTCTCCGTGTCCCTGTACTCAGGGAACGAGGGTTACACACGTAACCGAGACGATATGTTTAATGTAGATTAAAACATGAATTCTTACCACAGATAGTTTTTTTTTTTATTATTATTTATTTATTATAATAAAAAAATCTATATAAGTAAAACATTTATAATCTGATGGATTGTCTTGAATTAATTAATTATAAACTTGTATTTTGCCTGGTAAGAGGTGTATGTACAAGTGAAAGGCTAAAATAGTATTTTAGCTTAGCATAAAGCGATTTGTTTACATGATAAACTACATGACTTGATGTATTGCTGTTACACAGAACTTATTTTAAAAACCCAGTGTATAAAACAACATCTTTTACTAATCGTATGGGGATTCTTTTCACATAATAAGAGTGATTATATCACTTGTATATACTTATATACGTAAAGCTTAAGCATCACATCATTATTATTGTAAAAATACGAGATTCTGCATTAAGAACCAGCTGTGGTATTTGGCTCTATACAGTGATACTGCAGTTATGAGCTTCGACAGGGAGTCATTTGAGTAATGTGCACAAAATACATTTCGATGAGTGTTTCATGGTGGGCCGCCATCACCCAGGCCTGGTCTGTGGAGATGGACTGGCCACCGACTACAGAGCTCTAACTAGTGCCAATACAAACCCTTCTGACCTAGAGAGTAAATGACCCAATCGATCGCATTACCGTGAGTCCAAATCGGTGACAAATGTATCTTCTAAATGCTCACATTTAATCATACACAACGCCTAGTTCACAATGCCAGATCATTGTGCATCCTATAACATATATCACACGGTTACGTGACACAAAATAATGTAATGTAAAATAGTTGTGCATGTGCATTATCATCCTCTTTAAAATAAATAAATAAATAAGCGCATAATCTGGAGATCTAAATTGAATACAGTGTGTAACTGCATGAAAAATCACATTAAAAGAGCTGGCTTATCTTATCAGTGCCATCTCCTATATCAGGAGATATTGCGTTATAAACAGGCACATGCTGAGCCACCACTGTTCAGGAATGTTCCTCATGAAATTCAAGGCTCTTCAGGAAGATGCCAATCACATTCCCAGCATCAACAATAAACTTTTAAAGGCCCAGCTGCTCCTGGTGTTAATTGGCATTTATGAAGCTAACAGATTCTTTTTTATTTAGTGACCAATTATCTGATTAGAGGATACGTTAATTACCAAATTGTGAAACGTTTGATGAAAAATTGCGCAATTTGTTTAAAAATTACTGTTCGGGTCACTTTCAATGTGATTTAACAGGAAAAGATAATTACAAGTAAATTATCTTTCTAAGGACATGTCTTATTAAAAGTTAACTAGTGTTCGATGACAGTTATTAAGACCTTAATTAAATATAGATGATTGTTTGGCAACTGAATCTATCTTAGGCTATCACAGTTTTAGCTTTGTATTCTGAGCAGTGACAATGGTGTTATGATACAAGTTTAATATAAATGCCATGGGACTTTAACTGTTTAATAATCTTGTAATATAATAAAGGGGACTACATGGAAAAATGTACTATGTCATTTTACAAGACATTTAGCTCCAATAATTTACAAAGTTTCCTTCTCCTGCATTGACAATTTACTTTTTGGTTTGTTAACATTAGTTAATGCGATATCTACCATGAAACAACAAACAACGCTTTTAATAAACAACAGCATTTATTAACTTTGGTTAATGTTAATTTTGGCGTATACTAACACATTTTTAACATTTCAAGTGGCATAAATGAACAGTACACTGCAAAAAAAGTTTATTTGAGAAACAGCACTGAATAAGATATTACGATTTTTTTGCATTTTTATTGAATTGAATTTAAATTAAAATAAATAATTGTAATAAATTTAATTGGAAACTTAGACAAAAATATTAACAGGGTTTGTTGCGGTTTATGTATTATGAGCAAACAGGAATTAACAACGTCAGTTTCTTTTTATTAAAATGTATTCAAAATTAAATCATATCAAATTTATTTACATTTATGAATTATAACTAAGATTAATAAAATCTTAGTAAATAATGTTGTTCATATAGGACCTAATGCATTTACGAATGTTAAAGAACTAAACCTTATTGTAAAGTTTTACCAAATAAAAACACACAATCCATTTCATATCTTGAACAATCTTAATGTAATATGCATCTATAGAAGTTTCAAATCACTAATTACCATTCTTGCCATTCAAACTGTTTTCTGAAACTTTTGTGTATTTGTGTCTGTGTTTGTGTGTTTTCATGTCAGTGGGTTCACACAGAGGGACACAGGTGGCTCAATCTCCACTGGGCTGAGGAGACAATTTGTCAAGACCCCTTGCCATGATTAACCTCCCTCCACATCAGAGCGAAGAAAAGTGGAAGAAGAGGAGGAAAGCAAGATGGAAGTGACAGAGAAGGAAGATGAGAAAAAGGAGAGAGAGGAAGAGCGACAAGCAAGGAGAGGGAGATTTAGGGAGGGCTGAGGGGAGCGGGAGGACACGCTGTTGATGCCCCAGCGACTCTGAGCGGGTCGTCTCACACTCACATTTATCCCTCAGAGTTCCTCATCCGGATCCTTTCCCAGGACACATCCCACAGCTCACCGCCCGGGAGAAGTGTATGAGCACGGCTGAGGCGGCCTCCCCTCTATGAAGTTCCCAGGAATGGCCCTCTTTATCAGTTGAAAACACATTCATCAAAGACCTCGTCGAGCGTCTAAACGAGTGGTTATCCGAGCGTTGCCCACCAAAGTCCTTTCACTCATTTGTTGTTTATTTTCCTGAGATAGTGGTCCTCCATTGATCTGGATGGACCCTCACTACCTCAAAGAGCAATAACCAGCAATAAAACAAGCTTCAAAATGTATATAAGTCAAGAATTGGGTGGGGGGGGGGGGGGGGGGGGGGGGTTAAGGTTCTTGGGTTGTTCAAATTCACAGAGGCTTAAAAAAAGGGATAAACCATGTGGCACTGGCAGTGTTTGGAGAGTTTAACAAATATCTTTGCCCCTCCGCCCTTGTCTTCCCTCCTCCCTCTTCCCAGGATGTACATGGAGAGTGAGCAGCGTGGATTAGAGTGTCAGTGCACTAGAGCAGAGATGTGGAGGGGGGGGCGGGAGGTGGAAATAGAAAGGACATTGGCCCGGGCCCCGTCAGTCCATTAAGCAGGGTGTCTAACATCCCATTTCCCTTGCACTTCCTCCCTCCTAATCCCTTTATGCGAAACTCACTCAAGAGTAAGCATGTGTGAAATTGAGGACTTTCTAATACACATTGCGTGGCCCAGCTTGGCCCCTGCGGCTAGAATGGCATTGCTGGGGTGGCTTTATAAAACTGTGGCAAGCAGAATTATATCATAATCAACAGTGACTTCTCCAGCTATGACTTTCAATGGCACTGACATCCACACCGGGGCATATCGGCCACTGTACATTAAGACACGGAGAGCTGAGCATAAGGGGGACGGGTCATGCTTACTGGAGCTTGTCCTCAAACCTTTAAAACTCGCTATCTCGTGAATGATGTGTACAGACCAAACTGATCAAATGAAGTCATTGTTCTTTAATCAGCATTACTCAGAGACATCAGCCATGCATGCTCTGCCTTAGCTGGACAAGTCGGACAACTCACCGGGGTTTAAAGAATGCCTCTTAAAATGTTTGCAAATTGCCCGTTTAAACATTGTGAAACAAGTTAAAAAAAACTTTGATGATAGATAGATAGATAGATAGATAGATAGATAGATAGATAGATAGATAGATAGATAGATAGATAGATAGATAGATAGATAGATAGATTAGATCTTCCAGTGGGGTGTGGCCAATTCAAATTACAACTCGTGAATTCATCATTTTTGATTTTTGCCCAACCCACCTGCTCACAACGTCCACAGAACTACTCAGCACTCCACTATGATATTATGAACCATCATGGCACAAGCCTCATTTATAATATCTGTCTTTACTTGACCAGTTCCACTCCCTCATAATGGTTCTTCGCACAGCCACTCGACAGCAGCGGAGTCCTCCATTGATATTTGTTCTTCAATTTGTGTCATGAGTGCATATTATTACTGGATCTCTGCTTTTCACATCTCCAAGTGTTCATAATGCATGTGCCTCTCCACATGAGGACCATTGCAAGTGCACTCCATTGTTTGTGGAATACAACATGACTCCCCCCACTGTGTGGTAATATGGCTATTTGCTCAGTCAATTTGCTGTTCCCAGCATCCAAGCACATGCAAATACATCGGCTGATGTGTGCCGGGCAACAACAGTTTGTGTTACAACAGCTTGCAAACTATTCCAAACAGTGCCGTTTTTGAGGGGCTATAAAAAGCAGATTCTAAAGAGAGCTTGTCTGGAGTGTGACCTAATGACTCTGCAAAGGCATGAGGTATAAATGAGGATCTATGCCACCTGGAGGTGTTTTGAAATTGCCTGTCATTGCCCATGCTATTACATGTAACATGCAGAGCATCATGATCACAAACGCTCAATCAATACCTAAGACTTTACTCACCCAGGCTCACATTCCCATAATCTAAATTATACAAAGACTTTTACAAGACCCGTGGCTCATCTTAGTTTTCACTGTCTCTATCTTTCCCTCTTTCTCTATGTCTAGGTGTCGCTCCTGGGCCACAGCGGAAATGTGGGCAGGTAGTGGAGCGAAGCAGAAAGACATGAAGGAAATGAAGGCCAGTGGCCTGGAGTCAACCTTCCTGTCAGGACAGCACGGCGTGAGGAACACAGCACTCATCTCCTGTGCCAATTACAGTTGTCCCAGAAAATGCCACAGGACAACAGTATAAACAACATCTACTCCGAGTGGATAAATAACAGCTACATGTTTAAACATAAAAATAATACTCTACACAAACTGCTACATAAACAAGTAACATGCATTTACAGTATAATATAAGCTACTTTTCAAATAATAATGCATTCAGTTTAAATAATGTTTTAGTTAAAAATAGAATTCAAAACCTCTCACTTTTTTTCATGTTGAGTGAAAGGGTATATTGGAGATGGTATAGTATGGCTAAGCATGATGGGTATGTGCATTTTGTGCATATATACAACCGGTCAGGGCTTAACAGTTTGGAATGCGTCTCTTATGGTCCCCAAAGCTGCATTTATTTGATCAAAAATACAGTAAAAACATAATATTGTGAAATATTATTAAAATTTTAACTAACTGTCCTCTTATTTATTTAAGATCATGTGACACTAACGACTGGAATAATGGCTGCTGAAAATTCAGCTTTGCCATCACAGGAATAAATTACATTTAAAATTACATTTAAAATAAATAAGAGGACAGCTATTTAAAATTGTAATAATATTTCACAAATTACTTTTAATATTGTATTTTTTATCAAATAAATGCAGCATTGGTGAGAATAAGAGACTCCTTTAAAAGACATTACAAAAATGGTTATGATTCCAAACTTGTGACCAGTAGTGTAGATAAATATACAGAATGCAAAGAAAATTTGTTTTAAAAACCTCAAAATATTTTCAAAATAAATCAAAGTACTTGAGTGAAATTTATTAAAATATAATAAACTCAGCAAAAAAAAAATAAAAAAAAATATATTTTAGTATCCATTTTGTCAGGAGACTGTATTTTAAAGATAATTTTGTAAAATCCAAGAAAGCTTTACAGATCTTTATTGGAAAGGGTTTAAACAATGTTTTTCATGTTTGTTTAGCAGTGGAAAAACTAATTAGCAGTTTAGTCCAAATTTACTGAAGAGACATGATCGTTTTATATGATGAACAGATTGAATTTAGGCTTTTATTCACGTTTTATTATTAACATTTATCAACTCACACATCAGTTGTGGTAAACAGAAGCACAAGCATGTTCGTGAGACCAAGGAGTTGTGAGAACCAATGAGGTCCATTCTCATGTGTTACGCAGCACGCTTGAGCTTCAGCAAGAACCAATGAGGTCCATTCTAGTGTGTTACGCAGCACGCTTGAGCTTCAGCAAGAACCAATGAGGTCCATTCTCGTGTGTTACGCAGCACGCTTGAGCTTCAGCAAGAACCAATGAGGTCCATTCTAGTGTGTTACGCAGCACGTTTGAGCTTCAGCAAGAACCAATGAGGTCCATTCTCGTGTGTTATGCAGCATGCTTGAGCTTCAGCAAGAACCAATGAGGTCCATTCTCATGTGTTACGCAGCACGCTTGAGCTTCAGCAAGAACCAATGAGGTCCATTCTCATGTGTTACGCAGCACGCTTGAGCTTCAGCAAGAACCAATGAGGTCCATTCTCATGTGTTACGCAGCACGCTTGAGCTTCAGCAAGAACCAATGAGGTCCATTCTAGTGTGTTACGCAGCACGCTTGAGCTTCAGCAAGAACCAATGAGGTCCATTCTAGTGTGTTACGCAGCACGCTTGAGCTTCAGCAAAAACCAATGAGGTTTGTTCTAGCGCATCAAGAAGGTTAGGTTCAGCTTTTGTTTATGTTTGCTGATCAATGTTTATATGTGAATAAAAGCCTAAATTCAATCTGTTCATCATATAAAGTTGGACTAAACCACTCAATTCATATGGATTAGTTTTACGATCTCTTTATGAACTTTTTGAAGCGTCAAATTGGTAGTAGACAGAAAGTCCCTAAATCTAGGGACTAAGACTAAATCTCTTAGATTTCTTTAAAAATATCTTCATTTGTGTTTGGAAGACGAACAAATGTCTTACGGGTTTGGAACGACACGAAGGTGAGTAAATGATGACACTATTTTAATTTTTGGGGTGAGCTATATCTTTTAAGACACTAACAGTTTACAGGCGGTAGCAACAGGCAGACATTTAAGGTCCAAGTTCCAATAACTTAGGGCACTAAAGATACCTTTGTACTGACTCTGAAAAACACCAGAAGAAAGATGCCCAGGGTCCCTGATGTGTGAACATGCCATGGTCCTGCTGCAGGGATGCAGATGTGCCCAGAGCAATAAACTGCAGTGTCCATAACGTAAGACACCTAAGACTACAGGTAGACAGTTGATCGTCCTTGCAGTGCCAAACCATGTGTAACCATATGCCCCCAACCCCCCAGGCGTGTTCGAGAACTCATAAGTGCCTTGGTGGAGTAACATTTCACAACAAGAACTGTCAAATCCCCCCCAACCCCCTTTATTCAGGGACTCATTCCATTTCTGTTCATAAAATGTTTGTCTGTTTATGTTTAATCTTTTTATATTCACACAAATATATCAGCCCGTTCTCATCCCAAGGCATCATCTTATTCACACTTTTGACCATGCGTCAACATCAGACGCACATGGCACCCTTCAGCGTCCATATGAGACGCTAACCCTACCCCAGACCTAAACCAACCCATAACGGAAGCGTCATCTAACTGACGCTAAAAACAGAAGCGTCATCTAACTGACGCTAAAGGCGTTAGATGACGCCCGAGGATGAGCGTCATCTACCTGACGCTAAAGGGTGCCATGTGCGTCGGATGTTGAAGCATGGTCAAAAGTGTGAATAAGATGACGCCTTGGGATGAGCATGCGTGAATATATACATGTTAAGACATTTGGTGGAAAAACTCTTAACAAGTTCTAATAATTACAAAAAAACATATTTTTTATTATTATTATTATATAATTATAAGCTATAAGCTATTAAAATATTTATATTATTTTGATTATTAAAAAATATCAACACAGATTCAAATAAAATAATCATAGTAGCAAATTTTGTTCAGAATGTATGATGCATGTTTTCTGCAACTCTGATTCCAGTGTAAATTTACTCATAGCACACAAAAAAGTCAGAATAAATATTTCTCCACTGCACAAAAAAGTACATGTACATCAACTCTAGTGAAGACAAAGGTGAGAAAATATCATGTAAAAGTAATTAAAGATATTCAATGCCAACAGTAACAATGCAATAATTAGTTTTAAAATGAGCAGCACAATATCGTAACAAATTACTTTTAAAAGTAACAATCCCCAACACTGTACAAGATACCAGAAACCTAATAGCGGATGTTGATGTAACAATCTTCCTAACATTCCCCGGGAAGCAGACATGTCAGTTCAAATATAGACTAAAAACACATCTCTTTGGCCTAGCATACACATATCACATTATAGACTTCTACATTTACATTTATTTATTTAGCAGACGCTTTTATCCAAAGCGACTTACAAATGAGAACAATAGAAGCAGTTAAACTAACAGTAGGACAACAATACGCAAGTGCTATAACCCCTCTCAGTTTAATTTTAGTGCAGTGGGTTTTTTTTGGGTTGTTTTTTTTGTTTTTTTAATAGAATAGAAGAGAAGAGAAAGTGTTAGTACTACTGAATCAAGTGCTGCCGAAAAAGATACGTCTTCATCAGTTTCTTGAAAGTGGCTACTGACTCAGAAGCTCTGGTTGAGTTAGGCAGATCATTCCACCAACAGGGAACTGTCATGGTAAAGGTCCGAGAAAGAGATTTTGTGCCTCTTTGAGATGGTACCACAAGACGACATTCGCTCGCTGAGCGCAAGTTTCTGGATGGCACATAAGTCTGAAGTGATGAGTTTAGGTAAGAGGGAGCAGTGCCAGTGGTTGTTCTATAAATCAATGTTAGGCTGCATAGTTCAGATCAGCCGGAACCGGGAACACTTCCCATAAATCCTGATGTACGTACTTGGTACATCATAAGAAGGATGGGGCTAATATTAGTCTCTCTGTTTATCCCGAGGTTTTACCACAGTCCACCGGATCCAGGCCGTATCCAGATCTGATGAAGGACCAGCGCCTGGACACGACGACAACGCAGTCCTGAAGTGTCAACTAGTCTCTCCCCTGTGAAGGCCTCCCTCCCTTTACCTCTGTACAGATAAAAGTACAGATAAAACGTTGTTGGGATAATTCCGGTTTGTGTGGCTACGGAGACGCGACAAGAATTTCTGTATTATAAATTTTTAAGACCAGACAAGTAGTTTGTTGAGGGTTGATTTGTGAAGAAGGACTACACGCCTGTGCAGACATATATTCAAACGCGCATACCTATGGACTGAACACGTGATGCGCATGTGCGCGCCGTCTGCGTTTTCATGGGTTTGCATTTTTGAGGTTTGCTCAGAGATAAGGGATAATCGTTTGCACCTTCGAACCTATTTCAGCGAGTGTGTTCTCGAGACACCCGGCACTGTTTTGTGCGGATGGGCGGCCAGAGCGCATTAAGAGTTTTTTTTCTTACAACGGTGTTGTGTTAGCGGACCCTAAGTTAATAACTAATGATCTTTGCAACGGAAGTGAATCAATCAAAACTAACTTTAGCTGGGCAATAACTTTATCCTAATGCTGTTGTAAAGCCTAAACAATCTGTTACGGTAATTTCTATTATAACTGTAAAGTAGCTGTGGCGAGCAGGACGAGGCCAAGGGCCATGAGAGAGCGGCGCAAGGCTGGTGGCGTGATTACTGATGAGCGACACCTGCGCGACGCACTGGTCTCGTATCTCTCATGGAGGAGCGGAAGCATAAAAGGACGAGCAACGACAGTGGAGATCGAGAGAGGAACAAGCCTGATTTTATGTTGTGTTTTGTTTCTGTGGCCAGCAGTCGTCCGTGAGGACTTTCATTTTTGTATTTGTTTATTTATTTATTAAACTTGTTGAATGTTCGCCGGTTCCCGCCTCCTTCTTCCCATAACAACTGAACCTTGACAGCTGCATTGAAACAATCCATACTGTTAAAAGCGCTTTATAAATGAAGGTGACTTGACTTGACTTGACATGTGATAACTTAGGTGATCATTTAACTCCGATTTTCTAAGACCATCAGTCAGAAAGCCCCTTGGTAATGGGGGTCACTGTCTGCAAATCATCGTTTTTCTCTTCAGAGACCTGAGAGAGTTTGATCATCTCCAGGCCAGGCCGTCCCCAAGGACTCAACATTCAGAGTTAGAGACAGTGATAGCATCAGTGCCCCCTGTCCTTTTCCCTGCACACTGCACGTTCACACTGATACAGGTCCCAGGAGATCGGGAGGATAACAGTGTCGGACCCATGTCGGGGCTGGGGCTATAGTCCCTTTTGGCCCTGACCCGAGCAACCTCGAGGAGGGGCGGGGAGGTGCTCCAGCCGTGGGCTCTGTCTGTCTGTCTGCTACCACTCAACCATGGCTGGCTAAGATAAGCTTTCCTCCCCCCTGTGTGCCCCAAGTCCGACTCCTATATCTCAGCCTCTCAGACACATCCATGATGGAGGCTCTACCCAGTCTCCCGCTTCTTCTACACGCTGCCCCCTGCTGCACAGGTGCCGGGCCCTGCTCTATGACAGTTGCTAAGCAACATGCTTTGAGGACACCCACCTGCCTTCAGGCTTCAGTGGTCTAAATTTTGTCTTAATTGCAAATTGAGTGGGAGACGAGCAAACGCCCCCTGAATGTGAAATAGATGCTGGCGAACGTCAGCGGGCTAATCAAGAGACAGTGATGTGAGGCAGCCACCGTGATCGGGGTAACACACACTGTGATGTCATAACCATTACCGAGTCATATCATTTACTCCATCATTCTTGACTAATACAGTACTGAAAGAAAAAAATCAAGGCTATTAAGGCTAAATATGATGGGAGGAAAGAGAATAAATCCTCTTTGTCAGAGGCATGATATTTCCCTTTCTCCGGCCAAAAACTCTCAGAGCAAATGCACGAGCCCATTTGCTGGATTCAATTACCAGCTCCTGTACCAAATCCGCAAGAGACTATGTTCCAAAGGATGCTCATTTCAGCTCCTCTCTTGCCAAATCCCAAAAGAAATCTCTTTCATTTGGACAATGCACTTTTTCCTATTTAAAAAAAGAAAGAAAATCAATATCTGGTTTCAATATGAGGGGACAGGAATCAATATTGCCAACCTTTGGGTTTTTTCTCCGCTTGCTTTCCCTTTTCTGGCCCGTAAACAGAAACAATGGAATATGGTTATGACAGGGTCAGGGATGGCTCAGCTGATAGAGCCTATGATTAGGTTCTTGTGTTACAATCACCCCAGCGCTTTACTCTACTGATGCCTTTAACCTTTTCATGCCATGTGCAGCTCAAACAAACTCAATAGCAGTCCTTTTCCCCCCGACCCCGACCCCCCTTGCCTCAGTGTCTATGTCCAATGTGGTGGAAGCGGGATCATCAGACGGTGAATGAGGCTTGGATTTGTCACTTTCTTCTCTCTGTAATCCTTTATGAGTACAGGGCACAATGGGGCCGCTCATTGTCCTCCGGTTCTCAAGCTTCATTGGAAAGGGTTGTTTACCAGAGACATGAAATTGGAAAAGTCACTGTACAGATAAAAAAAAAGTCACTTAGGTTGTGCAAATTCCCATTTCCTTCATTTCTGTGGCGAATCTGATGACTAGCTAATGCTAAAAACGCTGAGTCTTAAAACGCAATTTAGAGATAATGTAATGAAATTTTCCCAAGATCCACATTTTTTAGATTAGCCAATTAAAACAAACCCAAAATAAAGTAAATCCAGAAGTGGGCTTGTCTTTTTCCCCATCTGTGCTACAGCAAAATTATCTTGACAATACCATGGACTTTTTCGGATCACAATATACCTATACTTGAGGCACAGTGGCTACATCTGAAGACGTTTTGGACCCCACGTGTCAATGTCTTCAAGAAAGGAATTACTAACAAATTGCTGTGGGCCAGCACATAATTTAGTGGCTGGTGGCAATTTTATGACTTGGTAATGTTCCTAATTACATGCCCGTGAAAGACTTAATTAATTGAGGGAGGTAGGAAGAGAGAAGAACCCGGGCCGAGAGTAATGAAGAAAAAAAGAAACTGGTGAGAGAGGAAAAGTGGCTGGTGTGTTTGTTATCGTGGTTCCACTGCATTGGGTTTTACTGCCTAAGGAGAATTTAGTGGCTCTTTATTTGCTCAAAGAAAATGCAAGTCTCCTGAAAATACGACCATCACGATCAACCCCTTGCTGATACCTAATATTCGTTCTCCCACCCTCTCTGACTTTTTCCAAAGTGGCTGTAATCATATTATTGTAAATGTTGGCGCAGTTAATTGCATCGGGAGGAAAATAGGTTCCGCTTGGTGGGTTATGGAGAATTTTATAAAGTTTGTTTTCCCATAGGAAGATTGAGTCAGTAATAGTGTTTTTGGGGGGTAGCGGGTGGGGGAGGCAAAGAGGGCGTGGAGACATTCAAATACAAATGTATGATTCCACCTTCAAACTAGACAAAAGAGCTGTATACTGAAGCTCTCTTATCACAAAGCAACTTTCTAGCACACACATACACAACGTGTATAAAATACTAAATGTGTATAAAATGCAAATGAGGTTTGGACTTACAAACAGTGGCCAAGATGTATCAAGTTTGACTAAGAAGATCCCGTTTTCCTCTCTTGAATATTCAGATGCTATAAATGAGAAGTCAAGTCAAGTCAAGTCACATTTATTTATATAGTGCTTTTTACAATACAGATTGTTTCAAAGCAGCTTTACAGAGATAACAGGAAAATAATGAAACAAAGTTTGTTTCCAGAAGAAAATAGCGTCACAGTCTGTATCATTTTTTTGTAAAAAAGTTATTAATTTAGTTCATTATATATATATATATATATATATATATATATATATATATATATATATATATATATATATATATACATATAGCCGCTCTGGAGAAAACCGTGATGTCATCGTCCAGCTCAGTTCAGAGAGAAAAGCACACAATGAGGCTGCACTATAAACACACAGCTCCTTCGCTTCTCACTGGAGTTTCATCGCTCATTTTACGGGCCATTGCTGTGTGCTTCATTTAGAGACGTTGTTTCCAAACGCCCACTAGTATCGCCTGAAATAGAGGCCTGAGCAATTTACGCTAATGTGTGCACAGGTATTTTTGTTTGACGCACCAAATGTTTCCATTAACTGAAAAACCTACATTATGGGCAACTATTTAGCAGTCCCTAAAGAAAACAGCTTCATTAAGGGATTCAAATGGTTTCACATGTAGAAATGGCAAAAGTTAAGGTGTTCCCTGGCGTTTTAATTAAGTTTTCAAATTCAGCATATCCTTCAAGCAATAACTCTTGCTCTTCTGTGGAGAAAAAAACTGAGCGCGCTCTTTGGCCACGGTGAGCAGCCAATAGCAGCGTTGCTGATCAATGTTTCTACTATCGATACATATCCCCTTTTAACCCAGCGCATGAACGCGCAATTATCTCAGATAACTCAATCCAGCTATACTAATCATAACCGGCAGGAGTTTTCGAAGAACCTAATTAGCCGGATCATGATGAGCACGATGATATTATCTTGGATGTCTCGTTTGATCTCGGATGTTTTAAGCAACGTACGAAGAACGGGCCCCAGCAGTCCTGCGCTGAGGGGAACGCACGAGATGAATCAAGTACATACTGAAGTACAAGCAGAAACGTTATCGACAGACGCCTACTGTATATACATCAGAAAGTGCAGATTTCCCTCAACTTTCGCTTGAGTGACGCATCAATTCAACTAATTGATCGTTCGCAGGCCCCTCCCACAAAACGGCCATTGTCCAATCACACAGCAACCGTTACTATATGAGCAGGTCCGTCAAACATTGACTCCAAGCAAGATGGTGAAACGGTGCGCCCACAGCGTTTGTAAATCGGACACTAGGTACCCCGAGAGATTGTCCGGAGGAGTTGTGTTCTTTCCGTTTCCAAAGCCGAAAACACAACGTGAGCGGTGCCAACGCATTCTCATCCTTTGGCGTCATATAGGTGACGCCTGACAAAACGTCGAAATACTACGCACATGGCACCCTTTAGCGTGAATATAACACGCGAAGTGATGGGTAGGTTTAGGTGTGGGGTGGGGTCTGCGTCTCATATTCACGCTAAAGGATGCCAGTCAACTTTATGACGCCTTGGGTTCGCGTGTTATATTCACGCTAAAGGGTGCCATGTGCGTAGTATTTCGACGTTTTGTCATATAGCGTCACCTATATGACGCCAAAGGATGAGAACGGGCTCGCGGTGCCTACAGTGGATAAAACAGTGTGGACGGCCCCACTCCCAGTTAAAAGTGCACTCAGTATTTTGTGTATGTGTTTATGTCAGATTTGTACACTGTCACCTAGTGGTGTGGATGTATAGCATTATGCAAAAGCAATAGTTTTCTGTTACAATGAGCTGAAATATGTCAACCCGCATTTTCTATGACACTTATGTAAATGAGCGTACATGATTTGAAATATATTTTAAAAAATAAAATAATAATGGATGGATGGATGGACGGACACAGTCTGTGTAAAAAAAAATGTAACCCTTATGTTCTAAATTCCTATACTCTCCTCTGCACAACCCCCCCAAAAAAGCACAAGATGGGAATGGAAGAGGGGGCAACATTCATCCTGTCTGTCAAAGCGCTATCACACTCACTTCTAATGGCGTCTAGTGCAGTCTGGTTCCAGCCCGTTATCTTATAAATTCAACACATGTTCCACATAATTCACACTAAGTGTGACAATCAAGGAAACAGGCAAGTGCGGGCTCCTTACGGCGAGATCAATGGGTCTCATTCTGCATGGTACTCATTTTTAATTCATTCTTATTTATGGCAGGTGGTTAAAGACAAAGAGCGCAAGAAGGAAAATAGGGACAGCGGGATGAGATTATTGTTCGAAGTTCTTCTTCGTGCTGTGGTTTGCAGACGATTTGGTCTATTTCTATTACAATTTCTGAGATTTGTGAAGTATAATTACACCGGCAATACAAATAGAGAAATGGAATACACTCTGATATGGAAATAAAAGTCTTCTTCAATCAAAACGAAGCTGAAACTTTAAATGTGTTTTTAGTGATATAAAAGTGAGCTTATATCTGTATATTATAGTAACCTATATTAGACTGTACAGATTAGTAAAAGTGGGATCTAAAAGTCCACATTTAATAATTGTTTCCCCGATTAAAAATTATGTGAATTTAACTGAACTGACATTTTGTACAAACAAGTACACATGGTAACATTTAGGGTATGTTCACACTTGTAGTTCGGTTCTCTTGGTTCTTTTGGTCCGGACCAAAAGAACCAAGAAAGGAAGTATGTACAATAAATAAATAAAAATCTGTAAAAATGAAACAAAAATACAACATCCTTATTCTTGATATCTCTCTGGTCAGAGAGGATGGTGTTGCATATCCTACATTTGGTAGAGCGAGAACAGTTAGGGTTCACTGTACCCCCACCCTGTGGAGAGAGGCACCTTCCGCTTCTGTAACAAAATGCTGACAGAAGACCTGACTCTCCATATGCCTTCAACCCCTATAACCTCATCACCCCCTCTCTCTTCCAAACCTTACAGCATTTTCATACACAGTGTTTAAAAATAAATAATAATAATAATAATAATAATATGTATTAATTATTATTATTATTATTATTATTATTATTATGAATAATAATAATTTAGTGCTATGTGCTGCCACAGTTTGGAAGATTAAATCAATGTTGACATAAATCTACATGCAATCATTTGTAATTCAAATGATTTGAATTACACAACGTTTTTGCCTATGCATAAATGCATAAATACTAGTACAAACCATGAATATGAACATATCCTTCCCGAATGGAAGTGATATTAATATGCTTTAGCTGCATGTCTAAGTAAATATTCAGTGTTTATCATGCTGTGCGTGGCTTGGGTGAGAGGGTAAGGAAATGAATTGGAAAATGTTGGTGATTAAAGGTATGGAGGTTAAATGAGAGTGCTATATGCTTCACACACTATTACCAGCAGAGTAGCATTTCTTTCTTTTTTTTCCCCACTTCCCTTTTGGAAAGTATCCGATTGTGCATTTGTTAATCTAGAATTCAAATAGCATGATAATGGTTGAAAGTCTTGGTAAATAGAATAATATGATGGTACAGTAAGAGCAATATGATGGTTTAAAATGATAAGGAAAATTACTTTCTGTGTATGTCATGACATGTAAACAAATTGACATAAGTTTTTTTGTTATAAGGAAAGATCACAGCTGACATTTTAGCTTGTATAATAAAACTTTATTTCTGAATTGGGTTAAGATGCAATTGTGACCTGCACTGTTTGTTTTTTTTAAATGAATTTCAGTTGTTACAAAACAGATTTCATCATATGTTTGCTTATGCCTATTTTGAAAGCGGGAAACATTAGAGAGGACGATTTATCAATAACCAAAAAAACTGGGCCATCTATTGTGACCCGGCCACTTCTACTGACACACACATTTCAATGGTCGGAACAAGTGGCAGCAATTTTCCGTTTTCAATTTGCTGACCACTTGACCATGTGCTCCTGTACGAGCTCGTCTCCAGCGAGCAGACATACACCTGCAACCCCTGCTCTGATGAGGAGGCCACGATCATCCGCACGCCCTCGTCTGTGTGCGCCTCACACACGCCTCATGCACACACTCAGCTGCGGCTTTAAAATTAAGGGACGAATTCAAAGCTGTAAGTGAAAGACGGTCGCAAACACAGGGTGAAATAATAATGCACTCATCTAGGACAGGTTGGGCTTATTCCTTTCACAATAGCTTGTGTATATGTGTGTTTGTGTGTGCACTGCCTCTCCACATGAGTGTGACTGCAGAGGCAGCTGTTCCACACCATAGTTTTACATCATTGTTCTCATCCTCCCATTCTCTCATTCACTTTCTGTTTCAGCGACTTGGCTGCGGTTTTTGGACCACTCATCCTTTTCTTTGTCTTCCTCTCTTATTTCCCCCCATTCATCCTACATTTCCTCCTCTCCATTGCCACAACAAGGCGAGCCTCCCCAGAGCGTTCCACAGGGCCCTCTCTAGCAGATAAAGTCTTTTCATGTCAAAACCCTCAGGCTTCGAGGTAAATCCTACAACTTGGCAGACCAATGTGCCAAGTGAGTGTGCCAGGGTCTGCCCACATTGCAACACACCCTTAGTGAATTTGTGTTGCTTTGCCTCAGTGTCATCCCAATTGTTATCCCCATTTCAAAATCTTCATCTTGCACCTCTCCTGTTTTCCACAATGGGCCATTATCTGCTCTTGTTCGAATGCCTGCCTCTGTGACTGTTTAGAAACTTGTGTGCTACAGTCTGAGCTATGGGCTCCAATTTACAAAATACAGATTGGGTGCCATTTTAAAAACTTTAAAAAAAAAATAGAAGAAGAAAGAAAGAAAAGGATGCATTTATGCAAAAGTGACTAGTGTAGCTTCACAGTGACCAGCAGATGCAGTCACGGAGTTTTATTAACTACCAGAAAGAACAAAAAAGAAGAAGAAAAAACATTGCAAACACTTGACTAATTCCCAGGATGCTTAAAAACCTAAAACAAACAAACAAATAGTATTTATATTATTATTAAAACCTAAATAAAGACATTTAAATAAGTAAATGCATTTAAATAATAATAATAGTTATAAAATATTCATATTATTGTTGTTTTTGTTATTAATAATATCATAATAATATATAAATAGTAACAAAATAGATTAATAGTAATGTTGATCAAACTTAAGTGAATAAACAAATAATTTGGTGTCAAAATCTAAGGAATAAATGAATGAAGAATTGGAAGAATCAAATAAATACATACATAGTAATGCATGATCAAAATCAAAATAATTACAACTATATTACTATTATACAAGGTGTGCATGAGTAATAAGAAGGTGTGTCCAAACTTTTGACTGGTATTGTAAGTGGGATCTTTGCTTTGAGGTCATGCTAAGTGAGCACTGTACTCCTTATGACTGTAAGTCTTTAATATTCAAAGTGGCATCATGTAAAAACCTTGATTAACACATAATTGAAACCACACATTCTCATATAACTGTACTCCTGGGCCATTATGTTGTTTGAGGCTTTGTGAGTCAGTCCAGTGGGGAAGGGTGTGGAATGGAGCTATACCCTCACCTTCAGCAGAGGTGACCCTCCACAAGTGCCCTCTCCTGGCTTTTATCTGCAGGGAAGGTATATATAAAAGGCCCGGGAACAAAGAGCGATAGTCAAGACATCACATGCTGTGTGGGCTCTTCTCACTCTGGCCCCCGTCCTTTATGGAATGATTTGCATATTGCATAGGTACTGCTGTTTATATTGAGGTCATTTTTTTTTATCAGTTCTCATTGCTCAGACTGCACACAATGAATCCAACTTACTTCAGGAAATAACTGACCTTTTTTTTCCTCATTCTCTATCAAGTTGCCCCAGTGCTCCTCCTCTAAGCTGCCTTGATCCCTTCAGCTCCCATTTTTTTGTCCTCTTATTTCTTGAAACCTCAAAGTCTCCATTAAACACTGAAAACATCAAGCTGAAAGATTTATTCTGTTAACTGACAGAGAACATGCAGATAACTTTCTGTCAATAAAATAAAGCAAAATCCTTCTTTTTCAATGCTAGTTTATATCAATGGGTCAAGGTCTTGCTGGTTAGCATAGCACCTAATGTTGTGACTACACCTTTTCATATTCAATATAATGTGACTAGAATATTTCTCTATATTGACAGCCATTCAAATGTGACCATGTATTCTGACAAAAACTTTTTAGATGTGATGTTGTATTGATTACCTTTTCTTTACGAAAATCAAAAACCTGGTCACAGAGATGCACTTACAATGGAATTGAGTGTGGCCAATCTGTAAACGGTAAAATACTTACGGTTTCAATATAGCAACAATAATCATGTAAATATGATTTTAGTGTGAAAAAGTAACATTTTCTGTATATATCCTTTCTGTTACCTTGACTAAGCAAATCCCTAAACCCTAAAAGTACTTGTATAAGTTATCCACTTCACTTTCTTTGCTAAACATTACCTTCACTGTATGGTGCCTCACTTTTCTATTTATTTATTTATTTTATTCTTTGTTTTGTTTTAAAAAACGGAGGGATTATTTAAAATTATTTTATGTGTGATTAAACATCATGCCACAAATGCTGCTGACTGAGTTTAGTCAAGTGAAGTCAAGTCATTTTCATTTATATAGCGCTTTTAACAATGGATTGTTTCAAAGCAGCTTTACAGAGATAAACATATAATTTAAGGTAACAGAGATTGTTTTGGCTTTATAGCGGTTCTTGAATAATGTTATTTCCAGCTAAAGTTAATTTTGATTGATTTACCTCCGTCGAAATGATCAGACTTTAAACGCGAACCTGTGATTAACGCTGACGGCGTTCACATGCTCATTCAGAATTGATTCTATAGTTATGTGCTTTTGAAAATATGTGCGCAGGTTTGTAATTCCATACAACCCATGCCTAAACAAACTACTTGTCTTGCCTATAAATTTTGATACAGAATTTTGTTTTATTTTATCACTTCGGGGTACGCGAGCCGAAATTCACAACGCTTTATCTGTAGAATGGGAAAGGGATCCTCCATAGGGAGAGGATAGTTGACACTTCAGCACTGCATTGTCATCGGGTCCAGGCGGATCTCCTTCGTCAGATCTGGATACGGCCTAGATCCGGCAGGCTGCGGGAAAACCTCAGGATAAACAAAGACACTAATATTAGCGTAGATGCCATGTTTCTTATGATGTAACGAGTACATCACGATTTAAGGGAAGTGTTCTCAGTCCTGGAAGTGTTCTCAGTTCCGGCTGACCTAATCTATGCAGCCTAACATTGAAGTCTATAATGTATTATGTGTATGCTAGGTCAAAGAGATGTGTTTTTAGTCTAGCTTTGAACTGACAGAGTGTGTCTGCTTCCCGGACAATGGTAGGAAGACTGCTCCAAAGTTTTGGTGCTAATTAGGAAAAGGATCTACCGCCAGCAGTCGATTTAGATATTCTAGGTATTATCAACTGGCCGGAATTTTGAGATCGCAATAGACGTGAAGGACTATAATGCGTTAAGAGCTCGCTCAAGTACTGCGGAGCTAAACCATTTAGTGCTTTGTAAGTAATCAACAATATTTTAAAATGTATACGATGTTTAATAGGGAGCCAATGCAGTGTTGACAGAACCGGGCTAATATGGTCATATTTCCTGGTTCTGGTAAGAACTCGAGCTGCGGCGTTTTGAACTAGCTGTAGTTTATTTATTAAGCGTGCAGGGCAACCACCCAGTAGAGCATTACAATAGTCTAGCCTTGAGGTCATGAACGCATGAACTAATTGTTCCGCATTTCCCAATGAGAGCATATGGCATATTTTAGATATATTTTTAAAATGTAAAAATGCAGTTTTACAGATACTAGACACGTGGCTTTCAAAAGAAAGGTTGGTATCAAAGAGCACGCCCAGGTTCCTAACCGACGACGAAGACTTGACAGAGCAGCCATCAAGTGTTAGACAGTATTCTAGGTTATTACGTGTGGAAGTTTTTTGTCCAATAATTAGAATCTCTGTCTTTTCAGAATTTAGTAGTAGGAAATTACTAGTCATCCAATTTTTTTTATATCAGCTATGCATTCCGTTAATTTTGTGAATTGGTAAGTTTCGTTGGGTTTTGAAGAAATATACAGCTGAGTATCATCGGCATAACAGTGAAAGCTAACTCCATGTTTCCTGATGATATCTCCTGATGGTAGCATGTACAGAGTGAACACCAACGGTCCTAGTACTGAGCCTTGTGGTACGCCATACTGAACTTGTGATCGATAAGACATCTCTTCATTTACTGCTACAAACTGATAACGGTCAGTTAAGTATGATTTAAACCATGCTAGTGCAATTCCACTAATGCCAACATAGTTTTCTAGTCTATTTAAAATAATGTTGTGGTCAATGGTGTCAAATGCAGTATTAAGATCGAGTAACACTAATAGAGAGATACAACCACGATCGGATGATACGAGCAAATCATTTGTGACTCTAATGAGAGCAGTCTCAGTACTATGGTACGGTCTAAATCCGGACTGAAAATCCTCGCAGATATCATTTCTTTCTAGAAAGGAACATAGTTATGAAGATACTGCTTTTTCTAATATCTTTGACAGAAAAGGCAGATTCGAGATCGGCCTGTAATTGACTAATTCTGTAGGATCAAGTTGTGTTTTTTAACAAGTTGTGTTTTTTTAACAAGCAGTTTTATCATAGCCAGTTTAAAGGTTTTTGGTACGTATCCTAGAGACAAAGATGAATTAATGATATTAAGAAGAGGATATATGACCTCTGGAAACATCTCTTTCAGTAGCTTAGTCGGTATAGGATCTAACATACAAGTTGTCGATTTAGATGAATTAACGAGTTTGCAGAATTCTTCCTCTCCTATAGCAACAAATGAATCAAATTTTTCCTCAGGGAGACTACAATGCACTCCCTGATGCGATACTGTGGTAGACGGTTATAATTTTGTCCCTGATATTATCAATTTTATAAGTGAAGAAGTTCATAAAATCATCACTGCTGTGTTGCTTGGACACTTCTGAGCTTGAAGCTTTCTTTTTCGTTAGTTTAGCCACTGTTTCAAATAAAAACCTTGGATTATGTTTATTTTCTTCTAATAGGGTTGAAAAATAAGCAGATCTGGCAGCTTTTAAAGCCTCTCTAAGCAATCGAGCTCTCTTTCCACGAAATCTAGTTTAGTTTTCTTCCAGTTGCGCTCCATTTTTCTGGCTGCTCTCTTAAGGGCCCGGGTGTGCTCGCTGTACCACGGCGTTGGACTATTTTCTTTAATCTTCTTTAAGCGCAACGGAGCAACTGCGTCTAAAGTGCTGGAAAAGAGAGAGTTAAACGTTTCTGTTGCAATACCAAGTTCTTCTAAGCTATCCGGGATGCTGAGATGATGAAACTGATTAGGAAGATTATTGATAAAGCAATCTTTAGTGGCAGAAGTTATAGGTTTAACGTATTTATAACACGGAGTCGGCTTTTCAGCCTTGGCTAAATGTAATTTACATGAGACTAGATAATGATCTGAGATGTCATCGCTCTGCTGCAGAATTTCAACGGCATCAACATCTAATCCATGTGATAATATTAGATCTAGAGTATGATTACGACAATGAGTAGGTCCTGACACGTGTTGTCTAACTCCAATTGAGTTTACAATGTCTTTAAATGCCAATCCCAATGCATATTTTTCATTATCTACATGTATATTAAAATCACCAACAATTAGTACTTTATCTGCAGCCAATAATAATTCTGATAGAAAGTCCACAAATTCTTTGATAAAATCTTTATGGTGCCCTGGTGGCCTGTATACAGTAGTCAGCATAATTCTCAAAAGTGATTTATCGTTTACACTATATATTTTTACATTAAGCACCAATACTTCAAAAGAAGTATATTTAAAACTAGATTTCTTAGTGGTTTTGAAAATATTACTATAAATTACAGCAACACCTCCCCCTTTGCCTTTCAGATGAGGTTCATGTTTATAACTCTAATCTTGTGGGGTTGACTCATTTAAAATAATGTAATCGTTTGGTTTTAGCCAGGTTTCTGTCAAACACGGCATATCAAGATTATAATCTGAAATCATATCATTAACTATGAGAGATTTTGAAGTAAGGGATCGAATATTCAGCAACCCAAGCTTTATCATTTGCTCATCTGTATTATATCTGTTTTTTATTTGTTGAAAATCAATTAAATTTTTAACCTGACGTTTTTTGGATTTCCAAATTCGGGGAACAGACACAGTCTCTATATGATGATATCTAGGTGAAAGAGGCTCTATGTGATGGGATTTATCTGACCTTGGTGACGTGAGGCCGCTAGCAGACGGTCGGTTTAGCCAGTCTGTCTGCTTCCTGACCTGAGCCCCAGATTGTCATGTTTTATCTCTAAGACTATGAGCCAAATTACTAGAGAGAAGAGCAGCACCAGCCCAGGAGGGATGGATACCATCTCTTTTCAACAGATCAGGCTTGCCCCATGAACTTTTCCAATTGTCTATCAATTCTATATTATTCTGCGGACACCACTTCGACAGCCAACCATTGAGTGAGGCCAATCTGCTAACTATCTCATCACTCCTGCGTACAGGAAGGGGGCCAGAGCAAATTACAGTGCCTGACATCGTACTTGCGAGTTCACACACCTCTTTAATATTAATTTGGGTGATCTCCGACTGGCGGAGTCGAACATCATTAGTGCCGACATGAATAATGATCTTAGAGAATTTACGATTAGCATTAGCCAGCACTTTTAAATTTGCTTTGATGTCAGGCGCTCTGGCTCCCGGCAAACATGTGACTATGGTGGCTGGTGTCTCTATTTTCACGTTCCGTGTGATCGAATCACCAATTACCAGGGCACAATCAACAGAATTCTCAGTGGGTGTTTCACTGAGTGGGGCAAATCGGTTTGTTATGGGAATCGGAACGGAAGAGTGGTTCTTTGATCCGCGACTAGAACGATCTCTCACTGTCACCCATCTGCCCTGCTGCACGAGCTCTACTTCAGCCGGAACCGAATCATGTAAAGAGTTCACTATGATAGGCGCATCCAAAACACTATCTAAAGATCTAGCATTCTTACCATCCTCAATTAAAGTTTGGATGCGTGTCTCTAGTTCTGAAATCTTCTCCGTCAGCCTGACTGTCTCCTTGCATTTATCACATATAAATCCTATATTGCCATCGGAGAAGGCTATACTAAACATATGACATGTGACACAGGTGACAATAACAGGACAAGAAGACATTACTCACCGTGTTTGTTGACGGATTCTTACTTACCTGGACTTTATGAACTCAAAGGCGCGGGCGCGCGAGAGAAAATAAATAAATAAATGAGCGCAAGGGTGGCGCGTTAGCAGGCTAACGTTAGCGAGTTACTAGCGTGCTGTGTTAACAATAACGGAAGCTAGAGATGTAAGGTTAATCTGAGATGTTGGGTAAGCTGTATTTAGTAGTATAAACAACTAGATAGTAAATGATGGCTCAAAACATAAAGAAATACGAGGCTCAGGCGGAGCTTACAGCCTCGAAGCAAACAAACACACAGCAGGCAGCGAGGCAGACAGGAGCAATCGACCAGCGATCCGTTTAGCTAGTTTAGCAAGTTTAGCTTGTTCTGAACCTGTAAAATGCTGTTTTTATAAATGATTTCATTAATAATTTAATCAGAGTTGTATTTTTGCATTTTGGCACAAGGGGTTTAGAATATGCTAACGGCGAACCCATTCTAGAAACACATATTCTAGACCTTCTTTCTAGAAATTCTCATTCATGCGAGTATGCACACGTGTATTTGCAGAGACCACATGCAACCCAGACATGCACCTGCAGCTGTCTCTGGTGTCCTGCACCACTGATCTGAGTCCTGATCTAGGACAGCTGTTCAGGGGGATTTAGCCTTTTAAAACAAACTATTCCCCAATCTGCTCCACAAGAGCCCAGGGCTGGGATCCAACCCTAAGCCCCGGCACTACGTTGCATCTCCCGGAGGGAACGTTCCCCTGAGACAGCCTAACAGAGAAGGGACGAAACGTGTCCCTGTCAATATAAATCAGCATCCGGTTGGCTGAAGTGCACCGATAGGCAGAGTCTGAGCATGTGATCCTGGCTCATAATGATGTGTTCATTTTATTTACGGGTTAATGGCAGCGAAAAGACATGAGGTTTTGTTCTTTTTTAGTCTTTGTAAAGGAACTGCATATTTCCCTCTGCTATTCCCAATCACAGTCGACAGGGTCATCGCTGAAGATTACCTCTGAATACCCGATTCCAACCAAGATGCCACAGACGCATCTATCACGCTGAGACACCAGCATGCCAAATGTGTCTACGTATTTGCATCCCCCTTTTTAAATAGGAAACCGAAATCCATCTCTCTTGTGTTTGACAGTCCACATTAAAAAAAGCTGCATGTGAGGAGAGTGCGGTGGAGAGGGGAAACTTGTTTCTCACACTGTTGTGACAGCCAATGCAAATAGCCTTGGTTTCACGAGAGAGAGAGAGAGAGAGAGAGAGAGAGAGAACCAGGGGAACAAGAGAGATCGAAGAAAGCAGAAGGCGAAAAAAGAGAAGATAGACATAGTCGACGGGAAATCATATGGGAAAGCGATCGCTACTTTTGCTCCTCTAAAGCAGAAAAAAACCTCAGCTCTACCTGCATGATGTTATATCAATAATTGCTGGGGAAAATTAAACAAGTAAAACAATGAGCTTGCCTGAGGCCTCCATCTCTTCAAATCAGTCTGTGCATTTTAAAAGAAGGTCACTTTTTTCCCCCCTTTGGATTGGTGACATGCGCATGAAACGAGCAGCTGACCTGGGTTTGAATTTAGAGTGTTCATTAATAGGATATTACGCCATATGCTTCTCTGCACTGTCTTATTTTAATGCTTGGCACTGGCTTGAGAATTTGTAATTAGCGGGGGTATAATGAGGGTATCGGAGAGGCTAATACAGGGTTGTAAGGAAGGAATAGATTTGTTCACTGTACTATAAAGCTTTAAAACAAAGCTGCACCTAAACAGAGTCACATTTGGGACACTAGTACACGTCAGAGATAACACTCACATGAACAGACCCAGCCGAGCAAAATAACAGTTTTCGCTAACCCAGCATCCACTGGCAAACCACCATCCTGAGCCCGCCGTCACTAATTCCCCCTCAAACGTAGGACAAACCCAGTGGTACGCCACAAAACCATGACTGGAGCCTGACCCTCCTTCTGTACTTCATAGCACAGCGCTCTAAACTAGCAAACAAACACATTTCTCAAGACACAGCGGTAAATTCAACACAGACGTATTATCCTCTAGGACGGCGTCAGTCAGGAGCGCCGCAGAAAGCAGACAATGAAAATGGAATTATGGAGAAGGCAACGACTATAATGGACTGCAACCGTTCGGAACACCCCGTGCAGGACTGTGAATCATCTCGACCCAATCATACGCTGGCACCACACTGTAATTCATTGACTGGAATGGTGACACAGCGATAGACACGTGAATATGTTTGAGAGCAGCTTTCCTGAGAGGAAAGCCAATGCACGTCCCTGTATCCCATTATCATTATGCATCTTTCCCCTTTAAAAAAAAGTGCGATTAGTTAGAAAAGTTCTCAAGCAGAGAGGCAAGCGAGTGAAATAAATTCCGCTCGCGCCCCACACATGACATTGCACATAAATATTCAATAAATTAGCCGCAGCCGTTTTATAGATTGATCAGTCATCTCTGGCATTCACTGACAGGCAATGGTGGGGTTGAAATATTAATGCTGACAAATTAGGAATTTCTGAGTAAATGATGTCACATCGCACGGCTTCACTCAGATTTACTCCTTGGCACGGGGCAAATTCAGCGGCACAAGTAATGCACTAAAAACCAGACCCCCACTCCCCACCCCACTCCTGCCTTAAAACGACATTCATTATTTTATTGTTAAGCAGAAGTCATTCTTTCCCTGTGCCTAGCAAGGAGAGACAGGGGGGGGGATTGGGGGGGGTAGTGGGGACAAGGAGAAAATTAACCTAACAAAGGCCAAATCTGCTGTTGTCCGGAAGGAAGGAAGGATGGATGGATGGATGGATGGAGACTATTCTTCTATTCTAAAATATAGTGCATAGATGTTTGTGTGTGTGTTATGTGTTTGGGGTAGGGGACTCGTGTGATGCGATGCAGAAAATGGTTACATGTGTGCCATGGTTCCTGATAGCATCCCAGGGGAAATACACCTGTGTCCGTCAAAAGAGAGGGTCAGAGAGGTCTAGGTTCAAGGAGAAGATTCTGCTATGCCTGCACCATAAAAAAAATGCATGACAGGGAGATGATAAACTGATTCAAAACCAGTCAAAACATACTTGAACACAAGAAAGAATGAAATGCACTTAATTCTTTGCAAAAACATCATTCACCTTGAAAATTGCCAAATGTTAATTTAAAGCCACACACGGAATCTGTATTACATAATGGTGATGAGGCAGGCATAGAGGGCCTTTTAAAGATGCAGAGAGCCTGAAATTGACCTGGAGTGTCTGTACAAGTAAAGAATGCCTCTGCTCAGCAATACAGCCCAGTTGATCTGACCATAGTCAGCCTGTAACAGATGAGCTCCCTGCCAGAAATCAATAATATCGGTGAGGAATCGCCCGTTGCGGGACAGCGAAAGATGAGGCTGCTCTTCTCTGTCAATACCTGATTGCGAATCCCTCGGTTCCTTCCAGATTCTGGGTCTAGATCAGCATTCAGCTCTCATGTGTACCTCCAACAATAATCATCAGTTGCTTTTTGAACTGTTATGAGAGTCTGATGGTGTGTGAGGTGGGATATTTGGAGTCTGGAGCTGATATGATCTGTTTGAATTGCTCATTTTGGAGGATTGAAGGGGTGCAATCGGGTTTTGCGGTACGGTGCGTCTTGAGTGCCATCGGTTCAACAGCAGAGGTGTATCCGTGTCTCCGCCCCTTGCTGCCTGCTAAAAACTTGTTGGAAAATACGAATGTCATTTCGGCCCTGACTGTCAGTGGCGTTGATGAGTGGAAATAGACCACTCAACTCCACTCTTAATGCAATCACTTCCCCACGACCCTGCTGCCATCTTTGATGCCAGGCGTTTTGTAAATTCGTAGCAAATTACTCCGTCAGAACCCGGCGGCGCCTGTCTGTCAACTCTGAAGGCGAGGGTGATGTCGCCAAGACAGGTGACTGACAAGCAGGCACCAGGGAAAAACAAGACGAAGAGGAAGCACAGAAAGAGAAGGGTTGGAGAAAAAAGAGTGGGATGTGGGGGGGTAGAGGCGAGCTTTTTTACCCAGCGTCCCCTGGGCGTTGCAGTATCAGTCAATCTGAGGGCTAATTCGTGTCAGAGCTTGTATCGTATCTCCTTGAGAGACGAGCAGAAGGTTGCTAAAAATTGAAGTGGAAATGAAGTTGGATGCACAAGAGGATAGGCACAACAATAGTGTGGAGAAATAGGCTTGTATTCTTGATGCACTTTCCATCTTTGAGAGGACACCCCTGACCTTGTCTCTGTCCTTGCCACTCACAACTTTGCCTTATATGCCTTCCTGTCACACCAGATCCACACGGCCTTACGGCACTGACCCATCTCTCTACTCAGCAAGTTTTACTAGAGTCTTTCTGTCTCTATTTCTCACTTTGAGTACTTGGAGGCAACTTCACAAAAAAATTGCACAATTTTTGCTTGTGGTATTTTAACATAAATACCTGTTCCTTATTCACTAACCACCAGTAATAAAATTTAACAAGGCACTAAATGTGCTGGGGGGAAAAAAATACTTTGTGAACATTTAAACGAAGTCACTGTCATTCATTTCTATGCAAATTAGGATCCAACTTATACACAAAATGTAGCAAAATATATATAATATATTTTTTAAATAAAAAAAACGAATGGCATAAACCTAAAACGACTGTAAAAAATTATGATTTAAACAGCTTTGCAGCTCAATGCACAAGTTTTAACAGGTGAATTAATGTAAAAGGTTTTTTTTTAATTAAATGAATTGTGGCCATTCACTTCAAATGTAAATGCATCACCTGTGTGTGTGACCTAGTAAACCCTACATTATGGGGACAAAATGTCCCCACAAAGATGGCAATATCCGTAATCCTTGTTCTTGTTGGGACTTTTTTTTTTGTCCTCATGAGGAAAACAGCTTATAAATCATACCAAGTGATGTTTTTTGAAAAAGTTGGTGTTAGGGGATATGAAGTTTGTACAGTACAAACATTATTATGTCTAAGGAGTCACCATAAAACATGAAAACACAATGTGTGTGTGTATAATCAAATTACATCAGTCAATTGAAAGGAATATTCCTTGAACAGAGTGATGCTGTACAGTCTTGCAAAATTGCGCTGCATACTCTTACATGGTATGTGCGCGAGGTTAACTGATGACTAAATTGAATGACTTAGTAGCAAATCCACAACATGAGTGGAATTAGACCTGCCTTTCCCTGCTAATGACATCAATTAAGCAACAGATTTGTACTCATTTTGAGGCTGGCTTTCCTCTGTTTTGTTTCCATCCCTGCCTTTGTGGCATTCTTTGTGAACTGGAAAGCAGCAGCAGATATTTCCTGAGCTCCTCCTCTGCCTTTTCCTGCATGTGCTGTGAGTTAATGAGATGCTAGTGTATGTGTTATCACGAAGGCACCAGCAGCTGCCAACAGGTACGTTTTCGGGCTTTACACAAAACTGGCAGGTGGCGGTTCAACGGTTGCTTGCAGGAAGCTTAATATCTTTCTCTCTATCCCAAGCGGCATTAACATGGAATGCTACCACCAAATCGTAGAGGGAGCGGCAGAAAATTAAACACTTGAATTCGGATTTTGCCATGCAGCCAACACAAAGACCTTCAATTGAGGAGGGAGTATATGTTTTGAAGAATATTTGAGGAAAATTTTAAAAACTTTTGAGCAAAATGCTGGTCTTCTCTGTGTTAATGACATTTTCAAGAGAAAACGGAGGAACCAGCAAGATGCCTGCTGTACATAACGTTTCAGTACTCTTGCAGAGATGTAAAAAAAAAAAAAAAAAAAAAAAAAGACAACACAAGAATTGGAGAGGGCGGACAATTGATCAAGGACGGTTAGAATGGGCAGCCATGACCTTTGTTTGTTGCACTATGGATAACGCCAATTATTCTGTCAATTCAGATCCTCAAATAGACTTTTTTAAAATAAACCTTTGCCCCAGACACTGGTCACAATTAACACTGTCTGGCTTCCCCTCTAAATACAGCAACAAGCTTGTCTCTAGCACTTAAAATGGTGCTGGCCGCTGGTCATTGAGACTGAAGTAATTAGCATCCATCTGTCTATCTATTCTAATTGTTGCTGTTTGATCTTCTGATTACACTGCTTACTAGAGTATCACATAAAACTGTATATTTTGATCACTTTTTAAATAAATAAAAAAACATCTTTTTGGCAACAATAAAGAACTAAATAAGCAATAAATATAAAAAAGTATTTATATATATATACTATTATATGAAAGTATTATAAAAATTACTTATATAAAATATAAAAATAAGAAGCAGGACTCACATCTACAATCCGCTTAATATAATTAATCAGTCACCTTGAATACAGTCTATAATTAATTTACAGATGATGCCAAGCATAAGTGGACATTTAAGTGTGTGAAACTTTCATGCACACTTGTTTTGCTATTAATAATGATGGATTAAGAGACTTAACTTTCCCTCTAACTCCCACAACTGTAAAAACAGGCCTGGGAAATCGCATGTTACCCAATCCTCCCCCTCTCTTCCCTACCCCACACTTTCTGAGCTGTAAACGGAGACCCATCCCCTTCAAATCATGAATAAGGAGTTGTGGCAAGGCATATTTTAGACGGCCACGGTGCTTTTAGTGTCAAGAGACCAAACAAGACCAGAATACATTAGGGAGATGAGAATCAGGGTATTGTTGAACATTCAAATACATTTTACATTGGGCGTCAGCAAAATGTCTCGGAAATGTTTGTATTTTACAAAAAGCACCGGTTCTCCAACACAACATTTAAATATTTTTACATATCCATGCCATGTGGCATGATAATGTCAGTTCTCACATAGAGTGGCATTATGGGAAACACTTCCACCTTCACCTTCCGAATTTAAAGGTAATTGAATTTTATTTCTTGTAATTACATCTTTATTTCTTGCCATTGAGACTTCATATCTAAAAATTGCAGTCTCATAATAGATTAAAACAAACTATAACAACCATAGTAAAATAATATAATAATAATAAATATAATATTTTAAAAAATTATATTAAACTAACATTTAACTTGTGAATATTTCTTTATCTAAAAATTGCAGTCTCATAATAGATTAAAACAAACTATAAAAACCATAGTAAAATAATATAATAATAATAAATATAATATTTAAAAAATTATATTAAACTAACATTTAACTTGTGACTATTTCTTTATAGATGATTCATCTATAAAAAAAAATATTTTTTAAGTATTATATGTTTTTTAATGTAACAGCGACTATTTCTTGTAATTCAAGACTTTCTTGTTACTTATCTTGAAATTGCAACTTTATTTATTTTGTATATTTTAAACGGTTAAATTACTAATTTTATATTTTACTTCGAGGTATAAACATGCTTCCATGCTAAGTGGAATTTGAGAAATTATGACCTGTGAAAATGTATCATGATTTGGGTATTTCCTACACTTAAATTCTTGTAATCTCTCTGGTGTCATAGTGAAAATGAGTGAGAAGATGCTTTTCAGAGTTAATCATTTTACACGGCACATTCAGCATGTCGGACAACACCTGTATCCTCTTCTGTCGCATGGGAATCTGCAGCTGTATTCTCTTCAAACGCAGGGACAATCCAAGGACAACCTGCTTGTCCTCTGAACTCTGACCTTGAACACTGTGCTAATACCCCCAGCTGCCAATGTCATGGCCGCATGGCAGTGGGGCCTTTGTTTCCGTGGGCTTCACCCTTTGCAAAGGCAGATAAATGATTTCTATTTGTCCTCTGCAGCAAAGGAAGAAGTTATCGATACAATCCACAAATGATGTCAGGGATTTGTCAGTGAAGCTTATGAATGACAAAAACATCCCCCACCCCCCTCCAAAAAAAAAACACCTTCTCTTCTGGCCAAGAAGATTGAGAGCCCAAACACATTATTGATTTTTTTTTTCTCCATACCTTCTTCTAAATAGAGGCTCAGGCTACAAAAGCAGGAGCAAGGGCTTTTGTGTTCTAAAATGTGGCTAAAAGCTTTCTTTAAAAGAAGGAAGATAAGGATTATATAGGTCCACATATAACATCAAACTGTGTAACCACCAGATGGATGCAAGGTGGAGGATGCTGGGTTGGCACACTTCAGGCTTGGCCCAGTTGTTTGGGGAAAAGATTAGGGGGAACAGCTGATAGATACAAGTAAACTTTGTTTTGTTAACCAAAAGGGTGCTAGATGAGATCGAAGCTCTCCAGTGAGAATCACCTTGATGTTTGGTACTATGGCACACAGATGCTCCTTGACTGCCAGACGAAGAGTAATGAATCATCACAAAATAGAGAATAGAGAACAGTGGTGTGGTGTTGTGTGTGTGTGTGTGTGTGTGTGTTGTTTGTCTGTGTGTGTGTGGGGGGGGGGGGGGGGGGTGCGTGCAGAGGTACAGAACTGATGAGAAAGGAATACACTACACTTGCAGATGTCTTCTAAATGTCGGATGTTGATGTTGTTAAAAAAAATATAATAAAATATAATACAATAATATATTTTTACACACACACACACACACACACACACATATATATATATATATATATAAGGATATTGACCCCTTATAAATTGTCCTCTCCCCTTTTGACATTTTTTCATCATAGTTAGCTTCTTTTTATTAGTAGTTTGAGTCTACTTTAACTACATAAAATTAAAAAATAAATAAAAAAGTTAAATGAAATAAAAAAGATAAAATAAAATAAAATGGTCTTCTTCCCCTTTGACATTTTTTTCATGGTTAGCTTATTTTCATTAGTAGTCGGGGTCTATTTAATATAGAAATAAATAAAAATAAAAGAGAGAAATAAAATAAAATACCTTCCTTTGTGGATGCAGTATAAACTGCATGTTTTAAAGGTTTTATAAAAGGGCTGGTGTCTGTCCCTGCAACACAGAGGAAAACACAAGAACTGCCCTCAAGGAGAGAAAAAAGAAGAAGCTCTTTGGCAAACATAGCGCTGATTAAAACGAACAGGGAGAGCTGCCGGCGGCAGAGAAGGAAAGGGCAAACAGGCCGTCCCCACAGGAGGTACACAGACAGCAGCTCCTCTCACATTATCTGACTCACACATTGAGACCGAGTCTGCTGAGTCAGAGACAAAAACAACACTGCAACCTCTCAATATCAAACCAAGAATGCAAAATAATCAACAACTTCATAAAGGAATTATGTAATTTATGTTCAACAGCAAAACATGACCTTTCAGTAAAAACCGACTTAACGTGCAGGGCTGCAAAAAAAGAAAAGAAATCAATAACAGTAAAATAAATGTAAAAATGCTATGCTAGGTTAATGTCATTTTAATCAAACGGGATTATTTATGATACTGAATGTAGCTAACCCAATTTAGTAAATATAACACAAGATGGGGCCCTGGGTCTGTTAGGGCAGGTGGGCGGGATTTTGGGGAAGGGGGGGCTTGGCTGTCCTAACCTACTGTAAGGGGAGGCTCACATTCACCCAATTTGAAAACCCCTGGAGTAGACCAAACTAATTAACAGGGAGGGAGGGCAATACACTCACATGCATGCACACGAAACGCACTCCTTGTCGGTCGCGCCCCGCGCGATCGATTCCCTCATCCATTTGCGTAGAAAAGAAATGTAATATTATGATTTCCGTCATTGTTTTATATATTTTTATATTTGTGTACCGGGCCGGCCCACATTGGCCAACGGCCCACCGGGAAAAGTCCCGGTGCTCCAGATGGCCAGTCCGCCCCTGGTCGGGTCTATTTAACATAGAAATAAATAAAAATAAAAGAGAGAAATAAAATAAAATAACTTCCTTTGTGGATGCAGTATAAACTGCATGTTTTAAAGGTTTTATAAAAGGGCTGGTGTCTGTCCCTGCAACACAGAGGAAAACACAAGAACTGCCCTAACACAAGAACTGCCATCTGGAGCACCGGGACTTTTCCCGGTGGGCCGCTGGCCAATGCAGGCCGGCCCGGTACACAAATATAAAAATATATAAAACAATGACGGAAATCATAATATTACATTTCTTTTCTACGCAAATGGATGAGGGAATCGATCGCGCGGGCACAACCGACAAGGAGTGCATTTCGTGTGCATGCATGTGAGTGTATTGCCCTCCCTCCCTGTTAATTAGTTTGGTCTACTCCAGGGGTTTTCAAATTGGGTGAATGTGAGCCGTCTGGATACTCGGGAACCCGAAGTTTCCTCGTCCTCTCTTGATGCACTAGAATCAAGGATGTCTCTTTCTTCTAACTCTGTGTCCACCACAATATCAGGAAATGGATGGGTAACTTCAATTTCAGAGCCCTCCAAAAAGGTTGGTTCTTCCAAATCTTCGTTCTCCTGATAAGAACTGGGTTTATCCTCATCCACCGCTCCATCATCTTCTTTCAGGATGTTCTCCTGCTTCTCAAATTCATCCAAATTGAAACGATGAGTTTGGTAAGTATAGTCAACTTCAGAATCCGAACTTTCTGCTTATTTGTCATCATCTGACCTGGACAAATCGGATTTCCTTTTCCTGGTCTGCTTTTGTGCGGTTTGAATTCTGGTGACAGGTTTCTCAGCCACTCTCTCCTTTTCCACAGAAGTAGACAGCCTAACTAGGTACATAATTGGTAACAGATGGTCTCTGTGAAGGGTTTTGATAATACCAGCTCCCTGTTCAGGCTTGACACGGTACACGGGTAAGTTTGGCAACTTCTCAACAATCACATAAGGTACCGACTTCCAACGGTCTTTCAGTTTATGCTTTCCCGTTATTCCAACATTACGGAGAAGCACTCGATCACCTTCCTCCAATGATTGATTCCGAACCCTTTGGTCATATCTTGTTTTGTTTTTCAGATGACTCTTATTAGCAGCATCAGACACAAGTTCATAAGCTTTCCTTAAGTCTCTTCTCATCTCACTTACGTACCTCTGATATTGGATCTCATTTTCACCATCAGGAGAGGTACCAAAACAGATATCAACTGGCAAACGAGCTTCCCTACCAAACATGAGGAAGTAAGGGGAGTAGCCAGTGGCATAGTTTTTCGTGCAATTATATGCATGCATGTACCAGATGACTGATGTATTGACTCCATTTCTGCTTCTGGGAAGTGGGTTCCAAGCATTGATAAAAGAGTACGATTAAATCGCTCGGGTTGGGGATCTCCCTGGGGATGATAAGGTGTTGTATGAGACTTTCTAACCCCCAGCATCTCCTTGATTAATCTACTCTCAAAATCAGTGCCCTGGTCGGAATGTATTCTGGCTGGTAAACCATAGTGCACAAAGTATTTTTCGCACAATACCTTGGCTACAGTGACGGCTTTTTGGTTTGTTGTTGGGAAAGCCTGGGCGTACCGAGTGAAATGGTCAGTTACCACCAACACATTGGCAATTCCCTTAGTATCAGATTCTAGGGACAAGAAATCAATGCATACAAGATCTAATGGACCATTGCTTGTGATCTGATTCAGTGGAGATTTCTGTGGTAATGACTTCCGGGAAATACATCTTCCGCAGTTTTTAATGTATTGTTCAATCTCCAAGCTCATTTTAGGCCAGTAAAACCGGTCCTTGGCAAGATCAATAGTCCTCTCGACTCCAAGATGGCCGGATTCATCGTGAAGAGATCTTAACACCATAGGTTGGTATTTTTTAGGTAAGACAAGCTGCTTGATTTCTTTTCCTGAGGACTTTTCGGTCACTCTGTGTAGCAGACCATCCAGTATTACCAACTTTGCACGTTCACGCCGCAGAAGAAACAAGTGCGGATCACTGCTCATACTTAAAGTAGCTAGTTCACCAGATTCTATTTCTCTCTTCACAGGGTTTATGAGAGGATCAAGATCTTGGGCTTTCTTCAACTGCAGAGGTGTTATATGTTCAAGAGAACCCGACTCCAGATTGGTGGGAAAACCATATGCATCTGGTATAACGGTGGATGACACTCCAAGCTGGTCTACCATTCGTGAGGAAACTTCAGGTGACTGCAACAGATTGACTTGCTGACAAACAGCTTTAATCCCTGACAAAGGAATTTCCTTCCACTCCTCCAGTGACTCGGTGGAACATTTTCTGGACAAAAGATCAGCATCAATGTTTTGCCGTCCCGGACGGTACTGGATGGTGAAATCAGATGTTGCCAGAGGAGCAAGCCAATGATGTCCAGTGGCATTCAGTTTTGCTGTTGTGAGAACATAAGTCAAAAGGTTATTATCTGTCCTTACCGTGAAGCTGGCGCCATAGAGAAAATCGTGGAATTTATCTACCACAGACCATTTAAGTGCCAAAAACTCTAACTGATGGACAGGATACCGTTGCTCCGAAGGACTTGGCTTCCTACTGGCGAAAGCTACCGGCCTCAAACCTTCTGGATGTTCCTGATTTAACACTGCTCCCAATTCATTTCTGCTCGCATCAACATGTAGTATATATGGTTTGGTGGGGTCAGCGAAAGCTAGAACAGGAGCATTAGTCAAATAGTGAAGTATCATACTAAATGCCTCAGAGCATGCCTGATTCCACCTTTCACCAAAAGGCTCAGACTCCTTAAAGTAACCGGATATATTGTCTTTAACTGGTTTTCTGCTACGTTGTGTGGGTGGGTAACCTTTGGTAAGCTCTGTTAACGGTCTCACTATAGCAGAGTAATTGGCAATGAATCTGCGATAATACCTACAAAACCCAAGAAAGGATCTCAAAGATTTAAGATCAGTGAGCTGCTTCCAGTGTTGTACCGCCTCAACCTTTTCAGGATCTGTGGCAATGCCAGCTTCCGACACAATATGCCCTACATACTTCACTTGAGTTTGACAAAACTGACATTTGTCTATGGAAATATTCAAGCCAACCTCCTCTAGACGGTCAAGAACTTTTAGAAGGCGCTCTTCGTGTTCTTCCAAGCTCTTACCAAAAACGATTATGTCATCCAAATAGACAATGACTTAAAGAAGATGCATATCCCCCACTGCTTTCTCCATAAGCCTCTGAAATGTAGCAGGGGCCCCAGCAATGCCTTGCGGCATACGCTCAAATTGGTAAAACCCAAGGGGACATATAAAAACTGTCTTCTCCTTGTCTTCTTCTGCCATTGCTATTTGGTAGTATCCACTCCGGAGGTCGAGGACAGTGAACCATCTACTTCCTGATAAGCACTCTAGATCCTCGATGCGGGGCATCGTATACTGATCAGGAATGGTACGCTTGTTCAAACGACATACCAGCTGGCAAGGCAGGAGAGCTAGGTGCCTCAACAAGTAGGATATCTCTTTCTGTCTGCGAAAATTTCTCTACTTCGCAGGTAGCCAAACACTCTTTCCTTGGAGCCATTGTGAGTGGACCCGGGCCTAACCATTTCACCTGTCCCACAGCATCATCATTTACAACGGACAGTTATTTCTGTTCAAGACGAGCTTGTGAAATTATGGGCTGTAGCTTAAGACATTGAGCAGACCTGGTATCTGGTATCTCATGATAAAGATCCGCTAGCCGTTTGAACAAATAGACATTTGTCCCAATGATAACCGGAACTTTGTCTGAATTGCGAGGTTCTGGACATACCAAGGCCAGAACTGATAAAGACCCTGAAATACCTAGGTCTTTGGGGAACTCTAGATCTACCACAACATATCCTTTGTATGGGTAGCTTGACTCACTCAGTCCCCATATGGCCAGGCCATTAACTGAATGGATTGGTACATTTGACAGATGTTTGGAATACCACTTCTCAAAGATAATTGTGACTTGTGAGCCACTATCAAGCAGGGCTTAACAGGGATGACCACAAATCTTAATATCTATGGTAGATGACGGCCCTACTAGTCCCTTTGGAATGTTAGATTCTAGCTTCAAGGTTTCAACTGTGCTCCTCTTCAGATAACAGTTTCTCATTGCCTTACTCTGTGTGGATTTCTTTTCTTCTTTGAGCTTTCGTAAAACATGAAGCAACTTCTGAATTACTTTCGTTGGGTTCTCAGCAGCACTACATCTGGTGGCAATATGTCCATCTTGAGTCATTAGTATCTTGAAAAGACTGGTTTCTTGCGTGTATAGATGGACCATCTGAAGTGTCAACAGATTGTGCCTTGGGTTCTCTCAACTCATTCGCAGACTTTACTGCCATAACGGTCAACTGAGTCTGAAGCTCCTTCACTTGCTTTTTTTAAAGTTTGCACTTCACTATTCTGATCGGCTTTAGCTGGTTTCTTTGGCATAGTAACACTACTACTACTTACCAAAGTAGTTGGTGTAGAGCGCCCTTGGGTAGACAACTCTCTTACCATTAACTGCAAATCCTTTATTTCAGTGCGTAAATCAGAAAGTTCTGATTGTCCTGAATTTACATCTTGACTGATCTGCGCAGCTCTATCTGCAGCTCTATCTGCGCCAGTCTCTTCACTGGCGCACTGAGATTGTGCCTCGCTACATCCTGTTCTTCCTCCTCACGGATTTCGTTAAGGAGCTCTTTCTTTCCCTCAGTCTTAACTGCAACAGCAGAATATCTGACTCAGTAGCCCCTCTGATGAGCTGCTCAACGCGCGCTTTATCAGCTAATGTGACATCTAGACCTCCTTTCTGCAAAACCTTGGTGAGCGATCGCCCCACTCTTCTCAAAAATGCAGATAGAAGCTCACCAGGATTCTGCCGCAGCAGTCGAAAACCGAAATACAGATCCTCCCCAGATTCGGCTGTTCCAAATGCACTTTCTAATGCCTCTATGTATTCAATGGAACTTGCATCTGGAATCGCCATTCTCACAGCTTGAATGATCTCCAAAGCTGGACCCTTTAGACTTTCTACTATCCTTCTCCTCTTTTCTTTGTTTGAGCAGTCACACTCTTCTATCATGAGTCTGGCCTGATTGCTCCAACTGTCTAAAGTTTCTTCACCTACAGGAGTAGGGCTTACACCTGACAGGGTTCGAAGACGGCGATAAGCACTGTTCCTTCGAAGGGGTCTTGCTGTTTTTTCTAGCAGTTCCCCAACAGCTCTAATGATAGACTCAGGGCTATTTCCCGATGTTAAGTTAAAAGCCTTAACAGCTTGAATATCCTCCCAAGTCTTTCCCTCTTCTTTTAATAATCGTGACAATTTCTCTGTGAAACTATCCAAATTATTTGTCTCAGTTTCCTCATCGGCTACAGTTATCATCCAGGCATTACCTCCACTCAAGGAGACGGCTTCAGGAGGGAGTAATGATGAATCTACTGGTTCACGGCATTCGCACAACCCATTGAGGCAATTTTGGTTGGGCTTAAATACTTTCCCTCTTACTCTCACTCTACCAAGAGCTTTGATCATCTCCATTGTCTCTTCAACGTGTGCCACATCAGTTTCTTCTGGCACTCCGGAGAGCATTACTGCATGAGCCAGATCAATTCCTTCACCTCTACACCAATTTCGGAGTTCAGCCATCATTTCAGTCCTCGCTAGGGGTGGGGGAAAAAATCGATTCTTAGATGCATCGCGATGCGGACGTGGACGATTCTGAATCGATTCACAAATGTCAAAAATCGATTTTCAAAAAAAAAAATTTTTTTTTAAGATATATATTTATAATAACTTAATATTGAGGGAACGCAAAAGACGGAACTCTGAAGCGCGAAGTGCAGTGCCCGCCCGGACCGTCTGTGGCGTGCACATAACAGAGACGCTATGGCGCGCGAGATCCAAACACACTCGTTAAAAGCTGACGTGTGGAAATATTTTGGCTTCTGAAGTTGAAGGGGGAAAGGAGCTGGACAGTCAAGAGTCACACTAGTTGTAAGCTTTGTAGAATAAAACTAAAATATTTCGGAAACAATACAAATATGAGAAGCCATAAGACGCGTTTCCACCCAGAGGAGGAAAAACACTCGTTGACATACTACAAATACAAATACAAAACACCCGGTCGTTGTTATACTATTAATTTACTACAAGTATGCTGCTAGTTCAGGCACACATTTATTTTCCTGTTGGTTCTTTGCAATGTTAATAAAATCTATTGTACGTTAATTCTTTATGGGTCATTGCTTACTTTTAAAGCAAAGTATTTATAGTCACACAAAAAGATTCAGATAATCGATTTAGCATCGAATCGCAGCCCTCTGAATCGTAATCGAATCGAATCGTGGGGTGCCTAGAGATTCCCACCCCTAGTCCTCGCTGTGCCAGCCATGCTCTGCTTTATCTCAAATTAATCTCAGATATTCAAACTTGCATCAATAGTACAAAAACAAAACCCCAAAACGATCCCAGCGGTGCCTCCATTTACGTAACCCCTCTTCTCTGTGCTAATTATGATACGGAATGTAGCTAACCCAATTTAGTAAATATAACACAAGATGGGGCCCTGGGTCAGTTTTAAAATAAATAATAATAAAACAAATAACGCAGGTGTTGGTTTATTTTATGACTACTTGGTTAAATAAACTTTGCAACAACTTACTTTGGCGGTGCCTCCACTTAGTAGTAAATTATGACTTTAATTCAAATTACACTACTAAGAATGTATGTTTTTTAACTCACAGATTAAACCCACAAATAATAGTGTAAACTGTAAACTGTCGGGGAAAAACACACAGAAATGTAAATGGAGTAATTATATACAATTTACTGAAATGAAAGGAAAATAAAGTATTCAAATTTTGTGATCAAATATGTTGAATTTAGAGGGAAACAGTTAAATAATATGCAACACAAAATTAAAACAATTCCAATATGAATCCTCAAATCAATTGACACCCAAATCAAATCAATCAAGTTAGTAGAACCTTAGTGACAATAAATCAAGTGGGCCCTCCCATTCATTCAGTCTTGGAAAAAATAAATCGTTGCAGGCCTGTGACGTAGCTTCAGAGCGTGGTGGCCAAAAACACAACGACCCCTTCACTTTTAAAGCAAACAAAATCATTACTGCAGATGCTTGGTAGTACTCACGACCTGAGAAGACGTCCAGTTGCAGACGAATGTCAGGCACAACTGTACAAGGCTGCAAGTCAATGGCGCCACCAGGGGGCCACCCCACTGGCCACCCCAATGGCCAGTACAAATTTTAGTTGCATCAGTTATGCATTTCATAAATAAGTAAAAAATATTCTTTAGTAAAAGAAGACGGGGAATTATGTGTCGTGACGTGCTTTTTAAGTGCCAAACGGTTACAGTATACTGTTTCAGCAGCTTTTTGATGTGTCTTTGCCACGTTTTGACAAGCAGGGACGCAAACAGCGCGCTTTTCGGCGCCTCCCGATTTTTTCACGTCAGTTTGGGTGACAAAGTCATCTGAAGTCATTCCATAGCTTAATGTGAGGGACAGAAGTCTATTTACATCATTAAGTATACGGAAACTTGTTTTCCCTCCTCTGCGGCTGTCAATCATTCTCCATTCATATTCAAACAGCGCGCGCGCCTCTTGGATGCACGGTAAAACTCTCTCCAATATGATATACTCACATTATAATGCATTATCTGTAGATAAAAGGCTGTAGATTTGCATAAAATTAATTTATTTTGTTGGAGTTTGTTGCTGTTTTTAAACGACTCACTACCGTGTGCTTGCTAGATCACACACATCCCAAGGACTATGAATCGGCATCAAACGCACAATAACTGGAATTCAAAACTGTGACTCCATGTTGCTTTGAGCACATCATTCTGCACCGCGAATCCCGCGATGCTTATACACGCTGTGTGCGCTCTGTTTTTCATGTTATCATGGGTTTGCGCACTGAAATATTATTAAAAGCCAATATATTTTGTTATACCTATCCTGCTCAATACATTTAAAATAAGCATAATTTAATTGCATATTATTTCTTTGTAGTGTAGGCTATATATGCACTTCTGAATTGTTGACATTCATATATAAATATAAAATTGTGAAATGTGTGATTGCCGGATTGAATTTTATAAGAGAACTAATAGTAATTTGTTTTTATTAACATATTTAGATTTGATCAAATTACTGTGCAGATTTTTTCAAGAATTGATTTTTGCTGCTGATTTATACACTCATTAAGTTTATTAAAAATTCATAATGCATTTATGTAATATTTAAAGGTCTTAACTGTAATCTTACACTGCAAAATAATAACTTAAAAAGGATTAAATTCATCACAATTATGTAAGTATCTGGAAATTTGCCGCGGGGCGAGGGCCCTTATATATATCATATCTATATTATATATCATTATATATAATATAATATATATTAGTAGGGCCCTACTAATATCATTAGTAACATTAAATATAACACAATAAACCAAAGTATATCAGTAGGAGTTTTCTTAAAGGGTTAGTTCACCCAAAAAAATTAAAATTAAGTCATTAATTACTCACCCTCATGCTGTACCAACCCCGTAAGGCCTTCGTTCGTCTTCGGAACACAAATGAAGATATTTTTGATTAAATGTGACAGCTGGATCACTCCTCCATAGGCTGCCTAAGGGAATGAATCCTGACGGCCCAGAAAGTCAATGAAGAAAATGTTTAAATATTCATGTCACAACAGTGGCTCAACTATAAGTTTATCAAGCGACGAGAATACTTTTTGTGCGAAAAAACAAACAAAAATAACGACTTTATTCGACTATTCCTTTTCTTCCTTGTAGGCCTGAAACGAGACTTCAAGAGATTTCCACGACGCGCACGCGCGAGAACTTAACTGAAGTAGATGAAGGAGATCGCAATTCTCGCGCATGGAAATCTTTTGAAGTCTCGTTTCAGGCCTACAAGGAAGAAAAGGAATAGTCGAATAAAGTCGTTATTTTTGTTTTATTTCCGCACAAAAAGTATTCTCGTCGCTTGATAAACTTATAGTTGAGCCACTGTTGTGACATGGAATATTTAAACATTTTCTTCATTGACTTTCATGGGCCGTCAGGATTCATTCCCTTAGGGAGCCTATGGAGGAGTGATACACCTCTCAGATTTAATCATAAATATCTTCATTTGTGTTCCGAAGACGAACGAAGGTCTTACGGGGTTGGTACAGTATGGGGGTGAGTAATTAATGACTTAATTTTCATTTCTGGGTGAACTAACCCTTTAACCCCTTGCGGTCTGTATTTCTATATGCATATAAAACTTGTTCGTCCATTGCCTGCATACTGGGGGGGGGGGGATCAATGTTGATCCAATGTTATGGATCAATGTTTTCAACATTGATCCATAACTCACACATTTCTCTTTGGAGAGTCTCAACACAACACCATAGTGTCAATCATGGTTCTGTGAAAAGTTGCGCCATAGGATTCAGTGAATGTCCATGCAAGACATTCTTGTAAGAAAACTTTTTAAGACACTGTTTGTTTGTTTCAATGAGGAAAGCCTTGAGAGTGCAAAAAAAATGTTATTTGTGGAACTATCTTTAATTTAACTAAGCACATACTTGAGGTCTGTCCTCGGAGGTACAGGAGAACAGAGCCGCTGAAGAGCAGAGAGGACACAACTCCCCCACCCGGCTGATGGCTGTCATTTGTCTGGACACAGAATGGTTTTAATGTCTTGGCTTAAAACAGCAGAGGATCCTGCCAAGATTAAGTATCAGATCTCAAGGCATTTGCAGAGCATGTGAAATCACTCTCGATGGCCTCATTCTCCCCTAATTGAATTAGGAGCTTTCCCAGCAAAAAGCTATAGGCCCGATGTGATTTTTTTCTTTCTTCCTGGAGTAGTAAAGCTACGTGACCAAGGTGTCAGGGCCAAATCCTCCGCCTAAACCCATCGTCTCTGCACGCAAGTACCCTGATAAACATCTGAAGTGAGGGGGGTCAGCCAGGATCCCATGACATCACTGATAATAACAGAGCAGCTCTCAGCCTATCAGAAACCAAGGAATGGTGTCTGCTCCATCATTTGCATGATGTCATGTCTATGGCTTTCTGGACAGACAGCACCAAGTGGCCAGGCTATGGTGTTGGAACATGGATAATTGTTTGTCCTCAAGGTCTTCTAGTTATTTGTCTATACAATAGTAGGATGAAGCCCATTAAATAAACAGTTTATCAAAATAAGAAATGTGTATGTAAAAATGTAATGTTACTTGATGCAATATATTTTAAATATACCATATTTAATCGTTTTTTAACTAAACAGATTTAAAAAAAAATAAAGGACAGTTACTTAAGACAGTTAAAAATGATATACTAATATTAAAATTAATAAATAAAAATAAAGATAAATATTATATAAATATAAATATATACAATTGTTAGTCATTACAAAATAACTTAACATATGTTAGCAAAACAAGAAATTGTATATAAAATGAATGCAGAGAAATTTAATCATTATGAATCAATATATTAATGATGTATTTATTATTATATTTACACTACCGCTTAAAAGTTTGTGGTCAGTAAGACATTTTTTTCAAAGAAATGAATACTTGTATTCAGTAAGGACACATAAAAAGTGACAGTAAAGACATTTATAATGCTATTACAAATAAATGTTGTTCTTTTTAACTTTCTATTCAATCCTTAAAAACATGTATCACAGTTTCCACAAAAACATTAAGCAGCACAACTGTTTTCAACATTGATCATAAGAAATCTTTCTTGAGCAGCAAATCAGCATATTAAAATGATTTCTGAAGAATCGTGTGACACTGAAGACTGGAGTAATGATGCTGAAAATTCAGCTTTGCCACTGACACAAAACAATTACATTTGAACATTTATTAAAAGAGAAAATATTTGAAAACAAATAACAGAATTGTTATTTTAAGACTTCTTTCAAAAACAAATACTTCTCATTATGTATGTATAAGTATAACATAAATATTTAAACATGTAGCCTATGTTCATTTGGTTAGTAGTGACTAAGCAATTAAGTGTGATAGATCCATGACAACATTTCTCACAATCGTTTCTGTTGTGGTTTCATGGGCTTTGGTTTATGTATCAGAGTAAATCCCGCCATAGCTCCAGGAATGAGAGCTGTGACACCTTCCCTGCCTTAATCCTGACCTTGAGAGAGAAAAAAAAAGTTGCAGAACTTCTCCTTCCCTCAGGATAGAGAGAAGGTTCTCTAAGGTGACTGACACAACTGCACAGCTGCTTTCTCTATCAACCGCCTGCCCATATTTACATGGGGCTTATAAACAGGTCTCAGCGTTTGGCTGCTGCTTCTTGAAAATACAATCTGTCCACCACTTATCTGAGAGGATTACTGTGCCCGGGCCAGCTACCGCAGATTAAAGACAAAGGAGAAATTAAAGAGGGAGCTATCAACAAACAGAGCGACAACATGACAGGGAATTTATCCCATTTCAGTGATAGCCCATTGACCCTCTGAGGTGCAAAAGATACTGAGCTGAGAGGTAGACCAATGAGAGACAAACACAGGTTAGGAAACGTCATTGGCATAAAGGTACAAATGAACTGCATAGAATTAGAATTAGTGTTTGAGAATTGTTTTCAAACAATGCAGCAGAAAAAAAAACATGTAGGTTAGACGAGAGAATAATTAATTGGCTGCTAAAACACAAGGATAAGATGGCCATTAAACATAGATTGTAAAGATCATCCCCCGGTTTCACAGACAAGGCTAAAATACATGTTTGAACTGTTTTAACAGAAAGCAACTTGCACTGACATACACTATCTTATCATATTTCAGTGTTGTTGTTTTGTCTCAAGATGCACATCAGAAATTTTTTTTTTTTCCTGAGGCGCTTTAATTAATAAAAGCAACATAAATGCCTTATTTGAACCAAGGCCTAATCCTAGCTTAATCTTTGTGAAAATTTTGTAAAACCAGGCTTATAAGTAAAATGATCATAAAGTTTGCTTCTGTCTAGAATAATGTGTTTCTATGTATTATATTCTTGTCCATATAGTGAAAATCTACTTTGGGCACACTTTAATAAGCACTTTACAATACCTGTTTTAAGGTAGATTGAAAATTATATTGTATTTTATATTGATATTATTCAGATGGTTTAATTTTCATTGTTTCATTATGTTCTTCGCAGTAAACTTGTGTTAGGGGAAAAAAAGTTGCATCCTATAAACTTTACAATATTTTTTTTGAAGATGCTCAGCATATTTAGTAGAACATGTTATGTATCTTATTGGGTCAACTAAGAATCATGCAGGAAACCGCTCAGAAGGAGATTAAAGCCTTGAGTAAGTAATACAAATGTCTGGCAGCTTGAATGTAAGTCAGCTACAAAGCTATGACTGGAAAAGTGAAAAATCAGCCTGCCTCTAAAAATGCCCTTAACGCTCGCAGACAGACAGCAACGAACCTCAACTTTACTTTGTCAAATCCTCCCCGAGCTCATTACTGCCCTGTCCCCATTGTGTTAATTGAAGCCACAGAAACGATGCTCCTCACTTGCTCTATAAAAGCGAAAGTCTTGTCATTTTCTCTGCACGGCTCTCCCTCCAGCAACACAGGTAATTGAATTGTGGCAGGGATCTCTGTAAGATGGCTAGTTTTAATAACTTCACTAGATTATGTTTAATAAGCGTGCCTTAAATGGTCTTTAGTGTGGTCAGGGAGGATGAGGAAGGGCAAATGTGATAATAAAAATAAGAAATAGACATTTTGCCTTATTTTGGGCCAGATGTAATCGCAGGCATGTTGGCCGTCTGTCTCAGAGCGCAGTTCAACTATGGGACAAACCTAGAGCGTTAATTCTACACAGCAACTGAGCAGAGCAACTATTGTCTCTCAAAGATAGTACATCAGAGCTTATTCACACCTGTTCATCCATCTATGTGATATTCGCTGATATTTGTTTTAGAATAGCAGGCCCTCGGCGTTGCAGAGGAGAGGGGAAACTATGTTATGTTAGCTTAGCTAGTATGAGTGTGTTTACCTTCAGCTGTCCTCAGAGTCAAAGGTGAGATTCTGGGTGTTTCTTTCAAGTCAGCACTATTGAGAGTTCACAGCTGTCAGGTGTTATAATACCTCATCTGCCCTAGCTTACAAAACAGACAAATCACACAAACTGTCACACACACAAGCGTCATGCCCACGTGCCACCTCAGACTTTTGAGGCAAGTGAATTTTGAATGGAACTCCCAAAAATATTCTGTCATCATCATCTAATTATTATCAAAAAGTGATCATCAAGTTATTATCAAAAAGTTAAAAAAAAATAGCTTGGTTAAAAATTACGTAGCTACAGTTTTTATAAAAAAAAATACTACATAAAATAAGGGGCTTTCGCACTGGAGGAAGATTTGCATAGTTTCTATTAACTATTGGTGGAAGTGGCCTACCTATGGCGTTATTTCCCTGTCAAATGTCGAGAGCGCATTATTGTAGCGCGAAAGTACATTAATATAATGCGCGAGCATGAATCTCGTTAATTGACCGAAACGCTTTTGAAACATTTTGAAAAAGTAGGTCTATAGCCTAACATATTTACTACACAAACTATAACTCCCTAAACATGGAAAACAGCGATAGATGGACCAACGCCGATGTCCAGGCACTTCTCAACCTTTATGCTAAGGAGTCTAATGCGACTTTGAAAGGACCAAGTGAAACCTGAATGATTATAGGCATATTTCTGTTCAGCTAGCGACATTGGTCATCAACCACATGGAAAACGCTATAATAGTTATTTTGTATGCAGTTTAATTTCTTTGTTTAACAGTTAGCCTATATAATAATGCATTTGAAATGACAGTTAAAAAGATGTAAACTAATGAAAACTGAGAATGGGAGCGCTGTGTGGTCAGGCTCTGGCGTTCTCAGCGCCGTCAAAATAAAAGTCCCACACAACAACCAGACCGAGTTCGAACAGCTGGTGCGAACGCAACCAGGAAAATGGCCCTAGGGAAAAATTTTGTTCTCGGGGGACCCGGGCGAAAGCCCCCAGAAATATAATTAATGTTTATATTTTTAAATGGTCAAAAGTTTGGAAATATTTTAATGTTTTTGAAGAAGTCTTTTATGAAGGCTGCATTTATTTGATAAACAAAACGTAATATTGTGAAATATTATTAAAAATAAAAAAAATGGTATTCGATTTGAATACACTTTAAAAAAAAATTCTGTGAGGCAAAACTGAATTTTCAGCATCGTTACTCCATTCTTCAGTGTCACGTGATCCTTCAGAAATCATTGTAATATGCTGATTTATCAATGTTGGAAACAGTTGTGCTGCTTAATCATTTTTTAACAATATACTTCCGTTCAAAAGTTTGGGGTAAATAATTTTTTTTTCTTGTTTTGAAAAAAAAAAAATTATTCAGCAAGGATGTGTTAAATCAGCGCAGTCTCATCCCAAGACGTCATATAACTGACGTCTTGGGACGTCTTTTGACCATACGTCAATATCCGCCTTTTTAGGGTACCCTTAAACGTCGGTTAGATGACGTTATCGGATCCTAACTGTACCCCAGACCTAAACCTACCCCTAAACCTACCCCGTCACCTAACTGACGTTAAAGGTAAAGCGTCAGTTGTATGACGTCCCAGGATCGTCATAAACCAACGTTTAAGGGTACCCTAAAAAGGCGGATATTGACGTATGGTCAAAAGACGTCCCAAGACGTCAGTTATATGACTTCTTGGGATGAGACTGTGTTAGTTAAATTGATATTCAAAATTATATTTCGAATAAATGCTGTTGTTTTGACATTTTTATTCATCAACAAATCCTGGAAAAAGTATTACAGGTTCCAAAAAATATACAATGTTTCCAACATTGACAAAGACAGTATCAAATCAGCATATAGGCCTAAGAATGATTTCTGAAGGATCATGTGACACTGAAGACTGGAGTAATGGCTGATGAAAATTCAGTTTTGCATCACAGAAATAAATTAATTTAAAGTATATTCAAATAGAAAACCATCATTGTAAATTGTAATAATATTTTACAATATTATTGATTTTTCTGTATTTATGATCAAATAAATGCAGGCTTGATGAGCATAATCTCCTCTTTCAAAAACATCGAGAATAGTGATGTTTCCCAACTTTTGACAGGTACTATATGTAACGATTGATTCCGGAGGCAAGTTGAGGTGAGAACCCAGACGCAAATTTATTTACAAAACAAGATTAAGCATGACGAGGTATGGAAACTCACGAACAAAGACTTCGAACACAAGATACCATAGCCGGGGCATAGAACAAACAATACTCGACAAAGACACAGGGCAAACAAGAGGGCTTACATACACACAATACTAATGACAAGACAAGGGACACCTGTGAACAATTAACAATAAACCAATTACAACATAACACAACAGACAAGGGAACACATGGCAGGTTCACAAGACTGAAACCAGGGGATCACATGACAGACAAAAGACAGGAACAAGAAACAAACATCCAACACGTGACAATATACAGTTATATTAATGTTATTCATTCTATTTACTAATACTTAAGTTAGTCTTATCTTAAAGAAACCAAAGCTTCAACAATGTCATATGTTATAAAATAACATACACAATAACTTATTAATACTATTTAAATACGGTGAGCACGTAAAACACACAGCAGAAAAAAGTGAAAGAGCACAAGACAATATTACAGGAAGAGAGAATAAAGACAAGTTGATCAGTAAGCAGAAAGGATGTTGCCGTGACACTGAGGTACAAGCTGTCATCATGCAGGCAACTATTTGCATAATATTGTGTGTTGTCATCAGAGTGACGGCCGGCTCAGGCAGTTATCTGAGGGCCACTTGTTTCCCCTCACGTCCAGCTCGCCTGTACTCATCACAGCGCTGGACAGGTGGCATCCCCCAGCCCTGTGATTACTGTGTCAACGTCTTTACATGTCACCCCGCGCATGCCATACATATCTACATATACATATAAATGTAAATGTGTCCGTCTGCTTACACGCACCTGGGTCGACAGCACTGACAACTGGGATTGATTCGGGACCGTCCCCCCAACAAAACATCCGACAAATTAATGTAATGGCCACCTCTGACACCAGGACTGACTTTTTGAACTGGGCGGAAGACAAGGAGAAAGTAAACTTTTGATATTTGTGTGTTTTGATATTTCCTCCCAGAGAATTATTGACTCTGTCATTGCTATTTACTTGGGGTTTTTTTTCGTCAGACAAGTGGTCATTAAAATGCCTTATTCAGCCATAGTCTTTGACAATTTGAATAACAAAACCGTCCAGATGAAAAAACATCTCAAGCCTATACTTCAAGCTCCTCCAAAAGATTGATTTAAAAATGAAGTGACAACCATTCTGTGAACATGCTCTACATCGACAAATCAGTAATTGATGTTTTGTTTGTAAGGGAAAGCAAAGCACCCTGAAGTCTGCACTAAAGACTGTATATCTCTCCTAATCCCTCACAATAGCATTCACCAAGCCCTTTTTGAAGTTTGGGCCTGCCAGGGCGCCCTATAGTTTTGCTATTCTCTCTGTGGTTGGGCGTATGTCACACCTGCCATGTTGTGATTGGCCTGGAAGCCTGTGAGGAAGTGATGCTGGCGCCTGCTCTGCTAAGCTCCCGGTGATGACGACCTTCAACCAGCACCTTCAGTGTGATCTCAAACAGCTTCTTCTAAACCTCTGACACCTCCACCTACTAAACAAACCACCAATCGAGAGCTCCACCAGGTGACGTCACTTTTCACTCATAGGCCATGAATAGGGCAACAAGGAATCGATGTCCATTCTCCAGAACAGAGTTCAGATGGCAACTGTCCACTTCCATATTTTCCATTCCTTTTAAGGTCAAATGATGCTATATGCTATTCAGACTGCCATGTAAAGCAAACAATCAAAGATTTGGAGTTCACGCAGTGTTTAGATGTAAAGGCCATTTCAAAGAAATTGCACGTTAGTGTCATTCAGCAGACCAAGGTTTGTAAGCCAATGTTTAGAATTAAATGCACATTATGTAACACTGAGTGCACTTTAATTTGTTATTCATGTCCAATATTTGAAATGCAAGCAAACAGGCAAATTGATTTTTAACGTATGAGAATGGAAGTCAAATTAACTGAAATCCATTTAACTGTAATACAGTATTTAACAAGTAAAGCAAAGTTTGCCAAGACTTTGAATGTTATAGACAGACCGATCTACACTGATGAAGACTTTCAATGAAGAGTTTATGTCCATCCTAAAGTAATAATAAAAAGGTGGACTATACAGTTCTGCTCATGGATATCTAGTTGTGCCTCAATCTAAACTCTGAACAACTCTAACCTTTTAATCATGCATACTTTGACAAATCCAGTGACAAGGTCTTATCCATTGTATCAATCATTGTATCAAGCTGTTGTCTAAGTTAAAAGGAAAAGAAAGAGAGAGACAGAGATTAGTGCCGAAACAATGGCTGATTATCCTGACCTAAACCTAAACTACAAGTCAGTGTGTGTGCCAGCGATAACTTAGATGACTTGCCAGCGATGATGGGGTTGACTTAGTTTGGCGCGATCTGCCACAAGCAGAGACCCTCATGTTAGTTTATACGTAATTGCTTTTGAATTGCAGGCTCTTATAAAATGACACAACAACAGCCATGAAAAGTGTCCCTGAGCTGAATGGCTGAGGGAGCAATGTGAGACTCACTGGACCCTGACCTGATCCGTGCCATGAGCAATGCAGCCGAGGGCCAGAAACATCAGCCCTGATGACGACTTCTGACGTCTCGCAAAACATAGATTGACAACCTCTAATTAGGCCTTTCATACGCTATAGCTACTGTGACACTACAGTTCGCTAATCTAAAGCTGCTCATGCTCCATACAAAATTATATAATCTTGTATACATAAAATAAATTAAAATATATTGTTCGCTGAAAGGGAACCTAAAAATGTAAATGTTGTCATAATTTCTTTAACCTCATGTTGTTGTTGTTATTTGTGTGTGTGTGTGTGTGTGTGTGTGTGTGTGTGTGTGTGTCTGTGTCTGTGTGTCTGTGTGTCTGTGACTGTGTCTGTGTGTGTGTGTGTGTGTGTGTGTGTGTAAACAGAAGAAGATATTTTGAATAATGTGTTTTTGTTCATACTGTGCATGGAAAGTCAATGTTAAATTGTAAATGTTAACTGTTTTAGACACTACAGATGTTAATTATTGGTGAATAAATAATAGCAAAACTTTCATTTTGGGACGAACTATCACTTTATTTATTTATTTATTTAATTAATTATACGAACGTAAATCACAAAAACAATGAGGATCTCAATGAGGCTGACAGAACTGAAATTAACTAATCAATTTAAACTAAAATATATAGAAAACCTCACATTTCTATCTATGTGTTAAAAACATGGGCAACAACATCATAAACTAAATAAAGATGATGTAAAATCCCTTGGAGTGATTTTTAAGCAGGGACACATTCAATGACTCAACCGGTTCACTTTACAGCAGAGAGTGAAGAGAGCACTTGATTATTGTCTCTGTTCGCTCAGCTGTGTGTGCAATACAATATGACAAAATGCAGATATGTTAGTAGTGTCACCACTTTTACACAGGCCAGGTCATACTTTGACGTACCTGTCATGAAGCGGATGAGGGAGCAGAAGGGATGGCTGAAGTGGATAACAGCTCAGGGCTCACCTTCTTTCTCCCACTCTGTCTTTCTTTTTCTGCTGCTCCTTTACTCTGAGTGAAGTCGTACAAGCACTTAATCCCTGGGCCATCTGTAAATGGCTAGTTTCATGTCAGGAATATGGTTTTGGGTAAACGGTTTTATGAAATTGCATTTGGAGATCTGAGTATGATCTGAGCGACCAACAAACACATGACAGAAACCTTCCAACAGCCCTCCTCATTGACTCTTGGACTGGCCATGCCTCTTAGGTTTAACATCACTGCTGCTGAGTATAAAAGGATTCACCTTCGAGAGGAAAGTCAATAAAACAAATCACACCTCACAATGAAATAGCCACTACACGTAAACGTGGGTTTTTAATCATGGTTCAGATTTATGTTATGCAGTGTAAGTGACTTCTCAAGAGATCTATATTTAAACATTACACAGTACCGGTCAAAAGTTTGGACACTTTTTCAAATTACAAATAAGTCTCTTATGCTCACCAAGGCTGCATTTATTTAATAAAAAAAATACAGTAAAAACACTCAAATTGCAAATAATTATAACAAATTAAAGGAACTGTTTTCTATGTGAATATATTTTTTTAAATGTAATGTATTCCTGTGATGGCAACGCTGAGTTTTCAGCATCCTTACTCCAGTCTTCAGTGTCACATGATCCTGCAGAAATCATTCTAATATGCTGATTTGATGCTCAAGAAACATTTCATATTATTATCAATGTTGAAAACAGTTGGGCTGCTTAATATTTTTGAAGAAATTATGATACTTTTTTCTTTGATGAACAGAAAGTTCAATGAACAGCATTTATTTGCATTTATTAAAGTTATTAAAGCATTTATTAAATAGAAATAATCTGTAACATTGTCTTTCTCTTCACTGCCACTTTTGATCAATTTAAAGCATTCTTGATGAATAAAAGTATTCATTTCTTTCTTTTTTAATTTTGTTTGAGTGGTATCATTGTTGCCACAAAAATGTTAAGCAGCAAAAACAGTTTTCAGCATAATAATAATAATAAATGTTTCCTGAGTAGTAAATCAGCATTTGAATGATTTCTGAAGGATCATGTGACACTGAAGACTGGAGTAATGATGCTGAAAATGCAGCTTTGCTATCACAGAAATAAACATTTCTAAATAAACATAATTTTTTTAAAATTAGTTAAAATACAAAACAAATACAAAACAAATCAAATAATATTACACAATAGCACTGATTTTACTGTATTTTTGATTAAATAAATGCAGCCTTGGTGAGCATAAGAGGCTAATTTCAAAAACTTTTGACGGGTACTGACTTTTTTTTGTGCATTTTTTTATTAAATGAATACATATAAGAACATGATATATTGTTCAAAAGTATGGGATAAGTAAGATATATTTTTTTATATAGACTTTTAAAGACTTTTTAAAGATATTGTTTCAAAAGATTAATATTTAAAATAAATGCTGTTCTTTTGAACTTTCTATTAAAGTAACCATGCATCAAAATGGACAATTCTTGTTTGTTTTGTTTTTTTAGCATACTGACCTGGACTAATGATGCTGAAAATTCAGCTTTGCCATCACTGGAATAAATTACAAATTGTAATAATATTTCACAATATTAACAATAATTATTAATCAAATAAATTAAGCCTTTATGGCGAACATAAGAGACTTCTTTCAAAAAAATTAAAATCTTACCGACCCCAACATTTTGAACACGATATACACAAAATAAATTAACTAAAAATAAAATAATATTTTTAATGTCATATATTCAATGTTTTTTTTTAAATAAAAAACAAGAATGGGAATGCGTGATCTGGCACCATACATCAACAAAAGAGCTTGTGCATCTTGACAGCAGATGGGAGCTGTCAGTTGCTTCACTCCCAGGAACATTCACTAGGGATGTTTAATCAGACCAGAACCATGCATCAGAGAAAAATGTAAATTCATAGCCCTAACCATCTTTGATATTCAAGAGGATTACACCTTGTGTTCAAATATAGGCAGCAAAGAATGGGCAAGAGAAAGGAGACACAAAATGGAATTAGAGTCTGCTTAAAGGCTGCTTCATTTATTGTTAACTTCTTCCAGTTCATTAAGCCTAATCCTTATTAGGGTGTAAGTAACGCAGGTCTGAATGGGCTGGCCCTGGCCAAGGGGACATGTGCATCTATTGTGGCTCCGCGGGGTTAATCCGGCCCCTGAAGCAGGGGACCATGCTGGGGTCCAGTACCTCACCAAAAGCCTATCCCTCAGGGTCCTGGGCAGGTTGGGGCCCCCAGAGTCCCACTTGCCGAAGCACATGGTGAAAAGCGTGAAGCAACATCCTTTGTTAATCAATCTACCAGGCCGGACACACACAGGGTCATGTGTGCCACTGTTAATACAGATGTAAATGCCAATAAGGCATCGTAATCAGGACACAAGAGGGGAAGATTGACTTTTTGTTGGGAGACATACGGGACCGTTGCCCCTGAAGAGCAAGTCCCTCAAGAGTTCACTGGAACAGCTTGTCTATCAAACACAGATACAAGTCTAGTTCTCTGACTTTGCTTCACAAGGCTCTGAAAAACTGCAAAAGCCCAAGAGGATGGATACATCTGAATAAAATGAATGCGAGAGAGCATTGACGTTTAGCCAGAGAGGTCAGAAGGTGAAATAAACACAGGCGCGTCCTATTGGGTCACACAATATGTGTCAATAACAGCTGCAGAATAAAACTGTGATAATGAGAAATTACACAATGCGATCTACTATATAGTTTAGACTGTTGTAATATAGGGAGAAAAAAGCTTAAGCATTCGAAAACATTAGTTTATATGTACTAATATATTATTTGATCTTTTTTTCCATTTAAAAAAATATTTTAACAGCTAAATCACGTCATCCCAAACAGGAGACAGGTTTGAGCAATGAGGATCTATAAATTGAAAGGTATCAATAAGGCAACAAGAACAATGGCCCTAGATTAGCAGCCATTAGTCTACTGCATTACTGCCCCGCGCATATTAAGACCATCGTTTAGCACCATTTAACAAGACAGAAATCCCAAGTTCTAAATTGGAAATTCATTCCCCCAGGTAATTTTAATATGAGAAACTTGAAATGCATTTGATCTGCCCTAATTTCAATTAATTAGACGGGACGACTGTTTGGGGAGACCCAGAGGGTCGTTAATGTGGGCTGAGGGGCCAAAAGGAACACATTGGAAAAGTATGAAAGAGCCATCAATAAACTGTTAGAGACTAATTATTCCACAAATCGGTTTCCCAAAGTCTTGACTCTTTAACACTAGCCTGTACCCTAATTACTGGTCACAGCATCCATTACTACTGCCCAGCCCACGGTGCTTATGCCACACAGAGTATTAATGACTGTTCTGCGTGCCGTTATTAGAACCCGCAAGTGTGTGTGTGTGTGTGTGTGTGCCCTGAATGTGGCTTACATGTCCTACTAATACCTCAGAGATACTGTGGAGTCAAATCTGACACTAAGTAAAAAGGAACACTTTTTTACATTTAAATAAACATTTGGCAAGTCAAAGGGCTAGTTCTCCAAAAAAAATTATTTACCCTTCATGTCGTCCCAAAACAACAATGAACCCCAACGGTGAACAGATGTTTTTTCCAGTATCTTTTTGTGCAGAAAAAAAGGCAGTCATACAAGACTTGAGTGACATGAGGGGGGAGGAAGTGACAGAATTTTCATTTTTGGGTAAAGTATTGATTTGAGTGTACAATATACATAATTTATATATAATAAATTATTGATATACTATTAGATTATAACATTTAAAATTTAATCACAGCCATATTTTTTGGTACAAGAAAGGGCTTTCTGTTTCGTGCAGACAGGAGAAACTTATTCGACAAGCAAGAGCACAGCACAGTAAAGTCCCACTCAGTCATTTTCACACCAGTAGCAGGTAAGGAGAAAAAAAAGGTAGTTGGAGTGAGTTAAAAAAGAGATGGGAGAGGAGAAAAGAGAAATTATGAGAGGATATGAGATGAGAGATGACCAAGGCTCTGATTACCTCCGGCTGGGTGTCTCTCCAGCGCCCTGCTGAATGTGCTTAATTGGCAGGGTTATGTGAATAGACAGCTGCCCTGGCCACTGAGCTCTGAGTGGTTGGCGGAGCCCTGCGCCCTATTCTTCTCCGCTGAATGGCACTCTCTTCTTGCCTCTCCGGGACCAGGCCTGAACCATCACATAAAAACCTACCTAATCACTGCAGATTATCTGCCTCTAATGGTAACCCATGAGTAGGCTTCTTTGCCTCGATGAGCCAAGAGGGAGGGAGAGAAATACAGATCAACAAATAAAGCTGATGGCTTAGCGCAGTAGGGGGTCTGGCAGTGGCGACTCTTGAAAGCCAGTTCGGAAATGAATCCATGTATCCGACTCCAAGAGATCAGGGCAAAGTGTAAAAGAGCTACAGGCACACGGGGAACAATTAAACAGCAGCTAGACTAAAAAAAAAGACATTTTTGAAACAGATTATGCGTAATGTTTATGCACTGACAGACGAGAGTAGATTTTTGGTGTCATAGTTAATTACAAGAGAAAAATTACAGCACTGCATGATAGGGAAACATCAATCATCGATTTCACACAACAACAAAAAAAAAAAACATTTGCAGAGACAACTTTAATCTATCGCACACTTCACAGACGTGCACACACATCCATAAACAAGCAGAGCGGCGGCTGGGATCTCAGTATTGTCATTCATCCTCTCTAATGCCTGGCCCAGGGTCTCGTCGCAGGGCAGGGGAGAAGGCAGAACTTTTTACCTCCCGGGGTTTCCATTATTTCTCCACCATTCTCTAAAATGGAGGTCATATCAGGTGCCATTTTCACAACCTGCTTCTCCAGATGCACCATTTTCTCCCAAAATGACACACATTATGCTTTAACGGAGAAGCCAATCTGAAAACGCAGCTCACACCCTCCACTGGGACTCGAAAGGCAAAAAATACAAACAATAAAATACAGAAACCATCACGATATACACAAATTGTTTCCCTTCCGCACGATATAACCCATAAAGTGAGGGAATTTTCCAAAGTGGCGGCACCCTGTCGACAAAGGCCTCACCTACACAAAAGAGGATTCCAGTCTATCACCTTTATCGCTTCAAGATTTGCGTCTTAGAGGCATATAAACTCGAACTTCTCAGGACAGAAACAGACTTTGTTATTGGGGTTAATTAGACATCATTCATCTTTATTGGTTGGTTTTTCTGTGCACATTTTATTTACACCAGGCCACATAAATGACATATATGTGTCTGAAAAATGGATATAAATCTATTCTACTATTCTCAGAATTTGGGCTGCACTGATACTAAAATTCTGTCTGATACCATAGCTGTTGTTATGGCCAATAAATGATAAATTACTTAAAATTCTACAATATTTTGCAAAATTACAAACAAAAAAAACACAAAAAACTAAAACTAATAATTGTAAATGCTACATGTGATTTTAGGCATCACAGCATTATAAATGCCACGGAAAACTTACATTTACAAGATTACATTTAACAGTGTTATTAGTGTTTTAAAGATTAACTTTAGCGTTAGATAACGGCAAAGGGAATCCAAACATATGGAAACTTAGAAACGCAATTAAACATTCAATATTTAAAAAAAGAGTTACATAATGCATTCATCGCAATCTGCATCCTGATCAGGCTGCTTTCTGTTTCTATTGTGTTTTAGAAGGCGTTTACATTTTCTTAAATGGTCTGTTAGCTATTTGATCAGTAAAACAGATTAAGTGACCTTTGTAAATAAGCGCCTTTTCAGCTTTATATTTCCAAAACATTCAGAGTGCAACAAGTCTCATTTCATGTGCACAGCCAACCATGCGTCACAAGCGCACAACTAAACATTCTTAAAAAGTTAATATTATCTTGAATATGATAAGCACATTCAAATTACAAAAAGCTTGTTTAAAAAAATCAAATGCTAAGACTGAGCATAAGGCTGATGGTGGTTTTCTCACCCGCAGCCACATTCACGCTAGCCATGCTGCGAGTCTCGCTACAGAGCTACGTTCCAACATCATGACCATAAAAACAAATGTCCTGATCGAAACCCATCAAGCGCGTCATAGTTCTTCATATTCCTGGACTTTCCTTTATTGCCAAGTTAACAGCAACCTGCCAGCAGTGAATCCCTCCTGCTCAAACACAGCAGCAGATGCCAGTCTCAGCTGCTCAGTAGCTGGTCAGGGAACTGTGGTTTGGTGGAATACCTGTCTTTGAAAGCAAAACAAAACCAACATCTGTTTATTGCCATGTGCAGAGCACAGCTATGGTAGCAATAGAGTAAAAAAAAACAATGCAAAGCAGTTGTGTAGTGATGCTCCCTCTTCCAGCCATCTGGATAAATGATCATTTGATATCATAAAAAGAAGGCGAATGTCTCGTAATAGCCTGCTTCTTAAAAAGTCGTTCATCGGCTTACTCCTTCCCTGGCTCGCTTTTTATTCACGTGCATTCCTGGGACCTGTCATGATGATTATGAAAGACACATTACGAGAGGGATTATGCATCATTTGCGGTGGGAGATGATCAATGGCTTGCTTTAATCTGCTATCATGGCTTCATTTACCAGAGAAGCACTAAGAGCTACCTCAGAGGAGCCAGCAGGTGACTACACCGCAGCCATACCCTTGGTATGTCCGTGACAAACACGCTGACACGCGTGTCGATCAGAAGATGTAGAGTCATGCAACCGGGTCACCTGCGACGTATGAGCTCTGAATCATTTACTGTCACCTCAACGACATTTCCAGTCATACAACGGCCGTCATTGTCTACAGGAAAGGCCTGATTGCTCCACGCTATCTCTCTGATAGCTTTCTCACCTTCTCCCGCTGCATTATGTAGATAACCTGTGACGATATATATTGCGTAGGGGTCACCCAGAGGTTGCAATCACACACTGTGACAGAGATAACCAATCCCGGCACGTCAGCAGTAGGGGGGGTTGGGGGGTGGTGGTGTAGAAGGCCCCCCCGTAAGGTGTCCTCAGCGCGCCTGTTAGACAATCGTGTAACCAGGGGGTGGTATAGCCGTGCTTGAGAAGGGACCGGGAAGAGGCCTTTGATCACTGGCAAAGGAGATTAAGGAAGAAGGGGAAATACAAGCCAAATTTGCCTTGAAACACACAAACACAAATAAGCATAAATTAAATTAGACTTATTGACAGTAGAAAAATATTTAGTGGATGCGCATACACACACACACGTATATATATTTATACATATTACATAAACAGACTTCAATGTTAGATGCAATTAATCGCGATTAATCACCTTATATCGACCATATAAGCTCAAGGACAAGGACTGTGATTCCAGATACTGGTTTTACCATGAAAAGTAAATTAGAGTAGCTCATTAATGCAACTACAACCAATTATGTGTAACTGAATACTCAATTATGAGTATTTTACTACAATAACAAAGTGAGTTTTTCAACACTGACTGAAAACTGCTCTAGCTGAGCTCTAACATATGCAAAAAAAGCACGATTGAGTGTATAGAATGAAGAGTTCTTTTGAGACAAGCGCAAGAGACACCTGTACTCGGTGTATAGGTGTCTCTTGAGACAAGCCCAGGAGACACCTGGACACCGAGTACACAAGGTAGCGAGACCCACAGGGAGTGATATCTGATCCAGCGGTTTCAAGAAACACCCCAGATTCACAGGGAGCATCAGGAGACCCAATTACTTGCAGGAGCTCTAAATGACTGCGTGTGCGGCTGGGACATGGTGAGAGGAAGTAAGATGTGTGAGATTAAGGAAAGACTAAGAGAACTGTGTCAGCAACTTTGTCGCGCTCTCATTTCTGCCCAGGGTTTGGAGAAAGAAACAGGAGCAGCGTGGTGGATAACAGCAGGTGGTGTTTAATAAGGGACTGACAGTGACTGTATACTGAAGAAATGTACCTGTTAATCTGCCTGAAGTCTGAGGGGAATTGCTGGGAAGAAGTAGGTTTTCTGTCAGAATGAAAGATTGTTCCAGATTCCACTTGAATCTTCTGTCCTAGCTTTACAAACTCAGGTTTGAACCCAAGACTCCCAAGCCTGCCTCTAGCATTCAAATGAGTCTATTCTCTGGTGAATGGAGGATGTCTTAATCATCAGAGGCGAGACTGGACAAGAAGGGCAGGCGATCTCTGCATGCTGTGTACTTTGCTGCCCCTTGTGGCCAAAGATGGCACATCAGTCTTGTTGACAACCTGTTCAGGGCTGCTGTCAAGGTTTTTCCAGGGGAACATTTAGACTTTCTCTCCGTTTCAACCAGAGCAGGGGCCTCTTATTACTTTCCCGATAATTAGATTCATTTGCAAAACAGCGAGACAATGGCATGGAAAGGACACAGTGCTGCTGGCGAGGAGGAGGGGGTGAAAATTGACAGCGGTAAAGGGCACACTCAAGTGCAGTAGGGGAGGAAGTGAAGAGAAAGGGGAAAGTTTAGAGGAAGAAAGAGTTTTGAGTCTCTAACTTTGATATGCTTGAATATTTTTCTAACACATATCAACTTTCCTGTACTTACGTAAAAAGGTTTTTATTGCTTTTTTATGCTGGTCAAAATAGTCACATTTGACTAGCGATGCGGATAAACATCATTCAAAAACAAAAGTTTTCATTCATTTTCACAAGTTTTAATTTATTCAGTGAGTGAACATTTCTGATAACATAGGGGACTGATATGACAGAGAAAACCTAAATAATTTTAAAGGAAAATAAATTCTGTTAAAAAAAATCTATATATAAATAATATTAAATAAAATGTATATATAGATATGTAAGTAATATTGATTTATTATAGTAACCTAAAAAAACACTAAATCTGAATTAAATAATACCTTTATCCATAATTCATAATATGACTGAAAGGGATTTAAAAGGGCACTGAATGACTCTCACTCTTAAAAAAAAAAAAAAAAAGAGTGTACCATCTTTGGGTACATACCAACTGCAAAATAAGGGGTCTACTAAGCGCCCCTCTGACATATGATGAACTCTTCGAAACACTGGTTCACCCATTTGAATACATCCATCCAACCTGAGCTGAAGCTATAATGAGGAGGGAATGTGAAGGCCTAATCCAGAATTGGAGAGGAGAGAGCGTGTGGTGGATTTACAGTGCTGGAGAGCACACAGATCGCCTTGTAATTAGGAAGAGAATTTGTCATGCTCTTCGGCAAGGCGCACGGATGAGAGCTGCTGAATAGCAATCTTGCCAATGTTTACCCAGAGAGGGGCAGCCGGTGCTGCCGCACGGCGCTGTAGCCACACCGAGATTAATATTTGATGCAGAGCGAGGGAATGTGTGCTTGGTTCCTGTTTATTTAGGATATTGTGAAAATATGGGGAAATTTGCAATTTTATTGGCTTTTCTGCACATCACTCTGGGTGGAGGGAAGGAGGAGGGGCTACAGAGTGGGGTGTTGACCTCTGACCTCTGTACAGATCCTCATTGGGGCATACAGGTGCACAGATATTCGGCTAAGCTCAGCTACAATCACATTGCCACTTCCCAAAGTGCTCTAACAGCAGGACTGACCAAGAATTTAAGCACTAGAGTTTCTCTGACACAGACTAACAGGCTTATATTCACAGTGCATGTGTGCAGTCAGCGGCTGTAAGTAAATGGCTACTAATTTCAGTGCATTATAACTATAACATTGTATTCATAAAAATAAATCAAATTTAGAATTTTTGGAATTTGGGATTTTTTGTTGTTGATGTTTTTGTATTCACAAAAGTATTTACAATTAGAATTAACAAGAAAAACAGAATTGACAGAAACATATTTTTAATATCAATTTTTTTACATACTTATATATTAAACTTTGTAAAATAATGCAAATATAAGTATACAATAACTTAAAAATAAACATTAAATATAATTATGTAAATAATAAAAATATTTGACATCTTTAAAGATTTGTAAAGCATAAATAACCATTAAAATATATAATATAATAAAAATATGTATATAAAAAGCAATAATATAAAAAGATACACAAGTCTTTAAAATTAAGTTAAATCAGCCTAGCCCTAGAAACATGATATTCCTACTGTGAAACAGCACTCTGGAACACATACAAGTGCATGTGAAAGCATTTTAACGTCTTAGTCAGTCATCAGCCAGCACGGCTCATTATTCTGTTTATACGGTCATTACACAAGCCCTGTTTGGCACCAAAAAGGAGGAGGAATTATCCAAAAAGCTTGTGTGTGGTTTTGCTAAGTAGCCCAAAATCTGACAGTGGTAATTCTGGTGACATCATGGCTTGAAAGATAATGCAAATCAGATAGCTAAGGTCATCACGAAAAACATGAAGATGGGACTTATTTCTAGTATGGAGTCAGTCAGTTCTAATCTTATTTATCAGCAGGGTTACAGCAAAGTCAACTGCTGCAGATTTATGTTGCACACTCAAGAGTGAAACCCAAGAACCATACGACACCCCTTATTTCAGTCAAGCATTTTAAAAAAGTCATTTTAAAAAGACAAATCTTTGTATCAAAAAATTCATCCAAGTGTCCTGGCCTGACTTCAGTGCTGAATGCGGGCTAGCATCGCTAACAGTCATCTCCCCAGGCTGAATGTGATTAATACTTAGTCGTACACAACTAGATCCTGGATTAATGTACACATCTTCCAGCAGAGGCATCTCATAGGGAGCCACATAGAGAGAGACAGAGCGTGCCGGCGCTACAGAAATCATCTTCTGAACCGTGGGTACGTGTGGGTCAACGACATTTTCAACCAGCTCGCTACAGTAAGAAAATCCCTCGCTTTAAATAAATAGACCCTGCAGACAGGGAGACAGATATGCTAAGAAACCCAACTTCAATCCAAATCACATTGAGATAAATAAAAAAAAACATAGAGGGAGCATATGTGTCTCGCACAGCTGTTATTAGTATTCCAGAAACACGGGGGAGGACCGACAGCAGTCATGTATTTTTTATTTTTTTTTTGCAAATATGCATATAATTTATTGTGGGGAACACAATTTACATGGGTAGTCAATGCCTGTTTTATAGCCTCACAAATAGATGTATGAACTGAAGCATATAATGGCTGAAACCAGCAGGTGCAAATACATTCTAAATCTTCCAAATGTGCAGCAGGAAAAATGTAACCAAGGTATATAAAACAGATTAATTCTTGCATGTTATGTATTGGTTTTTGATTTACAAATCTAATCCGAAGGAAATTCGCAGGCAAACATGACCAGGGTTTGTAAAATGCCATGGAGCCTGAGGGGTGGTGGGTGGACGGCTGTCTCTGGTGCAGACGTCTCTCGTGTGGCAATCGTGTGTAGATTTGAGATGGTAATTTAGAGGCGATATTAGACGGAGAGGGAACAAGGATAGTTAAACGGGCAATGAAAACCTCTGAAATGATGCCTTTTATCCTGGAGCGTGATGGAACTGGTCTTTGTCAAGTGTTTTCTGAAACCACGTTCCCGTGTTATGCACTCGAGGCAAATGCGCGCTTCGACTTTGCACGCATTTACAGCCTGGAGAGGGGGATGACAGCCGCCTGTCTTTCAGCACTTTATCTTCAAACCACAATAGAGGTGACACAAAGGGTTATGGCCGCCTGACAATGACCTCGGCCCAATTCCCTCCTGATAAATTTGAGATAAAACAGCCCTAAACCTCTTCCGTTAACTACTGTGGCAATTGGAAAGACGGTTATTCCCAAGTGCACAGAGATTTCCAGTGAGACTCAATTAATCCCAGAGCGATGTTGATATGTGTGGCAACCAGAGTTTTGAACCGGGATATTGTTAACGCATTAGCCATTAAAGGTTTACAACGCACATATAAAAACACACCAAAATGAGATTGTGACATAAATCAGCTCATTCATCGTTCAGGCCCATGAATAGAGGGAGAACCTGTCTGTGGAAGAAGCAGAAATGCGTTAATGGACAGCTTAATGGTCAATAACCGGCGATAGGGTATAACCTCCGTAAGAGCTAGTATGCTAATTGTACATTTGGGAACAGCTTTTAAAATGAATCACCGACAACAGAAAAGGAGGTCGAGCAGTGCTGGTATGGGGAGAATTGAGGTCAGCGCGTGTGTACATGTCCCATAAAGCAGTGCTTCTCACAATGGCTCAAAGGTGTCAATATGGGTCACGGACAGAATGCTAAGTTCCCCTGGGAAGAAAAAAAAACAGGAGAAATATGTCCACGTGAGTTGGAGAGAGAATCTAGTCACGCTGGACATCCGTGTGTTCTGACCAGAGGAAAACTGTCCCCCCACCCCTCTACTTGGTTTCTCCCAATGTTTTCTCCATTTCTGTCACCTGATGGAGTTTGGGTTCCTTTCCTTGCCACTGTTGCTTTTGGTGTGCTTAGTTGAGGTTTAAAAGACACTTAAAGGTGGGGTAAGTGATGTTTGAAAGTTGGTCGGAACGACACAAACAGACACAACAACAAAAAGTGTAGCCAATCAGCATTAGGGGGCATAAGATGGTGAAGGAGAGATTTCTATTACATGAGAGTAGATGTTAAAACTTCATGCCGATTTGTACTCGGCTTTCACCAAGATAACCACAAACTAAGACGTAGCTTTACAGTAACCTATGCTTCTCCATCCATTTACGCTTCTTTCCATATGGTGATGTGAATCTCCTTCTGTCCGGCGTTAACGGCTGCAGTGTACTTGGCGCGTCAGCACACACAACGGCTGCAACTACAGTGTGGTCTCCCCAGTGGACCAGCACGACAACCGTCTGGATTGAGCCGAGTAGGGGACATCTCTAGGGTCTTCAAGTGGGCACCTTCCGTCCTCAGTGTTTCGTCGACTAGCCCACGACACCTCAAGAGGGCTCGACAGTGACTCTGGCGTACCAGAGTCACCCCCCTCCATCCCCCACTCAACTCAGCCCAGCTTACTGACCTTTACATCCCTAATGCTGCTGAGGTTGCTCCTTCCTCGTAGTTCACATGTGACCTAACCACAATCTCACAATCTCTCCGCAACCCAACCATACGCGCCAACCCGTTTGACTAAGGCTGTCGAGCCCCACTGTCTTCGTTAAAGTAGGTTCAGTGGCAACGGTTCCGTATGGCATACTACCTACCGCAAAACACAATATCTGCCCAAAGACCAACCTTCATTCATGCAATATACTTAGGAACGTAATAATTGTAATTACTATGCAAACTATACAAATAAAACCAACAGACTCTTCAAGTTTTTCAAGAATTCTACGAAACCGTAGCGTGGCGGCCTGTACACAGCCAGCCACAATCTTTCCGTCTCAACCACAGCCAGTTGCTGCTCCTTTCTGCTGCTTCAGATAAGTTCTTTACTGTGCGACGCAACTCTTGGCCACTGAATCCGACCTCTCTGAGGAACCGGGTTGTAGAGTGTGCCACAAATCCTCGACAAGCCACTTCCACTGGATAAACCTGGACTCTCCATCCTCGCTGTTCTTCTTCAGTGGCCAGATGAGCATACCGCAGTTTCTTCCTCTCATATACCTCATCTACAGCATCCTCCCATGGCACTGTTAACTCTATCAGTTGAATAATGCGTGCTGATCCAGACCACAAAACAATATCTGGTCGGAGGTTAGTGGTGGCAATCTCAGGTGAAAAAAATAAGCCGTTGATCAAGATCAGCCAGCATTTTCCAGTCCCTAGCAGCTTCCAGTTGTCCTGGGTGAGAATTGGTTTTAACACCTTTTCTGTGTGTAATGTTTTGCTAGAACAGGTGGCAACTTATTGGTCATGTTACGCTTGCCTTCCAATGCTAAAGCCAAACATCGCAGTACTTGGTCATGGCGCCAAGTAAACCGACCTTGGCTAAGAGCCACCTTACATCCTGTCAAAATGTGCCTTAATGTGGCAGGTGATGAACACAAAGGACAAGAGGGATCCTCTCCTACCCAGAGGTTTAGGTTCTGTGGTGATGGGAGAACATCATATGTTGACCTGATAAGGAAACTGATCCTTCTCTCTTCCATTGACCAAAGGTCTTGCCAGCCCATCTTGCGTTGTTCCACACTCTCCCATCTCATCCACTCTCCTTGCTTGCCCTGGGAAATGGCCTTTATACATCTCATCCTCTCCTCCTGCTTTCGCACCTCGTTGACTACCAGCTTCCTCCTTTGAGATAGGCCTGCCTTGTGCCATTTAGGAGGAGCTAAACTGAGCCCAAAACCCCCTCTTCCATGCTGTACCTGTCCCACGATATCACCAATTTGAAGGCCAGCCTTTGCCTCTACCAAGGATTTCTTTCCTGACCACTTTCTACCAGTTTTTAACACAGGTGCTGCCTCCCTTACACATTTGTCGCGTGACTCTACTAAGGTCATTTCCAGTCTGACCTTGGTGCACTTAAACTCCTCGGTTAAAGCAGAGACTGGCAGCTGCAATATTCCTTTACTATAAAGTCCCACTCTGCTGAGGCAGCGTGGAACTCCCAACCATTTCCTGGTGTATGAACTTATTAATGCTTCCAGCTTTTCCACTGTTGTCAAAGAAACCTCGTACACAGTCAGTGGCCACAGCAACCTCGGCAGTAGACCAAACTGAAAGCACCAGAGTTTTAGTTTGCCTGGTAGAGCACAGCTGTTTATGCTCTTCAACCCTTCCACTGCTTTTCGTCTAATTTCTCCCACTCGAACTGTGTCTTTTAGATCCCCATCGTACCATCTCCCAAGACTCTTCACTGGCTTTTCAGAAACTTTTGGTATTGCCTCACCATTAATGAAGAATGTTTTATCTACTACCTTTCCTTTAACTATCGAGATGCTCCTTGATTTAGAGGGCTTAAACTGCATTCGTGCCCATTCAATATTATCGGTTAACTTACCCAATACCTGATTAGTGCAGGCTACTGTTGTAGTCATGGTTGTCATGTCATCCATGTATGCTCTGATTGGTGGTAGTCGCATCCCAGAAGCCAAGCGCTCTCCTCCTACTACTCATCTTGATGCCCTAATGATTACTTCCATTGCCATGGTAAAAGCCAGTGGAGAAATGGTGCATCCTGCCATTATTCCAACCTCTAAGCATTGCCATGTAGTGCTGAATTCTGGAGTTGAGAAACTAAATTGCAAATCTCCAATATAGGCTTTCACTAAATTTGTTATTGACATTGGTACTCTGAAAAAATCAAATGCTGCCCAAAGAAGCTCATGTGGCACTGAACCATATGCATTAGCCAAATCCAGGAATGTCACATGGAGCTCCTTCCTCTCCTTTTTAGCTGATTGAATTCATTGCCAGATACCATTGATGTGCTCTAAGCATCCTGAGAACCCTGGAATGCCCGCTTTTTGAACTGAAGTGTCAATGAAGCCATTCTTTAATAGGTAGGTGGACACTCTCTGAGCAATAATGCTGAAGAAAATCTTACCTTCAACGTTTAACAGTGAAATAGGACGAAACTGACTGATGCTTGTAGCATCTTTTTCTTTAGGTATAAAGACTCCACCTGCTCTGCGCCATGTACAGGTACAACCTGTTTTTCCCATGCTACCTTTATCAATTTCGTAGAACTCCTGAAGCACTCTTGTACACTCTGTACGGAACTCCGTTAGGCCCTGGAGATGATGAAGCCCTTGCCTTTCTCACAGCCTGCTCTACCTCTTTCCACTTAGGTGCACAGACCTCCATTTGGTATTCTGGTGGATTGATAGGTGGGATGTCTGATGGAATTGACATAGGCTCATGCCTTTTTGCATCTGTATGCGTTTCCTCCACATATCTCTCTAGCTCAACCCTAGATGCTTTTAAAATGCCATTCTTCTCATTGGTGAATAACTTCTTTACGAATTTGAATGGGTCTTTATAGAAATTAGCCCTCGCACGTTCCTTCTTTTTGTAGCGTTTCCTTCCTTTTTTCCACACCAAACCTCTCACTTCAATATGCGTAAATGATGTCCCCAAATTTATCCAGCTTCTTTTCAGCTGTACCAGTTAATCTTTCCAATGCAAAGCATAGATTTGTGTTTACCGTGTCCCATGCAGTTTTCTCACAAGCTCTTGGCCATCTAACCCCAGGCCTATGCCGGTTGAGGTTCTTTTCTCTCTTATGGTGGTTAGTCTGACCGGGTTCACAAGTATCAATATGTTCATCACTAACTGTGCAAGCCCTCCTCTCCTCTATGACAGGGGTGCTGATATTCTGCGAGCTGTGGTTAGCTTCCTGTCACTGGATTTCATTCGACTGACTTGACTGACTTCGTAAGAAGTACTGATCAATGCGAGGCCCTTGTCCCTTCTCCCTCAAGCATTTCATTTTCCCTTGATGAATCTTCAAACCCCTGACCGTTGTCGCCTTGCTCCAGCCACAGACACAAGCTTGGAGTTCAATGACTTTACTAACTGCAGATCTTGAACTAGTCTTACTCTCCATACTCATATCCGTTTCCATTCCTAAGTCGTTAACCATGTTGTCCAACATTGAGTCATCTTCCGCCCCCGCTCTCGCTGACTCTAGGGGTATTTTTCTCTTTAATTTCTCAAAAGCCTTGGGCGGGTGTCTCGAGAGAGAACAAGCAAGAGGGAGATTTGAAGAAAGATTGTAGAAAGAGAGATGGCTGAGAGACATTACAAAAGAGAAAAGTTCATGAGAATATCACTGGAAAATGAAGGGTTATGATCAGGAATAGGACCCACGTTAATATTAGAAAAGCTTTCCAGGGCTGGAGAGAGCTAAGCTCCACACGTGATTAACACTGGTTTTGAGTATCATTGTTTGTCTGGAGCTGCTGTGCTGTTGGCAACTAACAACGAACTCTTGTTTGTATTTACTCGTGTACTGTATGTTTTTTATATTAATTTATATATTATTTTTAAATCTATTTTTCTATATTTATATTTTTTTGTATTCTTTTTTCTGTATTCTTTTGTTCGTTAATCATCTTCACTTTATTTTTCGTGAAGCATTATTTTGTTGAGCTTCTGCTACGATAAATACATCCACTCTTGTATTGCGTGTGTAACGGAGGCCAGCAAGAGAGATTTGTGCAAGCTGATGACTGCTAGAGGATGCAGTGTAGAGGTTTTCACGGGTCCACTTGGATCCGAAAACCCGAGGTCCGACCCGAGACCCGAGCGGGTTCGGGTCCAAAACTCAGACGAGTGTCTCGGACACGGGTCGGGTTCGGTATTAGTGGCCTCGGGTCTCGGGTAATTTAAAATAAATATGCCTTTTCCAAATGGACCCGAGAAGACCCGAATTATTTTAAACTATGTTGGGCATTTCACTAAATTGCAGTAAAACAACTCTATGACACCGTTCTCTGACTTATTTTTTTAATGAGAGAGCGAATCCGCGCTTTTACGTGCAATGGGCTATAAGCATAATCACGGTTGCCTCCGCATTTATTTACTCAGTTGCTCGCTCCACATAAACCAACCCCTCCGTTTGCCAAGAAGAACTAGTGTGCCATCATGTGGATGGATGTTTGACTACATGCAAGTATTAGAATCGTCGTTAAGCCAGGCCTGTCAATCATTTTTAAAAAATACGCGACACTGTCAGACAAGCATGGAGGCGATAACAGACATTGTGAGAAAGGTGAGGGAAAACGAATATGTTGAAGAAAAACATCCAGGGTCATCATCGGTGTGGGCAACTTTTGTTTTGATTGTTGATAAGGAAGGAAAAAAGACTGGTGCAGTTAAATGCGTTGACTGCAATACAATATTAAGATTTGATTCAGCTAAAACTGGTACGTCCCATTTGCTGAAGCACCAGAGATCATGTCGGCACAAAACAACAAAGCAAAGCTCCATGCATTTGTTTGTGAGGAAGAGCAGTGGGGTACCTGCCCAGTATAACAAGACAATACTTGAAAACTGCATTCGAGTCTGTGCCAAAGATCTCAGACCATACAGGATGTTTGAAACAAGCTCATTTTGTCAGTTAGCACAGAGCTTGATCGAGATTGGAGCTAAGCACGGCCACTGTGATGTCAAAGATATTCTTCCCTCGGGAGTCACTGTTTCTCGTGCCACTTTAGAGAGGTGCCATGTCTTGAAACAAGAGCTTTTACCTAAAGTCAAGCAGGCTATTGCTACGGCATTTGCTTGTGGAGCATCCACTGACATGTGGACTGATGATTTTAGAAAGGTCAGCTACACATGCATCACTCTCCACTTCATAGATGAAGACTGGATGTTTCAGAGCCGGGTAATATGCACCAGTGCTTTCCCATTTGACTCAAAAACAGCCGCAAATATAAAAACGGAACTGTTGAAACAGCTGCATGACTTCGGGCTATCACAGGCTGAAATAGACAAACTTGTGTTTGTTAGCGATCAAGGCGCTAATATAAAGGCGGCTCTCAGCAGCTGGAAACACAGAAGCTGTAATGCGCACGTTCTCAACACTGTGCTGAAACACACTTTCAAGAAGGGAATTGATGAGGAGGAGGAAGATTCGTTACAGCCCGTGAGAGAATGTATTAATCAGTGTAAGTCGCTGACGACATATTTTAAGCATTCTGGTTTGCAGCTCCACCTGACACGCACCCTCAAACAGGAATGTGAGACTCGCTGGAACACTAAGCTCGCAATGGTTGAATCAGTACTCGGTTCTTTCGATGATGTGCAAAGACTTCTTATGACAAGAGGGGAAATACACAAAATGAGTCACATCTCAAAAGATGTTCTCCAAATGCTAGTTAAATTTTTGACCCCATTCAAAGCGGCAAGCGATGAACTGAGCGCTTCGAACTATCCAACAGTCCATCTGCTGGCTTTATGGAAATCTACACTACTTGAGCACTGCGTGGTTACACCGACTGACCCTAAAGCACTCGAGATTCTGAAACGCAGAGCCAAAGACCTTCTGAGTGAACGAATAATACTCGACCAACAAGCAAAGCTTGCAGTGCTTTTGTGGCCTAAGTTTAAGCAGCTACGCATGTTCACAAACGAGGAGAGAGACGAAATATACCAAAGTGCCCGGAGCGAGTTGGACAGCCTTCCCAGCCCAACAGACACGGACCCTCCAGTTCCAAATATTACTATCGCAGCCACAGAATGTGCTGCAGTTGCTGGTCTGTCTGCAAAGTTCAGCCAGTGGGAGGATGTGGATGACCGAGACATGGCAGTGGATGAGTTGAATGCCTACTTGAATAAAAAAATGGTAATGCACGATAGTGACAGAGACATTTTAGGTGTATGGAAAAACACAGAACACCTCTTCCCAAAGATGGCAACTCTTGCACGGAAGATTCTGTGCGTTCCAGCATCCAGCGTTAGTTGTGAGTGTGCTTTCAGTGTGTCTGGGCGCGCTCTGGAGAACCGACGTACCTCTCTAGGTACAGCAAGTGTCAATGCTTTGCTCTTCCTGAACAGCAACGACAAGTAGGCTAGGCTGAGATGAGAACTGTACAACACTGTAACATTTGACTGACTTTATTTCGAAACCTATATAAGATAAACCAGCATGTTAAATAGGGTCATCTCTGTTCTGTTCTGCGGTAATCTGCCTGTAAATCGAGGCAATATTATTATTGATGCTTTGGTTTAAAAAAGTTCAAGTTTTAAACATAACAGTTAGCCTAATAGTTAGGCTTTGGATTGTTATTTTAAAATGTTCTTGGCCAACTTATTACTCTGCGATGAAATGTATATAGTGCGACCTCTATGTGTTACGGATGGTGTATGGCTGGAAGCACGAGGAGACGAGGAATAACTAGTAACAGGATTTAATTACAAAAACTCAGGAGCACATACACACACACTTGACATAAACGCACCATATACAAACGTTACATAAACGAGAACCGACCAGGAGTGAGGGAGAACACAGGGTTTACATACACAGAACAGATTAGGGAAACAAGGCACAGCTGGGGCAAACGAACTAGACACAGGTGAATAAACTAAACACTAATGAGGAGCGGGAAACTGGAAACAGGACTGAACCAAATACACAAAGAACGGGGGAAACACAGGACATACATGTAACATTAGCTCCCCCTCCTGCAAGGCGCGTCCCGCGCCGAGTAACATCAATAAGGGTGGGGGAGTGGGCGCCCTGGAGGCTGACGAGGGAGTGGCCTACCCGAAGCAGGAAGCCTCCAGGGCGGAGCAGGACATGCAGCAGGCCAGGGCGGAGCAGGACGTGCAGGAGGCCAGGGCGGAGTCTTTCCCTCAGGTGGCCAGGGTGGAGACTTTCCCTCGGGTGGCCAGGGTGGAGAGGCCACTTCAGGTGGCCAGGGTGGAGAGGCCACTTCAGGTGGCCAGGGTGGAGAGGCCACTTCAGGTGGCCAGGGTGGAGAGGCCACTTCAGGTGGCCAGGGTGGAGAGGCCACTTCAGGTGGCCAGGGTGGAGAGGCCACTTCAGGTGGCCAGGGTGGAGCAAGCTGGTCAGGGGGCCATGGCGGAGACGCACCATCAGGTGGCCTATATCCCCCCCCCAAAATTTTCTTAGGGAGAGTGCCAGGCTTAGGGACGTGCATCAGGTCAGGCTTGGGAGGGCTGGATGGGACCAGTAGAGAAGGCTCTGGCGGGCAGGCGACGGGCTCAGGCTCTGGCGGGCAGGCGACGGGCTCAGGCTCTGGGACGTGGAAAGTCTCTGGCTGGGCTAGCGGTGAAGGCTCTGAAGGGCTGGACGGGACCAGCGGAGAAGGCTCGGGAGAACTGGAGGGAAGCTCAGGCTCGGCAGGCGTGCAGGGAAGCTCAGGCTCGGCAGGCGTGCAGGGAAGCTCAGGCTCGGCAGGCGTGCAGGGAAGCTCAGGCTCGGCAGGCGTGCAGGGAAGCTCAGGCTCGGCAGGCGTGCAGGGAAGCTCAGGCTCGGCAGGCGTGCAGGGAAGCTCAGGCTCGGCAGGCGTGCAGGGAAGCTCAGGCTCGGCAGGCGTGCAGGGAAGCTCAGGCTCGGCAGGCGTGCAGGGAAGCTCAGGCTCGGCAGGCGTGCAGGGAAGCTCTGTGTCCCAGTCTATAAGCCAGTCTTCCTCTTTTAGCTCCACCAAAATTCCAACTGGCACGGTGGGCATGACGTGATGCATAGGCTCGGGACTGGGCGGGACCAGTGGCGCAGAGGGCTTGGTGCTGGACGGAACCAGCAGCGAAGAGGGCCTGGTGCTGGACGGAACCAGCGGCGAAGAGGGCCTGGTGCTGGACGGAACCAGCAGTGAAGAGGGCCTAGTGCTGGATGGAACCAGCGGCGAAGGCTTGGCTGGACTGGACACCACCAACCCAGGATCGAAGAGAGGCCAGAGTGGAGAGTGGTGTCGGGACTCCTCTCGACAACCGCCTCTACTACGGCCTCCACGGGTCCCACGGAACACAGCTTGGCGGGATCCCACAAAGACTTGTTTCCAGTTCTCCATCTTCCCTCTTTTCTTTTCTTTATGGTCGGTTCTTCTGTTACGGATGGTGTATGGCTGGAAGCACGAGGAGACGAGGAATAACTAGTAACAGGATTTAATTACAAAAACTCAGGAGCACATACACACACACACTTGACATAAACGCACCATATACAAACGTTACATAAACGAGAACCGACCAGGAGTGAGGGAGAACACAGGGTTTACATACACAGAACAGATTAGGGAAACAAGGCACAGCTGGGGCAAACGAACTAGACACAGGTGAATAAACTAAACACTAATGAGGAGCGGGAAACTGGAAACAGGACTGAACCAAATACACAAAGAACGGGGGAAACACAGGACATACATGTAACACTATGATGTTAAAAAAAGAAAAACAATTTTTTTTGGAAGATGCATGTCTGTTTTGCATGCATTGTGATGTAGGCTATTTGTTTGCATTAGGCCTATATGATGATCACACAGATTTTGTGTTGACAGAAATTTGGCTTCATAATATATTATCATCAAATGTTTAAAGTTATTTATTGATTTATTAAAGTAAATTACCCCTGTTCATTCTAAGATGAAATAATAAACTAATGATTGATGTATGTCTGCATTTTCACTTTCTGTGACCTCCAATGAATAATTAAAGATCCACAGCAAATGATAATAATAATAAATGTATAATATGCGATTGTAAAAAACATAGCGATTATAGTAGGCTAGTCATCGTTGCCACCACATAAACAGCATTAATAATCAAACATAATTTAGGCTATATCACTTTTAAGAACAATAAAACAAAGGTTGGGAAGGGGGAAAGTGATTTCATTGTTCATTTTGCTTCTAACCTCTGAATACATCCCAGTTCCTGCATTTGTCATCATCACTTTGTGTTTGAGGGTAAAAAAAAGCACTGCTTGATTGGTGAATTTCCCTGAAGAAAAGCTAAATATAGGCTAATGAAATAATATTTAATTATTTAGATAATTACCTTGAAAATTTTGAAAAATATTATTTAAATTACTAAAATACCCTAAATAGACAATAATGAGAAATAATAATCCACCGCACTGGATATAAAGATGCAACGACAAATTAAAGCGCACAGTTTCACCTAATAAACTATTAAGTTAGCTATATAATTTATAATTTGAATAAGAGAACAACCCCAATAAACTTGGGGTAATTAGAAAAAAAATTTTATTCATTAGGCTACATCATAGATCGGGATTTTCTTCAGGAAACGCCGGGCAGACTTGAATAAATAGCAACCAGCAAACAATAAACGATAAAAATTGCTAAACAATTTTTTAACATTTGTGAGTAAGCTAAAACATCTTATTTTGTACGTGCGTTGTGTGACTGTTTACAGTAAGCAGACACGTTGCTCAAATAAAAGTTGTGAAAATAAAGACATGCACATGGTAAATTTGACCTGCGGCAGTTCAAATGCCCTGTTTTTAATCGAATTTTATCTAAACAACTTTGTAACAACGGGATTGTAGGCTAAATAACACAAGCCACAGCCATCGGTAAATTTTACCATGTGGTGGTTCTAATCATCGTATGGTCCGGTAAATAACATTATGACAAATTTTATAGGACGTAATGGGTTACAGTGATGTGTGATTGACATTTTAGCACTCGCGCTCACACTTGCGCGTCTATGTTAAGTGAATTTTTGAGAAACGCAGGGCTGCAGGCTGTGCACAATGTAGCTAAATGCCGCTTACGTTCGGGTCCAGTCGGGTTCTAAAGGAAATGTCGTCAGGTCGGGTCGGACTCGGGTCTAATTTATCGGGTCTGTCTCGGGTCGGGTTTTTCTTTAAAAAAAAAAAAATTATGCACGTCGGGTTCGGGTAAGTAGTGATTCGGGTCGATTCGGGTCGGGTACAGTTTTTAGGACCTGAGAAGACCTCTAATGCAGTGTTTACTGTTTAGCTTCCTTGTTAGTGCACCCACCTAGCATGCCAGCGATCGCGGTTCAAGACCGACTCGGAGCAGGGCGGTTAGGATTGGAGGGTGAGCTTTGGAGCCGGAGTAATGAAGAGAGGGGTGTGTTTGTTTGGATTGATTTCAAATATTAACAATGTTCACCAAAAACTTTGAGAAATAACATACTGCACCTTTAATATTTAGTAATATTATCAATTTGACTGCACTGAAACTATCGGATAAGAACAAAACTTGGAGCTGGATGGAGCTGAATGGAGCTGGATGATGACACTTTTGACTTCAGTAGAGCTGCTTTATATCTAAATTTAATTTGTTTCATAATTGATGAATTTTGCAACAGCGACACTTATTGAACATTATTGAACTGAATTGAATCAACATTGAACTAAATTGAGCTGAATGACACTTGCCTTCTGTAGAGCTGCTTATAGCTGAATTGAACTTGTTTCATAATTGATTAACTTTACAGTTATTGAACTGAACTGAATCAACACTTGAGCTGAATAGTCATACTAATGTCTTTTTAGAGCTGTTTTTACAGCAGATCTAGAATTTCTCATATTTCATGAAGTTTGCATCGATTCTGTTATTTTCTTGTTTATTACTCCAGAGCTGCTTTGAAACAATCTGCATTGTATAAAGCGTTATAGAAATAAATGTGACTTGACTAATGATTATTTAAGAAGTTAGCACTAATTCTTTGACAAGTGTCAACACCAGATTGTGATTAGCATTAGGGAGACCACACACACACACACACACACACACACACACACACATCAAGCATGCTGATGTGAAACATTTCCTGCACATGGGAGGAAGAGGCTGCGTGCTGACGTGGCCAAAATACATCTGGGGTGTCGGATACTGGGCCGAGGTCAGCCAAACCAGTCGTGCTTTCTCTCCTCTACCTCACTTTTTTCTGCCTCTCACTTCCTGACTGAACAAACGCTCTTTGGGCAGACACACAGGCGATCAATATCCCAGCTCACACGTACCCGCACACACACACATACGGCATTAGCAGAGCGAATCAGTGCCGCTCCTAACCTTAAAACAATCACACGCCACCGGTCTTATTAATCTTTAACAAGGCAATCTCTGCCAGCGCCACAACGAATGACGCAAAACAAGCGAAGAGAAAAAAAAACATCAAAGTACGTGCGTTAAATAATACATTTGGTTGTGATATGAAAGTGAAAATAGAACCAAAGTTATTCGTTTGCTAAGTGGGTTGTGTGGTTTCCCTTGAGTGGGTTTGAGGAATCCATTTGCTGGCAGTTTCATATCGTCATACTTATTCTAGCTCTTCTTGGTGCTTTCCAGCTTTTTAATTAAATTCCCTTTAAATTACAAGCCTTCCAATTGTATCTCAAATAGACATCAGCATTTTCTTTAAACATTGTAAAACAGCATACTTACTGTTTCCAAACATAAAATGTTCACTCAGAGGTTTCTGTATGCACTTGATCAAACAAAACAAACTTTTTTTTTCAAAAAGTGGACATTAAAAATGTTAAAATAAACTTGGACCAAAAATAAAACATTCTTACATATGTTAGCAACTAACTAACTAAAACAAATAAATAAATTAATATAATGTACTCTAGATAGAATGCACAATTCTTAAGCTTCACTTGAAGCTCAAAGGCCTAGTTTTAAGTGTTGAAGGAATAGACTTGGACTGAAGATACCACAATAGGAGCAAAACATATGATTTGTGCCCCTGACTATGGCATGCAGTGTGAGAGCAAATAGATAAATCACAGGTGAATTCTCTGTCTGGTCTTTAGTAGGTCATTGTTTTTGTCCTCAATCCATTAGGGAATAATAGGAGGTGCATTATTAGAAGGTGGGGGGTAAGAGGACCAGTGAAAAGCCCTGAGGGAGGGAAAACCACGTAATCTGGCACAGACGACCATCTACAAAATGAAAACAAATGGGGTGTCATCCCCAGGAGGAAATATATCCCTTTCTATTTTTAGTAATCCGTTCCTTCAGACACACACAAATACATACACATACACACGCGCATTCATAAAACAAAGTCCCTTTCTGCTACAAGCATAAGTTTATGGGTCATTCTCAGGTAATGGTGTCATTAGTGTTACAAAATTTTGATAAAGTGCATCATTACTGCAACTCAGTCCCAGTCAGTCTGGGATTCATATATTTATAGATAAGCGTGTACAGTATATTCTGCTTGTATCACTGCGTGTCCAGTTTCTGACCTAAAATCCATAGAAAAAAAATGAGAAATTATATTTTCTATAAAGGAAAGGAAGACTAAAGCTCAAGACTTGAATACAACTTTATATAAACAAAAATATAAGCAGAATTTTATTTTAAATTAAAATTTCACGCACAATATTTTAAGCACAAGATACTTGCTTAAGAATATAGTTATAATCTAAAATATACAAGAATATAGCATACAATACTAGACTATAATATAGAATATACAAGAATATAGTAGCAGTGAAAAGATAATATCGCTGTTTAGGTGTCCAAGACCCAACATCTAGCTAATGGGGTGCCTCAGGGCTCAGTGCTTGGACCACTTCTCTTTTCCATCTAAATTACATCCATAGGATCTGTGATTTAGAAACATGGATTATCCTATCACTGCAACGCTGATGACACACAACTCTACCTCTCATTCCAGTCTGATGATCCAACGGTAGCTGCTCGCATCTAAGCCTGCCTGGCAGACATTTCTGGCTGGATGAAGGACCACCACCTTCATCTAAACCTTGCGAAGACAGCGCTGCTTGTGATCCCGGTCAACCCAACACTACACCACAACTTCTCCATTCAGCTAGGTTCCTCATCCATAACTCCATCAAGGTCAGCCAGGAACCTTGGAGTTGTGATTGATGATCAATTGAACTTCACAGACCACATTGCTAGAACTGCCCGGCCCTGCAGATTTGGCTTTTACATTAGGAGAATCAGGTTCTTCCTATCAGATCATGCTACACAACTCCTTGTCCAGGCGCTTGTTCTATCCAGACTAATATTGTAATTCTCTCCTGGCTGGTCTTCCAGCTTGCACTGTCAAACCTCTGCAACTGATCAAAAACGCTGCAGCTAGAGTGGTCTTTAATGAACGAAGAGAACACACGTCACTCCTCTCCTCACAAAAATGCACTGGTTGCCAGTTGCCGCTCGCATCAAATTCAAGTTGCTGACGTTTGTCTACAGGACAACCACTGGCTCTGCTCCCTTTTACCAAAACTCATTACTTCAGACTTATGTGCCATGCAGAAACTTGCGCTCTGCAAGTGAACGTTGTCTTGTGGTGCCATCTCAAAGAGGCACAAAATCTCTTTCTCAGACCTTTACCTTGACTGTTCCCTGCTGGTGGAATGATCTGCCTAACTCAACCAGAGCAACAGAGTCCATAGTCATTTTCAAGAAACGGCTGAAGACGCTTCTTTTTCGGCAACACTTGATCCATTAATTCTAACACTTTCTCTTTTATTCTCTATTTATATAAAAAAAAAAATACATGTGCGTTAGATTAAACTGGGAAGGGTCATAGCACTTGCATATTGTTGTCCAATTGTTAGTTTGGCTGCTTCTATTGTTCTCATTTGTAAATCGTTTTGGATAGAAGCGTCTGCTAAATTAATAAATGTAAATGTATTTGATGCACTTTACAACAGCTGAAATTAACCAACCAGCATCCAGAACCGCAAAATGGCTGATAACCCACAAATTAGATTATCTTTACATTATGTAAAATATAGTTAAATCTGTGCAACTGATAAAGTGAATAGTTCTTCATAATGAACAAAAGAGGGGGAGGGGACTTTTTATTTATTTCCATACAAGAGCAAAAAAGCTCATCATGCAGGCCAACAATTAATGAATAGCTTAAATGTCATGATATTGGGGGTTGAAGAGAACTTGACAGGGAAGCAGAGCTAAAGCACATCATTGCTGAAATAGGACTGTCTTTCTCTCTGTAGAGCCCAGACACCCCAGGGTTCAAACTTAATTCACTATGTAAGGTACTCAATCCTCGCTCTTAACAACCTCTCTGCCAGCCTGTCCCATCTGGAGGCCACGGTGGGAGGCTCCACCCAGACGGACAACCTCCCCCCTTATTCTGCCCCTTCTCCTCAGCAGCCCCAATATTAAATTAAAAATTAGGGCCTTTTGTCGCCTTGTTAGGGGTCTGCTGAAGGATGGTAATTGAGCCTTTACCTGCTGGGTTGATCTGGGCGCATGCTGAACGGAGGGGCAGGCTTTTTGGAGACCACCCCTTCTAACCCTGACTCGTTCAGAGGAATTGGTTAAAGAAGGGGTTTTCAAACTTTTAAAGCCAATACTTTATTCTTTAAAGTATATATGTCACAAGTAAGGAAATTAATACTTAATAAATATTTTTTCTTTAAATCACAAAACTAAAAATGTGTTCAAATCTAGAGCTGTCAACATACCAATGGCAATTAATCTCATGAGGTTCAACCAGTCTTTAGAAAGCAAAATAAAAATGTATCGAAGCAAAGTCTTAAATTTAACAATGAAATTTTCCACTGACCCCCTAGAGGCGCTTCACACTTTAAATGGTAGCCAAAAAATCTCCACCAATTAAGACCATATTATAGCAATTTCCCATTTAAAGTGACATGTTAGCTAATGACCCATTATAGATGTGCTGTTATAACAAGACGACCTAATTGTTATAACAAAACTGCATAGCACTCCTGATACAGAACAAAATCTAAGTTGAAGATACTCTCAAATTCCAAAAACACATCACAAATACCTGGAGCACATTAATAGATTTGGATATGTAAAAAAAAACACCCTGGATTGAATAAATTATCATTAATGTATGTGCGAACATGGCAGCCGAGCTAGGGGGACTGGCCCTTTAAAGCGGTTGCCCGTATTCAAAGCAGGCTGATTTTACTTGGCTCCCAGATAAGAGGTTTGAAAAACAGGAGCCCAATTCCCATTATCTGCTTCCCTTATTGTCTGCATTAACCTTCCCCATGGTAACTTGTTCTTCGTAATGCTACACTTGTCTAGCCGCAACACATCAGCACGGCAAGCCAATTGTGTCATGCAAATGAATCCGGGCCCTATTGTACACTCTGTGAGAGAGCAACGGTTTATCAGGAACATGTCTGCCTGAGCAGCGCAGGACTGTCTCTTCTTACTGGCAGGCTGGGGGGCTTCTGCTTTATTTACAGCTCAATGGTCATCCTTAGAGCTCAAGACAAGCGCACACACACACACACACACACACACACACACAGGCTCAAAGATAATGCATACTTCTGCTGTTCAATTTGGTCATTTTCTTTTTTAATTGTTAGTGGCTTCTGTGGGAAGGGGGGACACATTCACGGTTTTGTTTTTCTCCTTTCATGGTTCTTTTTTTTAAAACTCTGGTGTAACTGTTGAAAAGCTTTTCAAAAAAAGACAGCTCCATGCATTTCAGAAATGTCTCTAATCCGCCAGCACTGTCGACAGAGATTGTGTGCATGTGTGTGTGTGTGTTGTACAGAACAGCTCCACCAAACTTAACCTTCTCCCCTCCGCTGCCAATGCCTCAGGTGCAACGCTGCTTTCTGGAAAATAAAATAGTATTTATAAATAATATTTTAAAAATATATATAAATACTACGTGCACGAATATGAACTTTTTCATTGGGGTTGGGAAGAAGTAGTGAAATTCAGACTGGCACTTGCCCCCTTGAGCCCAATGAATTCTGAAGAAAAAGTCAAAAAGTGGATTTTTAATGCAAATTATATACTTTGCTTAAAACGCATGTGCCTTTGTAATCTTTAATCAAAACAACTTCCCCTCCCTCTTCTCAATGATATCCCTTCTCTGATGACGTGTTTACTGGAATGATGAGGGCGGGACAACCCGTCACTCCAACGCTATCTCACGACCAATTCGTACGAGTGAGTAGGAGGTGGCTAATTCGTAAGAATTCACTCAAACGATTTGTCCAAACCCCAGGGATGGGTACAGTAGGTTTAGGGGCTGGGTCAGGGGTAGGTAATTTGTACAAATTCATACGAATTGGGCAACTCATAAACGATTATATAATGTTTATATTAATTATATATGATTATATTAAATATGTACGATTTAGCAAAAATCTTACGAATTCGTACGAGTGAGGCCATACGAATTCATACGAATTAGCCACCTTGTAAAATACGTACGAATTGCTTTGAGATCGGGTTGGTCACTCACATGCACAGCAATAGCAATAGCCTATATAATATAACATAATATATGTACTTTTTTTTTTCCTATGGTCACTCACTGCAAATATTATTTCAAAGTGGTCACTAAATGAGTCAGAACCGTCCAACCTTTTTCTCACAAAAAAAAAATAAAAATAAATGTATTGTGCTGTAGAAGATCTATGTGATGCTATGACTAATATTGCTCTTGTGTCCTTTATACCTCTCACAGATGTCCTGAGGGATATGCAGATATTAAACAGCCAACACAAGCAAACAAGAACATGCATAATAAGGCTCATAAACTTCTATTCTCATGCCGGATGAAGGCTGCATGTAGAAACCGGCCTTAGAGGCATCTCCTCTGAAAGCCACGCAAACATAAGCTTTTGTTTGTTTGTGTTTGCATCTCTGTGTGCATCCACGTCTCATTTTCCATGCGTTATATCCATGCGTCTCGGTCCCTCCTGCTCACCCTACAACAACCATGCTCTCCCCTCATTCATTTCAGTTCTCCTCCCATTTTTTATTCGTCTTTTTTTATTTAATTTATGCTCAGCATACTAAGCACTCAATACTGGCAGTGTCTGCAGTGGCTGAGATAGCTGTTAATGAGAAGAGGTCCCCCTTTATCTTCTTTATTCTGCCACTATTATCTGCATGCAGTCTATAAGCGCGCAGTTACCTTACTGGCCGATAACACCCAAGAGGCAAACGCCGCTGATGAGCTTTCTATACAGTGGAGCCCGCACAATACCTCTATCGGAGGAGCAGACCTCAGGAAAAAAAGGAAGGGGAGTGGGTAGAGCAAAGAGAGAGACAGAAAAAACCCTAAACCCATGTGACAGACAAGCAGGGCCGGCTCGTGCTGAATATCCAGTGAATTTACAACCCGAGCCCCCTTGAAACACGGCTTCTCGCACGCCTGATTCTCTCCCAGCTGCTGCAGTTTCTTATCTCCCCTCTTCCTCTTCTGCCTCAGAGATAACAGTAATTCTTCTCTATGCTGTATTTTCAACCCTCCGGACCCCCAATACCAGCCCCCCATGCTCCCGACGCCCCCCCAACGCCGCCACAATCAACTTACACCAATCTCACTCCTCAACCAAACCCGTCAAACACAGACGCACATACGAGCAGGCACTCACACACCAGCAGAGAAACCTCAGTGCGGGATGCAGCAAACGTCTTTCTGCTCCGTCTAGATAAAGGGTTAAAGACTACAGTCGGCCTGCCGCTTTGTGAGATGAGGGGAACGTAAAAAAAAGAAGGGATGGAAAAAAAGGGGGAAGAAGAAATCAAGTATTCAAGTAGAGATTTTTTTATCAGTTGTACGCCATATAAAACAGTCATTTTTGCCTCTTTCACTTACTTTTTTCATGAATGTGGCTGCAGCCTGGAGTGTTGAAGCTAGATAAAAGAATTAGCAGTTGCACAGAGGGGCCGGGGCGCTAAGTACAGCCACGAATTAGAATGTCTATCTCTGTCGCTCTTGGCTCATCCTCTCTAGCCAGCCTGGCTCCGAGCTCGTAAACAATTTAATCTTTTCACTACAGTTTGGGGGGAAAAAGGAGAACGCGGAGAAGAAGGGAAAAAAACAAGACGTGGACATTACTTCTCTGCTCTCTGTTTCTCTCTCTTACCTCTTCCTCTCAGTGGCTTCTGCTTTAAACAAGAAAACTGACGCAAACATTTGTAAGGCGCTTGAAGATTGAATCTTATTTCTTTTTTTTTTCGTTCCCCTCGTCGTCTTCTCTCCGGCTCTCCCCCCCTCCCTCTCGTTCTCATCCAGTGTCCTGAAATTTAAGATGTAGTGCTGCTTCAGCTCTGGGGCCCATTTTAGAGATGTAATGTAATTCATAGCCTATCATATACCAGGAGCCACTCACAGACAGGCTGTTCTGCGGCTCCCTCAGTGTAAGTTTCGCTGCAATGAGAGCACAGGCTCCTATATATCTCAAACCATAATAACCATCTATGAAACGCCAAACTTCTGTAGTCCATTCAGGTCACCTGATGGTGTCATTTTCTCACTTTAAAGCTGTAATGTATGAGGTAAATGTGGTAGTTGACGTGGGCCCCAACAGGTGAGGATTTTTTTTCCCGACACCATAACAACAACCACTTCCACTTCCTAGAAAGACAAGCTACTACCCTGGAAAAAAATTATAAATAAAAAAATAATGAAATATATATATGAAATATATATAATGAATATTACATATATTACATGTGAATAAATAAATACACTTTCTTTCTCACTTTATAGAAAGACATTAATAAATGTGGTCCAGATGATATGTTTAACAAAAAACGGCATTTGCTCTCATTGTATGGTGAAATTTAAATACCTCAAAAGCTCAGAGTTCAAGTATAAAATATCACTTATGAGTAAATAACTTAAAAGAAACTTTCCAAGTATATCCGCTGCGGTACACGGTCACGTCCCCTTGGTTGGGAATCCCTATATCTTAAACCTTGCAACATAATATTTAATGAAATCATAGAAATCAGTGTCCTATTGAGTATGACAATGTCCGTGTCCATCCACATATTTTCATCTTATATGAAAAAAAGATTATCAGAGTCAACCAATTAACTGTACAAAAGAAAAAACATATATAAATGAATGAAGACATATGTATAGAGGTATATGCCGATTTAAGCTGAATGAATGGTCACCTAAGTGGAAGAAGATTAAATTGATCCAAAGCCCATTTAGCATGTTCCAAACTCATTTATAGTCTAAAGGATCCATTACCTCTTGTCATTTCCATAACCATGATAAAACCATCTTGATTAGGTGATGAAAAAAAAACAGCATCTTTAGATCCTTCCACACAACAGGCTACAGGACAAAAGTTCAGGCAGGACCACTGAAAGCACTATATGGTGTTACAGAGGTGAGTCAGGGGAGGTCAGACTCTCCCAGCAGGCTCTGGACTAGACATGGTCATGGGGGCATAAGGGCAGGATAAAGTGGCAGATTGAACAGCACAAAAGCTGGCAGAGCTTCCACGCTATTGTCCAACTTATATCATCTCACCCGTTCCACAATCACACCACCTCCTGCCCTCTAGGCAAATCAGTAATGTTTCCTTCCTTGTCTGTTTTCCTGCTTTATTTTTCCTTTTCATCTCTATTTGTGCACTCCTAAAGCTGTTATTGGAGAGAGCAGGAGTATTCAGGTCAGTGATGGAAACCGCAGAGAATGCGATTTTACCTCCCCCGCTGGCTGGACATGTAGTGGATGACAATCTGGGAGGGGCAGGAGGAGATGGTGTGGGAATGAGAGGAGCAGAAAGGAACATAATGAGTTTTAATAGAGAGTGACATTGTGAAAACATCCACATTTATCCTCAAGTTGGACAATGTAATTTCTGAACCACTATCATCACCAAACAGAATTGTTTGAACAGAAATGTTTTTCAAACAGGTTTCCTGAACCCTTCATCTTTCATTGGTCACAAACAAGACAGCCCCGCCCCCAAACTCGCACCATTGGTTGAGCCAGTGTTGCCGTCTTAGGCTGGTCAGATTTTCGTAAACAGTTTTGATACCACCACAAAACAACACTGTTTACACTTTTGGGGGAAATCAACCAACAAATTGATTATTTACAGCTTCCTCAGCACATTAAATTATGAAAGGATAAAGTATTTTAATTAACGTTTTTTGTGGTGATTTAGGTCACTTACTGGCATTCATTAAAGAAAGAAAACTTACTCACCCTCATGTCGTTCCAAACCTGACTTCTGTGGAGAACAAAATATGATATTTTATAAAATGTTTCAGCATTTTTTGTGCCAACAATAAAAGTCAATGGGGTCCAATTTTGTTTGTTTGACTTTTGTGACCTTCTAAAAATAAAGTCATACAGATTTAGAACAACATGAGCGATAGTAAATGATGACAGAATTTTAAATTGAGTGAGCTATACTTTAACAATCATTGACCGGTCATTTCAAGCTCACCCACAAATGTCTTGAGTCAGGTAGATGTGAGTGTCTCAAAACAAAAGCCAAGAGAGGAGTCAAAGTGCGTTACAAAATGAGGCCAAATCAGGGAGCCCTTCTCATGTGCCGCCCTGGTGCTCTAGAGGTGAGAGGTTAACCATGGTAGCGGACCGGCGGCTCATCACTGGGATAATGAAGCTGGCCGACCAGGCTGACTGACTGTCGGGACAGGTGGCGTTAAACCTGCTAAGATCCCATCTCCAAGGTCAGCCCTTTCCACCCAATCTCACTGGTTGCTGATGAAAGCACGATTTAAGGAAAAGAGAGGACGAGGGTGGCGGGTGAGGTGGGGGCACCTCGTCGCCACAGTGGATAAGACTCAATTTGAGAAGCCTGTAGAGGGAAATGACTGTTTTTGGCCCCCATCATGTTATACAGCGAGGGCAGTTTACTGTGCTGTTTGCTAGGGGGGTGCAATTTTACAGCCCTTTCTGCGGCGGGATTTACTGGATGTGCAGTTAATAGTTTATATAGTTGACTCGGAGCAGCAGGGATTAAAGATAGAGGGTTGTTGGGTGCAGTGGCACGGGGAAGACATTTATCCACAGCGAGCCCAGGCCTCTTACTGCACTGTCTGGCCCACTGACCTTGGGTTGGGCCGCTACTGGGACTCCACAGCCCAGTGGCTATCATAAAGGGCTCTGCGTCTGATTGTGTAAACGTGTTGATGGTTATATAGGCCTCTTCTGCTCTAATATGCTGTAGTCTCTGATTTCTAACCCATTTTGCTGTCCTGTTTTTAGTCTCACTCAACAATCGCGACACTCAAGGCCTCCTGGCTTCTTAAAGGAATATTGTGTGTTCAAAACTAAGATTGACATAATGCAGCATGGCATAACGATGATTACCACAGGTTGCTTTGATTCATTTAATTTGGTTTATTCAAAAAAATAAGGTTACAGTAAGGCTCTTAAAATGGGGCCGATTTTTGGAGAAGAAGAAATGCTTCTTTAGAACTTATATTAATTATTTTTGTTAAAATGATTATTGTTTCAGCTGCAAAGTTGTTTAAATATGTCATTTTAGGGTTTATGAGATGCCATGGCAACAAATTAGTAAAATTTGAAAAGGTTAGCAAGTGATTTTTCCCCACTAAAATCCTTTGAACATGTATATTGTTTATGTCTTCAGGTTCTGTTTCTGAAACAGTGAGTATTTTTCAACATTTACAAAAATGGCAGGACACTTGAACATGTATTGATTCATTAGTTTGGACTTGTTTTAGAGGAGGAACAAGAGGAAACATTTTTTTGTGATGATCAACATTATGCCACATATGGAGTCGATTTAGCTTACCTTACACTGAACCCGAAATATTCCTTTAACATGAGCACTCCTGTCCTTTGATCCTGTCCCCCCTCTGCATGTGGTCTGTGACAGTAAAAAAAAAGAAAAAAGAATTTTGAGCGCTTGTTCACTAGTGATACCTCAGTGTCACTGACCCCTGGCAATGCTGTTTAACTTCACGGCTTGGCTGAAAATTAAACCGAGCCTCCCTGCCCATCTGAAGCTGGCCTGTTTGTGAGGTCTCTGTGTGCCTTTGTTTGCAAACAACCTTCTCACACCCAATCGTCATACCTTCAACATCGCCCCACCAGCTGGACCAAATGCAGGCCAGCTCTCCTGTCCTCACACACCTGCTCAGAGGCCCTCGTGTCCAGACGCACAACCGTCCCAACAGCCCAGATCTTCACAGAGCCTCGCCACCATTGACAAGTTACAGGGACTTCTCGGTTGGACAATGAAATTCCCAGCAACATGACAAGAATGCGCCAACACAATGCTTGTTCATGGCAAGTAGCTGATGGGGTAAACAGACTACAGGAGGCACTTTTGTTAGGGGAGCTGATTACAGCTCGCCAAGCTTCAAGACACACTTCACACCATTGTTCCATTCTGTTTATTGAGAAAAACCTCACAATATCAAAGGAAAAGGAATATAAACAACATCTGTGCCACAGTAAATAGGAAAACATAAAACATATGTTTATCCTGGAGAGTAGCTGAGGTGTTTGTTTCTGGAGCTTGTGAGAGAAACGGATGAATTTGATCACTTGAATGGACAGTTTAAAGGAAGACGCATATTCTAGAGACAGTTCTCAGGCATGCCAAACTGTTTTGGCATGGTAATGGAAATATTACAATGTTAACATGTTTGGTCTTGGCAGAATAGATCTGCTACGCTGCTTTTGATTATTGCTTCTGCTGCAGAGCAAGTATGGAACTTGCTACTGCCAATACATGCTGCTATATGAGCAAGACAGACATGCTGCTGCTGTACAATAGCATCAGAGGTGTCATGCCCCCTCAGATTTTTGAGCCAAATAAATTTGAAAGTAGCTTCCAAAAGACCAAAGTTAATATTTTAACATTTGATGACTAACCCTGAAGTGTAAGATCACACCAGTGTGATTAAAACGTTCAGTGTGTCACATTATCAACTGCTAAATTCAAATATATGTTTGTACTTTGGCTGGCGCTGAGCCAGAGACAACAGTTCAGTTCTTTCAACCATATATAATGTTTATTTTATGTTTCTGACATAGTACAAGTACTAGCAACATTTGTAAGTACTAGCAAAACATTTATAATCTGTATGCACTGAAGCGGCAATAATAATCCTTTCAAATATAAATCATTTATATTTTAATTGAAATTGTATTTAAATATAATATTATTGATATCCGATAGTCTACATTGTGTAGGTATTTATAAAGTTTACTCTAATCTTAGAATATTGTACAAAATTAATAGTGCCATGGGAATTTCTCAGTTGTGAAGCTAAAATGTCACATTTGAATGTATAAAATGTCTGATTTGAGCAAAACCATTGAGTTTTCTCGTGGGGGTGGTTAGGGGAATCCGTCTAAAATTGTACAAAATATAAATCTTTCTGATTTAACTAATCGTGATCGACTATACTAATGGAGGACGTTGGTTTGAAGGACTTCAAAGAACTCTAACTCACAAAATGCGCTGCCAAATGCCGAGATAAGGTGCAGTTTGCCTTACGATGTCAGTGCTTTTCTGCTTTAAATTTATTTGTTTATAAGCTACAGAATGTGAAAGACTGAATCGATGCATGACTTCTTAACATTCTGGAATACCGACAGTAATTGCGTTAATAATGTATGTTCTCACTTCGATAATTCAACATTATAATTGGATATGATGATTATTACAGTGAAAGCTTAAGTTAAATTATATTATACATAATAACAGTTATTTTTATTTTGGGTTAGTGAAAAATATGTGACCCTGGATCATATGGGTCAAATTTTTACATTTCTGAATAAATAAGCTTTCCATTGATGTATGGTTTGTTAGGATAGGACAATATTTGGTCGAGATACAACTATTTGAAAATCTGGAATCTGAGGGTGCAAAAAAATCGAAACATTGATAAAATCGCCTTTAAAGTTGTCCATTTATGTTCGTGATTGTGCTGCATTCACTCACGAAAATAAATGTTTTATATATTTACAGTGGGAAATTTACACAATATCTTCATGGAACATGAACTTTACTTAATATAATGAATTTTGGCATAAAAGAAAAATCGATAATTTTGACCCATACAATGTATTGTTGACTATTGCCACAAATATACCTGGGCTACTTGTGACTGGTTTTGTGATCCAGGGTCACATTTAAGCTTTTAACCTGAATATATTTGATTACATCAACAAAAGGGTTGCATCAGGCAGAAATGCTCCTTGAGATAACTGCAAAGTATTCACATTTTACAGTGCAAGTCAACAAATACAGTGGAGTTTTGCATTCACATAAAAGTCCACAGTCTTAACCCGTTTAATCCCAAATTTTTTCTTGCAACTTGAGTACATGCATTTTACTCCTTAGACCTCCCTAACACTCAAACAATATGCCTTTTTTGATTTTATGTTGGTTAAGTTAGTGAAATATTAGGTTTTATACTCGGTCACAATAGTGACCGGTGGGAAACAACATAGTCAGAATTCATTCAAATTCTTCAATTAGACCTATTGATACAGCTCATTCCAAGACATCCAATATCTCGTTTTGTCATTTCGTGAAGAAGGCTTAGTGAGGTGAAAATGTTGTCATGTACAAAGTTACACCCTGGAGGAACTTCTGCTTGTTCGGCTAGACCCGTATGGGCTAGACCATGTCTACACTTGGGCCCTGTCCTAGGCCAGTTTCAGGGAGATGTGTGTGCACTCTTTCAGTGCACTGAAGGGCCGTACGTTGTAGAAAGGGTTGTTTGTGGTCATGTGTGGGGCACACCAATTGGTTCTCATGAACATCTGCCCAATCCTCCAGTTCACATCTGCATCGCCATTCAATAGTCTACCTGGCAAATGGGCCGTTTCACCCTGGTACTCCCTATCTGAGCCATCACTATCACAGTCACTTTCAATTTGGTGTGGGGGTGGGGGTGGGGGTTGGGGAGAGGGGGTCATGCACGTCAAGAAGGTCCAACACATTGAGCGTTTCTGGGATACTGATAACTACACTGAACAAAATTATAAATGCAATAGCCTACTTTTGTTTTTGCCCCCATTTTTCATGAGCTGAACTCAAAGATCTAAGACCATTTCTATGTACACAAAAGGCATATTTCTCACAAATATTGTTCACAAATCTGTCTAAATCTGTGTTAGTGAGCACTTCTCCTTTGCCAAGATCATCCATCCTCCTCACAGATGTGGCATATTCAGTGTAGGATTGCCAATACCTGCCAATCCCAGCCAATACCTGTTTTCAATTGAAGCACTGTGTTACACTACCGGTCACAATTGTGACCGTAAACAAATTTACAAGTCTTACGGGCAAAATATATATGCAGGAGTATAATTCTCAAAATGTATCAGTAGTAGACCCTTTAAAGAATATATGTGCAAAATATGATAGTTCCATCTGTAAATTATGATGTTTTGTATACTACTTTTTGTAGTAGTCTGAGAAAGAAATCTTCTTCTAGATGTGCAAGCAGGAAGTGAACTGATCTGGTCATGTGACCTTTCACACTAGTCACATGACATTAATTGATTTTAATCAAGACAATCTATTTTGTCATTTAAAAGTTGAATTTCTTGCCCAAAGTCAATACCAACATTTTTAGAGCTTCCAGAAATAAGAAAAAAGCTGCGGTCACAATTGTGACCGGTGGGATTAAACGGGTTAAGTTAGTCATTAAATGCCGATGAAAAATTACCTGTGCTGTGGACCATTTATATTTTATCTTACTCTTTTACAGTTGGTGTATTACAACTGAAGTATGGCTAGTAGGAGCATGCAGGGTGTGTGAAGCATGGTTCTTTTTTTCTTTTTCTTTTTTAGAGGACCAGCAGAGCGAGGACAGCCCTAAATAAACAGACCTGCGGGAAGTAGGAGAGGCAGAGAGACCCAAAACAAAACCTAAGCTCCTTCAAACAACATTCTCGACACAACAAAAACCACAGTGCTATCTCACAGGTAACAACGTCTAAATGCCCACATGAACCATTAAAAACAATTGACAGCTAAAGCTAAAGAGAGTGAGAGATAGAGAGAGGTGAAATGTATGATTTTAAAGAGGCATAATAAGAGGGTGAGATTCAGAAGGTAAAACTACTCCACTCCAGTGAACAGCCCAGACTCTTGTGCAATTATAACCAATGTTCCAAAAGGAATGGGGGAGAAGAAAATTTGACCCACTTAAATACAGTCAACAAAAACTAGCTTCACTACCTTTGTTTGTTTTGCTTTCTCCCATGCAGTCTGTCTTGCTTTTGTGAGAGAAAGAAAAGGTTAGAGAGAAATGATTGTTGTGCGATGTTTACGGTGGCCAAATAGCAGACAAAATTATGCTGTCAGAGACACATCCAGCTCAGATGAGGAGGACACAATTTAAAATTTTCACTGTTGAACACCTTTAATGACTCATAATGCAAAAGGTGTGGCTATACCTATTAAACGTAAAGCTGAATCAATAAGAAGCATAATTGGAGTTGTTAGAGCAAATTATAACACTGCTATTATATATCAATCCGCTATGTCTCTGTAAACTGTTATTACAGACTTTTTTAATGTTGGGATTCAGTAGGGGGAGTGTTACATGTGATAGTTACCACTATCTGCTATAATCGTCACTGGCTTTATTGACTGCGATTTCCTTCTCATCTTTTGTGTACTCTATAATTTCCTGCACCTCAACCAATCTCAAAACATGGATTGCTCGTTTCTGTTGTTGTTTATGGATATAACGTAACAGGAGGCAGTTGTTAACTTCAACTCTACACATTCGATGCTATGTTTCTGAGTATTGACTGATTTTGTACAAACTGGTTGAAAGAGAGGATCCTTTCCCACTACATTTATATGTCTTCGACAGACAAATTGCTCTGTGAGCCTGACGGACCCTAATGTACTGAAGTGGTAACCCTTGTCAGCTGCTTAGACAGATAAATATGTGCCTTTGACTTCATATATGACAATGGCAGTGTCAAAGCTACAAACGGATAAACAAATAATAACTCACTAGGAAATGGTGGGGCGACAATCCCCTTTTACCATCTCTCAGAAAGATGAAATGATCCAGAAATATGGCGGTGAGCAAAGACTGGTTTAAGACAAAAGACAAATATAGTACTTAACCATGTAGACTATAGTGGATGTACTCTGTGGCCATTCAACCCCAACATCCTTATCAAGAAAATTCAGAACAGGAAAAGCCAAGAAACTGCTCCTCTAGGAACCATGTACCTAGCACTTCAAAACCTTTAGAAAAGTTAGACAGTTAGAAAAATGAGGAATAAAATAATAAATACATTTTTTATGCAAATAAAATATTTAAATATAATTTAAAAAAAAATTTTTAAATAAAACAAAACAAAGCAAACACCACAACTGATATAACAGCCAATGAAACAAACAGTCTGACTGGATTCTTACATATTTTAAGTCTAGAAATAAGCCGGAAAAATAGGATTCTTCAGTAGTGCAAAACTATATATATACGTATACTGTATATACACGATAGATAGAACGATAGAACGATAGAACGATAGATAGATAGATAGATAGATAGATAGATAGATAGATAGATAGATAGATAGATAGATAGATAGATAGATAGATAGATAGATAGATAGAAAAAACGAAAGAACGATAGATCGAAAGATAGATAAAATGAAAGAACGATAGATAGAACGAAAGAACAATAGATAGAACGATAGATGAAAGAAAGATAGAACGATAGAACGATAGATAGAACGATAGATAGAACGATAGATAGAACGATAGAACGATAGATAGATAGATAGATAGATAGATAGATAGATAGATAGATAGATAGATAGATAGATAGATAGGACGAAAGATAGAACGATAGAAGAAAGAAAGATAGAACAATAGATAGATAGAAGTATAGATAGATAAAACGAAAGAACATTAGATAGAACGATAGATGAAAGAAAGATAGAACGACAGAAAGATAGAACGATAGAAAGATAGAACGATAGAACGATAGATAGGTAGAACGATAGATAGAACGAAAGAACGAACGATCGATAGATCGATGTGAACCATGTGAAGGTTCAATATCAAAAAACAAATCTATAATACAATACGATAAAATAATAAAAAAAATAAATGTTTAATTTGTAGTGCAAAACAATTCAAATGTATCTCATTATATTTGGTCCTCATCTGATTGATCATATATTGATCTTAAAATAAATAAATAAATAAATAAAATCTTTTGTAGTGCAAAACTATGAAAATATATTTGGTCCATTTGGGGTGTCATCTGATCATATGATCATATATTGATTAACAAAATTTTTGTATATTTGGTTTTGGTCCATATGAGACATCATCTGGTCATCTGATTGAAGGAATATAAGAACATAAAAAATTCGAAATAAAGCTATCAATTACTTGAAAACCCTGGTCGTTCACATAAAATAAAATAAAAATAAAATAATTACAAAATAATTGAACTTGTGTTTTAGCAAAAGACCAAGCCCGCATGAGCCTGGACTATCAGCTGAGCGTGTCTTGGAAATCATGTGCTCGGCGGGGCAGCTGTGGGGGCCACTATGGGAGACAGTGATTGGGGAAATATGTGATGACAGAAATATCAAATATTGTCAAACTAATTAACTTCTTAAGATCAGGTAAAATCTCAATTCTTCACTGTGGAAAAGGGATAGCATGCCGAATGGGATTACCGCTTTGCACGCTGATGAGATGAAATTGAATGGTCCTGGGGCAGCATGACATGTTCCGTAAGGAGATGTATTTTCACATTAAGCAGATAACAGTGACTGTGTCCTAGATTACCTACAATATGCCTGCAACAGGGGGAGAGTAATGTACATCTGTAATGGAGGCTAATTGTGTTGTGTGGCACCCTGTCTCTGTTCATTTAAAAATGCTTTGATAAGAAAAGACAATGAGCCCAGGAGCCTTTCAGACAATAAAGGAAGAGTGAACTTCTCATTTTTGCTTGTTTTTGATGTTCAAACTTTACCCTACAAAGTGCAATCCTGCCTCGGGGTAATAGCACAGTTAGCATAACTGTCATCAGCACTTTAATCTGTTCAGTTTTAAATGTAGGGTAGGCCATTTTCTTTTTAAACACTTTTTTGTTTTTCTGGTTGAAACTCTCTTCACATCCTGACAGCAATCAATAATAGAAGTGGTCTAAATATTTAAAAATGGACATATGTATATCTTAAGTGGAAGTCTCAGGACCAAAAAATGTTTGTCTAATCACTGCATTCAGCCGGGATGACGAGTGAAGCTAAGTTTGATCCATTTGCTTGATGAAAAAAGTAAAGTGTTAGTAAGACAACATTTTGTAGATAAATGCAAATTTGTATTTATAAGTAGGAGAGACCGGGGCTAGTTGTCACACAGGGATGTTATAGACAAGAAATATGTCTCACTTAAGGTTTAAGATAAATGCTATTTAAATTAATACTTTGTCTTCCAAACTAAAATTTAAATATCATAATGTAAATATAGTATATTGTATCTTGTGAAATACAAATGAACACAATACAACCACAAAACAATGGTTTGACATTGTTGTGTGTTATATTTTACAATTTTGCTGTTCCATTAATTTTTATAATTGTTTTTTTTTCCACCCTGAGCAGCAACAGTGGAAATTTTAAATCATGTTTATTTTTCCTAAGAATTTTAGTTTTGTGCCTTTACAGAATTTGACTGTCAAAAACCTATTCACTGGAATTAAAAAAGTGGCAACCCTGTTCTCCCTTTTAGCAGCACAGCACAGGTGTCATATTATTGTGACTGACTGACTGACTGACTGACTGACTGAATGAATGAATGAATGAATGAATGAATGAATGAATGAATGAATGAATGAATGAATGAATGAATGAATGAATGAATGAATGAATGAATGAATGAATGAATGAATGAATGAATGAATGAATGAATGAATGAATGAATGAATGAATGAATGAATGAATGAATGAATGAATGAATGAATGAATGAATATAATAGAAAGTCTCTCTGCGCTTGATGAAGAACGACAGTCAGAACAGGTGCAGCAGGACTGAAGGAAAGGAGAGTGAGAGCGAGAGGGGGAAAGGGTCAGGGAGAAAGCATGCAGGGTAAAAGGAGGGCGTGTTAGAATGGAGAGAAAAAAACGGGGGGGAAGGAGAGACGGAATGGGGGTAGGAGGAGAGGGGGAGAAAAAAAGATTGAAAAACAGAAATAGAGGTGCTGGGGAGAAAAAAAGAAGGAGAGAGCACAAGGGAGAGAGCGAGAGAGAGAGAGAGAGAGAGAGAGAGAGAGAGAGAGAGAGAGAGAGAGAGAGAGAGAGAGAGAGAGAGAGAGAGAGAGAGAGAGAGAGAGAGAGAGAGAGGTTAATAGCACGCAGAAGGCTCAGGGCTGATAGAAATGCAGACCGCGTCTGTGGCATGGCGCTCAGTGATGGGTTGGAGCTGAGATCTGGCGCATGCTATAAAGGAGCTCATTGAAAATAATTCAGAGTGACGGCTGTGCAGGCCCTGAAACAGGAAGCAGAGAGAGAGAGAGAGAGAGAGAGAGAGAGAGAGAGAGAGAGAGAGAGAGAGAGAGAGAGAGAGAGAGAGAGAAAATAGGAGTAAAGGATGGAGTAAGAGGAAAAGTGAAAAGGCAGTCTGAGGAGAAGATAAGCTGTGGAAATTGAGAAGCTGCAGGAGAGCTACATAGACAATGCGGAGAAGCACAGCTGGTAGTTTGTGATGTAAAACCGCAAGGGGAAAGTAAACAAATGCAAACGTAAAAACAAAAGGGTCTGTAAAGAATCAAACTGTTGCCCAGCAGGTAAAAAGTCTTACACTGATTTATACACTGACAATGACGAAATCCCGTGAAACCTGTAGTGTTCGCAGGCATCTTTAAAGTAATAGTTCACCCTAAAAATAAAAAGTAAAAGTCATTATTTACTCGCCCTCATATTACTCATATTTTTTTCAATAGAACACAAAAGGAGAATTTAAGACTCTTTACTGTTTTTCATAATACAACAGACTGATTTAATAAAGGACAAATTAATTAAATAAATAAAATATTTAAGGATATGTACAAAATACCTAAAAAAAAAACTTTAAATTGAATAAACAAACGAATGGATTATTATTATTTTTTTTAAGTAGTCCATACAATCTGTGCACTAAGCCTTTAAGGAACATGGGAAGATTTTTAGTGAACAAAAACCTACTTTTTTTTTTTCATTTTACATGAACGATGTGTTTCACAAAGAAAAAAAAAAAAGCTTAAGGTTTGGAACAACATTAAGGTGAGCAAAAAAAAAAAATACTGTTCACATTTTCAGTAAGAAAGTGACTATGTAAAAATGTGCACAAACTGCAGGTGCAAGTACAACTCTGATATTTTCTGAAACCCCAGGCTTGTGTTTGGTTCTGATTTAGCCTTTTCAGACAGAACAAAGCCGTGCGGCTTAGCAGAGGAGTCACAGTGTCAGAGCTCCGAGCCTTTGGAATACAGCACTGGCCTGAATGTGTCGCCAGCACAGAGATATGACAGAAGCCCATCACAGGGAGCAGCCCTCTGCCCTCTCCAGCACCACTGTATTAATGTGGACCTGCAGACCTCTATTAAACTGTGCAAAGCTCATTCCAGGCTTGAGGACATCGTTTACGCTAACGTCGACGCTTAAGCACACACTGGCCTCAGCGAGAGGCATCCGGGGGTTAATGGGGCTTGTCTGTGCTGGGGTGCCAGGGAAGGGGCAAGGGGGAGGGAGGGCATTGGGTTTAAAACAGGACAGAGCTATAAAGCACTGTACAACCCAGCTGAGACCCCCACCCACAGCCTCTCAATACCACTACAAACATAAATACGCTACTACAGCCAAAATAACGTTAGCGCATTTTCCATCAGTCAAGAGGGTGAAATTCGCCCCTTACTGCAGGCTGATGTAAATAGGATGGACGTCTGTGTTTTGCTCAGAGACGTGCTGTATTTACGCCAGCTCTCAGATTTGCCTCAATGCGCGGAGCCCCGAGTTCACAGCGCAGCGATGAGATATTGAACCGTGAAGTCCGTCGCACTGTGATTTATAGGACGCTCTCTTTGAGACCACCAGATCCACAGGCCCCGTATTTCACTGACAGACAGAGGAAAAATGCATCGAAATATTTCCTGAGACCCACTTTTAATGCTCAAATTAAATGCATTCCCAACTGCAGCAAATCAAATCCACTGGACTTATTAAGAAAGTAATAACAATCGAAATGGTAAATGTTTTTTTTTTTGTTTTTTAAACAGCAATTTTCTCGAAAACAACACTCTCGCTCGCTATCTCGGACCAGAATCAAATCAGAAGCAACCGCCTCTCTATAGCTGATCAATTTAGCGTACCTTCGAACCTAACAGTAAACATCGACGAAGTCATTTTCTGGCATATTAATGTTTACATCCAATCAGTAGAATGTAGGGCAGCCTAATTAACTCAAACAGACGGCAGAATGTGCAGAAAATGAGAAGTTCACCTAGAGACCGCAGACAATTGATCACTTCAGACCCTCTTCACTCAATTGTTTCTTGACAGCACTTCAGAGCAGCTGAATTAGCAGAGCTACATATGGTGATTAAAAAGCTGTTTCTCCCATCAAAAAGCACAGCGTCCTAATTGTCAGAAAATGGAAGAGGTCTGCACTAATGGTTATATTATATGCTGCATCACTGGGGTGGTTTAGTGGATTTTCAGAGCGTTCAGAAACAAAAACAAAACTCTAGTTACGATATGGCAAGCCGATGAAAAACCTTTTATAACCTTTAAGTCTATGAACAACTGGAGCCTTTTTTGGGGAAATGTACCAATTTACGTTTGTCTGCTGTTTAGTTTTGTTTGATGCGTATTGATGTTTTTGTTTGTTAGATTGTTTGTTTTATTTTTTTCATTTCGTTTGATTGTGTATTTGTACATTATCAGCTGTTATGCTATGTTAGTTTATGTATACTACAGTATGTTTTTAAATCCTTGATTAGATATTTAACAACAATGGGTTTGTTTGACCAAACAGTTTGACCAAGCATGTCTGACAAATAAATAAATAAAGTTAAGTAGAGGGACATTTTTGCAAGCTGACAATATGGGATAGTTCACACCAAAATAAAACTGTACTTAACCTCACATTATTTCAAACTATGACTTTCATCTGTGGAATACAAAAGAAAATATTTTGAAGAAAAAAAAAGTGTTTTTATTTTTCCATAGAATCAGTTAAATGGGGGTCCAAAACAAAACTCTTCAAAATATCTTGTATCCTGCAGAAGAAAGTCATACAGGTTTGGAATGACATGTGAGTAAATGACAGAATTTGTATTTATTTATTGGGGGGTGAGCTATCCCGTTATTGTGACTAATTAATTTATTTCAGTTTTACCCATTTGGTGTGCATTCGTCTTTTGTTTGCAAAAGATGTCCAGACTTTTTTTTTTTTTTTTTTTTTTTAAACATGATGCAAAGCTGATATCTCATACCATACACAGCGCATTTCAGTCTCTCCTTTTACTAAACTAGCCTTGCTCCTCACTCCCCTCCCAGCCTATGAAAAATCAGCAAATAAAAAGTTACATTAACCCCAAGCCGACCTTTCCCACGTAATACACTGCTGCATGATGGGCTGGTGGGGGAGCTTCATCGAAAAGCTGTCACTCTCCAGTATCCCAAGCACTGCCTGGGGAACATTTACCGGATAATTAATATATTAAATGCATGAAAAATAGTTACACAGGGGCCTCTAGTCAGCTCTTCCCTAGCACAAGGGGAAGAGGGATACAGCCTGTGAACCATCAATATACAAGCATCCCCCTTGAATGGCCCATCATAAAAACTGCTCATAATTTAATGGCTTCATTCACAGCCCTCGCTGTAAAGGAAGGCCATATTTCCTCGTAATTCACTGGATCTCTTCTGGCTTTTATGATTTGGCAGTTTTAAGCTGCCGCCCGCTGCAATTATAAGGTGGTCTTCACTTTTGTGTGAAGGACAAGCAGGGGTCAGCAACCGGCACCATGAACAAACAGGACACTCCAACTCAAGCTAAAAATACAGAGGCAATGGTGAGCCACTGGTTTCCCTTTCCACTATTTGCATGTACTTCTAGACAGCCGCTGGTGGTTCTAATGCTCGTGATGGCCAAATGAGAGTATTCTGGTTTAGGACACGGACGTTCTAATGTTGCTCATTGCTGTCGCTGCTTACAATCAGATGTTATCAAAATCAATTGCAGAGCAGAAAATTAGAATGGAGAAAAGGATCTCAACCCACTTGAGAGAGAGAGAGAGAGGGACATCTATGAGCAAGAGAGAATAGTAGTTTACTGGGATTTGTACCTGCAAGTAGCTGCTGAAATTCTCCACCCTGAAATTTGTTTAGCCCACGACTCCAGCATGACACAATCATACCGCATCATTGTTTTCATTGTCTGAGCTAAACATCCCATTCGAGATAAGAAATTCTTTAAAACACAGTATACAGACAGGTCTATATTTTACAACAACAAAAAAAGCCAATTTGAGATGAATTTCCCATTTAACAATTTATTTGGTGTTTTTTCTTTTGTTTGACATTTATTGATATATTTTATACAATTTTGTTTGAGAAAACAGGATCAACTTTCTGATCTGATCTATGATACAGATTCTCTGCCTGCAAACAAACAAATAAGTAAATAAACAAAGTGGAGGGAAAATAAATAATAATATATAGACGAGGAGGGAAAAAAACAAGTTTACTGGCTTCATTTCTCCTGTAGTCTATAATTAAACTGCTCTCTGCTATTTTCATGGGACATTAAGTTGAGTCACGTGATCATTATTATCGTCATCCAGACACAGATGAACAAACACATGGAAATGCATGCTGGCAGACATGTGCTCATAGACATAATAAAAGACTAGGGTGTACAATACATACACTCTCATAATCTTTCTCTTGCTCTCTTTTTCCTCCTCTCTCTCTATTACCCCTTTCCCTCTCCCGTAGTCTCTCTCTTTCAAACACACAAACCTATAAGACAAACGACTGCGCAGTAAGATGAGAGATGGTATTACATTTTGCAGAGCACCTGCCATAACGCAGTGATTTAAAAGACACTGAGAGTAACAATATTGGAGCAAAAAATATATTTGTTATGAGAGAACATAAAAACATGGAGCTGCAGCAGGACTGCATTGTGCCGCTCACTCAAAAAAAAAAAAAAAAAAAACAGCACATCCTCCCTCTGAGGATGCATGAAAGAATCCAAACCTTAACAATGCCCTCTCCCATACGTAATCTTGTCTGCGCCTATCCGTTACCAAGAAACATCCCCCAGAGACCCTGCCGTTATTAATAGTCTTATTCATTAAATATTACTCTTTGTGAAAAGGGTAGCATAATACTGGCCTGGAGACAGGAGCCCAGATCCGGGGGTAAGCCGTATTAATTTTCTGGAGCAAACGCCCGATTTCGCAAATGACATTCTGTACCGTTAACATTTTAAACGTGACACAAACGGCACTCAACACAATGTAACCTAAATGCATTGAGTGGCCCTGGTGTGTGGTGGAGGTGTAGCTCTGTGTGGAGTGCCCGCCCACCAAAACAAAAGTCAGTCCTGTGCCACCGCTATTCTCCATGAATATGATTTACCCGTTATAACATTCATTTCAAACAAATTCACTTCCAGCACACATAAAATTAATAATATTATAGCACAACTGTTTTCAAAATTGAAAATGCTTAAGGAATTAGCGTATTGGAATAATTTCTGAAGGATCATGTGACACTGAAGACTGGAGTAATGGCTGCTAAAAATTCTGTTTGCCATCACAGGAATAAATAACATTTTAAAGGCCCACTGAAGTGCCTTGAAACGCGGAGCATTATTCATAGTGTTGACGTAATTGCCACTGAAACAGAAAGACAAGGCGGGACGTATCAAACAGCTCCTCCCCTTTTTTAAAATAGCCAATAGCGTTTAGTTTATATCCCAGCTTGGCCAGAGCCCTTGTGCTCGGTAAAGCCGCAAGTTTCCTCCTAATCTCTAACCGTTTCTCCTCCTAACCTCCCCCATATCGCTTTAAAAGATAGCATTCTGTGTAGAATTCAAATGGGTCCGATATGTTTTCTGGTATGCGCCGCATATGATCCGCTCTGTGCTATCATGTCTCTGGACCGGAGCAGACTGTGTACTGGCGGGAAGCGTGACACTAACGTGAAACCAGACTTCATTCGCCCCAAAGGAAAGCATATTTGCACCGTCTGAATCGTTTTCTGTCCCCTACATAGTGCACTATGTGCCATCCATCATGTAGAAAATAGTAAGTGTGTGAACAAGTGATCGATTTTAGCCGCAGCTTCAGCGTCTATTAATAATGTAGGGGGCAGGACGCTTTAGATTCTAGAGAGCATTTGATTGGACAGAAAATCTAATGAGAAGCTGAAGTGCAGAGTGATGTCATCAAAATCAATGATTGATCCATATTGGCGGAAGTGAGAGACTTTAAGTTTTGCATGCTTATATCTTCTAAATTAATTTTGTCATTGTTTTGGAACACTCTAGCTTATATATAACAGTGACGCTATTCATTCTAAAAGCCCAAAAAACTTCAATTTTGATTTCATGGGGACTTTGAGATATATTATAATAGAAAAAAAATTGTGTTTTGCACTCTTTGATTACTTAAAACATAACATCTTTATTTATTTATATTTTAACTATATCTTTTTTTCAAATATGTAATATCAATTTATTTCAAGAACATAAATTACATTATACCAATCAAAATGTAAAGATATATAGGCTTTTTTGCTTTCCATTATCAGCTCTCCAAAATATTTGGCTGCCTCTTTCATCACCTGCTGAGAGTGTAACAGTAGTGAAAATCAAATGGCAAACTCAACTTATATGTGCTTGGCTAGCAGCACATAATAACCCTATAATTAAAATGGGCTTTTAATCAGAACTAAAGGGGAGTATTTATTTGTTTCTGTTTATGCTTTAAATGGCATGGCTAATGTACTCAAGCCTAATGTCATTTCAGGCAGGGACGGATTCGCTCCATCACCATTCCAGCCTCATCAGCACCCTGACATAGAGGAGGGGGGGGGGGGGGGACAAAAAAAACAAACAAACAAAAAGAAAACGAACAGCCATGTTCGTTTAGTAGCCAAACTGGTGAGCTAATATTGTGTGTGTACAATGCAGAGTATAGGTGATCCTGGAGAGCCAGCAATAAGCAGACCTAATCCTGTTGACTAAGAATGGGCACAGGGAGCCATGCCAGGATGCAAAGAGCTCAGTCTGCCGAGTACACAAGGGAATTACTCACCATGCCAGGGTGGTCCTCATTGAGCATCTCCTGCTGCCAACGGGCACCAGCGTTGGGCTGGCACGCCCACATCGACAACCTCTCTTTCCTCCCCCCTGCTCGCCCAGAGCCCGCCAAGCCCAATTTCCCAGCTAGGACTTGGAATTGAGGGATTTTCGCAAATTACTACATTAGAATAGAGTTGCAAATTGACTGTGTGTATTTTTTTGTTTGTTTTATCTCTCCTCCGGCCTAGCAAACCAACTTATCCTCTTATGACGAGGCCACAGAGGGCATTACCGGCCATTTTCGCCCTGCTATTTTGGCAGGAGTTCGTGCCAGCGTGCGCCGCTCCCTTTTTCATTTGCTGTCAGGTGGCACCAAAACACAATAATGAAAAGGCCGGAGAAGCTGTTGAACCTCAATCATAGAATTAGCACAACATTATGAGAAAGCTGTAACTGATATGACATTTCCACTTGAGAGACAGCTCTTCATTGTTCCTCAGAGTGTATGTGTCACTCTAATACCCTTAACTCTAGACTAGCCTAGCAGCTCAGTGTCATACACAGACCCTTTCAATACAGTGTAGTGCTGCACTGACTTAATGTCAAGCCTCCGTGAGCCCTGTAAAGATTTTCTTAAGTCATTACGAGAGTGTCACCAGTTAATGAGATGACGGAGATTACGGCGATCGAGAGAAGGAGCACAAAAGATATCATTATGAACCCCCTCCCCACTTTTACTCAAAGTTTCCATTTTTCTCAACTGCAGGCTCCTTTCAGACGATTGAATATTAGCTGTTTAATCAGCTCAGCCGCAGGTTAGGGGAACTAAGCGGTGGAACAGCCTCCCCTGCGCCAGCTCGGCCGCTGTTCTGCTATTAGGACGTGGGCAGGAGAAGGATGTCCTCGGGGGGTCGTAAGCAGAAGCGCCCGTCCCCCGTAGCCCCATTAAATCATTACTTTCCTTCCCTGCCCGGCCTTTATGAGCTGTGTCCTAATGGCCTAACAGACAGGGCGCCACCGCAACTGCCTAGCAAAGCAAGCAAGCACAGGTGCCTTTCCGCCTTGCGCCGGGTTCACAACACGGTTCAGGGGATTCCGCTGTGTGGGGGGGATTTGTTTCTGTCTCACTGTTCCAGCCTTCACGCCTCGAGCCAAAATGTCATTGCACTGGTTCTAAGAGGCTCTGGCAAGCTAGCTAGGAAAGCTAGATGGACAAACCCTTTAGCGACTTTCAGTTTGTCAATGTACATGGGGGCATTTTATTAGATCTGCAAAGCCAAAATTACACCATCTCACAAAATGTGTTAGCAAAATATTCAGCCTGGAAACAGGACCATTTGCCAATGCAACTACACTGATAGGCTATGATGCATGTCAGAGAACAGGTCTTGAGGAACAGGACCGTGTCCATGTGCCAGACAGGAAATAGCAGTCAGATAAAAAGAATATGATTTGACTATAATGAGCTGGACTTTAGGGGACAGCGCACTTACTCAGGTGTCTTCATCATCATAACAGGAAGTCAGGTAAGTCTCTCTAAGGCCATACACACTGGAGCTACAGTTGCCGTTCCTCCTCTGAGTGCTGTAAGTAGAGTTATTTAGAGGAGTGACAACAACATTCTATATCCAAATTCACCCTCTGGCCATTCACAAAGTGACAGATAAATTTTCATTAAAATGTGTACAAAATTATATTTTATTTTTGAATAATATGCATTTTTATTTGTTAAAAGCTTTTTAAATTAGTACAAAAATGTGTATTAAATATTTATTTGTTTTCTTCCTCTCTCTTTTTAAAAGTTTGATTAGCGATGTGCTAACTCATACGTGCGCTGTGAGAGCAAACTACTAAAGAGCATCAGTTTAATAAGCATTACATTTATTTTTTCATTTGGCTTTTAGTTCATGTCTGGTAGCTTTGAGGTCATTTTTATGCTAGCATACTTTTATTTTTACTCATACTGCACATGCTAATTTTCTCCAACCAATGCTCCAATATTACCTATTTCTGACTAGCAATAGCAAGAAGCAAAACATGTATATGCTGTGATGTAAACAAAAGTCTATTGGCTATTTAAAAAAAAAAAGTGATGGATATGACCATTTTAATAGTAAAAATGTCAACACAGCAAAGAAAACATCTCATCATGCCTTCCTGTAGCTCAAACAGTAGAGCATGACGCTAGCAACGGCAAGGTCATGGATTTGATTCCCAGGGAAAGCAAGAACTGATACAATAAATTCCTTGAGTGCAATTTACGTTCCTATGGATAAAAGTATCTGCCAAATGCATAAATGTAAGCCATTTTATGATAGGGCAATATTTGAGATAAGGCTACAATAGTTTAAGCAAAATAGCTAACATCAAGCATGTTAAATAGTTGTCATCCACATACGGCTTTCAGTAATCGTGAGTTTGGGCTAGTAGGAGGAGCGACTTCTTTCTGTACGACTACAGAATGATTCGAATGGACAAACAAACGTGGCTGTCACTTCCAAAACTTTGCTAGTCTAATAATGTATGTGATATATAACAACGTATATGATTCTTAATTAGTTTGTATAGAATAGATAGATGGATGCAAATCTGCTTGCATATGAATGAGTCCCATTTTAATTGTGTGTGTGTGTGTGTGTGTGTGTGTGCGTGTGTGTGTGTGCGTGCGTGCGTGTGTGTGTGTGTGTGTGTGTGTGTGTGTGTGTGCGTGTGCGTGTACGTGTGCGCGCACACGCGCGTGTGTCTGTGTGTTGGGGAAAGCCCGGGGCCCAGCAGATGTGAGCAGATGTCAGAGTAAGTGAGCGGGGACTTGGGAGAGAGAGAGAGCAATGTGCCGGGCCAACGCTCTAATTTACGCATGAGTGGAGCTGCACCACCGATATTTACATTTAAATTGATGTTTCAGATACTTAATTAAAGACGAGGACTGGGCTCTTCTGGTCGACGGCGGCTTCTTCCTCATCCTCCTCCTCCTCGGCGAAGCCAACAGACCACTCACTGGAACCTAGAGCACTTCCCAAAACCCATATAAATATTTCACTGGCGTTACATTAATGACAATGGTCCCAGTCCTCTAGATGGTAATTTGCGAGAACATTACTGAAGACACAATGCCCCCTGGTGGATTATAATTCCAGCCTTACTTCAGCAACGGCCGCATGGTTAATGTCGCTCAAACACCAGCTCCACTTTAAATCAGCCATTGTTTTGCAGACCGCCCCGATGAAGACCTGGTGTTGCCCACGGGATGGAGCAAGGGAAGGGAGGGGTGGGTGCTGATATTAATGCACTGGGCATACAGTCTGATGATGAGGGGACTCCTGCGGGGCCCGAGCAATAATGCAGTGGCACTCCAACCCTGATGAACCGACGTCCCAGCATGCCTCTCCGGTCTCCCGCTTCCACCCACCAAGGGACCCGTGGCTCCACGCAGGACATCCTCCTCAACCACTTACTCTCAAACAGCCTTTTAATAGAGTTTAAAAGAGGGTTATTAACATTACCTGCTAATTATGTTAAGGACCTAATTAGAGAAAAAGAAAAAAGAGGGCTTTTTTTGGTCTAATTAGGTTTTCTTTTTAAGTACACTGATAACCAGGGGAATGCCAAGATCTCGGTAGAAATGAGAGTGCAATGAGCCAGTGAGAGGCTCCTTCGGAAAAGAAGTTAACCCTCTCATCAGCGGAGTTGACTCTATTAACGGGGCCCTGGCAGAGTGCAATTACCACCCAAATCGTTTATTTAGGACGTGTTTATCTGGAGTGGACCGCATCATTTAGCGCGTTATAAACTCGCTGCCGGCTTCATTAGTGATTACAGTTGGTGGGTGGTAATACCTGCCTGATACAGCCAACTGAAACCTGATGCTATCAGTGCACTGCTGAATTACACCGACGGGACTTAATTTTTCAGCAGCCCTGAACACTTCCTGCTGCTTCCTCCACTCACCGCAAACACGCTCAGCGCCAAAGCCACCGCTCAGGCGTTGATTATGGGATCTGGCCATGAGATCACAAGGACAAAACACAAGAACTATACTGCAGACAAGTAGCTTCAGTGCTGCAATGACGGATAACTTGTAAGCACGGGGCAATACTGCAATAACATTTTATATGGAGTTTATTTTTTGGTGGGATGTTGTACCTGTTCAATCGCCGTAAGTTAAGAGTGCCTTTATCCCGCTCTCCACAAAGAAATCAAATGTCAGCAAAGAGACTTCTGGAGTGTTTCAAACGCAATCCAAAGCCATTACTAGGGTTCAAGTGCACTACTCTTTCTGCCTTTGGTAGTGACACTAGCTCCTATGAAGATTTTGAAAGGAATGAAGAGAAACAGAGAGAGTTTCACAACACAAGGCTATGACACGGAGGGCCCCGAACTTCACCAAGAACATCCTTGCGTGATTACATGTTTAATTTACTTCTCATCTCAAAATTGTCCACTATGACAGAGCCAATTTGTCACGATCCTGCACAAGTGTCAGCCGAAACGGGGGTGGGGGTGGGTGGGGTGGGGGGGCTGGTGGCACTACCACATTCCTAATGGAATCTCAATGAAGCTGAAGCCGAGGGTCCACAGGAGCAGACAGCCCTCGCCATTACGAGAAGGGACCCTCCCTCACCAGGACACCTCTCACTCACGGCTGTTATTATCACTTCAAGCCACAGGCTAAAGAGCCGGGCGGCTAGGAGGAAAAAGCACAGAAGAGGTTACTATTACTTATCGCTGTGTACCTTGACATTTTCTAGATCTGGTTTGGAGGGAAATAGGCAGTCTTCCAAATTGACAGCAGTGGACACTGTGTTTAAACTGATAGCTGATCGTAGCCTTGCAGTCATCTCCTATTTTATTTTCAATGCCTGAATCATAAATAGACAGACAAATCATTGATATCTGGACCAAAGGCATCTTCTCAACTGTCACTTTTTTCATCTTCAGACAGAGAAACAACCCCTCTTTTCTTTTTCATTTTGTCCATTCTGTATAACTCAACTCAAAAAAATTATGGAAATTTTGCAGATGTCCAATATCGTGCAAATTTCCTCAATTTGATGTAGCTTGTAGTTTATATATGTAGTTTAATTTCATGTCTAAAAGTCAAATATGCTACCAGTACTATTTGTCTGTTCATAGGCAGTCTTCTAAATAAATAAATAAATAAATAGTAAATAAATAAATGGGTACTAACTGACATCTGAGTGGATGGCTCATGAGAGCAAAAAAATGTATTCTGAAAAGCACAGCTCATGTGAAAACAACCATACATCTCAAAAGGATTCAACTATGCACAGTAAACAATGCATCAGAATTACAAAACACCAACAAGAGAATTATTTACCCTTTCATTATCATTCTGGAAATTGTATACGTCATTATAGTTCAAATAGAAACACGATAGCACAATAACGGTATTTGTACAAAGTATGAAAAATTAGGACTTTACAGGAATAAGAAGAACTCATCGAACTTTTATATTTTGGCCTTTGGGGGCCCTTGAGAGGCCTCCGGGAGCGTCAACCCCCCCCCCACCCCACCCCACCCCCGAAAGCAGTATGTTTAATGGCCCAGCGCTGGAAGCAGCAACGTGCAAGCTAAATATGTTTACTGTTTGCTCAGCCAGTCCCTAGTCAGGAAAGACAAGATGAATTTGATTGCTAATGCAAAAATAACAGACAATCATAAATCATGGAAGTGGGAGTGGGAGTCGATGACGAGAGTTAATCAATACGAGCCCTGACTTTGCCATTGTGCAGAGTGGCACTCCATTTATAACAGAGGAGTTTGAGGAGAAACATTATTCACATTAGGGTATGCACGGAAGAGGGTGAGGGTGCGAGGAGAGGGTGCTTAGTCACTGCAGCTGCGGAACGCCGGGAGCGTGCCTGAACACCAGCCATCATCCACACACCTCATAGCTCTGCAGGGGTACGAACATCAATTTCCCAGACCCCAATGATAACGTTTTCGGTCCCTTCCATGCGTTAAGATGTGAGGCAACTCAATTGGACTGGATTCCTTAAAAAAAAAAGAAAGAGAGAGGAGTAGGGGAAAACAATGTGCATTTTTTAGGGCAGATACACATAAAAGTTCACTAAATTCCAGGCGTGCTGTCCACAGTTGCGGAGTCTCCTTGATTTTCTGTTTGAAAGTCGGGCAGCCTACTTGATTTGAGTGGGTCTAGGATGAAGCTCTCGGGGGAAATTGGGCCTGGGGAGCACAGGCTGATTTACTCTTGGCTTGACCTGTCTACTCGATGTGCTGAAAGAGGCGACAAGGATCTCATTCCTGTAATGTTTCCCTCCGCAAGCTAAAGGACAGGCCTAATGCAGCACAGCCTGGACAATGCTTTCTCTTCTTCATCTCCTGGCCTCCCGCACCTCGGCTACAGCTTTCTCATGCTGCAGTAATTTTTTTTCCTCACCCAGCTCCCCATCCAGTGGTTCCAAGTGGAATGTATGGCTTTATTTGAGCTGTGACTGAATTTCATTGGATTTGTATTGCTCTGAACAGTAGAGGACATTTGAGATTCATCAAGAGCCAATTTAATTCAGGATTCGTGGAGTCCGCATCAGTCAACATGCCAGGTAAACTGCGCTTAATGAAGTCTCCATTTGTGGGGCAATGGTGTCGACACATTCAGAGACAAAGTATTGCATTCCATGATTAGAAAATACAATAATGGTTTCCTTTACTTCGATTTGAGGTAGAAATAAGAAATCTCATCTTTTCCCATCAATAAGACAACAGGAAATCTAAGGAAGCAAGTGCTTAGGATTTAGAGAAAACATGTATTGTTTGAGATGCTGTTGTGGAGTAAAATCACTGAATGAATCAATAAACTGATGAATAAATGAATGGATTATTAATAACAAATGAACAAACCAATTAAAAAATTGTCAAATCATGTTGAAATTACTTTTTTACATTTTCTGAAGAAAAAAAACCCATAGATGAATAGGTTTTTGAGAGAACATTAAAAAGAACGATAAAGAACGATAGAAATAGACAAACGACCGAACAATATATTCATTCACTTTTAAGAACCGATAGGAAGAACACTTAATTTCCCAGAAAGCATTACCTGTACTAAATTTCTTTAAACTGCAATTCAGTAAATTCTTCTTTCCCTGTTATTCCAACTCAAATTCAACTTCCTGTGGGGTGTGGCCAAATGGGGACATTTTTACACTCATGGAATTGAAGGGAGCCAACTCTTCCATTTTCAAAAATAGTACAGAGCAAAATCAGAGCTGAAATGTAATATTTAGGGTATGTTCAAATCCCTTATCCTACTGTATGTATGAGCAACAGTACTGACACGTGCTACTAAAAACAATGTCTTCATCACCCAAAAGGTTAAAAACTCTTACTTACATACTTTATTTTTAGACCATACTTTTTTTTTTACTTTATTATTACGTATATTACTATGGTACTTACTCAAATCAGAGAGAAGGAAAAACAATATATATAAATCCTTAAAAAACAAAAGAACATGCAGAAAAACATTTCCGATTTCGTTTGTTTGTTTTGCTTCCAACCACGAAGTCTCATCCTCTACACCCATAACAGGCCACATCAACAACGTGCTAACCGAGATAACACAGCAGCGCTCACACACACATACGCACAACTACTCTTTTCTCAGCCTCTGCTTCAGTCCACTCGTCCTGACCTCTGGAAACGGTTAGAAATTTCACACAATATCCCAGCACAGCAGTGTCTGTGGCAACGCTGGGAGCCAATATGTTTCCATAATTGGGCCTGTAGTGGGGGCAGAGTCCAAGGCAATTAATCCTTTCCTCCTCTGTTGTTTTGCGGCCGGATGGCGGTGACTAGGTACAGAGTAATTGGACAGGAGCGCCCTTGTCCCCTCCGCTTCACGTTAATATCCCTCCACCCAAGCTTTAATCCCGGCCAGGCCTCAGCCTGCACCACCCTGAATTGCTCCCATGTCAAGTGCATACAACATCCACATGTATCCAAACTGCAGAGAAATAAAGGCAAAGCCGACCTAGGTCCGAAAAAGGAAAATGCTAAGGAAAGCAGGGATTGAGGGATGCAACATTAAAACATGCTGAAAAATCTGCAGATTTATCCACAGGTGTCACATCATGTCTTTTCTTTTGATTCGAAACATAAAAATGCTGGCTGCGCCAAAGTTCAGACCTAAGGAGGAGAGCAGAAGCAATGGGTCAAGGTTTGGCTGGGTAGCAGTTAGCACCTGCCGTAAGTAACTACATCATTCTGTGGTCCATTTTTCAATATTTTTGTAACCAACATTCACATCACAAGAATTTAATTGTATTTTAATACATATTTTACAAATGGAAGATTTTTTTTGGATACAAAAACGACCGTCCAAAAGTGAGCAGTCATGAGCAAAGATGGCAGATTTCAAATCGTGTACTTATGGGGGGGCCTGAACTAGCGAAGCAACAACCATAAATGGGATTGCTAACAAAGCTTTTCTAGACATTATAAAAGTCTAATTATTATAGAAGTTGCGGCCATGCTCTGAAATGTGCTACAAAGATCGAATCTGAACTCATTATATGCCTGCATTGTTTCCTGTAAAGTTTCTACTTTATAAAATATTGTTCAAAAAGCACGGGGTTGGTAAGATTTAAAATATTTTTGAACGAAGCCTCTTATGCTCATCAGTAAAAAATAATATTGTAAAATATTACAATCCAAAATAACTGTTTTCTATTTTAACATATGCCATTTTATTCCTGTGATGGCAAAGCTGAATTTTCAGCATTTCAGCACACTACTCCAGTCTTCAGTGTCACATCATCCTTCAGAAATCATTCTAATACGCTGATTTGGAGCTCAAAAATATATCTTATTATTGTTAATATTGAAAACAATTTTTTTTGGGGGGGGGGGGGGGGGGGGGGGGGGGGGGGCGGTGACCTTTTGTTCAGGATTCTTTGACGAGTAAAAAGTTCAAAAGAACAGTTTTTATTAGAATTTTTTTTGTAACATTAAAAATGTAGTTACTGTCCCTTTTGATCAATTTAATGTGTAATGTCTAATTTTGAGTGATAGTGTATATAGTACATTCTGTATTACACTATAATTAGTAAAATATGTAGTAACGACATTTATTAATGCAAATATACATAAATATAAAAAAAAACATAATATATTAAAAAATACAAAAACATTATAAACATACAATATTTGAGAAATACAAATGCTTGTAAAATCTTCACAATAATGTACTGCACTACATGGGTCACTTTTAGGTCAAGGTTCGCAAATCAATGAGCTATTTTCGGAGTCAAATCACTACAGGCTATTCTAGCATCACTCAAAAACACACATTAACAGACATTTACAGTCATTCTGACCATATTCTTATATTCAACTCCATATTCTTTCTTTCTTTAGCTCTTTCTCTCTCTGTCTCTCTCTCTCTAATCTCCTCCAGCAACTTTTATAAGCCTAGGTGCACCTCAAAACAAATCAATAGAGGTGTAATAGCACAGAGCATGCTTTGTAATTTTTATATCATTATTTTTTTTTTCACACTTGCTTTTCATTCATCAAAAAGGTGTGTGTTGTTCGGGGGGCGCTGGAACGTACAACGACGCGTCCTCGTAAAGTTTATTTAGTATTCTATGAATATCATATCAGTTATGTTTCCTAATGACTTGGCAGAGGTGACGGTGGACAAAGGGGAGGGGGTGCAGGTGCTGATAGGAAAGGCAGAGGGAGAAAAGGAAAAATCAATAAGAGTACCAGACTTTTCCGCAGCATGCAGGAGAGGGGATCTATTGTGGAGGAATTATGATTTATGTCAGGGGTGGAAGGGCCGTCAGGGTGCGGCACGGACGGAGGTGTGCGCCAATAATGATTAATGCCCCCCCTCTGTCCCCGGCGCGAGGCAGCCACGTCCCCTCTCCCTCTCCCACCACCATCCCACTTGCTTTTGCATACTCCTCAAAACTGGGCTTCCTTCACCAAAGCAGCAGCCTACCTTTTGCTATCACCTTATTCTGCATCTCTCTCTTTGTGTCCTTCTGTCTCTCTCTCTCTCTTTCACTCTCCTAGCAGAAGGTCTGTTTGGCTAGCAGGCTGCAGTTGGCCATGATAGATTTGCAGCTCCCCAGCTGTGCAGCTGCAGGACAGGGCGGTCACTTTTTAAGCTGGACGTCCACACTCTGTCTATGCCAGCCCTGTCAGCGTTCTCAGACTGGAGACGGAGTGCAAGAGGGATGGACCGAGAGAGAGATGGACAGAGCAAGAGAGCGACTGATGAAAGCAAATGAAAAGATGGAAGAGGGCCTGGTGACAGGAGACAGAAAGAGAAATGAAGCTGCTCGGAGTATAAAAGCCAGCCCACAGTGTCATAAGTAAAACAATGGTTTTCAGCAGTCAAGAATTACTTGTGTGCTGAAAGTAGAGACATTTTAGAAATCTTAAATAACTTAAAATAAAAGCCAGACATTTAAAATTGCATATGAATATTTTATAATAGGGTTGCGTCACAATAACAAATTTAAGTCGCTGATTCCAATGCCAGTGGAATTTCATTAATCTTCACAAATTTTGATTCCAAAATTTTGAACCGAACCCCTGACCTAGGGGTTTTTAGTGCCATGCTCTACCGTTTAAGCTACTATTATGCTCTTAATTTGCTGTAAATTGCTCATAATCTATCATTTCGTTTACTTAAATAATTCAATTAAATCAAATCAATTAAATAAAAAATAAAATAAATATAAAATAAAATATATATTGGTGTCTGCCAAACGCACGTTATGTTATGTCATCTTATGTTAATGCATTATCACAACTTGTGAGTGCTGGGAAGTCTGTGCCAAATTGAGTGCAAAAAAACATCTCTAGTTTAGATATTATGACATTAGAGATACAGACTGTGAAGTGCATTTTTAGATTGAAGCCAAACAACTAGGGAACCTAAACCAAGACTAAAAAAAGTAACTAAGTGCTGAATGACTTTCCCCATCATATCTGTCATCAATTCATAATCTGTTTATCTTATTACGGTAGATCCTGTTTGAATAATTGAATAGTCCCCAATTTTAAAAGCACAAAAACAGTGACACTAGTGGAACAGAGAGAAGCATTGAGAGTTTTCCTGATAGACCTTTGGTCCACTTAAAGAAATATGCCAAGAAAATTGAATTTCAACAAGAGGCACTACTCAGACTGAGGTATATTCATACCCCGAATGTGCGCTACTTTGTGAGGGGCACTGAAGAGGAACCGCCGTGTTGAAACCATTCTTTGGAACGCCTTTCATTATCACCTGGAAAGCAGGGGCACCCTGTGAACTATTCTAATATGTGGGGAGCTGAATGAGGCTGCTGAGGAGGGAGTAAGAGGCAGCCCATTGTGCCCTCGCTCACGGAGCCTACGCCTCAGCACACTTTCGACGAGGGCACCAGTGCCACTGCAGTGATTTGCCTCAGCCCCTAGAGGGCAAGCCTAGGTCACTGGAGAAAGGAGACCCGAAAAAGAAAGGAGAAAGAAAAACTTTTTTTTTTACTAAAGTAAAGAAGACAAATGACAGAAAAGCAAATGATCAAGCTGCAATTTTCTTCATACACCGCCATGTGGAAGGTGACGGCACACGGTCTGATTTCAGAGGCACAGATAGTGCCCTGAACGTACACCGAGGGAGAAAGAGAGCAAAACAATGTAGGTGAGAGAGCTGAAAGAATAGAGGTGGAAGGCAAGGAGGGCACTGGGTACAAAAGCGAGGCTGAGGGGGGAATACGGGAGGGAGTGAGACTGAAAAGCTCATTTCCACCCTCCACTGCCTTCTTCTGCCTAGTGTAAAAGATTACCCTACAGCAGCAGAGTATAGAGGAGCTCTACACACCGAGGAGGGGGGCACAGATGCGGAGGAAAACACACTTGCACACACATGTGTGCACATACACATTCTGACTAGCTTGGGGTGAAACACTCCGTCATTGTTTTCCATAGGCTCACACTCACGCATCTGACTGCAAACACTTTTGTCAAGACATCCAAGCAACATGGGACCTGCTGCAGTCAACATGTCAGAATGCAAAAAGAAGAAATTCGTTTTCCATTGGAGGGCTGTTCTTATAAGAACAGGAGAAATACAAATTCTAAACAAAAATAATTGTAAAACTTTAAATATATTTCACTTTATGTAGACTATACACACACACACATTAAGTTTTTGTTCATTTCTGCAATATAGCTGAAATAAATTAAAATATAGAGTATGTTAGATGAAAAACTTAGAAGTAGAAGGTAGAAGTAATAAAACTAATACATGGATGTGTCAGAACGGAAACAAAAATAATTTAAAGCTAAATAAAATTTTACAAAAAATACAAATGACAAAAGCATTACAAAATTACTAAACCATAAATTAAATTGGACATGAAATCTGAAATTATAAAAAATAAACGTTAATTCAAGATATTAATAAATATTATAATAATATAAAGAATTATAGTTAAGTAACCCTGATAAATACAGTAAATGTCAATTATTTATAAATGTCAATTGATCAGTTATCAGCCATACCATAAATAATACTAATACATTTTCGTTTTTTTTTACTTTTTCTCTCCGTTTTGGCCTTCCGTCCACACCGAGACAGCGAAAACTGAGATTTTGGAAAACGCTCTACAAAGTGGATAAATTTGAAAACACGGTTTTCGCGTTGTAGTGTGGACTGTGAAAACTGAGGTATTTGAAAGCGATGACGCATTTTTAGTCATGTGGCGCAAATTGAACCAATAGATATCTATGTTTATACCGGTATTGTGACTGTTGTGTGCCATTTACTTTACACTGTTGCTAAAGATATTACTTTGTACACTCTTCATATCATAGTCCTGCAAACGTGAAATTTACTCGCAACTGCTGTCAAGCGGCAAAACATGAGAGCAGCTGCGCTTTAGACCAAACATATATAATGGTGGCTGAGTGCGACCTGGATGCATCAGTGATGGTGAGATATTTTGCTAAATAAAATGATCCTGCCAGAAGAATGCAGCCTAGACTACATTAACTACATTGTCCAATGGAAAATACAATATAACATCTATGTCCTGAATCAAAATAAGTCAATAACCACTGGCCTAAAACATGCAGTCTGAGTCTGAAAGTTGGAACATAAACTCCCTCCCCCCTTAGTTTATACACCCCATGCATGAATCAATTCTCGTTTTAGCAGAGAGCGCAGAAGCAAACAGCACTGGCAGGGCCTTTTCCGAGAACAATGCAGAGGTTGAATTGTGCGCCTGCCTCCTCACTCTCTGGCCTTCAAACACTGAGCAACAATGTAAATAACAGCTGAGGAGCGAAATTACAAATAGAGAGAATGCTAGTGCCAGCCTTGAATCCTTGACCTCTGAAATTCCATATTGTAGCCAGCCGAATCCCAACCAATCAATATTGAATCAGGAAGACACAAGGAGCAGAAGAAGAGGCAAGACAGAGACAAAAGGAGGATGTTGTTACTCTTCTGACAAGTTGTTATCGCAGTCTTTTTCACTGGTCTGTGACAGAGCCCTCTCTTCACCCCTCCACTGTGAAGATCCTCCACAGAGACCCCATGACTTGAGCTTTCAATGCAGAAATACCCAGTTCTGACACCTACACATTGAACTTGGTCTTAACTTCACAGTCCTTTGTGGAGCTGCTGCATTCTTAAGTCTAACTTGCACTATGTTGCAATTCAACAACACACAAGCCCTCTCTAAAGGTCCTAGGTCAATTTACACGTATGGAAAATATGGACTCGGTTGTCCTTTCTACTATCAAACTTCCCTAACGGCTGGAACATTTTGTGTTGTAGCACAAACCACACTGCAATAACTGTGAAAGGAAATGAAGTAGGTGTTGAGAATCAGAACAACATTAGACCTACAGTTACAAGGACAAATAAATAACAAATCCTCCCTTAAAAGGATAGTTATCCCCAAATGTTTTGTCCCAACAATGAAAACTGATGCCGCAGACCAGCAGAGTAAAATTTAGTAGATTATCTATAGCATCCACATGATGTTTTTGGTAAGCACAAATTACATGATCTCTGTTAACTACAAAACCCAATGTTGTTAACAAAGATGGATCTCACTCCTCTATATGCAAGCAGACATTCAAACAACTTGGCCAGCTATGGTCTGTGTATGGGTTACCATCACATTTGAAAGTAAGCAGTTAAAAAATGACCCACTTTGTCAACCTTTAGTGATGTTTTTTATACCTCAGTGGGCCGGTAGATGGGCAAGAGGATGGTGTGCAGGCAGACAGTGTCAGGGGAAAAAAAGATCTCCCGGTCTCCACGTGAAGGTGTAGAGTCAGTGAAAATAGAGCGGCTCCCAGCGGTGCCGCTATTAGAGCCTGAGAACTATAAGACTATTAACCAGAATTGTAACCTCCAATTAAAAGATGATTCAACACTAAAATCTGATGGATGAATTTTGATTAAATGCACACCCCATTTGGAGCTGAGGGAGATGGACTTCGGTGGGCTTGGGTCTGGTTAAGTGGCAACGGTCTAATAAAGATTTCTGTCTTTTCGGCAAATTAAGGTTAATTACTTTAAATAACATGGCTGGAAGCAGACTAAAAATGAGTGTGCTTTATTCTCAGGACAGTTGTAATGGATAGCACAGGTATCCGCCAGATTTCATGGACGGGTACCCACCAGATACGCATGAAATCACTCTAACTTATGCCAAGGACACATACATACACACACCCTGTAAATGAATATGGAGCTATGAGCTCCAGTGCAAACAATCCAGCAGCACGTTTTATTAGCCGAGGTGTCTGATCATTGACCTCCTGTTCAGTAATCCCAGAACACATGGGAGTGAGTGACAGCGCCATTGGCTAGAACAAGATAAAGGAGAAGGCCACAATAGCCTCACTCTTCAGGATATCTCAGTGTAGTATATCTAATGCAGCATTGTGATGTTTCAGTGCTCATTTTAAAGGGATAGTCCACCTAAAAATTACATTTCTGTCATCATTTACTACTCCACCTCATGTCATTCCAAACTGTACTGATCTCCTTATACCATGCAGTTGTGTTGAACGAGAAATTAAGCACCATAAAATTATAATAAAAGTGGTCCAAATTTTCTGAAAACATAATAATTTTGCGTGATGAACAGTCTTTTGAGGCGTTAAGGTGTGGTCACATTATCAAATACCAAATTTCACAGGCAAAAAAAGGTAATTTTTTTATTGTCAATAGTGTAGCGATGTATGAAGCACAGTTCCCACCTTCAAACCAAGAAGCTTTCTGTTGGTCAATGGCGTGTGACCAACTTGAACCCGTTGTGAAATCCACAAAGGGAAATGTCTCACCCTCATGCGGAACTGAGTGGATTCCTATTAAAATGACTGGGTTTCACCCGTGAAAATTCGCCAAACAACATTATGTGAGCTGTTAATTGCTGTAACAGATTCAGTGAGTCAAGAATCAGATTGTGAATGATTCAATCAGATCAGTTTTGTGAATTGTAGGAATTAAACCACATTGTTACAAACCAAGCTTGCGAAATATGTAATAACGTTAAACCTTTTCTTGAAACTAGAATTTTGAGAATGTATAACTATTTTATAATGACTTGTACCCAATTTGTCCCACAATAATTTTTAGAGAATGGAACAGGTCAATTTTGAGACGATATTTCAGATAATCTTCCTCTCCAGTGAGCTGCCGTAACCGAATCAAGATGAGAATCATATAGTGAATGCTTCAATTAGATCAGTTTTGTAAACTGCAGGAATAAAACCCCGTTATTACAAAACATCAAATCTAAAAAGAGAAAATTATAATTTCAGACTTTTTCTCACAATTCTCAAAACTTTTGTAGCTATTTTTAATGACTTTTAATCAATTGGTCCCACAATAATGTTTGTACAGAGTATCCAACTATAGATCCACATTTTCTTAAATCCTACAATAGATTTGTATGAGGAAGAGGCCGAATTTTAAAACTCAATTCTCTGATAATATTTCTCTCCAGTGAGCAGTTAATTGCTGCAACTGAATCAAACGAATCGTTAACAAATCATTCAGATCAGTTACATGAACTACTGTAGATCAACTGATTTTTTGAAAAACTATTCGTTCAGGCACCATCCGGACAAATTACAGAAGAAAAATAGTCATACAGGTTTGAAACAACATGAGGTTGAGTAAATGTTGATAGAATTTTACTATTATCATCCATTTAATCTAATACATAGTATCAGTGTTGATACAGTTCAATTAGTCATAAACTTACTGTAGCTTGCTATCCCATTTTGCTAATCTTAAATTGATTCCGATTAGCGCTCTGCTAAATGTTTTGAAAGCCACATGATATAATCTCCGCTTGCACAAGTCACAAAGGTCACAACGCCAAAACAGAAAAGTGTGCGTTTCTGTGTGTCAAGGCAAGAGCCTGGCAAGCAGTGTCACGAAGCTGCGCTGCTGTGATTACTGATGATGTCTGCCATTGATTAGCCAAACACAGTGGGAAAGGTAGACACACAGCTGGGACCAACATGGGTCTCCATGAGTTTATATATTTACACATCAGAGTCCACTACAGACCGTTCAACGCTTCGGTACATACTGCTAATGTAAACAAGTCACAGCTAGCATTACATTTACTAGCGCATCAATATCCCACCTGCTCAAATCAACAGACAAGTTTATGAAGCAAAGGAAACATATTCCTCCAAGATAAAGAGTCCTTCATCCTGCCAGTAAAGTTGGTGGTAAATGTAAGGACAGCCTTTAAACACAGAGCAGAACAAAAGGCAGCCTTGCACTAGGAGTTTGTATCCGATCGCATCCTTTCCACACATTACTTTTCAATTTGTAGCTATAGCATAAGTCTCCGTTAGCCCTCTCGCAGGCTAGGCTGCTGTGTAATTGACAATGACAGAGAGCAGTCAGACTTGATTAGTTCAGGCTTGGTAAGCAGTTCATTACTCCCCGGGCCTGGTGGGGTGGGGGGTGGGGGGGTGGTTGTAGTTGAACCCTCCGAAGACAAGAGGGGAAATTTCATGGACTGGGTCCTATTTTTGTTTGTTGTATAATTTTGAGGATTAGATTAAGATCACTGATAGAATCCTTTTTTTCTTTCCTTTTTTTACACAGCTAATTTGTGCTACATACAGTGGCCAAGTATTTAGACATTTAAAGAAACAGGTTACCAAACACTATACCAAAATATGCAAATTAGCCCCACCTCCACTCAATCCCACCAGCTCATAGATCCACTTGGTTACCAGTAGTAAATGCTACACAACGGCAGGTGAAAATACCGGTTTAATACAGCCATATATGTTTGAACCAGAAACTGATTCAGTCAATGTATCCAGAATGGTAATGCGTTTTATGTATCGCTCTCTACAACGTTGGACAGAAAAAAGTAATTAATATGATTAGTCTTTTGCTTGACTACGTTATCAAACAGCTGTGTTGGTGATGTTATACAAACCATCTTCCCATTCACAATCTCATAGTCAGACAGCTGCCTTCCAACAATCATCAGAAACGCTTTGAACAACGTAGAACGTCAGTGGAGAAAGGCATACAGTTCATCATAACATTGTAATATACATCATATACATAATTCACCCGCTATATTGCTAAATGTACCCATTTTTCATATCAACAGAAAAATATACCGGGATAACCTGCTTCTCTAGAGACCTGCCTGCTTCGCAGCGTAGTTATGCTAAAGTCCACCCGTACGTTGACGTGATTGGTCACAACATATTTGTTAGAACAGGGAACAGGGGCGATTTCAAACCGTGTTTTTGAGACTGTCTTTGGTAAACTGCAGTTTTAAGGAGAAAATACTCAGCAATGGTGTTGACTGATGAATTTGCACATGGTTAAATTATATTAAAAACACCACATAAACAATATTAAAAACTTGTTTTACACCACATCGGGTCTTTAATTTGGAAAAGTGTATATCTACTGTTTTACCCTATAAAGTCTAACTAAATGTCTTTGGTGGAAGATTTTGCTTGAAAAGTGTGCTTGTGCTATTAAATAAATAACACTTATTTAAATATTTTGTTATATAGCGCAATAACATTCAAACATTGTTAATTGTTTAATATTTATTTAATGGCTTTAAAAGAAGCCATGGGCTATTTAGCTGTTAATATGTTCCGTGCATAATACAGCAATCAGACTAAATGGCGAGGCCTTTTTATTACTGATACGTCTTATGTATACACAAGGTTACAGGGCTTCCATTGTATTAAGACGTTTTTTCATGCACAATTCATTTGTGAATTTTATTCTACTGCACATCATGCCATGCTATTCAAAGTGACCTTGATATAAGAGTTCAGCTATTGCATACACCGCATCAGCGATGAACGGTGGTTTACTTTCATTAGGATTCATTAGTCTTTGAACGTAATGCTTTCTAAAATGAAGTACAAGAATATGCTTGTTTTTGTCTCAGCCATGTATTAAAAGCTATGACTTGAAGCGATATTCATTTCTTCTTTGAGTTATCATTGAAAATACTGTACTGCTTTCTTTCTTCAAGTAGAAAGAAACACAATTTTTTTTTTTTATGGTTCTTTTCAGACCTTGTGTTTTTGATCGTTTCTTTAATGTGTGTGACATGAAAATATGACAATAATCTCTCTTCAGGTCTCGTTCACTCATGTGTGTAATTTCAGGATAAACTTTTGAACCATATAAAATCACAACAACCACGTTGGTAATTGGTTAAACTGAAATTTTCACACAAATTATTAGAAACTTAACTAACTGAGTCTAGAATAAGTCTTATTTCAGAGGACAATAGCTCGATCTGGAACATATTCTGCATAAAAATGTAGCTGATCATGTGTGAGTGTTTGCAGAGAGTGATGAACGGCTGTACAGAAGAGGTTATGAGGAAAGCCCTTATATGGAAACGGTCTGGGTGTGTAATGTATTATGCTAATTACTAACTGTGGACACGCCCACCCTCATTTAGAATAATCTGGATTCATCAGCATTAGAACAAGGGTGTACCTGTTGTGAATGAGGCACACATTTTGTGTGAACATTTTCTGCATTCAGAAATAAGAACACTTGTACACAATTATGAATGAATTAGACCCTTTGACTTAAAAATGCACTAGACTAGAGAGCTTGAGCATGAGACAATTTTACAATCCTCATCCTGTCAGGCTGTCAACGTGCTTGCTTATTTCTACATTAATTTCACTTTGAAATTAAATGTGTGCTAACACCTGACTCCGTTACGAAAGTCTTACTGAAGAGGATCATTACGATGTGTTAAACAGGTGAGATAATGAGAAGGAGAGACGCATAAGAGATGGGAAGAGAGGAGAAGATACAGATGGAAAGAGCTAGGGAGAGTGTTTTTGCCATGGCAGAAGCTACTCTGTGAAGAATTGCAAAAGCCTGGGCTTTAAAGCAGCTGACAAAAGGCCTGTCCCGAACGATTACATGATCTAAATTCTAATCAAACATCATTTACAGCTTGTTTTATTTGGGCCTCTTGAGAGACTGTCCCTCCTGCCTCTTTGCCATGGCAACCAGTGTCTCATTTCAGAAGTGTCATGCCACATTATCATCTGGCTAGCTCACACACTCCGCCTGACAACTTCGCCCACCCTCTCTCTCTTTCTTTCTTTCTGGCTACCTCCATTTTATTTCTTCCTTTTATCAGCCTATGGTCAAGGTTTTAATACAGTATCTTAACATAATGCATTATATCTCTGTATTTCGGCCTGTATTTCTGGGAGAAAACATCCAAAAGTGTAAATCAGCCTAGTCTTACCGATGTTAAAGGGAGAGTCCACTAAAAAAAATTAACATTGTCATTAAAAAAAAAAAAAAAAGCGAACATCATTGACAAAAAAGAAACTAGGGACATTTCTCAAAATATCTTCTTTTGCAGGTTTGGAACAACACAAAGGAGAGTAATTTATGACGTTTTTGCTTTAAATAACTTAACACCTCACTATAACTATATATATCACACAAGCTATTTAATAAATAAAATGATTTTGTTTGCATGCATATTTGCAAAAAATATATAAAAAGCCATAATAATAATGACAACTATTCTGCAATAGTTTAACGGCCACTTTCTTTCTTTATATAACCAATAAATATTCCAATGGGGCTAATTATGACTCATAACATTAGCATAAAGGCAATTGGAGAACTACTGCATGATTTTATTGGTCATATGTTGCTAATAATCTACTTGCAGTAAAAGTAGATTAGGGACACTGATAGAAAAGTAATGTACATCATGCAGGGATATGTATAATGAGGGACGAACTTGTTTCTCCAATGTGTACGGCGTGTGATTGGTATGATGCACACAGCTGGTGGCTTTTTCCATGCTGCCGCAGTCTGAATCACTCTGCTAATTGTCTAGATGGATTGCCTACATACTGTGCAGCAGCTATACACTCAAACAGACATCATTTTCTAAAGATAGTTGCCATTTAAAGCAAATCAGCCATCTTTTGTGCCGGTCCCATATGCACGCATGCCCCGCTGCAAATGGAAGACAATGGCACACTCAAGACCCCAATAAATGCAGCAATTTAGCGCAAATGCAAACATTCTTAGCACAAAGTCCAATTTCATGAGAAATAAACTGAGGGTGCCACTGATTGCACAGCACATCTGTCCTTAAATCAACTCAATTTAAACATGACAAAAATAAAGGCATATGGAGACGGTGCAAACCCTGCCAGGGGTGGGCCTCCTGTTCATGTAATTCAGCATGCAATGCAAATTAGAGCCCTTCTTAGAGGAAAAACAAAATCACCGCCCTTGCTTTCTTAAATAACAAGCCTCATCTCGAGCTTGGGCCTGAAGATAGTGAAAGTAATTTCAGAGGATATTTGCTTACATGTGTATCAGCAATTTGGTGTATTAGGATGCCCCCTCCCTGGACGTGTGCGGGCGCGTGTGGAAGTGCGTCTGCATGAGTGGCACCACGCAGGCACACACGCTGCCATGCCACAGGACGGCTGCTACCTCGGTAACGGTCCCTCCTCTTCCTACCCCTCCCTCCGCGAGCACGGTGGGAATTAGATTCCCATCATCAGAAGCTGCAATTTGCTCAAAACAATGTGAAATCACACGCCGGCGTGTCTGGACAGTCCCGGCTCCCGAGGCGCGCAGCACATATGCAGATTTCTGGATTAATGTCCCCAGTGTGTAGGACGGAGGACAGGGAAAATGAAGTGAGGGAGGAATGGATGGAGAGAGGAAAGAGGAAAAGGGGGAATGAACAGGCTAACAGGACCGGAGTCTTTTTCTATATTTTCTTCCTCTGACGTTACTTGTATGATGCTCACTTAAGGGATAGTTCACACAAAAATTTATTTTCTGTCATTATTTACTCACCCTCATGTCATTCCAAACATGTATGACTGACTTTCTGCTGGGGTACACAAAAGATGATATTTTGTGAAGATACGTGTTGTCTATAAAATGAAAGCCATTGGGGTCTAAAACGACAATGAACCCCATACACTTTCATAATATGGACAAAAATACTTAGACATCCACAGAAGAAAAGTCATTCAGGTTCGAAATGACATGAGAGTGAGAAAATGTTGAGATCATTTTCATCCCATTAACTGCAAGTCCTTTTAAAATAAGAAATACAATAATATTCTGGGATAAATAAAAAAGTTAAAATAAATAGTTCACAATTTTTTACTCACACCCAGCTTCCGAGACTTCCAACCTCATATGCCGCTATTTTCTATGTATAAAATTAAAGATAGAAATTTTTACACAGTCCTTTTAATGCAATGATAGTTCATTAGTGACCACATCTGACAAGCTCCTCAATAGCCCAAAGATAAAACCCACAATAATACTGCCATAAAAGCATTTTTATTAAAAGTAATTCAATAAATGTACGAATTTATACGGTAAAAAAATATATTAGATATTCACTAACTTTTCATGAATAAAAATAAAAGGGCCTTTGAGCATCACATTTACTAACATTTATAAATCTGGACGTTGCATGATAAGATCTGCATAGTGGCTGCATTTATGACAGACGTTATAGTTTCATATTGAATAGTGTGACCCTATTATCTATTAGAACTGTAGCTGATACAAGCTGTCAAGGGCAGCTTTGCTGAGCTATACCGTAAACTAAACTCTAAAAGGGAGATGAAGAGATATCTCCCTGTTTAAATCAGAAATCCCATCATAATTCGAGGAAAATGGCGTTCATCAAGTCAATTCACTAGGACGTTAAAGACGAAAATACAAATAAAATAAAATAAATAATAATGTGTGAGTATCTTTCTTAATATAGTGGGGGTCTCCTGAGAGGAGAGCGAGAGAGTCTCTCAGTATCACAGATGTTCGTGTAGGTTTATGGTGCGGGAGACTGTTCTTGCCTTCCGTTGTTTGTTTGTATACCATGAGGCATGAAGCCGTGGGTATCACACATTTCTGCAGCGGGTATGTGTGTGTGTGCACATGTGCACTGGTTCACCCTGGCTAGCACACTGAGGCCTGTGGGGAGTCAGGGCTGTTCCAGGTCCCTGCTGTAATTTTCTGTCAGCCTGGCAGGATTTACCTCGCCTGGGGCAACAGCGGCTGGCTGTGGAGCATGCCACCAATCAAGGATTGAACCTCTCACCTCACTGGCCCTGCGTGTGCACAACACTGCCTCCCATCTTTAATGCGTATGTGTTTGTGAGCGTGCGCATGATCGAGTGTGTGACGACAATGTAGGAGAAATATTATGTGCATCACCCAAATAATTAATCCATCTTGTTGAAAATCTAACATTTAGAGGTTGCATTTTATAAATGTGTAATGGTACATACATGTCCAATGGTGCCGTGTAAGGGGGCGTTTTTTAATTCATTCTCTATGGGAGCAGAGCAACAGGCATTTATCGGGAGAGTTGCAGGGTTGAAATCAGAGCAAAACCACTTTTTTTTTAATGTTAAGAAAAAAACAAGTGAGAGGCAAAATAAAAGCCAAATTGCAGTGAGAACAGTAATATGTCAGAGAACAGAATTAGGTGCTATTTTACATTTAATGTAAATTATTGCATTATAAAAATAATAATTACTAGTTAAAATGATAATTAATATTATTATAATTATTTGTTATATAATTGTATGGTAATCTGTTCATATATATACATATACACACACTGTTTATACACATATACTGTATATATATATATATATATATATATATGAATATATTAAACACAACTTAAATGTATTTAATGTATAATATTTATTTATTATGAACAAATTGATCAATAATAGAAAATAAAACATTGTATGTGTATAATATCATATAATTGTATATTTGGCACATTTTTTATATATATATATATATATATATATATATATATATATATATATATATATATATTATAATAAATACGTTATTAAATCATACTTAGATTATCATATAATAATAGAAGTAATGGACAATAATAATAATAGTGATAATAATAATATATTTAACTAACATTTTTACAAATTTGTTAAATTGAAAGTTTGTATTCTGTGCATTTTGAGTTATATGTTGTGTATTTCTTCTACACTAGTGAACACGTAACTATTCAACACTAGCCTGAACTAATACAACATCATTGTTAGCTTTAAAAGTAGAAAACATGAATAGTACTTCATACTATAGGCTTTACATTGGCCACATTATTGTTGTGACTAATATGTTGCAATGGAAAATTAATTACTAGACAGGCACTGCACAGTTGTTCAACAAGTGCCAAGCAATTGTGCTTAATTTGAAATGAGAAACAAAACAGCACATCAAGCATCACGCCACTTTGGAAGAGGCTGGTCAGTATGATACTTCAAACGCTCCCCTTTCAGACAGTCCTGACCAGCTCTCCCTGGAGTCTGTGGGGGTTGCATTTTCGGAGGCGCATTTGCAGGTCAGCAGCTGAGATGGAGAGCAGTTAGTGGGGAAAAGAGCCCCCTTCATTTCGCCCTGAGATTGATGAAGCCTTGGCCCCAGTACTGCTGTAAATATACCAAAAGCCATGTCAGAACAGCAGTCCAACACCCACCACTGACAGCTGGCTTCTCCAAAGCTCCAGTTAGACCAGTACAGACTCAAAGCATGCACACACACTTCCTGCTTCAGAGAAAACTGAACAATAACATCAGAAGTCATGCAGCACAGGGAAAAAAGACAATTTCAAACATAAATATGACATGTCCTTTGGACAAATGAGTACTAATGAGAGATAACTGAAGCCATATTTCCCTCAATAACTGCAAATAACCTCCTACCACTCCATCAGCATCAAACAAAACCAGTACTCATAACACCTCAGCTCATTCATTTAAATAAATGATCAGATGAACTCCATAAAGATAAAACAGCTATGTAAAATAAATTGAGTTTTCCAGTGGTGTTTTATTTACTAGTATGGATTGAATTACGGGCTGGAGAAGTAATGACGTATGGCCAGATGACATTAAATACTTTTGAGATGTTGACATCCTGCAATACCACATGCAATCTAAAATATGTAAACAAACTTTCAGTAATGCTTTTTTAATTAATGCTTGCAGCTTTTATGATGTCATATTTATTGACTACATAAAATATATAAAAATAAATAAAAATCATGTCGCACTGCAGGACTTTTTAAAATGATATAGTCAAGGCAAAAAAAGGTAATAATTAAACAAAAGTCATCCAGTCACAGGTCCTAAGATGAAATAATAATCAACAGGATAAAAATAAATCAAAACAAACATTACATAATATTACATTAAATGCTGTGTAACCCACTCATTTGTCAAAAGTAAAATCTTTAACATAACAAATATATTTTCACAAAATAACATCCTCTATCGAGCTATTGGCTGATTACTCTGTCCATGTAAAAGAGTACATGCCTATCATGTTCATAACAGGTCTGCAAATCTGCCTGAATGGTTACATTACCACCCTTTAATCACACTTTTGATGATATTTGAACTGAAATGACGGTAAAATACGGTACAACTATTAAAAACGTTAAGAGGTACATGGAGTATGTGAGTTGACTGGCTGTCAAATTACATGACAGCTCATGCCATGTAGAGATAACTTAAATACTATATCTGAAGCAAAAAAGGCATAAACTGAGTATTTTATTAAACATACACAATTGTTATGGTTTGATGGAATATTGTAGTGTTCTTCTAACTGATTTATCCATGCAGATCTTTTTTTTTTTTTATTCAAATGCCCTTATCATTTTTAATTCAAAAACAATAACTTCCCCTCCCTCTGCAACAACATCTATTCTCTTCTCTGATGACGTGGCACAGGGATCGGGACAATAATTCTTCCCCTCCAGTAAGCGACATGATATCACACCAATTAGCAAACGACAATCTAACAATACAATCAATTCCCGATGGACAAAACCAAGTCCCGTCCTAAATTTGTTTCTTGCTCGAGAAGCCGTTTCGCTCTCACAATAGGGAAGAATAGATGGTCTCAACTTCCGTTTCATGCCAACTATAAAACTGTGGGAACATCAAGTGAACGGAATCAAAGAGACCATCACATACCACTGACTACCCAAGCACTAAGCGGCAGAATAAAAAAAATGGCATCATAACACCAATAACTGTGATGAATAAAAAAAAATAAAAAAAAAATACAAAGCATTGTATTAACGTGGCCTTAGTGTGTCCAATGACAAAACCCTTTAGCTTGTGCACTAAAAAGATAAAGGACTCCGGCTCAACTCTCTCAGTAAGCATCCCTCTGGCTTAAGTCTAAATTTAATCCACCCCATCAAAAAAAAATGCTGTAAATAAATATCAGTTTCAAAGTGAAGGCACCAAAGCCCTATAGGCAGGTGTACTTATTTCAATCAGGTGACATTTGTTAGTTACCCACACCAAGAAGGAGGCAGCCACTGGCTAACCTTTCAGCAGTGAATTATGAGAATTTACCTTCATGCTTCAGTGCTTTTGCTGTTCTGCTGCCTTTAGTGTCTAAATCAAAGGCGGGATCTGCCACCTCGGCACTTTCTCTGGCAAGGGCAGCCATTGCACAAGCGCTTGACGATCAGTGACATTTACCGCGTCGCCCGGCCCACTACAGCAGACAGCACAGAGCCCAGGAGGCAAGCACAAGTCAATTCACACTAGCAGCCATTTTCTGCCAATACTGCAATATCTGAAGACTTGGGAAAACACAGGATTATGTAGACTAGAATTTAGAGTACAAATAAATGATTGTTTCATTTTTAATACATTATTTTCTTCATAATGTATGCTTTAGAAAAAGTGAATTTACATAAACAGATTGCGAATCAATTTGGCGAGGACAGCCTGAAGACAACTGATGGTGTTTGAATGAGCACCAAAATGTTGTTGTTTTTTTTGTGTGGGGGGGGGGGGGGGGGGGGGGGGGGGGGTATATCTGAATGAATCAGTGTGTTTGAAGGAATCGGTTGAATGAATGGTTCAATCACTCAGTCATAATAACAGTGGCTGCGTTCGAAAGCTTAGGCAGCTGACTTGTTTCCTTGCTGTCCTATTAGGCAATGACTTTGAAGACAACATTTGCGCATGAAGGTACTTCACAAATCTGATTTTGGACAGGCTTCTGAGGAAGCAGAACGGTCTAATGATCTACAACAAAATTAAGAGAACTTTGGTGATAACCAAGATTAATTACTACAATACTCGCTAAAAATGACATCAAAATTGGATAAAGATCTTCAAAATCTGGACGTGTCTTGTTGCCTTCCTTCCTCTGCATCCTGCCTGAGGCGGAAGGATTTTTCAGCATTCGGGTGCAGGCAGTGACTGAATGAATCAGCATTTTTCAACAAAAAGGCTGAATTACTGATTCAATGACTTGGTCATTATAACAGTGACTTGTTTCATTCCTGAATGAATCAGTGTTTTTAAACAAATCTGTTGAACCGTAAACGCCGGTGAACGTTGTTCGATCAATCGGATTCGAGGACCAGATGTGTAATTGACACTCTTATTCAACATTACTGAAGAAATAAGCACTGCAACTTCTTCCAAGAAGAAAAGTACAAAACGTCAGCTCAAGGCAAAATGACAAAACTACCGATTAGATCCAGCGAGAGCAATAGATATTTGCGAATAGAGCATCGCCTCAGGGAGATGAGAGTGGCTCCCAATGTCTGGCTTAGTGAAGCCGGGGCCGACACTCCCCAGACAGTTCTAATTTATTTAACAGCTCAACAGGTAATTTTCCAGCAAAATGCTGATTTTCCTCACCAGCTTCCTCTTCAGCATGTATTCTAATTAGCAGTGGCTCTCTTTGATCTGAGGCCCGCACTTCACACTGCTCCGGCTTCCCCGGGATCTCATTTCATTAGAGGTTCATTTCGTTTTGGCTCACTCCTTATTCCGCAGATACACGTTCAGTTAGGGGGGGAGATACGGCTTGACATATTAACTGTGCGCACTGACAAATACTGTCAAAATACACAGCGGCGCTTCCGTCTGCTCTCCGGAGACGGGCTCAAAAACAAAGTCCACTGCATTTAAGGAGATGGAAGACGGGATTAAAGATGAGTCCGAGTTCTGATTACCTGATTAAAATTTGGAGGCTGGGTTAAAGACGGCAGTATTAAATTAATTTCATCAGCTCTGTATCAATCATAGCGCCCGGGCTCGCAGGTGCCGTGCGAGGTATGAATGGTTTTAATCTGAGCTTGGCACTGAAAGGAGGTTTTCTGATATCAGGGGCCTCCTGTTAATGATTTGAGGGACGTATCAAGTCCTGTAATAGTTTTCGATGTCAGGGTTTCGTTGTTGCGATAGATTCTGACATGAAAATACAAAGCTCATTACAATACATGGCCCCCGATAGACTTGACTACCCTAGCTTGTTATGGTGCTAAGAAATAGGCAGGCCCAGACAGAATTGGCAGACATTTTCCACATTTTCAGCTCTAATTTTAGGAGAAAATCAGCGGAACTTTTCAGACGGTAAAATATATTAGAACTTTGATTTGATGTTCACACTTCACAATCAGCATTACTGAAGAAATGAGCACTGCAACTATTAAAAATCTTAAATTCAGTTCAGTTCAGGAATGACAAAAGTAAATAAGCAAATGAGCAAAATAAATAATAATGCAAATAAGACATGTTTTTTATTTATTTGTTTCGGTAACACCGACCTTGGCTTCTGCTAAAAAGGTTTTATTTAAATTAAAAAAAAGATTTAAAAAAAAATATCAATATTTTATAAAAATACAAATGTATAAGATTTATTTATCTTATGGAAAGGAACCCACCTTTCCAAAACATGCTTTTCTGATATCATAATTACAATGATCATAATTATTTTTATTATTTCAGAATATGTTGGTTGCATTAATAATGATATTATTATTATTATTATTATTACAGAATATATTGGTTGTATAATTATAATTATAATTGGTTGCTGAAAAAAAAACATAAAACTAAGCCAAAATATTTCACAAACAAACAAAAGGGTGCAAATTGTGTAGAACTTTGTAAATGGGTAATTCCAATAAAACCGCCAATTTGTTGGCAAAAGCTTAATTTCAGGCAAGTTCATATCCCGAGGCCACATTACATAATGGCCTATAAGTACTATAAGGTTGGGTACTGTTTTGTTGGGCAATCCAGCACTTGTGGACTCATCATCATCCCCAAATCCAATTTGCAGTTTGGTTAATATGCAATACGCCCAACAGCTCAACAGCCCCGGAAAGAAGTTGATGCCATTCCACACACACAGTATTCCTCATAGCTAAAAGTGGGTCATTAGGTATACTGCTGAACAAAGAGAAAAAGACTCCTCGTCCCAGAGCTGAGAGGCGACATTAAAAGGGGTCTTTTCTGTACGCAAGAGCACGCAGAAGGTGGCGGTTTTTCGGGAAGGGCCCCCTCAGTTCCTCCATCTGTCCGTCTGTCTGTCTCTGCAGAGGGTCACTGCAGGGGGTGGGTGGCACACCCCCTTCGATGCCCGGAACAGTGCCACGCCTGCACAGAGCCGTGCTGTAATACGGACGGTGCCCTGCACCGCCATCGGATGGGCAAGTCTGCTTTACCTGCTGCGATTCCATTACCAGGCTGCCTGTTCCAGCGCTCAAGTGTTTCTGTAGCATATTAAACAGATTAATAGAACAATGCTCCAGGGAGCGAGCGGCCTGTCAATCTCGGCTAAAAACACAAAAGCAGAAAATTAAAAAAGCCCATGGCTGAACTCCAGAGCCGATAAAACACGCTGGAATCTACGAAGGAGGGGGGAGTAACACAGATGGTAAATATTTATTCTCCATCTCGTCGCTTTAGAGACCACACAAACATACTCGTGTACAAAGACGGCATACTCACACACACACACACACACACACACACACACACACTCGAATGCGGCAGGGTTTGTCTGTCACATCTACACACAACATGAACATACATTCACAAATAGATCTGTGCCACTTTAAGTACTATGTGAAGAATACAAGGTCAGACTGAAAAGTCAGTTCTGCCTAATACAATATTAAACCTTTACTATTCACTGCTAGAGAATGTATTTAGTCTGTTTCAAGGTGCATAGTGGCTATTTTACGGGCATGTCATGTTTGCATCGTCCTCGAATACAATTTAATGTTTTGATTTAAAGATCTAAAGACACGTCGCATATTGTCCTGAGAGATTTGGAGCAAATTCACTCTGCGCTGTGTTTTATTTCTCCAAGAGATTCCAGGAGATTCAGGCTGGTCTGCAGAGACCACAGAGGCATGCTGGTCTATCTGCTATCTTGATCACAACTCAGCGACCAGAACTGAATTGCTTGAGGTTTGTGGGACCCAATTGTGTGCATTTTAATAAACCATTCCAAAAAAGGTTATTTGTGTCTTTTTCTGGGAAACAAACACAAATCCACTAACTTAAACTATCAGGCATTGCTTTAGCACATTATGTGAAATTGTCTTTTTGTCAAATCCACTGGCTTTTCCTTGTCCCAGGGCTGGATGTGGAGACAGTGCAGTGTATTAGCAGGTTAATTGCCATCTGTTGGATCACAGGAGGGTCGCCTCCAGTTTAATTGTGCATCGTCCCGACTGCTAAGCTCAAACAACGGATGGCCTTTAAAGCAGTGGCCGGGGCCCACTAGGGGGCTGCAAAATGACTTAAAATTGATTTCACTTAACTAAAAACATGAAATATGTACAATATTAAGTTGTATTTATTTTTTTCAGTTTTCTACTAAAAATAAAATGTATGTTTTTTATAGTATCGTTTAAAAGTTTGGGTGAGTTTAAATGTACTCTTTATTCAGCAATGATGCATTCGATTGATCAAAAGTGACAGTATAGATGTTTCTAATGTTACAAAAGATTTATATTTCATTTATATTCATCAGAGAATCCTGAAAAAAAAATGAGAGTAAAAAATTATAATAAGAAATATTTCTTGAGCACCAAATCAGCATATTGTATTATAATGATTTCTGAAGGATCGTGTGACACTGAATTCAAGTTTTTCATCACAGGAATAAATTACATTAAAACGTATTAAAGTAGAAAACTTTAAACTTTAAAATTTTTGAATTTGTAATAATATTTTGCATTGGAATTCTTTTAAAGGCGTAGTATATAAACTATTGTTTTATTGAAGTTCTTGAAACTTCGGAAATAATGATCTTAATCCTGGTTAATTATTTTTAATCAATAATCGATTTTTTTTTTTTTTTTATAAAAATAAACGTTGAAAACAAGCAATTTTGCCATGATTATGGCAGAATAACAGAAAAATCTTGGACTACAATGAGGGGCCGTTAAATCAAAAGGTTGAGTCAAAAAGTTTGAGAAACACTGTTTTAGTGGACAGGTGCTAGTCTGTATGGTGGGAGTACAGTAGCAATCATTTACAACTGATAAAAATAGACAGATTTACTGTAAAAAAAAGTGATTCAAAGTTGCAAATAAAACAAAGATTGTAGTACTGTACGTTTTACAAGAAAGTACTATTTCAGTTATTCTACTTTAAAATTTCATGTTCAATTCGATGCGTTACTTGCCAAATTGCCAGTAAATTTCACAATTAATTACAGAGTGAAAACTCTTTCTACACCAAATATTTTTCAGTGCACATACAAAAAGTACTCAACCAATAATGGACATGCAAAATGTGTTTTACATGTAAAATACATATCAGACCGAAAAACTGAGAGGTAATTAGGAGCAGAATCTATGTTCTTGGGTTTGTAAACCTCTGTCCATGGTGCTGAAAGGAGTAGCTAATCACAATCATGCTGCATACAGTCATTTCAAGAAGGTTATAACAGATTCTCCTCAATCTCCAGTCACAACCATCCACACCTCAGTTCAGCCTGACCTTCACAAGTGCCCTTTCCTGCTCCGTTGCAATGCAGCCACCTATCTCTCTCTTTCTGAGCCTGTCATTCTATCTCTCTCAGTTTGCACCTCTCTCCAAACACCCCTTCTCAACCCCCCTCTCCACTCGTTTGCATTCCTCTCTGCCCGCTCCTGGATCATCTCCACTTGGCAGCCAAGCCGGCCCTGTCTGTTTTCATTCCCCTCCAAGAGGACAAGTAATTTGGGAAAGAAGAGAGCAGATGACCACTGGCTTCTGACCTTTTCTGCCTCAATTTAACTCCTCCGTGTAGCACCGCGAAAGTGGCAATCAGACTAGGCAGAAGTGACACCCTCATCTAAGCATGGCGGAGCCCCACACACAATCACAGTGTCACTTTCCATCACAGCACCGAGCGGGCTGGGAAGAGAGGAGGGGTTGGCCGTCTCCCTCCACACTGGCTCTTATTAATGCAATGGTGGAGTGGCCAATGAGAAAAGCATCATTAGTGCAGGCTGGACCGCCGGCTTGTCATCAAAATGCGATAACATAGTTGGAATGATCCTTACACTTTGTGTGTCAAGTGCTAATAGACTTGGCTATGAGTGAGGTAAACAGCAACGGGAACGTGAAGCACTTTTTGTAGGGTTACATGCAAAAACAATTGCTCAAACAAGTAAATTGTATATCAAACAAGTATATCAAACAAATAAAACACTGGCTTTTGTTGTTGCTGTTTGGTATGACTATGTTTTAAGACAAACCAGGGACAGTATACAGAACATTTAATGCATGTATATGTAATTCATTATGCACGGTCTGTCAATTAAAAATAAATAAAAATAAAATATTTACATAATCCAAAAACGTATTAAAGTAATACATTATTATTAGTATAATAGTACATACATACACACATACATATATACACGTATATATATACACATATATACACGTATATATATATATATATATATATACACACACACACAAACTGTATATATACTGTATATATACACTGTACATACATACACACACACATACATTATATATATATATATATACTGTATATCCTAGAAAAGGATGCTTTAAGTCAATTGCAGGCCTTTCAAGTCCAAAATAATGTTTTAACATTTTCAGTCAGTGTTTAATGCAATGAAATCACATTACAGAAAGTTTTAAATGACTATTTGATTTCAATTGATTCAGCTAGTTCTGTGATTTTAGTTTTATTAGACCTCAGCGCATTGATTGTGATATTCTTGTCTCTTGCCTAAAGACGGTGGGAATTTGGGACATGAAACTTGAAGATATTTTAAACTGTTAATATATTGTGGAATTGCACAGCATTTTAATCCTTTCTTTGACAAGAACAGAATTGTCCTCTCGTCTGAGAGGTCACACTACTATTTGACAATTCATGACCCTGGTTCTAGAAATGTCCACTGGCAGCTAAAAGCTTAGAGACTTCATCGATGCATTCTGAAATGGTGAAGCAGTCGATTATGTTTGTCTGAGGAGGAGGGGAGAGAACCATACGGATGAACCGCGGCGCCTGCTCAATATCAGCAAGTTCCACCACTGTTGCTAAAAGACGTGCCAATGTGTGTGGATGTATGTAAGCTGGTGTGAAATACAATATGTGCCATGCTCACAGGCTACACATGTTATGGCAAGAGCAGCCATGAAATAGAGTCTCTCAGAGGGGATCTGCTACAAAGTGGCATATGCAAAAAAAAAACATCACACAAGCCACAACACAAACTGGATAAATGGATTACAGAGAGTGTTCATGGACTTGTTGAGGAGCAGGAAACTTAGGGAGCCGCACAAGCTTGTAACATGATCAGAAATGCAAAGAGCTCTGGGACGCAGATACGAAACGATACGTGGCAGAGCTAACCAGAGCGAAATAAACAGTGAAAAAAATACTAACTAACATCTTTCTTTCCAACATGAGGTAGTTTACCTGAGTAGGGGGGAAAAAAACTAAATGATGATACGACTCTAAGGGGGGTAGTATCATATGAAAAGATCCAGTCATTGTACTTGCTCATCCCCTCTGCGCTGAAAATGAAATTGTCTGATGTGCAAGATTTACCTTTGCCGCATTTGGCCCCGCTCAGGCGAGAGGGTCGCGGCTCCACATGTCATCTTGTGGCACCATCGCGGTGGCTCCAATTTACACACCGAGCCGTTCTGCATTTCAAAGAAGCCCAGCGCGAGCCCTCCTGTTAGCGATCGCTATCTGAGCCCCGCGGACGCAAGATTAGGCCAGCTGGAGAAACCGCTCGCTGCTTCCCCCGCATTTACATTTTCATTTTCATATTAGATTTTTCCTCCTTTCCCCCTCCTGGGCTTTAACTAGCCTGTCCACACACCTACCCTTCCCAGATCTCCCCAGAGCAGGGCCATGCGGGCTAAAGCCTGTCACTCCGTCACTCTCAAGCCACTTTACATGGCTATGATTAATGGAATAACTAATGAAACTTTTGATGTAAAAACAAATAGTGGAGCTCGTCTGCTTTCAAGTATTTCATCTAGAGAGAAAAAAAGGCGACTGTTTTAGACTGATTGAAATAGATCAAAGAGTTACTAATAAATCCATGCGAGGAATACGAGAAGCATTCAAACAATATCGTGGAAAAAAATTAAACGACTGCTAGATAAAAGGAGGTTCGCGCTCGCTCCTCGAGTGTTCTCGTTCTTCTGTGGTTTTGGGCTGTGAATCAGAGATACCGTTCAGAGCAGGCTAGACACGATTAGATGTTCTCGCCCTTGAAAATCAAACTCAGAAATGCTGACGCTCTAAAAAGAACAAGAAAGTATTGAATGTTTCTCATGAAAAGCACAAACGTGTGTGAGTTAGGAGAACCCTGGTGAGGCAGACCAACAGAGAACTTCGGAGGTGACCCACATGCAGGACCCCGCTTTAAAATTGACTGGGATTTAATACAGAAGGGATAGTTGCATTATTCCATCGCAGTTTAAAAAGCTTCTGTCTCTCAGGCAGATCTTGTTTATTGTGTGAGTGCAGGGGCCTCATTCAAAGTGGCACTCAATGGACTTAAAGTGCCACAGTGGTACAGTGATGCATTGCACACATAAACACCAATGACTTGGCCTGCATATTAAAGGCAGGGAGCTGCACACCTATGCATTCTCATCACTTTCCTTGGCCTTCGACAAGCAGACAGAAAAACTAAACCAATCTACCAACAGAAAGGAGTCACCAGCGTGTCACAGGCCGACAGTGGCCAACATGGTCAGTCAGTGGAACTAACGCACATGGTGAACTATCTGTTGATAGGCTAATAAAAGTGCATGGAAAAAAAGCTACGTTTTTCTTAGCTACCCATATTTTACAATAAGTGCACAATTTTTGTCAAGGAATAGTTCACCCAAAAATGTTTATTCATAGTTTACTTCTCTTTCAGTGGCACAAAAACAAACAAACAAACAAACAAAAATAACAAAGCATGTTCACACTGCTCTTTTTCATGGAAATAAATTATAGATTGACCATGGGTTGTCAAGATCCAAAAAGAGCAAACAAGACAAAAAAATATTTGATAATCTTGATTATTATTGGACAGCTATTTATTTGATTTACTATTAATAATAAAAATGTTTTTATTATGACTGGTATTATTACTATTATTATTTTCATTTAAATAATTATTTATGAATGCTTTTCCTATTATAAATACTACACTGGGAAAAAAAATAAAAGATACATGAACATTCTTCAAAATATGTTATTTTGTATTTTTCCATGCAAAAAAAGTGCATCTAAACAACAATGTAACAATTGTTTTGTGTAACAAATATCCAGTAACCTGCAATTATCATATAACTATTCCACAATAAAACTCTGACAGGGGTCAAAACGTCAATATATTCTCGCAGTTTTGTGGCATATACAAAAGAAATTTCATCATTCATCATGTATTGGTTACTTAACCAATGGTTACTTATGGCTGTAAATGTTTATTTGTGAGAGTGGCTCTGGCTTATTTGCTAAGAGAGTGCGAAAAACGGGAGGGAGAGGAGGAGGAGAAGAAGAGATAAAGACTCATTTTACATTTTCTGCATGCTCCTGGTGGCAGACAGCTGACCTTCACTGCAGACATGCTTGGGCGGGTAACGGCGTTCAAATTACGTCCATTTCAAAGGACTACATGAAACGGCCACGGCGCTTTAAAGTCCTTCAATTAGATTATCCTTTTCATTTCTTTCTTCTTGTGCGCATTCAAGATGCAGACATACAGCAACAAAAATGTACACACAGCCTTAATACACATGTGAAAAAAACAAATACATTCACGACAGACAACTACAACTACAACAGAAAGAAATAAGAATGACAAGTAAGCTCAGCGAATGTGATCTGCAGCCTTGATTCTGTGACTTAATTCACAGTTGCTTGGAGAAAGAGTTATTTTTCCCCCTTTCTTAATACATAGTCTTATTATACATGCTCTAATTATTCATACTCTAAAAAATGGTTTAATAAAATGTGATAACTTTTTCTTGACATATCTAGCAATTTCCGGATGACTGACATGCATGAAAGACAAAATATAACACTAGGTTAAATAATAGCTAAGAAACTGATTTTGCAAATATGGAAAACAGATTTAGTGTCCAAGTTTCAAATGTGAGCTAAAATGATTAAACATTCTGATACTAAAGAGGCTGAGATATATAAACAATCGAAACCTCAAAATAATAAAATAGTAATAATACTATAATAAAATACATGCATACACACATATATATATATATATATATATATATATATATATATATATATATATATATATATATATATATATATATATATATATATATATTTTTTTTTTTTTTTTTTTTTTTTTTTTACTGATATCAACCATTTATTTTATTACCCTTCTTTCCAACCGCCTGATTTCAGTCTAACATGTAACAGCCACTTTTCATGATCCAATATGTTGGATAACATCAGGTTCAAACGTTTTTTCTCAATAAATATCCGGTCTCACACAGAAATATTTCACATTGTAGATGTGAAATGAGATGCAAACGCTTCATCATAGTGCCTCTTACAAAAAAAGTTATATGGTTTTACCTTGTTTGGACATAATACCAATATAATACCACATTTTTTCTTTGGACCAGTAGTAATATTATGGCAACTTGAAGTACTTGGTACAACACCCAGTACATTTTGTAAGAGTAGATGGAGATAAGTCCCTACTCTGCCAACCTTGCTCTTTGATTCCCCCCACCCACACACAGCCCATCTCTCATAGCTCTCCCACTTTTTCTCTCTGTGCACTTTTTTTCTGCCCCTGCTGTGGTTTTGAATCCCTCCAGCTTGTCAAGAGAACTGGCTGTGCGGACTGCACCGCATCAAGCATTGCAATTCAGTGCAGCTTTGTGTGTGTGTGTGTGTGAGAGAGAGAGAGAGAGAGAGAAAGAGAAAGAGAGGAGGTGTTGGGAGGGGGGTGGGGGGGGTTAGTATTTTCAGGGGAGTTACCATAATTATATGACAAAATGCTGCAAATCTCACAGGGTGCCGAACACAGGAGCAGGGGTCAGGGGACAGAGCACTTTCGGCGGGGTAATTTGTAAATGTCATTCAGGTGGGCTCCTCTGTCAAAACCCGGTATCCGCAGCAGGCTTTCTCATGCAGATTTCCAATACCAGTGCTGCCAATGCTGCTTAATTCTGCTGACCTCCTTGGCAGTATTATCTAGTGTTGCCTGAATAATCAGCAAAAATGTGTTTTAAACAAAAACACTCATTGCATAATGAAAAATATTCTGCTAACCTTGTTACAATTTATATATATATATATATATATATATATATATATATATATATATATATAGTAGGCCTTATTTGTCCAAATTTTCTCAGTTGTCTAGATTGTCCAAATCATATTATACAATACAAAACAAATATATATTGTGCATGAAGAAAATAAAACTATTAAAACCCTTAAATGGGTCATGACATGGATTTATTTTATTATTTTAATATGTTCCTTGAGGTTCACTTATAATATTAATAAAGTTTTTGGCACAAAAATACATATACATATATATGTATATATGTATGTAAACGGCCAACAGTATAAACGCCCACTTGCTATTGAACGTGATTAACGGTCCCGTTCTTGATGTTTTTTTGAAGCTTTGGTTGTGTTTACAGTGTGCAATATAACATGTGTTCATGTTTCGCGTGTAAAAAAAACTCAGTATTTTTTACACAATTTACTTATCTGTACACCGCTGTTTTCACTGTCCAAAAAACGGCCCGATGACTTCCTTGTTCTATGAAGTCCCTCCTTCAGAAACGAGTTCTGATTGTGCCAGCGGTTCCTGTGTTGTGATTCGACAGCAGCTTATCGCACGTTGCCCGGAAAGGTCACGCCTCTTACCATAATTTGGAGATGCCTGCACTGATTGTTATTGTAAAAATGTCAAACATATACCTTATCAATTTGAGCCGGAATCAGACCCGGAGAACATACAGTAGATGAAGAGAATCGATTAGAACCTGTTCAAACACGACTTTTGCAGGATGTTTCACATTGGTAAGCTGTTTATTTAGTAGTTGTCATACTTTTAATTGGTTTAATGTAATGTTAAAATGTTACAAACCGTTATAAAAGCTTGTGGTATATGGTTTTGTCCGTCTGTCGAATTAACGATGGTGTTGTTGAATTTTTAAAATAAGTCCATTGTTTATTCCTACCTTAGTTACACGTGTGCACGAGTTTTGATCAGTAATACGTGTTTTATAGGTGTACATGTAGTAAAATGTGCTGCATACTGTTTTAATTGTGGATTATATTCTTCGGGAACCGAGTTAAACATAAATTGTAACCATTGATCTCTAAGCACAGCGTCCCTGGGAAGGCCAAACAAAGGTGAATTGACTCCGGCATGAAAATAACAGCTTCCTCTAACTCTTCCTCTTCTCCGTGGGAGCGCAACAAGACCACGCCCCCTTTTTTGTGTATTCCTGTGGGCGGAGATTAGTCAAAAAAACTGTTCTAGTTACGTCATTAAAAAAGGAAGTAGAGGGATGTAGTCCAAACCGGCCGTTCGCTGTAAGCTTTGAAAGCGGACTTCAATTATCTCGCTGGGCATTGAACTTTGAGCTAATTTTACAGGTAGTATTTATGCTCTAACAGCAACATTACACACTAACTAAAGTTTGAAAAATGGAATCGCGAAGAACGGGACCTTTAAGTGTTTTGAAAACATTCTCCATATAAAACCATAATTTACGGACAAAGCATTATGAAATCGTTTGCTTATGGTTTTGACGCAGTTGCTGTCAGATCCAATACAGTTGGCTCCTTTATCTTTCAGCAAATTTTTTTCTATGCGAACTCTCCATTACACTGTCCCTTGCCTTTATTTTGTTATTCAAACTTATAGAAAAAAAGCAAGGCCTAAGAGATTTCTTAACCTAAGGGCCGTGTTGCAGGGTTAATTTTTCAACGAATATGTGCAATTTGCTTGTTGGTAATAAACATTTAAACTGTTATTCATTGTATTTTATGTTGTTGGGTATCACAAAACGGAATATAATACAAAAAAGTAGGTACTCTTACAGTGGTTTGCAACGATTCTCATTTTCCCCACAATGCATTGCATTGCGTCCCCTTGGGGAGAGATTTACCAAAGCCCGCACTCACTTATACAGCACAAGCTTTCCAACGCAGGTTCCATGGGACGGCACCGCCCACACAAGCACCTGCCAAACACAGCGACAGACACACGGCGGCTACGTTTGCAACAACATTTTCACCGGAGGAAGAGATAAACGCTTAGAAACGCCCATATAGCTAGCATGATGCCTTCTATTTCTAGATGACAAAGACAAAGTTTATCAGTACTATGACACTATGACAAAGGTTACCGGTACTTATCTGAACTAACGTCATGATCACTGCCACTAAGTTAGATATAAAAAAAACGTCGATTTTTCACTCGGTGCTATTCAATGACGGTAAAAAAACAAAAAATGTGTGTCGTTATTGTGCACTGCTCGTAGACTAGCTCCACTGCTCATTGCTGCGTTGCTAAATGATAGCAACTCACCAGGACACTTCACCAACTCTCCACTCGTACTCCTCGGACCATGCATTTAATTGACGTTGACGGCCATCAGTTCTTGGCAATTCCTCATTTGTCCTCTCACGTCTGGCAGGTTCGAAATTATACGGCTGCGGGCCATCATACATGTTGGCTCTTGCCACCTCTTCCTCATCCCAGTCAGTCGCCATAGTTCTAATACTTGGCTGAGGCTACCTTTCCTCCACTTCTCCCCAACGTGACGTCATCACCGAATTGCGTAAAAAAAGCGTTAATACCAAAAATGTAAAAAACTGGTCTTTAAGACCATTTTTGAGACATTTTAAAAATGATATAGATAGGATTGATAGGATAGGATAATGGGTACAAAAATCTTGAGTGATTTATGTACCCATTAATCGACAGTGGTGGTTAACCTGCAACACGGCCTTTAATGCACGCTAAAGCACACATCAATGAAAGGGTTAAACTCTAAACCATCAAGAGTGTAACTGACACACACACACATGCACACACACACAGGCAGAGTGAGATCAGATGCTCAGACTGTTTACCAGTTAGTTGAGCCAGAAGATTCAACAGTTATAAAAAAATAAAAATAAAAATTAAAAAAAATCTATACTGTAAAAGAAATTACTATTTGATAATGTCTAAATATACATGCAAATGTTATACCTACTAAACATAATTTTACCTGAAAACCGTGTTCTATGCAACATTACACTGTGCCTCATTTACAAAACAATCTGCAGTCAAATTCTCAGAAAAAACATAATCATCCGATGTAATCTATGACAGCATTAAAAAGAAACCATCCACTAGTTCTTGACGCTGGTATTCTTCTGAAGTCTGTATAGATACGAGAAAATGATCTGTTTACCTTCACAAATTCCACAATATCCAAACGAGCTGTTTTAGAAGCTTGATTAAATAAATGCTTTATTAATAATGAGGACATTTTAAGCTCTGAAACTTGCAGGATGTTTTAATGGCTCAAAGATCTCTTACATGTCAAAAGAGCAAGGCAAATTTGCTTCTCATATCATGACCTCTTTTAAGACTGTTTGCATTGTGAAATTTATTTTCAGGACAGTAATTTTTACCCTCAATCAGCATTGCTGTAATGCGAAATACAAAGTTTCCATTGTTGCATAAAAACATAAAAAAACATAAAAAACATAAAAACAAGATAAATATAAAAAAAAATAACTATTTTCTATAAACTATAAGTCAGAGGAACATGTTAAAAAAATGTAATGAATTAAAATGAAAAAAGAATGTAGAATTTTCATAACGGTTTGATTAAGCAGCGACAGTATAGTACATAAACATAATATAAATATTTCATTCAATGGAATTTTTTTTGGGAGAACAAAATAAGGCCCATTGCATGGGCCGAGACAAAAAAAATGGATTGCTATGATAAAACATTCAGTGCTGTGTAATCGTTCTTCGAGTGTTTGGCCTCAGTAGCCAGTTGATAGAAACGACATGAGGTCAGACACTGGCTATATGATTAGGTGCCTGTGAGATGACCAGAGCCCGGCTGTAGAACATGTTACTCCAATCTGAATAATCACAAGAGAGCATTCTAGACCCAATCGATGCACTATCACTATTATCCTTTAAAAGAGCCGCCTCATTTTCCCTCAAGTGGGCTATCAATGTTGCCTCTAACCCATATATTTGGAGGCCTGGCCGAAGTCTGAATTAATTTCAAGGCCATAGCTCGTTGCAGCCTTGCTTGCAGGTTTCTCCAAGCACTACATGCTTTAGCCAGACACTTACCACCTATGATGCAGAGGTTTTGAGGATACAGTCAAAGCTTCAAGGACTGAGACGTCGCACAGAGCGGATGGTTACACAATGGATGAGCAATTGCAAGGCTTTCAAGAAGCGCTTCCAAAAGGTTTTTATTGAGGAACAGGGCAAGGAGTGCTGTTTGGTGATGTGGTTCATTAACTACATGAGGCTCCTTGAGTATCAGAGCCTGTAACCTCCTATGATTCATGGCCTCCACAACAGAATGGGAAGTAGATTTGTGTCTCAGCTAATCTGAATCACGGTTTACTAAACAAATATTAACTCAGCACTATTCAATGTGAATCATGAAAGCCTATGCAGTGAATGTCACCAATATATGAAAAGCAAAGTCCACGCCAGGTAGAAGCAAATTTGCATTCAAGAAAACAAGCAGTACACTTGATCTCATGGGATCAAGGGAAAAACCTGACAATCTAGATTTTATATGAAAAAGACATTTTATTTTAAACTTGCACAAACAATGCTGCCCACTGCTTTAAAGCAGAAGCTGAATGTTAACTTGAAGCTTGCATTCATCTGTCTCCAATTTTGAGTGCAACACCCACTTCTCAAAATCCAAGCAGAACAGTATGGGTAAAACCAAGTCCCCTGTTTTTTTCTTAATCCGTTACACTTGGATGTATGGTACTTCAAAATATAGAACAAAAGATTTGTCACTACTTGCATTTTATCACGACTTTAACTGAGACTCACTTTATGTCGCGATGAACAGTTATGCAAAATGGAAAAACTCAAATGAATTTTTAACATGTACAGATAAAATCATAAAATGCAAGTCATGCATTGAGAAAAGATGTCCCAAACTGTTTTCCCGCAGCAGCTCACCTCACTCTAATTCCATCTATAATTCAGAAGCGTTTTTTCCATAGAAATGTGAAATCCACAATTGTAAAGTGGTGTTACTGTGTCAATTGTTTTCTTAACGATTAGCTGTTGCAGCCCAACATGAGACATTTCTTTTCATGGTTTTGACATTCATTGGTGACTTTCATAGCTTAAAAGTGGGGAAAGACAGGCATCATTACACTATTTCCTTCAGAACAGTCTCTACAATAGGGCCATGGGTTTTAGACTTATTCAGAGTAAAGCGCACTGTAGCTTTCAATCCAAGCACCAATCATTATATCTAAAGCAGCTGTGATATTCATTATAAGGAGGCACCTCGCCTTGACCATTCTACTCGCTGCTGATGGCACAAAAGACTCCCCTCAATGCCTCGCCAACACTGAGATGTCAAAACCTCATTCTGAAAGTGAAAACCCTGATCTAATGAATTGCAAATGTTTTAAATAAAACTTGATGAATTAAACTTAATGAGATTATTTTACAAAACACATCCACATACAAGGGCGTCCAAGAAACGCTATTCACATGGAATTGAAATGAACCGAAAGGCCTTTCTTGAGCTATGTAGGCTGAGAGGTCTGGGGTGAGAGGGTTTTCTCTCTTTTTTCCACTGCAGGTCTATGGCCCAATACTGTAAGAACTTAATGCCATCAGGGACCCTGCTATTTGAATGCAGGGGCTTTTTTTATCAGGAGCACAAGTGGTGCAGAAAAAATTGCTTGGGATTAATTTGGGTGTCAGCGCATGCAGCTTTCTCCGCCCGTGCTTGCGATATGCTGGGGTTGCATGGTCTGTTTATTAACGGTGACTCGACTCTCATTGAGGGGCTGAGACTGGGGGGCTGGAGTCAGTGGTGCAACTTTAAAAAGGCATTTAGCCAATAATAACATACATGTACAATACGATAAGAAAATTAAACCTTTTTGGCCCCACTCATCTTTGCAGCCACACCTAAGAACAGCCAGTTTCCCTCTCCTCTTTATCCATATCCAATGCAGAGCTCGGCTGTATCATCTCAAAACATGCAGGATCATGCGTTCATGTGCGTAAATAAGGAGAAAGCATATTACCACTGTGTGTGAAGAATCAAAGCATGCGATCCATGATACAACCCTATTGGGGATGTGAATGTAAATGCATGCTATGTTGTTACAGTTTTATTTCTCTGTCATACCAAACCGTTTCTGTGGGGTGCAGATGGGTACTGTAGTTAATGGACCAGCACTCGGAGGCATGGCTGCCTTTCATTCGGCCAGACCATAGGGCTTTTCCAGCAGGAGTGGACGGTAGGCTTTGAGCAATGTTTGCAGTTGGGCATTCGTCCATTTAACACAGTATCTCCGAGCTGATGATAGTGGACCCACTGTGAAGGAAACAGCTTCATGGGTACAGCTACAGCTTCTCATAATGTGCTCTCCCTTTAGCACAAACATAAAATGTATGTGAAGACAATGAATATGGCTGGGCAATATATAATTGATATTTTTTGGCCAAACAGTAAAATAGTATCTCATGTGTATATAAGTATATACGCCGAAACCGGAAATTACTTTTTTTTTAAGTATTAATTTCTTATTTTAAAATTATTATTTTTTGGTATAATTGTATTATTATTATTATTATTAAACTTTTTTATTAAATTCAATAATTAAAGGGTTAGTTCACCCGAAAATGAAAATTAAGTCATTAATTACTCACCCCCATGCTGTACCAACCCCGTAAGACCTTCGTTCATCTTCGGAACACAAATGAAGATATTTATGATTAAATCTGAGAGGTTCATGACTGCTACATAGGCTCCCTAAGGGAATGAAACCTGACGGCCCAGAAAGTCATTAAAGAAAATGTTTAAATATTCCATGTCACAACAGTGGCTCAACTATAAGTTTATCAAGCGACGAGAATACTTTTTGTGCGAAAAAACAAACAAAAATAACGACTTTATTCGACTATTCCTTTTCATCCTTGTAGGCCTGAAACGAGACTTCAAGAGATTTCCACGACGCGCACGCGCGAGAACTTAACTGAAGTAGTTGAAGGAGATCGCAATTCTCGCGCATGCGTCGTGGAAATCTCTTGAAGTCTCGTTTCAGGCCTACAAAGCTATTATTATCAGAGCATGTGAGCAGATAGCAGGGAGTGGATCAGTGAACTAGAGGGTAACATCATTTTACCAGCGTTACCCAGCACGGCTATTGACATAGATATAAACACTAGATGTCGCCTGGCTACGGCAGTTCATTGGAACGAATGCGTCAATAGAGCCGCCATCTTGAAACAGGGGAACCCCTCATCAACGTCAATGTAGGAAATGCTCTAACGGAAATAAAATCACCATAAATCGTCATGAATGCGATTTTCTAGTTGTTTTGGTTCGTTCCAACGGTCAGACGTGTATTTATCATTGTGAGTCCAGAGACATTTAAAAAAATGTACAAAATTTCACAATCTTGTAAAATGTAATCCCTTGATGTCTGTTTTTTAGATTTCGTTCGTGTGTACATCCATACGCAGCACAAAAGTCCAGCATCATCCATGAATTCAGCGTTACCTAGCTACTTCCTATGACAAGACCCCTGTTCCAAGATGGCGGCGGTTTTGACGCATGTTTAGAACCCAAAGGCGACATCTATTGTTTATATCTATGGGCTATTGAGAGTGAGGAATCACGTGCCGATTTGGGCGGGGTCTGAGCCGGTCGGCCATGATGGTAGGAGACCCTATCAGTTGCCAGGGGCAACGCCTTTCAGAACTTCACAGAGGCGACTAAACATTCCAAAAATAGCGAAAGAGAGACAGCGCAGCTTAGTATAGAGGGTATGCGCGTGACGTCACCGTCGGCCGGAGTGAATGCGGTCACGCCCACAAGTGGCAAAAAGACTGAGCGGCAGCATTTGTTTTCAGCGTGAATGCCGTGAAAATCACACAAAACACATCTAAAACGGGAAAGAGCTTTGCGATTGACTGTACAACTAGATTTGACCAGAAATCTGAGGTACTGTATATTTTTACAGACTGCAAAAAGCTACAGAACAGACTATATTCTGCATAATTGGATGTTTTTAAATAAACACTGACAAAAAACTATACAAGTTTTAGGGCTGGACGATATGATGATATACAGTATAACATTAATGTAAGTGATCACTCGGATTTAGACCTATCTATATTGTATTTATATAAAACGTTTACAGGCAAATTTTCTTCATTTATTTCCCCGGCGTCGAAATCAGGCACATATAAATGTCAGGAAACACGATTCCTGGCTGCATGTCAATATCCATGGATCACTGGATCTTTGATAAGTTGTAAGGAACACTATATCGAGTCCAACTTTTAGTTTTAACTGATAATAGTTTGTTTTACTCGCGTTTTCGCAGTTTCCCCTATTAACTCCAGTCACGCAGCAGCTCTTCTGCCACTCAGTCCCGCTGAGGGAGTGTGTTCCGGCGGGGAAGTGACGTTAATGCATTCCCTCTATTTGTTTACATTTTAGCGATACGCCGCAGTTTTTTTGGAAGATATGGAGAAGGAAGAGAAATGAAAGGGCTTCTATATCGGGAGAGACTAAATAGCAATGCTAGCCAGCTTTATTTAGAGAAACTGCTTGTCAATAAACTGACAGCAGCAACAGCGAGCAAAGCATGATTTCAAAAGGAACACATTTCAGCACAGTTCGCCTTTTATTTAACGCAAACGAACAAAATTAATTATCTGTTATTAAACTAGAGTTGTTTAATTTGTTATAGATATATCTGTAACGCGAAATGTTTTAAAAAGACACTTTTTTTAATGACGTACGACTGTGCGACAGTGACAGGGGAATGTCTGATCTGTCCACTTGACGTTGCAGGGCAGGTGCAGATGCACGTATCTGATTCATATCAGATTTATTTCCACATATGAATGAGGCCTGAAACATAAACATAAACATAAACTGAACTCTCGCAGTTTAATGTTACAGCTTTGGGGGGTTCTAAGTCTTGCACGCAGCCGCAGCAGAATTGTTCATAAGCTTCTAATGACTTAAAGCTTCTACACTCTTGCATTGTAATGTCTAGGCAGTAACGTTAGGCACTGATACCATAAACCAGGTAATTGACTATGTCAGGGTATGTGAAAGGTGGTAGTGCTTCGGGTCTTTCGTCCATTCTGTAGCAGGTCGTACGGGTCCATGTTGTTGATGTCAAGTAGTTTCTCTAAATAACGCTGCTTGGTGTTGTTATTTAGTCTCTCCCGATAGAGCCCCTTTCCTTTTGCTTCCCCCTTCTTCATTTATTCCCAAGAAACTGTGCCTTATCGCACAAATGCAAACAAATATCAAGCTGCACTCTTTCTCTGTCGCTATTTCTCTCGGTCTCATGGTCGAAGTAACCATGACAACGGATAGCATAGCGTATCCTCCCAAGATGGCGAATCCTTCCCACAATGCAACGCGCAGTGATACGCGTGACGTCACATTCTCATTCTCAATACACACCATGTTACAGCACAGTAGGCCTATTGCAAACAGAAACAAGCCCAGCCATAATGACGCCCAAGAACAGAACTCCTACAAATGAAATATGTGACTTAGAGAAAGAAAGAAAAAGTTATTTTCCCCAATAAATGCTATAGCATCATTTTAAACCAGAGTTCCATGTATGATGACACTAAAGCAGTCAACAACTAGTTCTCCCTTAGGCAATAATGGTTTCACTGCAACTATCAGCTATAACTGCAATAATGTAAAAGCACGCTGCATTACACCCATTTTGTGAGCTTTGCATCAGGCGTGCAGCCACACACACACATCCACATATCCAGTAGATAAGAACTTAGCAAATAAGCAGCGTCTGGCCAAAGGCAGAGTGTTATTTCACAGCATAACTAACTGAATGATTGCTCAGTATCTAGCAAGAAAAGGATGGAGAGAGACAGAGAAAGATAAAGAAATGAGACATCTTTCCTTCAGTCAGGTCACCACATGTAATTTCTGGTTGCAAAACTCCGTCCAAAGCACATACAGTCTGACAATTTAAACAAAGATTCTGGGAAATACATTTACAGTTACAATCGAGCTACAAAGAGTTTTTGCATAGTCGAGCTACAATCTCCATCTATCCATCCAAGTATACATGACAATATGTAATCGAATATTTGATTATCTTTCGGAACAACCAAACAACACCAAGGCCAATTAGAGTGGAAGCAGCTTGACTTTATATCACGCAATTCTGACTTCATAACTTGCAATGGCGACTTTATATCACCCAGTTCTGACTTTAAAAAGAGAAATTGTGAGAAAAAAAGTTGCAATTAACTTTTTTATTTTTTATTCTATGGCGGTAACAAGCTTCCATAAAATAAAATAAAAAATGTATTAAATCTAAATCATTTTATAATAATAATGATAATAACAATAACAACAATAATAATCATAATAATTTAAAATAAAATATGTTTAAACAATTAATTAAATGGATTTTAGACCATTTAATTAACAGCTACTGAACATTTTAAATATATGTAAATGTACTTGGTGTGTCTTTATCCTGTATCCAAGCTTACTGAACAACCACTTCTAAAAGCCCTTTTATTTTAAAGGGGTCATGACATGAGAAACCAAATTTGCCTTGATCTTTTGGTATTTAAGAGGTCTTTGTACCATTAAAACCTCCTGCAAGTTTCACGTCCTCCCTATTATAAACGAACCATTTATTTTATCAAGCTCTAAATACAGCTCGTTCTAGATCATTTGAACTTAGTGACGTCACGGTACGAAGTGACGTACCAGTCGTTTGCATATGACCGCCTCCAGCGCAAGACAACTACGCCTCATTTGACATCATCGCATGCGTTGACGTGCAGTGAGTGGGTCTATTTACGCCACGCAGATGTGCTGTTCCTGGCTGTGGACAAACAACATGTTTGAATGCTGCCGAATAGGGATGTCAACGATTAATCGACGATCGATTAATTGTCGATAATACATTTAATCGATAAAACTTATCGATCATCGATTAAGCAGGATCATGCGCGTGCGTGCTGCTCAACCGCGAAACATGTAAGCGAGCGCGCCGGTGTGGTGAAGTGTTGAGTCCCATTGAATGACACACACACACCGGAGTTGTTTGGGACTATTTTACACCTTCATCATGACTATAAGTTTGCGTGTGCATTCGCAGCCTTTTGTTTTGTGCAAATGTAAGTTGTAATAGTTTATTTTGTGTATGCCTATCTATATCTGATTTATCTCATATTGGATGCATTTGGTTAAGAATTGACGTGATCTTTAGCGCGCCGGCGCCGGCTGATGATATTTAATACATCGAGAATACAACACACTGCACTTGGATGAATAAATGTATTCCCTTTATTTAATAATATAACCAGTTCCATATTATCTTTATTAAAAAATAAGACAATAAATGGTTTTAAATGGTTTTATTTTTTAAATTAGACTGCATTCTTGTCAATTTTAAGTGTTTACTTTTTGATTTATGAATTATAACAGACTGAATTTTTCAAATTGGTTTTATTATTATTTAACAATTTCTTGCCAGATCAGATGCATAATGCAATGCCAGGTTAGGTCAGTTGCCAGGTCAGATGCATAATGCAATGCTTCTTGACTTGTGAATTTAGACCACGTAATCATTCGGTCGATTGTGGCGCGCACCGATAATAAAAAATGACTGTACACGCAGACTGTAGACGGAAGTTTTCTAATTCCCAGCGAAATAACAATACATAACCTGTCTTATATTTTTGTTAGTTTTTATTAGTTGTAATTTTTATATAAACATTTAACTTTTAAAATAAAGGTTTTACAACAACATCACCATCTTCTGTTATATGTGGGTCTCCATGCTCAGCTATTGTACAGTATATGATATTGGGGAGGGTGGTAGGGGCCCACATCAATATTTTTCAGGGGGCCCCGAATCCTCTAGCTACGGCCCTGGTTCCAGCACGTAAACAGTCACACATTCTGACAAGCACGCATCTGAGGCGGCGTTGGTGACACATTTTATTTGTCGTTATAAATATATTAATTTAATTTATCAATCACATCAAAACATTTTACAATCCTACTAACCCTTTATTTAGATTAAAAACGATTATTATTAATTTGGTGAGGAACATAGCTTTTTGAGTATCATTTGCAGACCCTGTAATGCTGTTTGCCATTAATGCTAATCGATTAATTGATCGTCAATTTAAACGACGATCGATCATGGGAATTTGTGAAAATTGACATCCCTACTGCCGAACGATCCAGACGTCAGGGAAAGCAGTTATTTGTTCGGTGAGTGATGTAGATGAGTGTGACAGAGCGCATGTTACTGAAAGAACTACAAAAGAGAGAGAGAGAGAGAGAGAGAGAGAGAGAGAGAGAGAGAGAGACAGAGAGAGAGAGCCCAGGCCGCGCGATGGTAAAAGATCGGAAGTAGTGATGTTACGTTCGTGAACGAATTGTTCTTTTTGAACGAATCTTTTAGGTAAACGAATCATTCTCGTTCACGTTATCCATTGACTCATATTTCTCGTTCACTGAAATTCCTCCCTCCACCACTGCGCGCCGCTATTGCGCGTATGCGCAGCTCAATGAACCGTGTAGCTCTGTGGACCGTTTCAGCTGTCAAAGACAAAGAGTGACTAAACCTCGAGCCAATAGCCTTCGAGAATGATAAGAGGACGGAGCATGTGATTTGTTGAATCTAGTGAACGAAACTTGCTTTGAGTTTGAACGAGTCAAATGAACTGTTACATACATCTCGTTCGTGAATGAAAGAACCGGTTGTTCGAACGTCAAGATAATAATAATAATAATGACCACGAAGTTAAAGGTATTGTAGGTAGGAATTGTATAAAAAAAACTTTTTTCCAAATTTGTTCAAACTTTCTGTATTTATCAATGCATAATTAAAATGTAAGTACTCTGAAAAAGAAAGTATAAAAATCGAGTGTCTGTAGACCTCTCACGACTGTTTTAAAGACAGCTCATTATTTCCATTCACTCCACCCCCTCCCGTCTGGGCTCCTTCCAAAGCCACGCCTCCAAAACACATGAACGCGCGACTCCGACCGCTGAGCTGAAAAGCATTATTTACCTGAGACGAGCGGAGAGGAAGGAGCGCAGTGCATGTAGTGACATCATGTCAGAATCACATGTAATAAAAAAATCTAACTTTATCATTATGAAGATAAACAAATAAGTTGTATTTTAGTACTCACTATCAAGTAGCATATTGATATTGGTAAAGATTAAAATATATATTTATTGATTCGCTAACGAGCTAGTTATCTATAAGGCAAAGCTAAAAACAGGTTGCATGATACACGTTTTTCCATTGCCATCATTTACACTGTGATGAAGATGAATTTCGTGTAACATTCATAACATATATGGTGTTCTGCATGTAAGAGTTTCCATAATGAAAGCATTGTTGACTCTGATGAGGACTACACTCCAGAGACAAGTACCGCATCGTCAGCTCGAGGACAGATCCGGGGTCGAGGGATTTTTTGTTTAAAAACAAAACAAAGGCGAAAAAAACGTGCAGGTAAACTTCCAGGTGAACATGATAAAAGAGTTAGACAGAGGGTAAATATAATTCTAAGAAAAGTTCCTGGATGCGGATCGGCCTACTATCTGTTAAACATGTATTTAGTTATCTAAAGCAAAATTATGCACAATTCAACACTATAGCTATCATCTTGAGCTAGGCATATATATTATTTATCATTTCTAGTATGGCTCGCTAAGTAATGTTATGTTAGCTATATTAGGCAGCTACGTGTGCTAATGACACATGCTTCATGAAAACATAAAGAAAAAAATATGTATGCTCAAAATACAAAAAGAAAGATTTACCTGTCCAGCAGAAATATAGCCATCCAGGCGTCACTTTTCAGCCCCTTGAGGTCTCTCAGTTCTCGCCATCGCTGGAAAGCCACGCCGATATTGGCATGCGTTTTATTTTGTTGTTTATCCAAAGACTTTTTGTTCATTACCTTTCCTAGTAACGTTACTGTCTTCCTTTTTTTTTGCCTGGTTTGCCTTCGCGAACTGCATATGTGAATTTTGGTTGGTCTTTCTAATCTCTGCCATTGTTTTGCTATTCCTAGGTTCCGTGCCTCTTGAATTCCTCAATCAAACGGATGCGCGCGCAAGTGGGCAGGTCCTGTGTGGCAAAAGGGTGGTTGCCATGGTTGCGAGAGAGTGACAGTCGCCTAAGCCAATTCTGTGTTTCGTCCCGAATGTAAATAATGAGCTGTGTTTAGTGCAGATTAAACGGTCTAGAGTCACTCGATTTTTATACTCTTTTTATCAGAGTACTTACATTTTAATTATGCATTGATATATACAGAAAGTTTAAACAAATTTGGAAAAAAGTTTATAAAAATTCCTACCTACAATACCTTTAACAGTGCAAGCTGATGGTTTAATTTAATAAAAGACAGCTTAAAATTTCCGTTTTTACTAAAATCTACAAACTACATCAGGTAATCTGCTTACTTCAAAATGAGTGGCACCAGAAAGAGAAGTGTATTATGGAATTATTTTAATGAGGTGTCTCCAACACAGGCTTTGTGTACAATTTGTAATACACCGTTGTACTTTAAAGGAGGATCTAGGCAAGGCAAGGCAAGGCAAGTTTATTTATATAGCACATTTCATACACAATGGTAATTCAAAGTGCTTTACATAGAAGAAATAAAAATAAAAAATAAAAAGAAATAACCATAATTAAAACAGTTTAGAATAAAGAAATTAAAATAATCAAAACAAATAAGAATAATTAAAACAGTTTAGATTAAAAAATAAAATAAAGTACAGTAAAAACAGTCGGACGAACAGTGGCACAGTGCTCATTCAGTAAATGCACAGCTAAACAGATGTGTTTTGAGTCTGGATTTGAATGTAACTACTGTAGGAGCACATCTGATCTCCTCTGGAAGCTGTTCCAGCTGCGGCTGGCATAATAGCTAAAAGCAGACTCTCCGTGCTTAGAGTTAACCCTTGGTATTTCTAGCTGATGTGATCCTAATGATCTGAGTGATCTGTTGGGTTTATATTCAGTGAGCATATCTGCAATATATTGAGGTCCTAACCCATTGAATGATTTATATACCAGTAATAATACTTTAAAGTCAATCCTAAATGTAACTGGGAGCCAGTGTAAAGACTTGAGGACTGGTGTGATATGTTCATATTTTCTGGTTCTGCTCAGAATCCTGGCAGCAGCGTTCTGTATGAGCTGCAACTGTCTTATGGTCTTTTTAGGAAGGCCAGTGAGGAGTCCATTACAGTAATCCACCCTGCTGGTGATGAAAGCATGCACAAGTTTCTCTAAGTCTTGACTTGACACAAAGCATCTAATTCTTGCAATATTTTTCAGATGATAGTATGCTGATTTAGTTATTGCTTTGACATGACTACTGAAACTAAGGTCTGACTCTAGAGACACACCAAGATTCCGGACTTGATTTTTAGTTGTTAGACCCCTAGCGTCAAGGTATGCATTCACCTTGAGAACTTTCTCTTTGTTTCCAAACGCAATGACTTCAGTTTTGTCTTTGTTTAACTGAAGAAAGTTTTGGCACATCCAACTGTTTACTTCATCAATGCATTGGCACAAGGAGTCAATGGGGCTGTAGTCGTTAGGCGATAGGGCTAAGTAGAGCTGTGTGTCGTCTGCATAGCTGTGGTAAGAGATGCGGTTCTTTCTCATTATTTGGCTCATCGGGAGCGTATACAGGTTGAATAGGAGTGGTGCAAGAATTGAGCCTTGAGGGACTCCGCATGTCATGGATGTCCACTCAGACTTATGGTCTCCTATACTCACATAATAACCTCTCCCTTCTAAGTATGATCTGAACCATTTTAGGACTATCCCAGAAAGCCCCACCCAGTTTTCCAGCCTGTCAAGAAGTATGTCGTGATCGACAGTGTCAAATGCAGCACTGAGGTCGAGTAGTACCAGCACTGATAATTTGCCTGTATCAGTATTTAAGCGAATATCGTTTATTATCTTTATGAGAGCTGTCTCTGTGCTGTGATGTGATCGGAATCCAGATTGAAAATTGTCAAAGTATCCATTCAAGCTTAAGAATTTGTTCAGCTGATTGAGGACAACTTTTTCAATGATCTTGCCTATGAAAGGAAGATTTGAGATCGGTCTATAATTGCTTAATATAGTCTTATCCAGATTGCTCTTTTTCAAGAGGGGCTTGACAACTGCATCTAAAGGTAAAGCATCCAACTGTTTAAAAAGTTTTATACTTTAAAAAATAAATATATATGTTTGAGTCATGTCATGCACTTTTGTTTGTTTAAAAACTGTAAAACATAAAAAAAATTTAGAGTATTGATTATTTGCGTCACGTGACTCACGTCAGCTAATAGCATTTCAGCTCGGGCTTAGAAGGGGCATGTAATTGGTTGGATCTACTCTGCTGAATGAATATCATATTGCTCTGTTTTGAGTCTGAACGAGAGAGAGATCTCCCGTTCGTGAAAGAATTGAACGAACTGGTTGCTATACCCAGTTCGTGTACCAGGTCGGCCATTCTGTCAATCTAGTTCATCAATCAGCAGAAAGTGAATGCAAAGCGCAGGTATCCGTACTGTGCACGCGCAATTCATATCTTACATACAGAACATAACTCCTCGTTTAACTCATTTTCACCAAACAAATAAAATGTTAACTAGCCTGCCTAGTATGCAAACAAATTAAAAAAACACTTGTGATTTGGTCATCCGAAAAGAGTGTAATTTAAAAGATAAAAAGAGTGTAAAGACTTTGATCGCTTATTTAGACTTATTTTATCAATTTAATGAGTAGGGCACCATTTTTAATAAAGTCAAATCAGTTTTTATTTTGTAACAAGTAAATACGTTAGTTGAACGACACATTTTGCCGCACCTGCTGCTGACGTATTTGTGTAATATGGAGAAAAAAAAACTGAACGAATCAGTGAACGAATCTGAACGAATCATTTTGGTGAACGAACTAAAAATGAACGAGTCTCTGGAAAGAATAAAAATTTCCACCACAAATCGGAAGACCGAAGTTTCACGTGGCGGAGAATTGTGTAGCCTACATGTGATACAAAATGGTTAACGTTAATAATTTATGCATAAGCAGCACTGACGTTAGCCAATCATAACAATGGGCGTTAACACTGAACTCTTAAAGGGGAAACACCTCCAAAACAGATTGTTTGAATCAGAGGGGAGAAACAGGGTGGGAAAAGGTCATAAATCACTACATTTAAAAAAAAAATTGTACAAAAAACTATAGTAATACTATAATTGCACATAAGGGAACATAATAAAACAAAACAAAAAAACATGTCATGACCCCTTTAAATAAAAATTAAAAAAAAATAAAATAATGCAACAAATCTTTGGCTCAACTCCGACGACTCTCCCTTCACACAGACGTTAATGCAAAATTCAACAAAAACAACAAATAACTCCATTAAAGCAATGTGAAATCTTGATGAACCAGAAAAAGACAACATGTTAATGGTTTTAAATCACAGGAAACTTCTAAATTGAGAAAGATGGATAGTATAGAGCACAAGATAATTCAGATCAACAGATCTGGAAAAGAAAAACATGCTGACCGGAGACGAGAGAGGCAAATTGTAAAAGTGATGGGGTGAAAGTTAAACAATCCGAGCAGTTTGTGAGCACGGCAGTGCATGAAGAAACAGGAAACGTTGTGTGCGTTGGATTTAGAAAATGTGTCTGAAAGCAATCAAACAATGTCCGGACCAATACCGGCCTCATCATGATAAGAGGCAGCCATGAGGCTGAGTGTCTACCAGGCAGCTCTCTAATCAGAGGCCGGACCAACGTAATTGCCTGCTACAATCTATCTCTGCCACTGCCGGCTCCATACTTTCAGTAGTATTAGAAGGCTGCCCAGTTCATTTCAATACGCAGCGCGCCGTCAAGTGAAATTGGCAGGGTAAATAGGAACCGCTGTTTATTTCCTGCTTCCTTCTGTCGTACTGGGGCCAAACACAGAGTAAAAGAAAGTGCTATTAGCTCGGGCACAATCCACACAAACCACAGAAATTACTGTCAGCAGGCAACCCTCCTCAAGCCACAAACAATAGACGGCATCCAAATTAAAGCACAATAAATCACAATGCGTTTAGCAGCGCAAACCCCGCCGGAGTCTCATCGTTTTATATGTGAGCGCACGTGTGCGTTTTGCGTTTCAAGGAGCCGAGGGCCTGAAGCTCAGAGGAAAAAACAGGTCTGGTGAAATCTTAGGTCATTATCAGGAGGCACATTCAACAATTCACCTCACACTGCTTTTTAACACTCTCTTGAAAATAAAGGGTGCCAAACAAGTGTAATGGCTTACAGAGAAAATAAGATAATAATAGTGAATGGTCCTCGGTAAACAATGAGGTTTTGTTACTTGTATTGTTATCGAGGCAAATTCGGCTCATTGTGTGTGCCTGCTAAGCCAAAGAATGGATTTTCCGTCTGGACATTTGTTTTCCTCCTTGTCAAGTAAAATAAAAACACGCTAAAATGTTAAATAATAAATAAAAAAATACACATTCTAAGTCTGAAGGAAGTGTTGGTTTTGGATAACTCCAGCCTGAACCGATCTATAAGGACAACAAAACAAATGACACAGTTAATACAGCAGAGTGCAAAAGGTCAATGCAATCACTTTAATATTGTGTGTGAACCATCACAACATTTACTCACCACATACATCCCAGTCACTGATCTTCAAAAGATCTGTAATTAAACAGAGAAATGACATACCTATGCTTGCATGCAGACACCTTCAGAGGTCCGACATAATTAGTTATGACCACCACATAGTAGGCAGGACACAACAAATCAATAACCCATTCTAAATGACCTCATGAACGCGGCCCGTTACAAACGGACAATAACAGAATCCCTGAAAACATCCACAGAGCCCTGTAAGAACTCAAGGCTGACCAGATATGGATAGGAAATCTCCGTTACCTCAATAAATCACGTGCTTGTGCCAATAAAATCTTTTGCCTTTTCTATACATAAAGTCATTGTGTTGAAAGTCGAATGGCAAACATGTTGCAATATTTTGACAAGACAGACAGGGGAGTATTTTATTTCATTTTTTTTTTTTTTTCGTCCAGGGTACTTCAGTGCATTTATGAGGGCGCTTGTGCTTTTTCAATCAGCAATAACAACAGTATTTGGCACCTACTATTCAGCAAGAGCCACAAACAATAATGTTTGAACTCTGGGTTCAAAAGGCCTGGATAAAAACATCATTCAGCCTTACTTTTTCCTTTTTGGATGAATTCAACAATTGAGACTGAATGGTTTCTTCAAAATAGGCTGCAGTGCTATTCCTTAAAATGACCTCTAATTACATGAAAGATATTTTGAGTCCTTCAAATTATGATGTGTTTGCCATTGGCCTCCACCTTTTTAAAGAAAATCGGCGAACAATTTTTGTTCTCTTTAGTCTTCCTGAAATGGCTTTTCAAAGTACCTCTAGAGTGTCTCCAATTGGGTGGTACCGAGCATTGCTCCGTTAATTCTGACGTCTGCTGTTTGTGTTTAACATGCTGAGAACATTGTTATATCTTTCTGAGATATGTTACCACCTTTACTTTACTTTTCACTAACAAAAGATGCCCTGATGTGGTGAAAATGTGGCACTATACCACCTTTTTAAATCATCGACGCAGTCGTTTCATGTTCACACTGCGATATTAAGATGCAAGGCCGCCACAATCTCCCCGTTACGTAGATCCTCTCGGATTAATTACTACAAAAGTCTAAGAAAAGGCTCTGGCACCTAAAGCCCAAGGAACATTACGGACAAGAGCCTTGACTAAATCAGATTCTAACTGCTAAATCAATGCCAATTATTGTGAGACAATTGACAGCAATGCATCTGAAATGAGCCTCTACATTATTTCTGCCACTCTTTAACAAGGACTAGAGGAAAATATAAGACGTTGAAATGTTGGTTTGGGTGAATTGTATTGGCAACCATGACAGGATTATACTGATTTACAGGAACTGGCTGCTTTATGTGTATCAAGTATGTGTTATTTTCACTGGAGTGTACACAGAACACCATTTACCAATCAAACACAACACGTATATAAACACAGTCAATCACTCCAGCACCACTGAGATCATCCAGTGCTTAAATGCATCATTATGAAAACAACAACAGTATGCATTCAAGAAGTCAAGTAAATAAGTTTTTGCCCACACTTATATGAAATAGTATAGTATTTCAAAATATAATGATCTATCGACAATATCAGTTTCAAACACCTTTAAAGGCTGTGCCAACTGTATAACTAACTAAACCCAGTTAGTTTGCAAATTATTTCAATTAATTTCTTTTTTGAAATGGGGAACGTGGGTACTTTTGCATTGGGGTCTCCAATGCATTTCAGCGACTCTCGGTATGGACACACCACAAATCACAGTCATACATTAATACTACAAGAGTAATCGATTAATTCTGAATGTTGGGTCTTTCACAGTACGCTCTATTATTTCTAATTACCCAATGGGTCACGGAAGTATGCTTCTGCAATTGCACAGCGCCTACCAGGTATATAAAAAAAGAAGAAGAAAAAAGAGCTATTCCGGCCCTCCTGTCCACTCTTTCTCCCTCTCTCTTTTACACACACACACACACACACACACACGTCTCAGTGGCCTTCTACCAAAAGATCACAGCTCCACCTAGTGCAATGTACAAGAAACGAATGGTAGTGAATAGAACTGACACAGTGATCTTTGCAACATGCTTTGGGTCATATTAATTGTCAGCCTTCAAAAGTGCCTAAGACAGATTATAATTTTCAAAAAGTCCCTTTTTAAAAAATAGCTAAATGAGCCATTTAGTTAAAATGATCTCCATTTCTATGCACAATATTTTCTATAGGACTTATAAATAAGAAAATAAACCAAACATCCACTGCAAGAAAGTAAAAACACACACTAATGATTTATACTGCCTCAACAGAGTTATTGTGACTCCAAGACCTTATTTTATAATGTTATCTTAATTCTATAAAATGCACGAACAAAAAAGGAAACCAGGGTAATAAATGCAACATTAAAGTATTCTCTCCCAAAGTTAGTCTACTTATTATGTGAAAATGACATTCAAAACCTTTTCACTTGATGTACAACATTGAAGGGGAAAAAATATCTAATATACATGAGATAGCATACATATGCATTTATACTACATAATTTTGTCATATTTTGGATCACATTAATTCAGGTTTTCAATGCAGCGGCTTAATTTCAATCGATGGGTTTGCAATCTTTATATTTTTCACATATACAGCGGCACTATGCCCACCAGTATTTAATTTAATTGAACTTTAATGAAAAAGTATGTGAACAGTATTTATGCATTTATGAACAGAAAACGAACATCTATTTTTGTACTGTCACATCTTGCCAATCCAGAGAGCAGACCAAGCTGGAAAATAGGCTCACCACACACACACACTTTGTCTCTTCACACACACACACACACACACACACACCCTCTTCACCCGCTGAGTTCCACAGTCTGGGCCTGCTGCACCGAGAGGGAATTTACATTTTAATAGGCAGAGCTGCTCGCACCGACTTCGAATGAGGGTATATGCTCAGCTGAACAGCGGGAAATGCACCCCACAGCAGAAGTTTAGAATGAACCTCAAGACAATTCCTGGTGCACAAAGACAGAAAATGATATATTTTAGCCCATCTCTGTCACGTATATAGTGAAATATGCATACATATAGAAATCATTTTCTACCAGACCTCATCCGAACGTCTCCAGGTTTATGCAACATTTCTGCATTTAAGCAGCAGCTTTCAATGCATCTTGTTGCAAGCGGAACTGGGATCTAATGCACTGTGCAGAAAACGGAAGAAACCTGCATAGACTTCCAGTACCAGCGTGTCAATATCTTGATTAGCTACATAGCAAGCTGAACAGAACTCTTTGGAATAAGGTTCAGAAATTATTTTTGTTTAAAAAACAAAATGTGCTGCCATTTAGTTTTATGCAAACGTATTCATTATGCTAAATTCATTAACAATCAATTTTACTATTCTTAGTATTATTATTACAACAAATCACCTTTAGGATGTTTTCTATCTATCGTTGACCCAATTACTAATCTGACCACAAATGCTCCCGGTTAAAGTAACCGAGGTCAAATTTATGTTTATCTCTATTTATTTCCATATTCTTAGAAATAACCATTCTGTGTTCTCATATTTCTCTTTCCCTGTTTTTTTTTATTTTTTTGGTCCCTTATTTCTACACCATGTCATGACTGAGTGTGAAAAAGCACAAGATGTCACTGCTCCGGGCATGCAATCAAGTGGCAGGCCCCTCCCAGCTCTAATTAATAACTATTGAACATGCTAACAATCAACACTAATTAAATACGAGCTTGTTGACAAGAGTGCAAACCTTATCAAAAACACCCCCCTTCAAAAAAAAAAAAAAAAAAAGCTGTGGAGAAGGGGGATGAGGGAGGGCACTCCTGTTTTCCGTAATTAGTTAACGAAGAGCCCCGAGCCACTCTTTCGATTGAGGGCCTGCAAGCTAGTTAGGAGTTTCGTCTGACACCCTGAACAGAAGAAGCATGTCAGCCTAAACAGCAGGTCACATGACCATGCAGAATCTCCGCTCCGGTTATAGGGCTAACAGAGCACAATGAACTGCTTTCAGCTTTTGAGGTGTTTCACTGCTTAATTTCAGAGAGAATGGGATTTTATGTTGCAATATGGTACAAATGAACACTCACCAAAAGCTCAATGAGATGAAAAATGGAAATAAAACCAGTTGGCAGATATAAGGAATTACAATGAAAGCTAAATGAGAGGGTCTACAAACCAGATACTGAAGAAACAACTTTACCCCTATGAAAAATGTAACATCCCAAGTTTATAAAGGAACATTCCTTCAGAAGTACATGGAGAGACACAAATGTGAAAAACATTACTACACATCTTCATGTTTAGTGACAAGTTTTTCTGAGAGACCAAGTTCATCTTGCTTTTGATGCTGTGCGTGACCAAATGCCTGTGCTGCTTGTAATTAGCATTTTGCCTTGTATTTTTGAATTATTTTTATTGAAATATATATTTTACTTTTCTATAATAAAATACAATAATGTTACCACAATAAAAATAAGTCATAAATATGCTAGTAATAAGCGTTGCCTTACTGTGGAATCTTTTTTTTATATATAAAATAAATTTTTAATCATAAAAAAAATGCACTTTAATGGCCAGTAAGAAATATTTATAGTAGGTCATTTCTCAGTTTACTCACAATTATCCAGTTGTTGTTTAAATAAATAAATTAAAATACAAATCACAAAAAGAAAATGTGCTAGCATAGAAGAAGAAAAAAGATCTAAGACAACAAACTGACAAGAGAGTCCAAACATCAAAGAACTCTAGAAAGCTAAATTGCTTGTCACTGTGGGAAATCAATGAATGACATTATCTGTCAATAGCCAACTTGAACACACTCAGCAAATGTCACAAAAGGGCAGGTTTGTGGTTTTAGGAAGCTGTTCATGGCAATACAGCTTTAATTTAGAGACTATGAACACGACAGCAGTATAGCGTAGAGAATTCGAGAGTTTGTTGGCAACAAACAGGAAACAGTGGGCAGTCAGGGGCAAGAGATTGCCCTCCAGTGCCCCAGTAACCTAACTGACATTTGTATGTGCGCAAACAACCCCTCACGCTCTCCCAAACCGGGAGTAATGCTGAGTGACAGCTACCACGGGGTACAGCCCTTGCATCGACAGCAGCCGTTTGTTTCCATGATCGCTCCCTGATAGGCAATTGAATTTGTCAGTGACCCTAAACAATTGCTCCGATGAGATCCAGCAGGCCCTTCCTTCCCCTGGTCCCACTGCCCATCCTGATCAATAGAGCTGATCAATGGCCAGCGGCCGATATTGATGACTCTGTCCCATCTGCTGCCTGCTGCACAGAAGCTTGCCAAGAGGGCAGCGGGCCACACTTGTTGATCACTGTTGTCCACTGTTTGAACTGATGTCTAAATAATCCTCCGCTCCCAACCAAATCAGAGGTGGGAATAGTCGAGTTGAAGACTGCAAACCTCAAAGCATTCCAGTCAATCATACACCACCATAGTCAAATACCAATGCCATAATGCCAATGAAGACACCAATATAAAACCTGTGACAGCAGAATGCTTGCGTTTGCTATTAGCAGCAAAATAAATCAATTAAAAAATAAAAATAAATAAATCATTCAGATCATTTCAATGTATGAATTAAATTATTATAATTATAATAAACTTAACGACTACTTCAGCAAATCATTTTGGTAAAAGTTTGCAGTTAGGTTCAATTTCTTAACAATAGTAAAAATATTTTAGAATTTAAAAAATTTAGATTAGAAATATTTCATAATACTACTGTTCATTGTTACAAATTACAATAGTTACATTTATTATGATTATAATGAACTTTGTGAGTACGCCGATAAAATGTTATCGTTTCTTTAAACAATAAATAATAATAATAATAAAACATTTAAACAATTTTGGCAACACTTTGCAATAGTTAAATTTGTAAAAAAAAAAAAAATTATTAAAAACGAATTAAAATGAATGTATGGTTATAGTATTGTTCGTTGTTTATGCATGTTCTTTCATAACACATTAATTCATTTTAACAACTTGAATGTGCAAATTAACATTAACTTAATAAAAAAAATGGTTATATGTTTTATTTCCTTGTTTCTATTGCCTGGGCATGGTAGTCTCCGCCATCTTGAAAATTATATCAAATGGCACATTTCACAAAATCTCAGGGTTGGTTTATCTGCCCAGTTCCACTGGTTATATTCAAGTAGGAAGTTTTCGGAGTCATCTGGACGCTGCATTAGTATCCGTGTTTACATTGCTGCTCTTGTAGTCAATCGATCCCTCCTACAAAAAACATAAAGACTGCAAAAGCAGTGCATGTGCATCAACGAGTGGAGATCAATGAGACCGCATGAATCCAATCAACACAGCCCACCTGATCGCCATTGAGCTTTGGATAATAAAAACGACAAGATCTCAGTCGTCTGCACAAGAACACCTCTCTGGTTCAATGGCATCAGGTTTTGCTTTGGAGACTGAGTGTCCCAACTGTGAGGCCTGTGTGTCTGAAGAGTCTGGGGAAGTAGGGAACCATAATTAAAACCCTACCTGAGCAGCACTCTTGATTCAGAACAGGGATCACAAGCTCCCCAAGCGGCACAGCTATACGCCACCGCCTCTACGCCACATGCCCCAAACTCTCGGCCTCATGTGGTTAAGGATTTTCCACCTTATTAGATAAATTGCTAGTGATCAAAAGTAGTCCTCCTGGTTCACATTTCAACCCATAAAAAAGCCCTTGTGGCTATGTGGGCCTGCCAAGACACACTGACCCAGAGACTGAGACCACAGCTGATGCAGCAATTAGACATCAATAACAGAAAATTCAAAATAAGACGCAGAGAAGTATGCGCAACGCAACTTGCTGCACGTTGTTTGCGAGAAGATATGGATTTTGTTTTCCATCCCATTGCCTCGCACATCTGTTTGTGTTTGTTGCTTTGGCATGTTTCCTCTGTCGCCAGAGCCAAGAGGAGTTAGTTCACCATGCTCATTAATTAACAGATTTAGTCCCCCTGAGAAAATGGCTCAAAGGCACCGCAGTCAAAAGCACCAGTCCCACTCGTGAATGAGCCGTCATAATATTCGGCCATTTAAATCTTGCGTGCTTGCGGAGCATTCAAATATAGGGAAAAATAAATCAAGGCCTATGAAAACTGCATATGCGTACTACGGTCCGGTTCACACAGAACGCATTTTTGCTGTTAAAAACGGGAGAAGCAGGTCAGTGGAAAGGAAAAAAGCACAAGGTCTAGTTGAAAAAAGTTGAACTTTTTGACTAGAGCGCCGCGTTTTTAGAATGCCATGTCATGCCCGAGACACAGCAAAAGACGTGATACGAGAGCACAAAGGTTTAAGGCTTCTAGTTTCAGTTTCGTGTTTGTTTGTTTCTCATCGTTTCCTTTTTTCCTTTTAATGTTTCCTTGGTTGTCACGGTTTCCAAGTTTTACAACCAGCACAACATGATCCTTCAGAAATAATTCTAATATGTTGATTTGGTGCTTAGAATTCTTTAATGAATAGAAAGTTTAAAAAAAGATCTTTTGTAATATTAAAATGTTTTTACTGTGACTTTTGATCAATTTAATGCATCCTTGCTGAATAAAAGTATTCATTTATTTAATATATAAAATGTAAAAAAAAAATTGTTTTATGATTTATCTCAACTTTTTATCTTTTGTCAAATCAACTTAATTAATGTGGTTAAGATAACATAATATTTTGAGTTTATATTAATAAAAAACAATCTCCTTTGTTGTATTAACTCAAATTTAAAGGCAACCAGGTAACTTACTTTTTTAAGTTAAACCAACAATATTTTTTTACAGTGACATATATATTCGGCAGTGGACGTCTGAAAAGTGACTTTTGAAAAGTCAATTTAAGGAAAGTCAATGGACAGTGGCCCCCATTGACTTTCATTGTAAGGACAAAAGACACTGGGACATTTTTTATTTTGTTCTTTTCTGTTCCACGGAAGAGAGTCATACAGGTATTGTCAAATAAACAATGACAATTTTCCTTTTGGGTGGCATTTTGCCTCCAAAACACTCTATAGTAAGTCCTAAAAATTGCTTACTCTTTCACGCAGTGAATGAGGTGCTAATAGTGGTGGGTATGTTTGATCCAGTCGGGCCTGTTTATTTTTTCAGGAGTGCAATTAGTATCCAATCAATAATCATGCTTCCTCTGAATTTCTCTTTCAATTTTCAGTGGATTTCAGACAAAGAGGAAGCCTTGAACTGTCAATAAGAGCTTCTTGTTTATACCTTCACAGAAACTCTCCAACCGAAGTTGTTTGTGCATAATTGGAATTCTTTCATTGTCTTTGAGTAACCGGGCGATTCGCATTTGACTGGCCGTTTGACAAGAAAAATGTAACGTTGTTCATGTGATGCATCACAACAAAAACAGCCCCAGAGAAACTGTTATCCATTCAGAGTCTCACCTCTCCACCATAAAACACACTTCCAAAAACACAGAGCATGACTGTTACGCCAGCTGTGCTTTTTAAAAGACATGTCTTAATGAATGACTGTCACAACTTGACTGAACCCTGCTAAAGATCTAGAGTATCTCCTTCTCTTTGTTTAACCAAAGACGGCCTGACTAATTATTAACCAGCCTGCTGTTTGACAATTCATTATGTATTCTCAGGAGTACGACAGATTAAAAATGAGAGTAAATACTGCACGTCATGTGTGTTTCAACCAAGTAAACTGTGATTAACAGTGATTCTTGTCCTTTCTCCTCCTCCAAACAAACAGAAAGGGTTGATGCTGCATGCAGTTTTCTTCCCCCTGTGTTGAAAACACCACAAGATATCACCTTCCTTCCTTTGGGACAGCGTTAATGTTTTTGCAAATATCCTGTACTTGTTTGAAAATGAGTGATTGCTCAGTGAATCTCGAAAATAAAATAAAAATGGTGCTTTATTTCAAGGTAGCTAATTGGCAATTAGTAAAACAATTGTGGAGCATTGTAGCATCAGCCTAATTGATAGCGTTTATAAAGCTGGCTTACCCAGCAGCATGCTTTCAGAGCTGTGCACAGCAAGCTACATTTCTTCATTAGATTACAGCAAATTGCTAAAACAAGGAAATAGGCTCATTTACCTAAATGGTGTAAATTAATGTATGTTTATGAAGCTTTTACGAAACCAGCAATAACTTGCTTGTCTATTTTTTTAATGCACCCCTGTCTCCAGGCACAGTCAACGAGCAACGGGCTCATTTAAATCACCACATCACTGGGAAAGTTTTCAACACTATAAGACGGGTAGAACCTTAAAGGTGAGTATATATATTCAAAACTACATTTCCCATTTCTTGAAGGAAATGGCAGTGCGTACAACAGCAAAAGAATAGTGTTCAAGTTTCAGGCAAGTTAGGTGTAAGTCTTAGGTTTCTGTACTTAATGCGTAAATGCACTTTCTATGCCGTCTTTGCCATGAAAAGGGTTGATATCGATGGTTAAATAAATTTTGTAGAAATCACAACTGCATAATTCAGATTGCAAACATTATAATGATATTTAGTACGTTTTTTAATACTCTATTTATTGGAGATTTGGAAAGTTAACAAACATGATTAAATTAATTTTTAATGGCGAACGTTTTTGCAATGTTTTATATTTATATGTATATTTTAAGATTAAACAAAAAAAAAGATACAGTAGTAAAAATAAAGGAATTTAAAATTCTACATTAAAGGGTTAGTTCACCCAAAAATGAAAATTCTATCAGTAATTACTCACCCTCATGTTGTTCCAACCCCGTAAGACTTTCGTTCATCTTCGAAACACAAATTAAGATATTTTTGATTAAATCTAAGAGCTGGATCACAACTCCATAGGCTTCTAAGGAATTGAAACTTGCCGGCCCAGAAAAGTTATTAAAGACATCGTTAAATAGTCCAAGTGACTACAGTGGCTCAATCTTAAATTTATACTTAATTTATAAAAAAAAATAATAAAAAAAAATACAACTTTAGCAGCGCTTCTGTGTTGTACGTCACACATAGGCTCACTATTGGCCGACGCTGGTCGTGTGTGTGATGCGTGTGACGTACAACACAGAAGCGCTGCGCTGTTACACTACGTGAACTAACTCGAGAACAATTCTCTTATTTTCAACAATTAATGCAGTGATCTCTTGTAACCACTCGAATAAATGAGGATTGACAACAAAAATATAATTAATAATAAAATCATCATTATAAATAAAATCCAAATCAGATCAGTGGAAAACCTGGGATTTTATAGGCCTATTTAAATTGAATTTATATTATAAAACTTGGATATTTATAATTTAACACATTAACATTAATTATATAAACAAAATATTTATTAATACATTTTATTAATACATTTTATTACATAGGCCTACATCAAAAATCAAATGGATCAAAATCATGCAAGAGAACATGATCAGCACAATTTTACAGATTTACACAAACTGGTGAACTTCATGCAACTAGTGTTGCAAAAAAGGGGCAAAACAAATACCAAAAAATTAAAATAAAAATTATTGACAGGTTTTACAAACATGACTTTGTTATATATATTTATATGAGAACTAGAATTACCCAGATCCATCCATCCATCCTAAATTTGCCCTGTTCAGATGCTACTACTTTAAGGGTCTGGTTTCCTTCTGCCACCTCCCACCCAAACCCTAATTACTACTCCAGGAACAATAGTATGGAAGACGACAGACAAGATAGGAAAGAGTAAGAAGAAGGTGTGAGCTGCTATTCTGACACTCTCCGGCATGTGCAGCATATTTGTAAACATCGTTAATCACAGATTAGCAGATGGGGGTGTTAATTGCACCTGTGGAAATAACATGACCCAAAGGATGCTTCTATTTACCGCCTTCAGATGGCATTTCTGCACGGGGAGGGTGAGAAGGATAAACAGGAAGGCTTTGCTCGTGACACAAGCAGCCTTTATTTGAATGATTCTCCAAAATGTTGTCACCCAGTCTCACAATCAAACCCCCCCCTTCCCCTCTCACACCTCGCATGTTACTCTAAAGTGAGACCCAGCATCACTTTGCCATTCTCCCTCCTCTCAGGCTGAGATGGAAGTGTGCTGCTCCCCTGACCACCTGCTACCTTCTGCAGTGAAAACCAGTCACTGTACGCACTGAGCCAATGACATAATCTCACTGCCCTCAGCCAATTATGTTGTTACAAATATAACTCAAAAACACAATGAAACTGCTTGATATGTTCCCTATTAAAAATGACAGTGGATGTGGGAGTGGATAATACGAAAAGCTTTTTTTAAATAGCCAACAGGATATGCATACTTCCCAGTCATCTTAGATGCAATTGTAATTGCAAATGGTAATAGGGAAGGGACATTCTCATACTAGAGAGCATCTGATTGGACAAGAGTAGGTCTAGTTAGTCATCACTAATTTTGGTCTGTATTTCTGAAAATTGTAATGATGCACCTATCTTTACATAAGTTAATTTTGCCAACATTTATGAGTATTGTTTAGCATTTATACACAACCACAAATCTAATGGACATGTATTAAAAGCCACAAAACTCCTTTGATTTCATTCATAGGGTTTTTTTTAAGGACGAACATACAAAATAAAAATAAAACTGCATTGTACCATTTTGCACCAAAAGCAGTAGCCAGTATATATATATATATACAGTGGTGTCCAAAATTATTAGAATAGTAAGATTTTTTTTAATGTTTTAAAAGAAGTCTCTTCTGCTCACCAAGGCTCATGGGTCATTTATTTGATCCAAAAGACAGCAAAAACAGTAATATTGTGAATTATTTTTACAGTTTAAAATAGCTGTTTTCTATTTGAATATGTAATTTATTCCTGTGATCAAAGCTAAATTTTCAGCATCATTACTTCAGTCTGCAGTGTAACATCATCCTTCAGAAATCATTCTAATATGCCGATTTGCTGTTCAAGAAACATTTATTATTATCAATGTTGAAAGCAGTTGTGTACAATTTCTTTTCAGGATTCTTTGATGAATAGAGGAGTTCAAAAGAACAGCATTTATCTGAAATAGAAAGCTTTTGCAACATAATAAATGTATATACTGTCACTTTTGATCAATTTAACGCATCCTTGCTGAATAAAATTATTAATTTCTTTCCAAAAAAAAAAAAGCCTCTTACTCACCCCAAACTTTTGAAGCTATCACGAAGTGATAATGTTACAAAAGCTTTTTATTTCAGATAAATGATGTTACTGTGAACTTTCTATTTTTTTATATAAAAAGAAAATGTACACAACTGTTTTCAACATATGATAATAATAAATGTTTCTTGAGCATCAAATCAGCTTATTAGAATGATTCCTGAAGGATCATGTGACACTGAAGACTGGAGAAATGATGCTGAAAGTTCAGCTTTCCCAACACAGAAATAAATAATTTTAAATAATTTTAAAATAATTCAAATAGAAAACAGTTCATTTTAAATAGTAAAAATATTAGGTGTGTTATATTATTAATTAGACAAATCTATTATATTATAATCGTGTATAATGATGTCTCAGAATTCATTAAAATAGTTGTCTAAATATTATTATATTATGTTATATATCATATTATATAATTACATTCAATTATATATTCAATCATATATTTTTTATTCAATTCTATTTAATTTTCTCATCATAATACTAGTTCTCAATTAACAGAATGTTTATCTAGTATTATTATAACAATATAAACAAGTCAACAAATATATTATGACAACTACTATAATAGTTTCATTGTAATTAATAATATATATAGTATAATTTATTTTACATTTTGTAATACAATATAAACAAGACAAATATTAATATATTATAGTGGTCTCCAACTTGTATTATCATTATTATTTTTTAAAGACACATTAGCTTTAACAAATCACAATCATGTGACAGTTCCAGGTATGCATGTGATATCCTTACAAGGTCAACAAGGGCCGTATGGTTTTATTCTGCCATCATGCAGTGAAATTAATCCTTTGAACTAATTCTCAAGCAGCTGGACACTACACAGTCTCTCTCTCTCACACACACACAGCTGCTTCCCACACTCACATGCCCCAGCATGCCCCACGCCCAGCCTTAGCAGCAGCAGCAGTCTCGATCAATCAGGCTCCTCCCATGCAGTGATTGCTAATTGATGCACTAATCCAGTCGTTAAGTACTGTGCCAAAGAGCTTGGGAGTGCGTCCAAAGTAAACACCTGCCGTCACTCATCAATGTGTTTTGCTTCTACAAAACGAATCGAAGGGGACGGTGTAGTTACAGACTTACCGTGCCTGAGAACAAACACACAGAGGAGAGGTGGCCAACATATGAGATATGATCGGTGACATGAGCACAGAATGGATTTTATAAATATGGCACAAGTGACAGTCAATGGATCTGATACTTTCAGGTTAGAAAACAATACGTGCACAGAAGAAACTGGGTAAAACTGACCAGATTCATCCACCTGGATAGTATGCAGTGTAAAAATACAGGATGCTAAGATGAGGTCTAAAAAAAAAAAAAAGTGTCAAAACGTGACTATCCCATTATGAGGTAAAGCAAGGGGGGTTCTGTCGAAGATTCATGGATATGGGTAAGGGTCTATAACAAGTCTTCTTTTTGGTTATCCCATCACACTGAATGGTTGTAGCCCCAGACGCCCACTTTCATTCAGTGGAAAAGCAAACTCTAATATGACATGAAATTACTTCTGCAATTCTCAGTGTAATCTAACCTACTTTATTCTAATGATTGTCATCTTGACAGAGGTCTCTGTAGACTCTTAAGGTTGTGTTGCCTTGAGTTGAAGGTTGCCAAATGTGACACGCTACTGCCCCCCAGTGAACCAAAAAGGTACAACATCCTATCAAAATATATATATATATATATATATATACCTATATATAGGTACAATATCCTATCTGACAAGGTAAATAGGCTTTAAATGAATGAAAGAAATTGTTCTTGAACAGATTTTTTTTTTTTTTTTTTTTTTGTCATTTGATTTAGATTTTCAAATACATGAGGTATTTGAATTGGTCATGAGTTAAAAAAAAAAAGCGGGAGCGAGAGAGGGAGCATTAATACAAAGTCCATTGAGTGAATACAAATCATAACTCTACTTCACCTCTACATATTTTCAAAATAAATAAGCATTACATGTCATAGGAACATTTATATGTTACTTTGGTTACTGTTTCCCAAGCTATGCATATATTGTTGCTTCATTTAAAGGTGACCTATAATTCAAAATTGAATTTACCTTGGTATAGTCAAATAACAAGAGTTCAGTGCATGGACATGACATAGAGTGAATCTCAAACTGGACTGTTTTCGCGTTCTCATTTAATTCACGTTTATGAAAAACACCCCTGAAAAACGGTCGGTTCTCCACACAATACCGACTGTGACGCAATAGTCGGGATCATTAATATGTATGCCTCCACAAATTTGCATATGCCAGCCCATGTTCAATGACAGGCGAAACTGCGCAGCCGAAGCATAGCAGTTGCTCAGTGTTTGGATGTACACATGAACACAAAAGTATTTTTTAGTTCCTTCATCCGAGCCTCTGAAGAAACAATGGCTTACTTTTATTTTCTCTGGAAATTTCCAAACATTTCACCGACGACTGTTTCCTCAACTTGGGCCAATACAGAGCTGGCCTCGGATCAGCTACCAAGCAACACTTTCTGATGTGTAATTGTTCAAGTTCAGACAGGTAACCTTTCTCTCAAAATCATTCAATACTGTTTATGCATCAGTAAGTCAAGCCAGTGACTAAAATATCAACTTCACATCGTTTCTTTTAGTAGGATGAAAAAAAAACGTATTTAAATTGTGAATAAATTATATACAGAAAGCGATCAAAGAACAATCTTTCCACAGCGCGAGTGTATCTGGACACTTGCCAAACTCGTTATGAATTCAATGACGCACGTTACACTGCACAGCGAAGCTCTTACTGTATTTACATGATCGTGTTTGCATTGGGGAAAGCATTAGAGAACAGAAACTGCATTGCAATGATAAGATCTTCATTCTCGCGACCAACAGACTGTCCTCTGCTTGCTCAATGCTCAGTCATCACAGCAACATTGTATGTGATGGGAATAGATCTAAATACTTTAAAAACATCTCACGATTCGTTAATTTCGATAGCTGTAATAGTAAAAACGTATAATAGCTGTAGTAAAAGTATTCGAGAGAGTTTCACATGTAATACATAGCTATTTCATATGCAAGCATGTCAGCCAATCACAGCAGAGGCCGGTTCCACACAGCAGACACGCCCCTTCAAACAGAGCGTTCAAATCAGAGGCTAAAATCCGGGTGGGAAAAATGCCTTTTATTTCTAAATTATGACTATTTTTGATCTAAAAAACATACTAACATTATAAGGGCAACCCAGGAAACATTATAAAATAATATAAAAAACCACTCTAGGGCACCTTTAAAGTAGGGATGCACAATACATTGGTACAACATTAGTTATTGGCCCATTTTTGGTTACACTTTAGTAGTTAATCTTAAAAAAATACTAATAATTTGATCATAATAATGTTAGATATAATCTTTACAAATCTCAAAATGAATATCCATTTTTCATTCTGTACATTTATAATGTTGTGATGCCTAAATCAGTTTAGGTTTTAGTGTTTTATTTTTATTTAAGACAATTTTTATCAATGTATAGGTCCATAACAAAAAAAAATGTATCAGGTTATGGTATCAAGCAGAAATGAAATATTAGTGTGAACCTCAAATTTAGAATATTGTATTAATTTAAAGCAACAACATATTTTAAAACAATATATTAAACGCAAAAACCAGCCACCTCAGCTACGTGTGCACCTGTGAATTAAATGAAGAACCTCAACAGCTGATACTCATAATGCTGTTATTGGGCTTTTGTGTGTGGAGTTCAATTTGTTCCACAAACCTGCATGAGCTCACTTAAGCTAGGCCACACAGCCTCTCGCTCACTTCCCAAAGCTTCCTGGCCAGGGCATCATCCCGTCCGTCAGCGCTAACACTCTGCAGAGCGCAGGAAGAGAAGTAGCGTCCACTCAGAGGCTCGAGTCCCTCCTGCAAAGCACAGTATAGTGTGGTCTGCGCACCTCCCTCGGGGTCCAGGAAAAACAGCTTCGACAAGATCGGGTAAACCAGCTTCATCACCGAACTCATATTCCGACCAATCTCAGTGGCTATGACACCTATTAAAAAGAGACAATGAAGAAAATGTGGAGGAATAATAATACTTGTGACATAATGGCACAAAAAAAACAAAGGACCACTAACCTGGATGCAGGCAATAGCAGGTGACACTCGTCCCTTCCAAGCGATTTGCGAGCTCACGGGTAAAGAGCACATTGCAGAGTTTGCTGTGGCAGTAGGCTCTGAATGCGTACCAGGAAGACTGACCTGTGACCAGATCCTTGTGGGTGTTGAGGAGGTTGAAGTCCACAGAACCCAGCCGATGCAGAAGGGCGGACACGTTGACAACGCGGCTGTGCTCTGCCTGCTTCAGACGATCCAACAGCAACAGCGTCAGCAAAAAGTGGCCCAGGTGGTTGACGCCGAACGCCATGCCAAAGCCATCATCAGTTTTGCCTGATGCGATAACACCTAGAGAGAAAACCTCACACACTAAAATCATGTTCTTGCATGTGTCCATACACCAGATTGCCTCTTAAGTTACCTGCATTGTTAATGAGCAAGTCGAGCCTCGGTTCACTCTTCAGAAAAGTCTCAGCAAAATCACGCACTGACTTTAAACTGGCCAGGTCCAGTTGCATGAACAGTACCTCAGAGTTCCCACTTTCCTGGAGGATATACAGCAAGTTCTTTCTTTTAGAGTTATCTCAGTGTAATAAGAACTGGGAGGAATTGAGGCTAATGGAAGAGTTTACCTTTCTTATGTCATAAACTGCAGCTTCAGCTTTCTGTTTGTTTCGGCAGGCGAGGATCACTCGGGCCCCTCTCATGGCCAGATCCAAGGCTGTGGGTTTTCCAATGCCTGTATTACTTCCTGCATATACAGATTATTAATTACTCAACCGTGAGACAACGATAAATGTTCTCTGATGTAACTTACAGCAAACTACAGTAGATATAAATATGCAAATACATCATGTATCGACCGTGCTTAAGCATTTAAATGTTACTAACCTGTTACAATTGCCGTTTTCCCCTTTAACGTGACGCTGCTCTTAAATCTAGCTCCTTTAAACACGGTGTAATAAAACAGTATATATACAGCCAGCACACCGGCCAGCACTGACAACAGGATAGACATTATGTCCTTTGAGGGCGTCAATTGAGGAATGTTACAAATTTTTAAAGTTTATGAGAGTAGGCAACACGTGTTTTGCTCATGGGTTTTGCTTCGTTGCTCACTCCAGACTGTTATCGTGTTTTGTTTTGTTTTTCAAGCTTTTGTATCGGCCAGTTTCCGGGTTTAACTTCTGACAAGCGCTGGATGGCGCCATTTCTCTATGTCATCTCAAGAAGAAATGTCGCACTTTCTAAAGAGAATCACCCCAAGACCAAAAGAAAAGCATGAGAAATTATACTTAAAAAATAAGCCCGTTTTAGTAGGCCTACCACAAAAATGTCTCATAACATTACCTGCCATTTGTATTTTAAAAAGCACCATTTCCACGGCGAAATGATTAGATGTTATAATGTTATATATTATAGGCTAATGTCCTTAACAAAAATTTTATATTTCATTTTATTTATTCTTTATTATTAATTGTTATTATTATCCCATTACATTATCACACACTACCCCTAAAACACCTTTCCTCTGACCATACCTCAACACCTGTGAAATGTTAATGTTATAACCTTAACACAGGCTCTGATACATAGCAAATTTTTTTTGTAAAAAAATAATAAATAGTTCTTGTCACAACCACGTAACAGAAACAACAGAAATTGTTGATAATTTTCCAATTTTAAGCGACTTGCTGCTGCGTGTACATGTGATACGCAAAATATAGTTGTTTTGTCAAAAATGTAAGATTTTTTTCTGATTGTGATGATTCAGTAGAACATAAATAAATTATTTATCATAAATAAATTATTTAGCATGTAATCATAATGGGTGACAGGTCAGGAAAATCAACATCGCACCCAAACATAGGTGAAAACAACAACAAACTTTTATTTATTCGTTTTCAGTTTTGCACCCTATTTTGTCCCTGTACTCACAAGCCACTGGAAATCAACTCTTTTTAACAATAGGATGTTTTGATGCTAATGATGGTTACAATTTGGGCCATTTTACAACGTTAGTTTCAAACTACACTGCATGCATCAAAAACACTCTCACAATGGTTGGTTTTCATGTGTGTACCCTTTATTGATCTCTTTTGCACAGACTGCATCATGACAGTGATGAGAAGCGAAGATTAAATCACACCACCATCAGTCTGCTTGAGTTCTTCCTCTGAATCTTTTCTTTCAAATCGATGGCATGCAGAAAGAAGAAAGCGTTGTAAACATTTGCCGAATGCACCAGACGTTCAGCCTGTGCTGGGCTAGCTGGTATCGGAATGAGGTATCTGCCCTCACTGCTGAACCCGGCGGAGAGACTGCACCTGGAAGGTCTGAGCGTGGGAGCCCCATTCCCTGTAGTGTTTGTACTCGCCGCCATGGTGGTCACACTCCATGATGTACTGGAAACCACGGTAGCCGGGGTACTGGTAACAAACCCAGCTGCATGCAGTGAGGAAACACATGACAAATGCAAATTGAGATCTCTAGTTTGAAAGTATCCCAAATATTGCAAGGTTTGCCAATGTGCCCTCTAATTGTTTTTTTCTTACTGAGCAAAACCTCTTTCTATAGGACAAACGATTCGGCCTCCTGAGAAAAAACATCCCTTCTACCAGATCTGAGCAGTGTACACTCAAAAGTGCTTACATCATGCTGTAACTTTAAAGTCTGCATGACACAGAAGTTGCGATGGGCCTTTTTTCCCTATCATAACATGTGGTTAGGGAAGTTATTTTGATAAAAAAATTATGAAGGCACATGAATTTATTAAAAAATAATGACTTTTGCTTGGATAAATAATTTATAATAAATACTGCAATATTCCATAAAATATAATAATTGTTCGATTTCATGGTGACTTTAAAGTGCTATTTGTATTTTATTTGACCCTGATGTAACCAAGTCAAAATTAAATCATTTTTCTGAAAACAAGCCTTTAATTTAGAAAATATGAAGCACATTTTAAGGTTATCTGAGATTTTTTTTTATCTGTGATAACTGTGCCATTCTTTGAACTATTTTTTAATAATATAATATAATTAAATATAATATAATAATATCATATAATAGGCTATAAGCTTTCAAATAGCATTTTTTGACTTCCTTCAGCGGGACATTTTGTTTTTTCATCAGAGGTGCGTGGCCATGCATGTGTGCAGCTTACAGGGAACACTGGTTACAGCACCAGACGCTAATGCCATATAGAGAGAGAGAGAAAAGTGTGGTACTCACGCCCCACTTTGCACCTGCATGGATCCGATCTCATTGGAGGGCCAGCCCATGGCCTTGAGAGAGGGGTAGTCGTCAGTTATCTCCCACTGGTGTCCGATAAAGTTCTCCCGCTCAAAGACGGTAATTTTTGACTCCTTGTGGTTCTGCGTAGATCATAACAGCGGAAGAGATTGTGTTTTATTTGGAGAGATGGTTAAACCATTTCGCCACTGATTATTGATATGGTTTCAGACTCACAGCAGAGCAGATTGGCCGGAAGGACATTAGTCTCTCAATGTGGTAGGCATTGCTGCCGCTCCAAGACTCCCAGCGAGGGTAGTCACCTCTCTCCAAGATGAACTGCTGCCCACAGAAGCTGGAGTGTTCGTAGCCCACCCAGCTGTTTAAATATACACATGCTATACATAAATAATATGTGTAGTGTGTGTGTGGTACTGGTAAACCCTACGTTATGGGGACAAAATGTCCCCACGAAGATGCAATATCCAAAATCCTTGTCCTATTATTCAAAAACATTAAACATTTACACAATATTATTAATATTATTTAAAATATATAGTTTTTAAAGTTCAAATATTGTCTCTTAGGGGTTACACTGTAGTACTTCTAATTAATTAGCATGATACAACAACAATTGAAGTCTGGTATGGTCTCATTTAGATAGTAAGTGTCTGTGAATACATGACTTACGCGCCACACTCCACTTTCAGAGAGCGGACAGTGTCCATGCCACATTCCATTATGTTTTGACAGGCTGAAGTGAACTCCACACGCTTGCCTTGGAAGTTCTCTTGGTCGTAGACTGTGAGCTACACATATTCACAGAGACAAAAGAGATGTGATTCAGATTATTCTATATCCTTTTGTACTGTGAACGGCATTATTTCATAGACATTAAGTGTTTACTTGCCTTCCATGGCCCCATTGGCATGGGATTAGTCAGAGCCATCCTTGAAAATATCTCAATGCTGATAGACCTGAACAATACAGATAGCCTATGTTAAAAAAAAAGAAAGAAAGAAAGAAAACATGCATGGGTTCTATATAATTTATGTTAACTCTACAAGTAGCCAAGGGATAAAAAAAAAGAAAGATATGGCAGCCAACTGCTGTTTTAGAAGGTATCATCCAAACATAACAGGATAAAACCACAGCTTACTGACATATACTGATTTATAGCCAAAACATTGAGGTATATACAAATTTAAAAACGGCATAGATTATATCAGCAACTGCTAAAATATCAGATTTATCCTTAATATCAAGATTGTCTAGAAGGTTGCACATTATGCAAAGCTTATAATGCCTATTTTACATTTTTTTAATATTTTAATTTAGTCACTAATTTTATATATTTATATAAATTTTCGGAAATGCCCATATTGACCAAAAAAAATCATGTATATTTTGACAAAGACACCCACATATGCTTGCTACACTCTTAGAAGAAAAGGTTCTAGAACCTTAAAAGGTTCTATCAGCGCTACGTATTTCGAACCCCTAAAATGTTCTATACAGAAGATATGGGGGTTAGAAAATGTATATATTTATATAATTTTATGTAGTTAATCAATATCACACGAAGAGTGCCATTTCGGTTTTTCTCCTCCAAAAATCAGCATGATTAAAATGTGATATTAAGTTACTACAACAGTTTAATAAACAATAATTTAATTACAACTACAAAATGTTGTAGAATAATGTAATATATAAATGAATAATAGCCTATAAAGAACCTTTGTGCCAAAAGGGTTCTTTCTTGTTATTATAGTACCTTTTTTGGCATTTAGGTTTTTTGGAGTTGAGTAAAGAATCATTTGCTTCATATATAGAACCCCAATGAACCCTTTTTTCTAAGAGTGTATGTTTGCTTTGGGTTTTCAACTGTGCATATGTGCGCCCCTCCCATAAAGTTCTGCAGATCAGAAAAGCACACTAAAAGATGACCGCAGAGGCTGAAAGGACAAACATGAAGGGCTTACCTGACCTACCCAACAAATAGCTGCAAGCACTCAGGAGTTCCACACAACGGTCTCCAGACCTCCGACTAAGGGCTCTATTTATATGTAGCATGACAGAAAGGGAAGATTGGCCACAGGGTAGGCAGGAGTCAGCACTTTGCCTCAGGCCTCATTGTTTTGGTCTGAGCCATTGGCTTTACCCAGCTCACAATGCCATCTGCCGTAGCCAGGGAGGCATCATGCCTACTGGCATCTGCCACCGGAGTGGATGCCAGGCAAGTGATTCCATGCATGCTTTTACATATGACCAGAGTGTACTGCAAAGCACACATGCTTGCAGAAACACAAGCAAGCTGTTTCGACTTGAGATCATTCCAGCAAAGACAACACAAAGATTATCTGAGGTATGGATTCAAGGCTTCTTTCAAGCCAAAAATGCTGGGTACAAACAAAAAACAATGGTTTTTAACAGTTAACTATCATTAAAAGTCCATTTTTAAGCTGCATTGAGACCCTTCTGCTCTCCTCTCAGTGCGGTGGCAGCAACAGAATGTTTCAACAACCCTCTTCCACCTGCCTTTACATACTCGCCCACATACAGACGCTCTCCCATATGCATACACACGCAACAGGCCCGTATACAAGCACATCCATTCAACATCCATGTCCTGCCCACTCCTTTGACTTTATGCAAAGCAGGCTGCATGGCTGGGGCCCAGTCGAGGAGGTGCATGACTTAGTCAAATGAAGTGTGTGAATTATGGCATTCAAGTAAATAAGAAGATTGATTCATAATTTTGCAGATTTTTGGGTGAGTTTCACTAGAGCTCTACAAAGAGAAGTATTTTTGATTTGTCGATGGTCATTTGTGTATGATTGTGAGAATAATTAAATGCATCGCTATTTAAATGTAGAGTACCCAAATGCACACTTGTGGGAACTTTTACTTCAAACTTATAAGCTCCAAAATCCTTGACAACATAAATATATAACCGTAACCACACAGAAAACTGCTGAAGCTTCACACAACGGCAACAAGTCCTCTTTCTCTCAATGGAGAGGTCTGTGGCCAGTCTACTGAGGTCAGCACATTGCTAGCCATGCTATAGAGAGTGTGTGAAAGGGTGTTGAAGAGATAGGGGCTGTGGAGTGCCCCGCTTTTTGCTGATGGAGGTAGACATCAGGCATCCAGCCCTAGCCTGGAACAAAGCAATGAGCAGAGTCAGCAGGGTCACATAGATAAGCCTCCACTCCAAACCCCTCCAAACGGCCATCACTTTTATCCAATAGCCTGGTCTCATTTTGCTTTAGAAGTACTGCTGGCATATATATATGTATATAGAACCCTTGTACATTACCTTGTACATTCAGGTCTCGGCATCTTTTCCTCCACCAGCGCTCCTTTTACATTCCATTCCTCTGACTGCAAAATTTTAGGTGAGATCTGATCGGTCATTTCAATGATTGAGATAGATAGATAGATAGATAGATAGATAGATAGATAGATAGATAGATAGATAGATAGATAGATAGATAGATAGATAGATAGATAGATAGATAGATAGATAGATAGATAGATAGATAGATAGATAGATAGATAGATAGATAGATAGATAGATAGATAATTTAAATATGTCACATGACTGATGAAGTTGCGATTTCTTTACAAATGTGTTCTGATAATAGCAAAGAAGAATTGAGTGTAACATTCCGGAATTAATCTTGATTCAGTCTTTCATTTAAGCTCAACTTCTCTTGTTCTGTCGTTTGCAGCATCAGCATGTCACACACTGCTCTACAAGGAAGTATGGGGAGTCGCTATGCCAAGGGAATGAGCTCCCACAGAGTATGTCAAACCTGTCCCATCATGCTCTAATCAGATTCTGACTTTTTCCTCTAATATTGCCATTACTAGTGTTTTGTACAAGAAGCACTCACTGAATTATTTGCCTTTACTGTGTGATCTCTCTGATCAGATATATCTGTTTGAGTATGAGAATTTCCAAGGGAGCATAATGGAGCTGAGTGGAGAGTGTCGTAACGTTTGTGACAAGGGGCTTAACCGTGTGGGCTCCATCAGAGTGGAGTGTGGGCCGTAAGTACTCATCTCACAAATCATATGTATAATATGATTTGTCGCATTTGGGTCAGTAATTTTTTTTAAAGGGGTGGTATAATGTCCTTTTCACAAGATGTAAAATAAATCTCTGATGTCCCCAGAGTGTGTATGTGAAGTTTTAGCTCAAAATACCCCACAGATATTTTTATATAAAACGTTAAAGTTGTCACTTTTTGAGGGTAAGCAAAAACGCACCGTTTTTGTGTCTGTCCCTTTAAATGCAAATGAGCTGCTGCTCCGGCACAGAGGGCGGAGCTTCTTAGCAGCTTCAATTACCTCACAGACATGCACTGAAAATTTCAAAAACTTTTAGCCTTTTATGTTCAAACCGGAGTCAGAAAGATGGAGAGACTCAAGGAGAAGTGATAACGTAGACAACATTTCTGAATGGTTAGTAGATGAATTTATGTAGCTTATGTGTAGTTATCTTCTAGTCATTGATTAGCATATTCTGTCTTGATAATCTATAAATCGTGTTCCGGGGTCGGGGTTTATGTACATTTTAAAGTTGGTGATGTCACTAACCCTGGAGGAATGTCTTGTAGTCCCGTTTCCTTAAAAAGCAATAATATTTCACAATATTACTATTTTACTGTATTTTTTATCAAATAAAAGCAGCCTTGGTGAGCATAAGAGACTTCTTTCAAAAACTTTCTTTAATCTTTTATTCCTATTTGCGAATAAATTATTTAAAAATGTACAATTTATTTCCGTAATCCTTTTCAAATGTTTCTTATCTGTTAACTCTTGTCAATAGCATAAAAGGGAAAAATTCAAGGGAAAAATTTTAACTTTTATTTTTATTTTTAAATATTTATTCCATAATGTACATGTAAAAAGACCATTTACAGTGTGTTTGCCCTCTACTGTCTTGCAGATGGGTAGGTTTTGAGCAACAGGATATGACTGGTGAAATGTTCATGCTGGAGAGGGGCGAATACCCTCGATGGGACACTTGGTCTAACAGCTATCGATGTGATCGCCTCATGTCTGTCCGGCCCGTCAAGATGGTGGGAGAACATAATATCAGTACATTTCCTATTTTATCACAAAACATAACCAATTAATAATAGGAGGACCATCCGTCTCAACTGTTTCTTTCCCCATGTAGGACCCCCAGGACCATAAGATCTGTCTGTATGAGTGCATGAACTTTGAGGGTCGTAAGATGGAGGTGTCTGATGAGGACATCCCAAGTTTGTGGTGTTATGGCTTCCAGGACAGAGTCGCCAGCATTCAAGTAAATGGTGGAACGTAAGTGATTTACCATTTCTTATATTTACTATTACAAAAGATGAAGATTATCTAGGCATTTGATGTTATCTCATGAGTTACCATATGCTATGCTCGTTCCTACTGTAGGTGGGTTGGATACCAGTACCCTGGCTACCGTGGATATCAGTACCTGTTTGAATATAGATCCTATAAACACTGGAACGAATGGGGTGCCAATCACCCCCAGATCCAGTCTGTGCGCAGAGTGAGGGACATGCAGACGCATCACAGAGGCTGCTTCGAGATGGCATAAGGAATGACACGTGGCATGGACAGGTGGATACAACAAGGCCCCGCAGGGAAAACTGTGGAATGTAAAAAAAAAAAAAAAAAATCCTTTATAAAGAGCAGCTTGAAGTAGACATTACCTAGGAATGAACAATCATGTGTTACGACTAGTTGTAGAACCACTATCGGGTATGGCAAATGCATTCTACGTCTAACCCCATTAAAAAAGTAAAGAAAATAGATCAACTATTTTAGGTCCCAATTTTAGTGCTTGTCAAATCATTCATCAGTTTTGTTGGACAGTTTTGCATCATTATGTTTCTTTGCTCAACCTAAACTCTCTATCTCTTTGCCTTTATTACTTTATATAAGAATGTCTACTACCATATGAACATCCACAGTAAAGCTAATTTGAATCAATTTCTCATTTAGCTGCTAACCCCTGGCAGGAATATTCATTGAACCAGAGGGAGGTGCAATTCAGCTAGGCCCGGCCGGTCATTGCCCCCTCAGATCTGATTTGTGCCCCTTCAGTTTCATTTTTGTATTCATGGTTACAAATTAAATTTTTAACCTTTTGAGCGGTACGGTCCCATATATGGGATTTTTATTTCTGTGCCCCTGAGAGTCCGGTCCCACATAAGGGATTTCGAATGTTCAGTGACATGACATGATAAAACAATACATTTGGAGTTTGTAAAATACACACTGATGTCTGTGGAAGCAGCAATAACAATCTATTTAAATATAATTTGCCGACGTGTTATTCATATCAGACAAACAAAGTGGAAGTAACTATATAGTTTACTCTATTCTTCTCACAGTTCACACGCCACTTTCATACATGTATTTCGGGAGAAACTGATGACTGACAGGACTATCTGAACTGCGGCGCAAAGAAACATGGTGGCGCCCATCTCACGTTATAGATCAAGATCAAGATTATTTATAAAGATTATTTTTAAACGACCAAACACACTCACTTACACATTTTTTGAGAATCGGAATATCAGATAGTTGATGAAATGGTAAGCAAGTTTGTGAAAATTTTGAATAAAAAAGGAAAAACGAAATAAAAGCGATACATCTGTCATTCGGCGTGTCACGTGACAAATATGACGCGTCGCCATGGAAACATTAAGGGGGAACGTTTTAACCATGGTTTTAACGGTCGCCTTGAAAAAAATGATTTCTGAGGAGTCAGTTAGAATATTTTGAAAAGGGTTCATATATGCATACTAAATGACGCTGTCTTATCTTTTTATTAGCTGTTTAAACTTTGCTAGTCCGTTTCTAGTTACATGTGCAGTTGCATATGGAGTGTTTAGTTTTAGGGAGCGCTGCATTTAAAAATATGTCGTTCCAAAGCGAGTTCTCAGTGTGTATTGTTCATTGATGGCATAAAGTTAAGTCCCCCACTGCTGCTATTGTGACGGACAGAGTCCTCAACGTGGCAGACCAGATGGGTGAAGAGAACAGAATATGCCTCTTCTCTCTCCAGGAACAGATTTCAGACCCCCTTTATTTACAAAATAGAATCTTTATCACTATATCTAAGGAATGCAGGCATCTAAAAACACTCACTTCCAAAAATTCACTTCCAAATATGTTTATCATTTTTCCTAATTTATTATGTGTATGTATATATATATGTGTGTGTATGTGTGTATATATATATATATATATATATATATATATATATATATATATATAGGCCTATGATATATAATATACATATATTTATTGCTAAAAAGCTTAATCATTTTCCGGTTTTCCTCCAAGTTTTGTCCATACAGTGCATAACAAGTCTGATCAAAATGAGACAGACATTTACTTTTAAAAAGAAGCGGCTTGAGTGAGTGAACCGTCTGACCACTTCCTTCCGCACTTACAGTAGTTAATACTGCTCATCTCTCTCGGGGTTTGCTCGATTACATGGAGTGGTTCCCTCTAATACCTTCAGCTGCAGACAAACATGCAGATTACAGAGCGAGAGTCCCTCGCCTTAGAAAAGGAGTAGCTAAAATACGGCAACACAACATCTTTAGAAGACAGACTGGCTGGGGGAGGTGAATGCGCTATTCTTGTATCAGTAAAGAGCCTGTGTTAAATAACCAGGACGCATAATACAGCAGAGGTGAGGCAAACCAACGGCCCTTGCCAGAAAGGTTGGTGCGAAGACCGCAACTCGTGCACGGACAACAACAGCAGAATCTTATCGCATTTAGACATGAAAGTGAAGCAAGGCTGCGAAGCGGGTGTCCTAAATACGACCGAAGAGGATTTGTTAAAAAACACAGAAATAACGCCGGATGATGTACTCGGACTGCAGAAGATCACAGACAGTAAGTTCAGTAATATCAATGCCACTATGAAACAGGAAGCTTCCGAAAACAATCGCACGGCTGACGAGCTGCTCTGCTAGCTCACACTGTTGCACATATTTTACCAGTGCGAAATGGCACGTTTAATCATGCGGTTCTTTTTTTGTTCAGTCTCGCGCCGTGACATTCTAGTACGAAACTTCATTTAGAATAGAGCGTCATCTTTTAAAATGTGACGTCGATGTAACGTTTTCATTTAGCGAGTAGGCTACGTCTTTGTACGGTCCTCTTTTTTGGTCGAACGAACCCAGTGATACTGATGAACGGACTGAGCATCGAGAAATAGTCTAGGCTATATAAAAAAAATATATTTTTTAAAATACTGAAACTGAGTAACGTTAAGTTTCATTTTAACGTAATAAACGAAATATGTAATCATGTAAGCATGTAGGCTATATAGTTAACTTAAGGCCAATTTTAAATGTTTGCATTTGTCACCTCTAAAAAGTCTGTGAAAAGTCATTAAATATATAGGAATGATATTTCTAGAATTTGAATGCAATATTTTAGGATTAGAGGATGATTTAATACATTATTCACTCACTGCTAATGAATGTTTACATTTCCATGTAAGATTAAGCAAGTTATTATTATACTTGCTGAACCTCCTTAATCACACAGCAAGAGGAGGTTTACTTAAAACAGGCTTCAGCATTTATACTTTAATTACTGTATAGGCTTATGTGTGTAACTTTGTGCCACACACAGATAAATGAATTTCTTCTAATAATGTTGCCGGATTCATTCTTTCTGATGCAGCTTACAAGAAAGTGCATGTTTTGTGTACATAACACATTCTTAAACACGTGGCAGGGTGATTATGTCAATTATATAGATACATTTTTTATAAAACCAATTAACAAAATTAAAAGTTTGACCAAAAATAAAAGGAAAACAGAAAATAAAAGAGATTTATATCATCTATAAAATGATTTCAATAATCAAATAACACTGACAGGTGGTTAATGATACAATTTTCAATGAAATGAGGAAGAACCATGCATGCATTACAATCAGATCAATCTGATGATGATTGAAGATATTTGTTGAGGATCAATCATACTGTATAGTGTTAACATTGGATATGACTAATAATCCTCTGAACCCATGGTTAAAAGGGAATAAAAATGCTGATTTGGTTGAAGTGCTTTGACTTATTCAAGAACAGTTTGATTTGTTTAAAATAGAGCATTGTTGGGTTTGTATATTATGATCTTTGACCAATAAGCATTCATCACCTCATGCAAAGGAACTCAGATGCTAAACTTCAGTATGACTGGATGACTCTTGTGAGCTGGTGTTTTGTCAAATTTTTGTCTTGCTTGTTGATCCTGCATGGAAGACATTATATCTGGCTCTAAAACAAATATACTTGATCAGAGATCAGATCTGTGCATGAATGCAAATGTGCAGTTTCTACTGATGAACAGTTTTACGGCGCTGGCTCTGCCAAAACTGACTGATAGACATTTGCTTTACTGTTACACTTCTCACAGTCTGTAAAGAATATTTCACTTGGACATAATAGCTACACTGTTTCATCCTTGCCACCATTTCTTGTTGTGAGTCATTAGCTCTGAAATGCGAGTGGTTTGTGGTTGAAAAATCAACAATCTATTCTTATCCTCTGAGCTGTGAATTAAAACATCTTTGAATAAATATATTTACAAATGCACAGAAGAAATGCCTGAGAGAAGTGCTGAGAGATCACTTTCAGATGCCACTCTTCTTCTAAATGGAAGAAAATCTGGTGTCTGGCTAATCACTTGGATTAGTGCTCTAAAAATAGAAGCTGCTCTTGTTTAAGGATACAGGCTGCTATTCTGAGGAAGGTGGACAACACGCTTGCTTTGGATTCATTATTATTTACAAATGGCATTTTTGTCCTCTTTATCCCAAACAAGAACACAGAGTATGTTAATGGATGAAGTGAATAGTATAAATATAAGTTAAGTTATGTTAATAAGTGTTTCAATTTCATTAGGGAAGTGGATTGGCTTTTTAGCAAATGGTTACATGACATCCTCCTATAATCTTTTGATTAACTGCTCAATTTGGAGCTTTACGTAGTGTTTGGAAGCATTCCTTCATAAAGAATGAATTATGGTGTTTAGATATGCACATTATGCCTCATAAATCTAAATGAACCTGTGTGGTCTTGTAAATGGATCCTGTTTCGTTCATAATCTGTGTTTGTTATACAGAGCAGTTCCTTTTGTTTACCTTACAATAACAGGTGGTAGTTATTCTGGATTGGTATCAAAAGATATGTTGCTAGGTGACAGCATTAGAAGCAGTGAAGTGCGGCACCATGGTGGTTTGGAAAGCTACATTGACACTTGCCTGCCACACAGCTCTGATAAGATTTTTTAAAGAATTGCACATTTGACATTTTGTCAGATAATCACACAAATATCGCTTAATATGAATGATCAACCTGGCTACATTAGGTTTCACAAGAAAATGCCATTTTTAAGGATCAGAGAGAAATAACTCCTTAATTGCACATTTTCACTTTTTTTTACAGTTCATGAATCGTAGCAGATGCACACCAGGTGCTTTATAACTTTTAAGTATAAAAGGCTACAAATAATAGATTGCACTTATGATGCCTCCACCAAGACATTGGGGTTATGAAAACTAGATAACAGCATATTATATTATATTATATTATATTATACTATATTATACTATATTATACTATTAAAATGTTATATTCTCAATAAATTAAATAATAATATAATAATTGATTACATTTATCATGCCTAAATAAAGTTTAAATTACTGAGATTTACACTTCTAAAAATACACTATGTACTGTCTCTGTTCATTTGTATTCTCCCTTCACCTCTCAATTTTCCTGACTATATTTATTGTTGCACACACACTCACACACAGTAGTGTTACGTCACGTAGATTGGTAGAATTTGGGGCAATTCATGAGGTGAAGTAAACAGAGCAAAACAAAAAAAAACATTTCCATGAACAAGTTCACAGAGAGCTATAAAAGTGTTGATATGTTTCAAGCCTGTTTTGTGGTATTGGCAAGTGCATTAAAACGCAGGAAAATATGCAAGGTATCCGTTTCTTGTCTATTCAAGTTTCAGTGTTCTACTCTGAATTGGCTCTCGTGCTCAGAGAAGGTATATATCAGCAGGATATGTTTAAAAACATAAATCTTCGGAACACTAAAGATCTTTTTGATTAAATCCGAAAGATTTCTGTTTCTCCATTCATAAAGAGATCGTAAAACTAATCCATATGAATTGAGTGGTTTAGTCCAAATTTTCTGAAGAGACATGATCGCTTTATATGATGAACAGATTGAATTTAGGCTTTTATTCACATATAAACATTTATCAATTCACACATCAGCTGTGGAAAACGGAAGCACAAGCATGTTCGCTTGACGTGCGAGAACCAATGAGGTTCATTCTCATGTGTTACGCAGCACGTTTGAGCTTCCTCAAGAACCAATGAGGTTCATTCTCGCTCTTCAAACAGGTTCGGTTGAGCTTCTGTTTATGTTCGCTGATCAATGTTTAAATGTGTTTTTTTTTTGGGATACTGTTACGGTTCAGTGTCTCACAGGAAGGAAGTAATACACCCATATCAATGTAATCCTAGCAAAGATGGACCTCTCAAAATTTAGAGTTGTCCTAAATCCCCTTAGTATCTACCAATCTGCTCCATGTGATGGGGAACAATGTAAGCTTCTTAGGTATAATCCATCCCAGGTAGAAGAGGGCTGACACAGCTGCTCCTCGCACCTCATATGCCTCCTTTGGGAGTTTGATATGAGGAAAAGGAGACAAACATTAAAGGGCATGATAAGAGTGGCTGGCCAAAAATTTTTACCAACTCCAGGCCACAAATAAATCCCCATATAGTGAACACCAAAAAATATTTGGACAGTTAAAGGTGCATTGTATAATATTTAGGAGGATCTGTTTACAGAAATGCAATATCATATACATCACTATGTTTTCAGTGGTGTAGACCTTTAACCGTTATGTTTGAAATTACCTTAGAATGAGCCATTTCTATCTACATACACTGCGGGTCCCCTTACATTGAAATGCGCCGACATGTTTCTACAGTAGCCCTAAACGGACCAACGCGTTTCAAAACTATGTTGTTCTTCGTGCAAAGAATTACACAGTGCACCTTTAAGTCACACTTACAAATTACAAATGCCATTGCATTAGATTTTCAAACTTGGGCCCAAGGACACCAAAGGGGATGGTGCCTGTTAAAGTTAAATACATAGATTCACACACAGATATTATTATATATAATGTATATATATACACACATACTAAAGCAAATTATTATAATATTACATGGAAAATAATATTATAAAACATAACAAACTATCCAACCAGCTGTCACTCATTTTACACAAAATGAGCAAACACACTGTTATGGCAATCTTAAGTTAAAAAAAACAATAGAAAATGTTGACAATGAAAGCACAATGTGTTTAATAATGTTTGTCTGATGGTATACTTCCCATTGTTCTGACAGTATTTCTAAACAGTATCAGTCTCTGCAGGCAGGTAATGAATCGAGGTGTATGGTCATCATCAATGTCATTTCCATACAACATCAGAGAGAACAGAAATAGCTCTTTTTGTCCCTACAGTCTATCACACAAGGTTACGACTCTCAGCGTTACTCAGCCCTGAGGCATATCTTTGATAGCTCACTTGATGCATGTGACCTATGTCACGCACACATACCCAGTGTTAAAATGTAGTTAGCTTTATATTTTGAAATGTTGTGAAAAGTCTGAAGAAAATCATATCCATGTTAATGTTCCATTCATATTTCATTATATTACAAATGTTGATGTTATGAAAGTCATAACTGAGGCACATCTTGAACCGCTGCGGTTGGGTTTTGTTTCCATAGATTACCTCTGCGGTCCAGAGCAGAACATACACAAGATTGACTTCACCAGGTTCAAAATCCGAGACATGGAGACTGGCACAGTTCTTTTTGAGATCACCAAACCCCCTACAACAGGTAAGACAAGGACTAGACCTCTCAAAATCACTTCCTCACTCCACCTACACATTTAAATGCAAGGCTTGTCTTGATTTCTTTCTTTTTTTTCACCATAAAGCCCTGATTTACATTTAGATGCAGCTCGCTGCTCAAGAGCCCTTCAAAGGCTCATTTGATAATGCCGACCCCTTTCTGATTCACAGAGAGTGGGGAGGACAGAACAGACTTTGACCAGAACGCCGGACGCTTTGTGCGTTACCAGTTCACCCCCGCCTTCCTCCGACTACGCCAGGTTGGCGCCACGTAAGTGCATAGTGCAATCAGTGACTGGATTACACTTGATCTTAAATTGCAAGCTAAAATTAGCCTGAAATCACACTTGAGTCTGTTTGACTTAATCTTTAAAGGAGTCATATCACAATGAATAAAAGTTTGAGATAAATTGGTTAATTGTACTATGAAAACATGCCGTTTCAACAACTTAAAACTTCCAAGTGAAAAAAGTCCATGTTAGACAGATGAATAATTGAACAAATGACCCACCATGTCACAGGGGAGAAAGTAGGATAGTTCCCTTTGTACCTCTGAGTTTTAGAAAAACGGGCAATGAAATTGGCAAGTGGAATTTGCTTAGCCACTCCCCCATATATACTGTTATATAAGATGCAGACAGCGATCACTTTTTTAATCACCGATAAAAGAGCATTGAAAAGAGAAGATCTCTCTTGCTGGATAGTTTACGGTCTCACTCTCTAGCAGACATCTGCAGGGTTGCGGGCTGGGCGACACCTAATACCAGTTTTGGGAAAGTTCACTTTCTAAAATGAACTAGTTCAGTTCATAGTTCATTCACAATTTTGAACAAGTTCACAGTTCCAAAAATGAACTAGTTTATAGTTCTTTTTTTCCATATTATGTTGCTGCGAGCTATTTTTTTTTTAATTATTGCCACAGCCCACATACAACCACAGACATTATTTTATCGGCAGGCAAAGTTTGCACAGAAATGTACGATTTTTCCCATCCTCACCGATCTTATCAGAAAACTCGTTTAAATGATCATACAACACCTCCTCAATGCTTTGTCGACAACAACTTTTTGTTTTGATGACGCATGCGGCGGTGCGACACTGGTGGCTGGTGATGCCAGATTGGGTGTTTTTTTTTTTTCGCTACACAGGGTCCCCGCGGGTCCTTAAAAAGTCTTAAATAAAATTTTCGCTTTTTAAGGCCTGAAAAAGTCTTAAAATCTGAAATTTCCGATAAGGAGGTCTTAAATTTCACGTACGGGCCTTAAATTTCTTGTCCGACTCGTCATCCGTTATTTTGTTTTGTTTTTTGAACAGTGCGCACCATTTGGGGGCAGCACTTTTCTATGTGGGTGCAACCTGCTTCATTCCATAGGTGACTGAAGATGAATGCGGCGCGTTGATGGTTTGCCACACCATTCTGTGTCGTGTCGCAGTGTTAATTCCGTTATTGAAAACCATGACGAAAAATGTTTGTTGACGACTTTTTTTCCCCTGACTAAGACAAGACCATGAGAGACGATACCCACGTCATTAAACGATAACTGTGACTACCGGTATTATATCAACACCTACAATATCGTTGACGAAAAAAGACGAGACTAAAGTGTGTTTAAAAAAATACAAACTTGACTAAAACCACTTTTTTGTCGAATAAAGGAGACAACAACACATTACAGACTGTGTTTACGAGCGAGCGTTCATGCTTACGGTTGCCAGATGTAAATAATTAAATCCCCAGTCAGAGCTTTTCTGTTAAAATAACACGTTTTCTAGCCGGTCTTGTCAATGGTATCTGGCAACCATGCTCGCGCGCGCGCTCTCTACACTGCTGAAGAAGCGCGGATGATCTGAAAACACAGACAAGTAAGCTGGAGTTCAGTGATTTTCATTTGATATTTTCTACTTAAATTAATTAAAGTGTCATTCAGTTGGTCTTTATTCTGTCACGAGCCGCTTGCGCTGTTTGTGCGACTAAATCTGCGATCAGTACAGGCTGATATCTAGCAGTGTTTTTAATGTTGATCATTTTATTGCTGTTTTGCAACGAAAGCCACGGCAGAACTGCAGCACACAGCGGTGATTCGAGAACGAATCTGTGGCTTTGAACGAATCGTGAGATTCAATGACCCGTTCATAAATACAGCCACTTGCTTTGTTACCATAAATGAATGACTCGATGACGGATGACTCGCTCATAAAGACAGTGACTTACCGCCACCTACTGGCGATTTTAATTTAATGTTTAAAAGTATTACCTCGTTTTTACCATCATTGCATATTTATTGAACATTGTTTGATTTAAAGCATTATTTATTTTATAAAAGTATTTATAAAGGTAAAAAATTAACTGGAAAAAATCGATTAAAATGGGCAGATATTGTCCCTTAATGGAAAAGGTGTGACTGCAGTCTAAGTGCAAGAGGGGTTACGGCACTATAAAAGATTGGAGAACCACTGAAGGGATATGTAGAATTGCACAAGTGCTACTGCTAAAGAGTGCATTGTCAATACAGCCTGTTACCTTGATTCAAATGTCTCAAAAGCTTAATTGAATTGGCCTAAAGCGAAAAATTATAATGTCATTTTTTGTCTAAAGACTACATATAAAATAGCTACCAAAATTAATGTCGGTAACTGAAGTTTGACTTTGTCAACTAAAACTATGAAAGACAAAATTACTAAAATGTGACCAATAAGCATTTTCATCTGAAGACTAAGACTAAAAAAAAAATGGCTGCCAAAATTAACAGTCGTGTTGAACATTTTCCTGTTTTTTTGTCGTGGTAAGGTCTTAAATTTGCCTTTTAGAGGACTTAAAAAGGTCTTAAAAGTCATTAAATTTGCTGTTAAAAAATGTGCAGATACCCTGCTACATCTTAAGACCTGTTTACGGTGTGTTTTAGCCAGGTTTTCGCCTGGAAGGCTCTATAGAAATCTGGCACCCTATTCTGAGAGACAGCGTTCACAGACACCAGAATGAACGAGTTCACAGTTACGTTCATCAGGCAGTAATACAGTACGTTCAGTTCACGTTCGCCCAAAATATGAACGAGTTCATGAACTATTGTTCAATGAACGCGTTCAGGCACAAACACTGCCTAATACCTTCACGAGATTCTATAATCTCCGGGTGGCGTGGGTTTCTTCCCGCGTGTAGGGTAGTACAAACAGGTAAAGTGTGGGAAGACCACATGGGTATTTCCACATGTACTTCCCTTTGGGTAGGATGTGGCCTCCGCAGCATCTCTATCCACCTGGACATGGTACGCTTCCCCAGCATTAACCACTGGTCGTGGCTGTAAAAAATGGAAAATGAGCCGAAGCACTCTTTTCCATTAAGAACATAGAGAAACAGCAGTAATTTAACCGTCTCCGTGGTAAGCTCGGTCCATTCCATCCCAAGAGGCATGAAGGACTATTCGGCTTACATGGGGCGTTGGGAAGGTTAAGATCGGGCAAGGACATTTGGTGGCATGCTACAGCTTGCCAGCATCTGCTTTGCCAACACTCGTAACGCAGTTCGATCGTTGTGGCTCTTTCCATAGGGACCCCTAATGTCAGTCGACATAACGTAGAGCGTGACTGACAGAAAGGGAACGTCACGGTTACTGTCGTAATGTAACCCTCGTTCCCTGATAGAGGGAATGGAGACAGTATGTCCCTCCTGCCACAACCTTGAACTACCCGCTGAATGGCCGGGACACTGTCTTGGCTCCTCGGCACAGACCTAATGAGTGGATTAGTGCATAGCTGCCTGGCTATGCATGCAAATTCCACTCGCTAATTTCATTAGCTGTTTTCCCAAGTAGGACCCCTAATGTCAGTCGACATAACGTCTCTGTTCCCTCCAGCAGGGAACGAGGGTTACAACAGTAACCAAGACTATACCATTAGTCCTAAGCACCAGAAGAACTAAAGATAAGGCAAAAGAAGATTTGCCAGATATATACTTGACAGTTCTGCTCATAAGTTTTCATACCCCTTACAGAATATGCATTAAAGACCATTGGGTGTAAACTTCTTGAATTGGATGATCAAAGTAAATTGTACTTATTTGGTCTTCAAGGGAACATGTAAATCATGTAGCTTATAAAGGGCAGTGCTAAATGTAAAAAATATATATAATCTTTAATTCATTTTGATTGAAATCATTTTTTCTTTTGATTAGATTTTATGAATAAAACAGCTCGAAAGCATTCTGAAAAAAAAGGAAATAACCTTTTAAACATGAAAGTATTATGCAATCATTTAAGATATTTAATCTTATATAGAACCTTTTTGGCATAAAGTGTTCTTTAAAATTGAGCCAAGAACCCTAAGGTTCTACTGTACATATAACCCCATTGAATCTTTTTCTTGTGTACGCTATGTGTTTTATCTCCATCCAGAACATGGTAGGTATTTCATTGCTACATACTACATAACCTTAAATGTGTCCTTTCCTGCCTCCACAGGGTTGAGTTCACTGTAGGCGATGTTCCAATCAACAACTTTCGTATGATCGAGCGGCACTATTTCCGTGGGCAGCTGCTGAAGAGCTTTGACTTTGAGTTTGGCTTCTGCATCCCGAGCAGTAAGAATACCTGCGAACACATCTACGAATTCCCACCTCTCTCTGAAGACATAAGTAAGTCATGACCTGTTTTATGAATTCAGAGTGTGACTTAATAACCATTGATTGATTTCTGATCTTGTGGCAGGACATAATACAAGTGACATTGTGTTTCTTGCATCCCTCTACAGTGCGTGAAATGATCCTTCACCCATATGAGACACAATCCGACAGCTTTTACTTTGTGGACAACAAGCTAGTAATGCACAATAAGGCAGATTATTCCTATAACGGTGGACCGTAGAAATCTGCATCCAGTTGCAGCGGACTGCCATAGGAACATCTACTGAAAGTGGCATCTAGGCATCTAATCTTGTATGTGATGGTGCATTGGTTAAAAAAAAATCTCAGGATTGTGTGTGTGCATATTTGTGCGTGTGTGAGACAGAGAGAGAATGTTACGCTAAGAATGGGCCTGTACTACTTTTTTTCTCCTTCCAATCTTTTAAAGTGTGTGATAATTGTGTCTCTCATTGAGTACATGAGTGTGCCTGTGCACATGTGCATTAATTGCATGCTCTGTTTTTTATGTATTTTTTAAAGCCCAAAGCCAAATTATTTGTGACTAAATGTTCATACAGTGAGTGACATCACTCAAGGCTTCTAATGCATAAAAAGAGGCTCGTGTAGAGAGGGGTGCAGTGTGTTTGAACCTTTACAGGAAGGAATATTTTCAGGAAGTGTGTATTTTGCCCTGACATTGCACCCACTGCCTTTTAGATTCTCTGAAAGGCCCTGGTTTTCCTTAACTTTTCTCATTTTCCTTTTTGAATACTTATAATTTGGTCAATCATGATGTAAATCTGTGTTATTTATATTAATATGCTCTTATTTATATTGATATACATTGTCAAACATATTTTTAACAGCATCTTTTGTCAGAAATAGTTATATAATATAGTATAGTTATACCATTATGTGTAATTGTTTCATGGAATTGAACAAAAACAGAAAAATAAAAATTCCAGTGCTTGAAATCATGTTTGATTCAATTTATTGCTTTCATTCCTATGACTCCTGCATAGTGTTGTAATAGATAAAACAATGCTTAAATCGTACACTACTGATCAAAATTTTGGAATCAGTGTTATTGAACATCTCAAGGCTACATTTATTTGATCAAAAATACAGAAAAAAAACAGTTATTGTTTTTTAAAAAAAAAATTCAAAACGTTTAAAATAACTGTTTTCTATTTTAATATATTTTATATAGTAATTTATTCCTGTGATGGCAAAGCTGAATTTTCAACATTACAATGTTCAGTGTCAAATGATCCGTCAGAAATCATTATTATGCTGATTGATGCTCAGGAAAGATTTCTTATTATTAATGAGCAGTGTTGTGGAAAGTTACATATAAAAGTAATGCATTACAATATTATGTTACTCCCTAAAAAGTAATTTAGTTACTTTTATGGAAAGTAATGTTATGTTACTTTAGCATTTGCTTGTTTTTTAATAGCAAAACAAGGTTTATTTTGGCAGATGTAAAGGCCCTTTCACACCTGTACAGCAGAGAGGACAGCTCAAACAAACCTTTCAGCTGTGCTGCCATTCTGGATTGCAGAAAAATAGTACAGGAGATGTTCAACACTCTTACTTCAGCAATAAAAACTCAAAAATGAAACACAAATGTGATGTTTATCTAAAGTCATTTTTTGCTTATTCGTATGGTTGAACTGGATCATCGAAAGTCAGCGGCAAAGGCATTGGTTAATAAAGTGAGATTAAATACATAGTGTATTTGTGTAATTGAACATAATTCATTGTGGCTGGTTTGCGTAATATTCTGAGTTTGCATTGTTTGTATTCATTTTTAGGAACACTGAATCTGTTTTTGTGTAAGTGAGATTTAGTCTAGAACTACAATAAGCATGTTATCACAGCGTGCAACGCCTCTGCCTCTTACTCCCGATTTCTCTCAACATGGGGACAGAACTGTCAGTCAATAATTGGGAAAACAAAGTACCTTGCATTACTTATTTGAAAAAGTAACTTTATTGTAAAGATACTTTATTGTAAATTTAAAAGTAATGCATTACTTTACTAGTTACTTGAAAAAAGCACCCCAACACTGTTAATGATGGTTCTTTCATACTTTTGATACTTTTTTCCGGATTCTTTGATGAATTGGAAGTTCCAAAAAACATTTAATTTTTTGTTGTTGTTGTTTGTTTTGTTTTTTTTAATAGAAGTTTTTGTAACTGTTTTTACTGTAACTTTTGGTCAATTTAATGTGTCCTTGTTGAATAAAAACTATTGATTTCTTTAAAAAAAACTGACTGACCCAAGCTTTTAATGGCAAATAGTTAAAAAGAATAATATAAGATACAACCAAGGGCTATAATAATTATTTACTGTAATAGACATGTACTATATTTTCTAATAAGTGTAATTACAGAAAAATGCATAGATCTGTTGTATATACTGAATTATAACTCAACTGCCTTGTATGTTGTGAGGTTCAGTTCTGGTAGAATAGATCAGACCACCTGATGGACTTGAGTAGAAGGCTCTAATTTATGCTTAATCAAAAATTATGAACCATTTTAAGAACTTTGTCAAACAAAAAATAACTTGCAGAGACAGTAAAAATCCTGCAATTCATGAGATCTGTTTTAACTTACTACAGTGCCTTTAATGTGTATTACTGTGGAAAGACAGTATAGATAAGAGGCAACTACACCCCCCAGTGGTTGCCAGCGCAGATGCAAACAACAATTTGATTAAAATCTTACCAACTGAAACACTTTTATAGATTTGAAGAAGAAAAAAACACTTGTACAAAAGCAAACAATATTAATATATTGTTGAATTTCAGCAAACTTTAACAAAACAAAAATGAGCCATTGTTCAATTTAGGCCACATTAAAGGGATTTTGAGCATTTAAATGCTTACAGAACTTTGTGGTCATGTGAAGTAATAAAAAATTGCATGGGCAGTTTTATACATTTTATAAATATACATTTCTATATTCATGTTCATTAGTTATGACTATAGTATATATTATCAGGTAGATATTGTGTGTACATTTTTTTTTTTTTTTTTCAAAATGTATCCTTAATCCTCATCCAGAAAATGACTCAAACAATCATGGGGTCTTTGAATATTGTTGTGGACAATGGAAGCCTTGGATATTGGGATTGGAATTTATGCATTAAAAACATTAAAGCTAATGTCCATTTTATAACTCAAGCGCTCCATTCAGCACATTCAAAAATGTAACCTTTTCAACTTAGGAAAAAGTAGAGATGGCTCGATGGGATGCTACACTGAGGTTACTTTCTCATAGAAGAGGAATGGGAGTGTTTCCTGAAGAAGAAAGGAGACCTGACATGTTGTCTGTACTGGTGAAAGCGGTTGTGCAGAGCCCGCTGAGATACAGCCCAGAAACGCTGCCTTGCATCCCACCTTCAGTCTCCGCTAGACCCTCACAGACCCCCACGCTATCCCGTACTTGACTGGGACTGAGCTGGGGTAGGAAAGGGGTTGAGTCCATAACTACCAGTGAATCCAGAGCGAGGCTGTCATTCCTTAGCTCCTCCCAAAGATTCCCTTTAAACAAAGACAGAGAACATGAACATCAATAGACAGGGGTGCATCCCAATTTGCGCACGTATGCACTATTCTGGCGTTTTGGCGAGTAGTGTGTTCACAATGAAAATTCCACACAAAAAAATTGCACTTTAAATACCCGGATGATGCATTAAATCAGGGATGGCCAACGTTGGTCCTGGAGTGCCGTTTTATATCTATAGTCTTTGGTTTAGCTCCAACCCTGAAAAAACTCGCCTGCCTAGAGCCTTAGTGGAAAAACTGAGTGGAAAACTCATGCTTGTCCAGCATAGATTTTGATTTTTTTTTTTTTTTTATAATTGTGGAGATGTCCCTAATGTAATATAATTTAATGTACATGTTAATTGTGGAAATTGCTTTTTCTGTTTTCAAACCCGTCATTTTAGTTTTTTTCTGTTGTGCTTTTAGCTTTTTGTCTGTCATAGGATGTCACAGGACAAATTCAAATGAACGTCAAGATAATTTGCAGCTCAAAACCTTATTTATCTGAAGCAGGTTGACCTTTTCATTTTTATCATATATTTCTATATGTGTTGCCTCCTGACCTTATGCTTGCAGTTTAACACACAAATGTTTGTTTTATTATTCATACCACAACAATAAATGTCTTTATAGAAAGTTTATATTATAGTAAAAAAGACATAATGATGTCCATTTAATTAAGAGACCATTTTAGATATTTAATTGTGTCTGGCAACTTGAAAAATGAGTTTCGTTGGAGTCTAAAAAGTTCAATTTTTTATAAGCATTTCACTGATTTACTGTCACCTACACTATAGTTACACAAATGGACTAAATGCATGTATTTCCATTCAAATGGATGGAAACAGATAGAAAAGTATTGGGCTTAAAAGATTCCTTATCCTGTGTCTCCCTAGTGGACAACATTAATATCACAGCTTGGACCCATATAAGATCATCCTCAAGGGATACAGTAAACATTTAAGTTAGAGCGGTAAAACATTTATAGTACAACTACAGTATATTTTAAATTTATGAAATATAAGTGTAATGTCAGTTCAATATACAGTATGGCAAGTTTATTCTATAGCATTATCAAAGTTGAAAAAAGCTCCACCCCTCTGTGTTTCTGTTGGGTTTTTTTTGGCATAGGAATACCAATGCAACGTCATTAGAAGTGGGGGGGGGGGGGGGGGGGGGGCACGGGACACAAATCTGTTCTAAACAGTTGCGATACAATAATCTAGATCAGATTCCACTGGGATACACAAATAATCACTGCACTGGCGGCGTGAACGCAGCTAAAAGTGCTCAACTGCTGACAACATGACTCAATTTGTTCAAACTCAATCTTACCATGTAATTGTAGATCTGTGAGGCTGGGATTTAATGTATCAACATCATTACTGATTTCTCCATCCAGCAGAAGCTCCTGCATGCTCGCTGTAGTGCTGTGACCAGCCTGCAGGGCGGTGCTGTAGCTTGGTGGGGTGTGTGCTGGTAAGGGGGAATCCAAGCTGCCTGTCCTGGGACTGGAGGTGTGCCCAGCACTGGGCTGATGTTTGACTGGAGAGTAGTATGGGAAAGCTAAAGTGTCTGGAGGTAAGTAGGGGGGAGGCGGGACGACAGTTTGAGAGGGTAAAGAGCTGTAGAGAGACTTCTGATGCAGGACACTAGTCTCATGGACAGGTTGGTGTCCGTAGGCAGGATGCATGACAACTCTTAAGGACTGAGAATGTGTATGGCTGCTTGGTAGACTGAAGTGAACTCCAAGAGTCTTCAATTTTTCAGGTCTCTCCCCAAGCAGACGTTCCAGCTCCTCTAAAAAAATGAGCATAATAGGAACTATAAATATATGCAAACACATTTTAATGTATATATTATAAATATATATTACACAATATAAAAGAAAGTAATATAGTGTAATATCTCTAGACGAAATATAATTTGGGGTCAGTAAGATTTTTAATAAATAAATAATACTTTTATTCAGCAAGGAGGATGCATTACATTGATCGAAAGTACAGTACATTTAATGCACTTTATTTCAAAGAATTCTGAACAAAATATCACAGTTTTCACAAAAAATATCAAGCAGGACAACTGTTTGATGATAATAATAAAAATAAATGTTTCTTGAGCACAAAATAATCGTATTGGGATAATTTGTGAAGGATCATGTGACACTGAAGACTGGAGTAATGTTGCTGAAAATTAATTTTGCCGTCAAAGGAATAAATTACATTTTAAAATATATTCACATACAAAGCCGTTATTTTAAATTGAAATAATATTTCACAATATTACAGTTTTTATTCTATTTTTGATCAAATAAATGCAGCTTTGGTGAGCATAAGAGACTTACTTCTTTCAAAAACAAAAAAACGTACCCCAAACAGGATAGAATTTTATTGAAACATTAAATAATTAAATACATGCAATTTTTTATATAAATATATAATGGCTCAAATAAAATACCTTTCATTATTCTCTCTTAAAACAGAAATGTTTATACAGTAAATACAATGTTCAATCATTTGTTTTATCATTTTCGAGTTTTGAACACTGCAGGTGAGCATAAGCATAAAACACATTCACAATAATCATATCGCATATGTGAATTTGGGTAATCCGAGTCATTTTTTGCACTTTTAACTTCCAGACCAACAAATGGGAACTTCAGTGCCGCACTGCATGATGTCCGAGTCCAAAACAGTTATTAAATAAATCATTAAGTATTCGGAAAAATACATTTCCACATGACTCTGCTAAATTGAAATGCACATTTATATTTGCATGTTATAAAAAATATGTTTACGCTACTTAAATAATCCGTGGTGGTTTGGGGGCCCTTGCGTAGTTTGCGTATAGGTAGGACCGGAGTTGTGCCAAATTCTGACCCCCGCCGGATTATTACCTTCAGTATAATCGCAAGTATGGGTAGGTTTAGGATTAGGTATGGGGGTATAGTTAGGATTAGGCAAACAAATAGAGGGTTGAACCCTCTGCGCACCTGGTCGGGCCATGCTCCTCCGTACAGTCAGCGGATCTTTACGTCTCCACTTGTGAAGTTCCTCCTGCATCTTCTCTACCTTCGCTGGGTTCAGGGCCCACAGGCAGCCCTTTCGAGAGGAGTTCCCATTCTTGTTCTCTACTTTCTCAAAGCACTTGTTTAAAGAGAGGTTGTGTCGGACAGAATTCTTCCAGCCATCAGGTGCTGTCTGAGGAATCACAAATAAAACCTAAGGTTGTGAAGTGGTCTCTAAACTGTTGCGAGGCAGTGGCTAAGGGTATTCTAGGGTGTGCACCGAAAAACAATTAATCTAAAACAGAGATTGTACTGTCAGTTCTCTAAATAAATAAATATATATCTTTCTTACAACACTTCCCTCAGTGAAGTCAACACTGGATCGAATCTGCATGTTTACCTATTGATGAGCCAAAATAATGTCACATTGTAAATCCCTTTACCAGCACAGCGCCAAGAGGAGGGTGAATTAAATGATCAGGCATATAGAGGTCATGCCATAACAGGCATTTTCCAGGAAGTATGAGGAACAAATCTGTTTACATTCTGTTTTTGTTACATTCCTCATGAACAGGCCTCCTCTGTAACTGTTCACTGTAGAACGACGTATATTAGATGTAGAAATTCTGAGAAGTTGTAGTGCAGTTTACCTTGAAGTAGGGGAAATGATCCGTCATGAAGCTGTAGATCTCACTTACTGGTAGACTGCCCGTTTTGCTATTCCTCAGAGCCAGGAAGATGAGAATACTGCAAAGAAATATATTTAACAATGAAAAATCCCCAATCAAACAACAAGACTATTGTGATGCATTGGTTTATTTTGATTAGTTTGGAAGTAATGTCACTTGTGACCATGTTTTTTTATGCTTTTACATATGCGCTTGGCTGGCACTTGCCAAAGCGACAGTGCACTGCATTCACATACATTGTATTAGTATGTGGTATAGTAAATAATTGAATCTTTTCATAACTGATGACTGATTGTGGTTTAGCAGTTGTCAGCACTTTAGTTATACTTTTTTATTTGTAACTAAATCTGTATAAATATTTGTTGTTCGTCATTTAAAGGGGTGGTTGATTATGATTTCCCTTTTCTAACTTTAGTTAGTGTGTAATGTTGCTGTTTGAGCATAAACAACATCTGCAAAGTAACGACGCTTAAAGTTCAAACCAAAGGGAGATATTTTCTTTTAAAGAAATTACTTTTTAAAGACTACAACAAACGGCTAGTAGGAATTACACTACATTCCTCCGGGGTTAGTGACATCACAAACCCTAAAATTTACATAAACCCCGACCCTGGAACACGATTTATAGATTATCAAGACAGAATGCTAATCAATGACTAGAAGATATAACTACACATAAGCTACACTAACCATTCAGAAATGTTGTCTACATGTTATCACTTCTTCTTGAGTCTCTCCATCTTTCTGACTCCGGTTTGAACATAAAAGGCTAAAAGTTTTTGAAATTTTCAGTGCATGTCTGTGAGGTAATTGAAGCTGCTAAGAAGCTCCGCCCTCTGTGCCGGAGCAGCAGCTCATTTGCATTTAAAGGGACAGACACAAAAATGGTGCGTTTTTGCTTACCCTCAAAAAGTGACAACTTTAAAGGGGTCATGACATGTTTTTTTTGTTTTGTTTTATTATGTTCCCTTATGTGCAATTATAGTATTACTATAGTTTTTTGTACAAAAAAAATTAAAAATGTAGTGATTTATGACCTTTTCCCACCCTGTTTCTCCCCCTCTGATTCAAACAGTAACTGTTTTGGAGGTGTTTCCCCTTTAAGAGTTCAGTGTTAACGCCCATTGTTATGATTGGCTAACGTCAGTGCTGCTTATGCATAAATTATTAACGTTAATCATTTTGTATCACATGTAGGCTACACAATGCTCCGCCACGTGAAACTTCGGTCTTCCGATCTTTTACCATCGTGTCAATTCTCAATTGATTTTGATTCATATGCGTGAGGGAGAGAGAGAGAGGGAGAGCAAGAGAGTTTGAAGGCGGCCGCGCGGCCGGGGCTCTCTCTCTCTCTCTCTCTCTCTCTCTCTCTCTCTCTCTCTCTCTCTTCGTTCTTTCAGTAACATGCGCTCTGTCACACTCATCTACATCACTCACCGAACAAATAAGGCTTTGGCAGGCTGCATATGTTGCAAATAAACTGCATCCAACTGCTTTCCCTGACGTCTGGATCGTTCGGCAGCATTCAAACATGTTGTTTGTCCACAGCCAGGAACAGCACAAATGCGTGGCATCGCAGTCATCTTGTAAACAGACCCACTCGCTGCACGTCAACGCATGCGATGATGTCAAATGAGGCGTAGTTGTCTTGCGCTGCAGGCGGTCATATGCAAACGACTGGTACGTCACTTCGTACCGTGACGTCACTAAGTTCAGAGGATCTAGAACGAGCTGTATTTAGAGCTTGATTAAATAAATGGTTCGTTTATAATGGGGAGGACGTCTTAAGCTATGAAACTTGCAGGAGGTTTTAATGGTACAAAGACCTCTTAAATACCAAAAGATCAAGGCAAATTTGGTTTCTCATGTCATGACCCCAAAATAGCTATGGGGTATTTTGAGCTAACACTTCACATACACACTCTGGGGACATCAGAGATTTATTTTACATCTTGTGAAAAAGGCATTATACCACCCTTAATAAGTATCATTTGATATATTAAAACTCAAAATTGTTGAATTTTGAAATGCTGGATATTGGTTTTCATGATTTTTTACATGGAGCTGCACATATTTACACTCAGCTGACATTTAGATCAATGGCATGATTAAAAGTGTGATGTTGCGTTTAACATTTAAAACATTAACATTTTAAATAGAATTGCAGTTATGTTGTATACATTTCTGAACGAATCAGTGTTTTCTCAGTGACTCAGTCACTTGGCGGTAATAAACAATACAGTAACACTATTTTTCATAGACGTATTCACGTTTAATACAATATATATAAATGTGTTATTCCATTCAACACTTTATAGATTTATTTCGGCCAATTATGGTAGCCCAAGCAAGTGACAAACATTTAAACATGGTACTTGTTGTATAATATGTTGGGCCCTGAGACTATTTAGAACTAACAGGTTTCAGATGACGTTTCAGAAAATTATCTATTTTTTAATATATATCTCTGAGATAATACAGGTAGGTGCAAATACATACCTGTAAGAGTAGACGGGTTTAGGGTAGAGTGTCTGGGCAGAATTGTCTTGAGATGTTTGCGATGAGAGGCTTTGACTATAGTAGTGAGAAACCGTGTCTATTCCTCTTGAAGAATAAAACTAGAGACAGCACATACACACAAAAATAACTCTCTTTAATTTAAAAAAGTGTAATTGTGTAATTACACTTTGTGTAATTATTGGTAAATAAAAAAAACTAGTATATTATTTTTAGTGTTGTCGAATCGATTAATCGCGATAAATTGCATGTAACAAAAGTTTGTCAATATAATATATATATACATATATATATATATACGTTTGTGTGTGTGTGTGTGTGTGTGTGTGTGTGTGTGTGTGTATACATATATGTATATATATATTTATATACTGTATATATATACACACAAACGTTTGTTATTTGTGATTAATCACAATTAATCGATTTGTCAGCACTAATTATTTTTGCTTGTTTAATTTTTAAGCTTCCATTACATACTGCACCCATGTTCAACAAGAGTGAATCTTTTTTATTTGTCAGTCTTAAGATGTAGTAGAACTTTCTGCCAATGTTTTTACTGAACATGCGTCCAAAACCTGTTATCATTTGATCATTTCTACCTTTTTACACATGCCAAAGTTTACCTACAGTAGTCATATCAACTTACATATACACTAGGCCTACCGTTCAAAGTTTGGGGTCAGTAAGATTTTATTTTTTTTATTCACTAAGGATGCATTCAATTGATCAAAAGACTTTTATTATGTCACAATAGATTTCTATTTCAAATAATCCTGAAATGAGAAATGCAAACTTGGTGAGCACATGAGAACAAAAAAAAAAAACATTAACAAACTTTTGAACGGTATAGTGTATCAGTATATCACACATTCTTTCAGGAGTACCTGATGTTGTAGAGGACTGATGGCACTGTACGTCTGATGGTTAACTGATGTGTAGTCGGGAGGATCTTCAGAGCTCATCTGAGGCTCACTGTAGGGGTGTTGAGTTCCCTACCCCAAGAGCAGACCATGATTTACTTAGTTCTAACATATCATATGTTAATGCTTCTTTAGAAAGTGTAATAAGGACATCTGCTTGCACATCTGCCTGGCAGGTCTTCTTCTTTCCATGTCTTTTGCCCCTGGCCTAAATATGCTGGCAAGAATTTAAAAGAGCCTTCAAGGTTATATATATAACCTTGAAGGCCTTTTTAAACGAAATCCAAGAGAACTAAATACTGTGCAAATTCCTTTAAAATGGAAAAAAATTTCTTTTTTTTTTATCTGAACAAGAAATTAAAAAAATTCTGTTTAAACAATCACTCAGTCTCACCATGATGCCAGTCGTCTCCACATTAGTGCTTAATGGACTCCAAGAGGATTGTTCCTCCAATCCATCGGCCGTGTTGAGTTTCCCAGCCAGTCCAGGTCTTCTGAGACAACTGAAGGTTTGAACCTCACCGATGGCCCCTTCACTGCATTGACGTCTGTAAGGATGGTAGTGATAGTTTTCCGTCAGGCCAGACTCTTGTTCAACGGGGCTTCCGTCTATACTGTGTCTACGAAAGCGCTCGGCAATAGCACTCTTCTGCCTGTAGGGAACGCTTTCTCTTTGGGAGTATAGTGCAAACCCCTCTCCAACATTGCTCTGGTGACACTAGATTGAACAACAAAATAATGCAAAAACACTATAAAACATGCATACTCACCAATATGAAATTTTCCTAGAACCTAAAATTGCCTAATACATGCAACACCTAGGCCATTCCGTGTAAAGCAACACTACAGTTTTATTTCTAATTAATGCACTCTTTAACATAAAGCAGTTTTCCAAGTGGAAATGCAGTAGCACGTAAAGATCTTTGATCTGCTAAAGAGCCCATAAATGCATTTAATGTGACATACAGCCTTCCCTAGGGGCCATAATTAATTCATATTTAATGAAAAGGATTTGGTAAAAAGGCAGGATGAAATCCTTTTTCTGCCGCAGGGTCTTGTGTCCTTGAATAGTGCCTTGTGCGGAGGTTCATGTCCTCATCAAAAAGTAATAATTATGACACTGTCGTAATGAGACCAGATGGCAGGCAGCGGTTTCTAAGAAGCGGCAACTACAGAACAGTGTATAGATCAATCATCCATCCATCCATCCATCTATCTATCCATCTCTCTATCTATCTATCTATCTATCTATATATATATATATATATATACACATATCTGTCTGTCTGTCTGTCTATGTATCGTTCTGTGTTTCTAATTGATTAAAATCAAATGTTTTAAAATAAATAAATTAAATTATTAATACCTGTGAATCTGGCATCTGAAAGCAGGGCGACCCAAGAGGGTCAAAGGATTGTAGTTCACAAGGAGAAGGAATTGGTGAGCTGCTGCTGCTGCTTAAAGACAGGCCATGGGACTCAGATGACATCGTCCCTTCAACCTGCCTCTTTAAAACAACACAACAGTTCATCAGGTTTTTAGCCTTATTTGTAGATAGAAAGATAAATCAAATAGATGTAATATGGAAATGTGATCCCTTAAGCTACTGTAAGAATAAAAGCATGTAAAACGCGGCACAATGTACCCTCAAACATTTACACTAAAGTGTCTGGGGCTGTGGTTTTAAAGATAAGAATTATGCCATATAATGCTATCATGTTTCATGACATACATATACAATAAAAATCAACCTCATGTTTTTTTTCCTCAGACATTATGTCATAAAGGTATTTTCCATGTCTTCAAACAATCAATCTCTCTAGCTATTTGGCCTTTGAGCAAACCTACAGTCTTACGGGTCGTGACTGTGTAACTGCGTCTAGTAAGCATTTTCCATAACATTGATGGTCGATGTTCCCTGTTGAAGTGAAAAAGGTCCAAAATGCTGTATATATATCATTGCCCTGGCTGCTATCTGATCATAAACAGGTAAAACATAAGGCCACATATGTATCTGGTATTCCTGGAAATTCAGGCCACTCTCATTTACTGTCAGCAGACAGAGCTGTTTGAGCCAAAAACTCATTAAAATCACCAACAAACCATGAAGGAGAAGCAGAAGTGTGTTAGTGACATGAAATGGAGATGGGGGAGTTTTGCTCCATCTGAAACATAGAGTGTAATTCAGTACTGGAGAGGAAGTTGAGCTGGCCTTTATGGTTCATCACTGTGACTTTTAAACTGATCCTTTGACCTGTTACGGTCGAGATACAAGCCATTTCCACTCTTGAGAGAAAACAGCTGAGTATACGCAAAAAGGTTATTGGGTGCTTATGTGTAACGATTAGGCAAGCAAATGAGGTATGATAACCGGAATTTAATGCTACATGCCATTTTAAAGTATATGTTTTTTTTAAGTCTGTTTTACTGTAAACAATCATATAACTACATTTTGTATTTCAAAAATTGTACTCAGCTCTTTGGAATACTTGATTCTGATTGGTCATCTGCAGTCCAGCTTCATATGGGTAACTGATATTGTTGTGTTGCTGTGCTCGTCTTGTCGCTAAACTGATTGTTTTGTACATTGTAGTGGACAATTTTTTTCTTAGCGGAATCCTTAAGATAAGATACAGGTAAGATAAAAAAGGTATGAATTTAAAGCAATTATATTACCAAATATACAGTATGTTCTGAACAAAGACTAAAAAGAAATACAATTTCTGAATGCATAAATGTATATTCTGAATATAGTGTGTAAAATGGATACATACAAATCTTAAACAGCAAAAATGTGATTTATAAAAAAATAAAACTGATGGTTTTAAAATGTTTGTCATGTGAGTCTTATTTAGGAGTGTTTAGCCAAAATGAAGTAGTTGCATGATTAGATTCAAGTTAAAATGTCACTGCTTTGAGGGTCAGTTTAATCAAGTCAGTGAAATCACTAAATAAAATGGAACCAAATGAGATCCTGCTCCTTTAATACATCCACTGGGATAGAGCTACAATTTTACTTGATTTATTTAAAAAGGGCAAATTCATTTATTCCTGCATGGACCCAGGTCTTCATAAAGAGCTTTACTACTACTTTTGGCTCACCAATACTGCTAAAAGCAGTGTTTAAAAAAAAAAAAATATATATATATATATTTATATAATTATATTTAATAGTAGTTGATCGTGTTGTGTGCTATTTAAGTTTTAATGCACAATTATTTTTTTATATGATATATTGAGAAGCTCTAGAAAATTCACATGATGAACATGTTCCGTTTTCAGCATCAAGCAAAGGTCAGAATGCTGACTGAGGTCAGTAAGCCATGCTTTATAATCCTCTAATACAAGATAAAAAGAAGATAAAGTGTGTGTGCATGCGTGTTCTTGTTTAACCTAAACTGAGAGGACCAAATGTCCCCACAAATAGTAAAATGTGAACATTTGGTCTGGTCCCAAGATATAAAGAAAACAACAAGTAAGTGTGTGTGTGTGTGTGTGTGTGTGTGTGTGTGTGTGTGTGTGTGTGTGTGTGTGTGTGTGTGTGCGTGCGTGCGTGCGTGCGTGTGTGTGTGTGTGTGTGTGTGTGTGTGTGCGTGCGTGCGTGCGTGCGTGCGTGCGTGTGTGCGTGCGTGCGTGTGTGTGTGTGTGTGTGTGTGTGTGTGTGTGTGTGTGTGTGTGTGTGTGTGCGTGCGTGCGTGCGTGCGTGTGTGCGTGTGTGTGTGTGTGTGTGTGTGTGTGTGTGTGTGTGTGTGTGTGTGTGTGTGTGTGTGTGTGTGCGCGCAATATCCACGATCCTTGTGGGGAAATTTTTTGGTCCACATTAGGAAACCAGCTTATAAGTGGGTTTTTTTGAAAATGTAAATGCAGAAAGTTTTGTGTGTTGGGTAGGTTTAGGGGTCGGGTTAGTGTAAGGGGATAGAAAATACAGTTTGTAAAATATAAAAATCTTTACGTCTATGAGAAGTGCCCACAAAACATGGAAACCAGCGTGTGTGTGTGTGTGACTGAAAAGATCATCTTGAGTGAGTAAAAATAAAAATGCTGAAACAGGTATAAATGTGAAAGTACTTCATTTCAAGACTCCTTCCTCTCTCAATATGATCACATATGATCTCACTTTGATCTGGTCTCTTGCATGTCTATACAGCCCCACCCGTGCACTCTCACCACACTTGAGTGGCATTTCAAATGGACTGTGCATCTTCTCTTACACCGTCATCCATCAAGTAATTGGTAGGATTTCTTCCCGTATGTCTACAATAGCACTTTCATCAATAGCACTTTTCACTCCATTTTATTTTTTTTAAAGGTCCATAAAAGTAGTCCAAATCCAAAGAAGTTCTAGTGCACTTATTCTAAGTATTTGGAAGCCACATAATATGAAGAAAAAGCTCCAACATTTTTTTTTTTTCAAGATTTTAAAGGGCAAGATTGTGTATTTTGAAGTTTGACAGCCCCTGGTCACCATGCACTTTCATTATGTGAAAATAAGCAGTGTCAACATTCTGACTAACATCTACTTTTATGTTCCCCAGGGGAAAGAAAATCATAAAGGTTTTTAATGACATGAGGGTGAGTAAATAATGACAGGATTGTCATTTTTTAATGCACTGTCCAGCTTAAATGGAAATATAGAGATGAAAAACATTGGAGCCAGGAACTTTGGAGCTTTGAACGTGCCTTTGCAAATCTTATAATAAAGGTTTCTGAAAATCGGTTTAATATTGTAAACATTGATAAAATGTGCATGATGTGATGAAATTGGAAAGCATACAAGTAAACCCTGCACCATACAGAAATACTTGTTAAGTTGTTAACAGCATACCCTATTAAATATAAATAAAACATTGAATTTAAATATTGTTTTTTATATATAAATATGAACATTAAATATGACAATAAATACAAGATTATCATTAATTATATTACTAAAATTTGTCATTATCTATTTGCACATATAGATTTATCTGATCAGTGAATTAATGACTGTCCAAATGACTTTAAATAAATTAGACAGATACAAAACTATCAGCATTATTTTGATGATAATCAAAACAAAAAAACCTCAATTAATACTCAAGGAATGTATGACAAGGTTGCTAGATCACAGCTGGAAACCATATCTGTGATCCTACATTTGTAACATTACTCATTAAATAATGAATCGCATTCATCTAATAGCTTGCGCCTTGTAAAATAAATCTCAGCTCAGCTCTGAGATTTTAACTGGGAATTTGTAAAAGGCTCAGTCCATTTGGCCCCCAGCCAACCTATGGGAGCCACACACCCACAGGGGACAGACCTGCTGCAACAGGTTTTCCAATACACAAATGTGCACACGTGTTTGCACAGCTACACACACTTGGGTCCCTGGCAGCTGGGATCATAATGAGAACATATTTTAAATGTTATATCAGACCCATCCATAATCATAACCCGGAGAGAATTGGTGGTTTGTCAAACTTCAGCACCCAGAGGGAAACGACCCTGCTGCACCTGCCCTCCCCTCTTTCTCTCTCTCTCTCCTGTATCCCTCTCTTCTTCTCTTATGAATTTCAGCGGAGATTTCATCCAGGTGGAGACAAGCCTAACAAGGAGCCTGAGGGACATTTCTTGATGCCTTATTTATTGGTGCCAAAAGGGATACAGTTGTACAATAGTATCTGTGTAAATGAAAAGTAAGATCCCACAGATGTTTACACATGTGTACGCCTTTAATTTTGGACTTCTTAGCTCAGATCTTTCTCTTCTAGCATGTTATTTTGCTGTCAATGAAACCTTATCACAATGTTGATCCTGGTATGTACCAGATGCAGAAAAATTATAGCTTGCAGAGATGACTTTGGAGTGCATATTAAGTTAAAAAACACTTACCGCTGTGTGTGGTGCTTCCAGGCCCAGGTTGTAAATCTAAGACAGTCAGAGTCCACACAGATACCTGCAAACCAGCTGTAGATCTCCTCAGAAATCTCTCTCTGAGTTTCCTCTCTGAGTTGCTTTTATAGTGACTGACTGACTGACTGACTGCTGACAAGAAAAACAACTGAGACAGATATCTGTAGACAGTGAGAGAGAAAGAGCGAGGGAGGGAGGGAGGGAAAATGAATGTCAATGCAGGTGAATTTTTGCCCTACCCTCCTAGTGAACCTGGGAGGCAGAACCACGGCCCTCCTGAGCTGCTGTATTAAAATCATATTCTAATTTGAATGGGAGATGGCAAGAAGGGCTGAGAGAAGCAAACATAGTGATAGTAAAAGGGAATCGCTCAGTGAAGTGCTTATGCTACACTGCTGCTTGGGGTTTGTTCATAAGGCAATCAAAACTATAGAGGGAATGAGACCAAATGACAGAATGTGGTCGTTGTGTTTATCTCATGTAGTTTTACTTTAAAATTGTATTAAGTGCAGTGTTTCTTCATTCGTGTCTATTTATGCTATGTGATTTAATCTATAGATTGTAATGATTTGTTTTAAGAAATTAATGAAATATAGAATTTTTTTCATAGATAGATAGATAGATCCCTCTTTGATTAGTCTTGTTTTTGTGTGTTCTGCAAAGAAATCCTTGAAATAACATGCCTTAAGCCCTGCGATGGTGTAACTGATCATGGTGAATAGTTTGGCACCAGGACATGACAAAGCACACTTGATGGAGACATATCTGCTAGTCTTTTCCCACAAAAAAAAACACACAAAAAAAAAAAAAAACCCTTTCCTTTTGTAATTTGCTGAAAATCGATAAGTATTGGTAGTGGGCAAGAAAATGTTGATGATCGGAAGAACCTTTCTAAACGTTTTCTCTATCATCTATGTTCCAAACTGAAGTCACCCGAAGGTGAGATGTTTACATAGATTTTACGGCTTAAAACTGTGTGTATTTCTATTTACGTCTTATGACTTGGTATTTTAAGTTATCTTTTAGATATGTCTTCAAAGCAAAGATGTCATGCCAAAAATGATGCTCACGGTATCTCCGGTGACATCATTGATCATGTGGGTTCAATTTGCTATTGACGTAACGCATCCCATATAGACACAGAAGACACTTGGCTACATTATAAGAGAACTAATGATGTTGTGTAACCTGCGCAGTTATCACTTTACTGAGAGGATGTGGTTTCCAGGCTGTTAGATCAGTCCAGATGAGTTAGGGTCATGAGGTTAACAGTGCCTATAGTCCACCTCAACCCAGTTTTCCAATCTCATCCTTATACTACACTCATCCACTCAACTCAATTCATCTCTTTACTTGAAAGGATTTGCCTTCTGTCCCATCCACTTGGTCCAAACCAATCAAGGTCTCTGGAGCTGGAAAAGGGGACATGACCACCAAAGCACAAGGAAATCTAGATCTATCTATCTACTGTATAGCTTTTGTTTAATTTGGTTTGTTTGTTTTTAGTTAAAACAACAACAAAAAAAGAATACACAGTAATCACAAGTGTTTTGTTTGTTTATTTTGTTTTCATTTGTTTTAGTTTTGTTTGCTTTTATGGTAACACTTTTCAATAAGTTTCCATTTGTTAGCATGTGTTAACTATTAACAATGAAAAATACTTATAAAGCATTTATTAATTTTAGGTCCTGTTAACATCTGGTTTCAAGATGTGTTTTGGTCGATCGGATTACAAGTTTAAAACGTTTAGGATTAAAACGTTTTGAGCTTGTCCACTTTTGACAACTTCAAGAGGTAGTCGAAAATACATTCGACCGGAACTTTTATGGTCGAATGCATTCAAGCAGCCACAAAAGGCCGCACTGACCAAATGCATAAAGATTATAGGAAGAGCGCTAGACAGACAGGATTTAAACTTTGTCGTCTGAAGACCTAAGTTCAGTTTGAAGATGAAAAACGTACCAAACACATGTTTCTCTCACCATCCCTGATTTCTCAATACGTTCGGAGTGGTTATGCGGCTGTCAGAGCAGAAATAAAAGCTGCTGCTCTCTGTTTGTGCCAAAGACCCCCCCCCAAAGACCCTCCCCCCAAAGACATCCGGACAGAAGTGGCCGAAAGTGGACAATAGAGACGGATTAAAACACCAGGTGTAAACGAGTATGTGTCTGCCTCGTCTACTTGTGATCCTTGACTTGTGAGTTAAGCAATGAGGTTTCATTACATAGATAAATTAAGAAATTAGGTTAACTTAATTATTCAGTAAATCGATATGTTATTGCTAATATTATTGTTCCCTTTCAGTTCGGTCACGTTCGACGTAGTCAGAGGTACCGTACTGATTGGGATCACGTTTAGGGAGCCTGTCATCTTCGAGTATTGATAAAACGAGCCAATGCACATTGGCGTGCAAGATTTGCATTTGTATAAATACGGAAGCGGATGCACGCACCATTTGCCTTTCGCTTCGGAGCCGATCGGTCTTCATGTCGATGTCTCTGAAGAGTGTTGATTCCTTCACGAGCGAGTGTGTCAGTGCTTCTTCTGGAAGGCTCTCCTGGTGCTGGTGGTTCTACAGCGCGAGTGCAGCAGTGATCGCGAGATTCTGAGCTCTCAACTGCTGTTTTAACAGCATTCTCTTTGTGTTTGTTTGTTTGACGGCTGGTTAGAGGACGAAGAAGTGAGTGTTTCACTGGTACAGGCTGCACCACCCCCTGTCAGTGTTGCCGCAGTCATTCCCCTGTGTGCTCCGGCACAGGTGAGAGTCCCATTTCCTGAAAGAGCAACACAGGTGTGTCTGCATCTTTTTCAAGATGCAATTCCACCCGTACGTTTCTGGATGCAGTCGTTCCCTGTCCCCAGCTGACGGTCACAATAGATGCATTCCATGTTTGGGCATTCAGCACGTTGAAGCAGCTTTTGTGGATGGTTCATGTTCTCATTGCGGGAACATGACTATCTCGGTGTTGATATCGAGACTCGCCTTCATCCGTGAAGGTGGAGCCCCCATTACCATGCCCCACCCGGTAACCAGTCCCCGTGAGCCCCTCACTCCTCTGTCACACCGCAGCCGGTGGGGCTCCCTAATGAACGTGTTGGTCCCTCTGTAGTGGACCGACCAGACGTTTCGTTCGGGGCTCCTCCTGAGGACAGGATGTCGATCGCTGCATCGGAAGGGGAGCTGGACTCTGGAGATGACGACTCTGCTGCGCTCCTTCTGGGAGAGTAGAGTTGCCCGAGCCGGATCCAGAAATGTCAGCTATGCTGAAAGGGGCCGTCGAGACAGTCGGGCTCGCGTGGAACCCTTCCCCTGTGTCCCAAACCGTCTCGGTTGGATGATTGGTTTCTCTGGGCGGGCCGTGCTGGTCCTCAGCGCGCCGCCCCATTACCATTCTTTCCTGAAGTGCATGACGGAGGAACGGCGAAGGGTTGCGTGGCTATCCCTCCAGTAGAGCAGTCTGTCGCAATGCAGCTGTGTCCGGTGACCGCTACCTCTTGGAAGGGTGATCCCACGCCATGGTGTTGCTGCAGGTCCACCAGGCCAAAGCACTCATGGACATGCACAAGGGTAGTCCAGACCGTGAGCTCATGGGTGCCCTCTGGGGCACGAAGGTTGCGGCTCGCGCGGTCGGTCTGGCGATGTCCACTCTAGTAGTCCAGGAGTGCCATCTCTGGCTCAACCTGGCCGATATGAGGGAGATCGACAAGTCGCGGTTCCTGGACTCCCCCATTTCCCAGGTTGGGCTCTTCGGCGACACGGTGGAGAACTTCGCCCAACAGTTCTCCACCACCCAGAAGCAGATGGAGGCGATCCGGCACATCCTGCACCGGCGGCCCGCTGCTGCCTCCACCCGTACGCCGGTGGCAGATCCTTCACCCAGGCCTCAGCGTGGAGCCAGCCGCAGGCAGGCCGCCCAGCCCGTCTCAGGCACTGCAAGGCCAGGTGGCAAGCGCAAGCGTCTCTGAGACGTGCCACCCAGGGATGGAGGAACGAGCTCTTCAGGAGATGGTGACCGCACCACTCCCTCCCCCGGCTGGCCGGGTGGAGAATCTTTGTTTTATTTCTGTTTCTGTTCGGCCGCTGGCTCCCCAGAGCCCCCACCCAAATTTTCAAAGAAAGAGCAAATTCCTCTGTTCCTGGGTCCCAAGAGGGCCAGACTGGCAGTGTGCGACCCTGTAAAGCCTTGCCACCCTCAACCCCCTCTTGTATCACCAACCGGCAGCCAGGTGCGGTTTGAGGACCCGATTACGCCTTCTCACGCACCCCCTGCCGACCTGTGGAGACAGGTAAGTGTTGCACCGCACACTCAGACCACTCTTCGGGCCGCCCCTGGGCCTTCCGAGTCGGGTCCCTGTCATCCACCTGGCTGCCCCACCCCGGGTACGTCTGTGGTGCCCCTGGTCCCCTTGGCCCGGTTCGTGGAAGCCTGGAAAGTGCTTCCCAACCGATCCAGCTGGCTCCTCCGCACCATCAGACTCGGCTATACGATTCAGTTCGGCCGGCGTCCGAACAAGTTCAGCTGTGTTCATTACACTTCGGTGTTGAGCGAACGTGCCCCTGTTGTGAGCACGGAGATCGCAGTCCTACTGGCGAAGGATGCAATAGAGCCGGTCCCTTACGCCGATATGAAGACGGGCTTCTACAGCCCGTACTTCATTGTACCCAAGAAAGGCGGTGGGTTACGGCCAATCTTTGACCTGCAAGTCTTGAATCGGGCCCTTTGCAAGCTTCCGTTCAAGATGCTAATGCAAAAACGCATTTTCTAATGCATCCATCCCCGAGATTGGTTTCCAGCGATCGACCTGAAGGACGCGTACTTTCATGTCTCCATCCTCCCGCGACACAGGCTATTCCTTCGCTTTGCGTTCGAGGGTCGAGCATATCAGTACAAAGTCCTACCCTTCGGCTGGCCCTGTCGCCCTGTGTCTTTACGAAGGTCGCGGAGGCAGCCATTGCTCCCATGAGAGAGCGTGGTGTTCGTATCCTCAACTATCTCGACGACTGGCTGATACTAGCTCAGTCTCGGAAGCAGTTGTGCGAGCACAGGGACTTGCTACAGCATGTCAGTCAGTCACCTTTCGGGACCAGGTGGTGAACCTGCCAGCACTGCCCCTGGAGAAGGCAGAATCAGCCCTGGCTTTTCTCTGTCCCGTCCGCGCTCTGCGCCTGTACGCAAAGCCTCAGGAACTCAGACCAGCTCTTCGTCTGTTATGGAGGCCAGCAGAAAGGAAAAGCTGTCTCTAAGTAGAGGTTGGCCCACCGGAGAGGGAATGCCATCGTCTTGGCGTATCAATCCCAAGACGCACCATGCCCCCCCCCCCCAGGTTGGGAGCCCACTCCACTCGGAGTATACCTTCTTCCTGAGCTCTGACACAGGTTGCCTCGCTGACAGATATTTGTAGAGCTGCGGGCTGGGCGACACCAAACACATTCGCTAGATTCTATAGCCTACGTGTTGAGCCGGTAGCTTCCCATGTGCTCTCTTCGCATAGAAGCCAGTCAACACTGTAAGCCCCGCTCGAAGTGCCGGCTTGCTGCGGCATTCCCTTCCTATGGACTGGATACGTGCGCCATTCTTGCTCCAGTACAGTTTCTCTTTAGCCGAACCCTGTTGAGTTCCTCCACACCCCTCGGCAACGGACGTGGCGGAGTGTCCGATGCCAGGCCTAACACTCGTATGCATTGGTGGAACCTGTGCTAGGCTGGGTCCCATATGTTGTTATCCCTACGGCGATCCCATTTGTCTTTCCCTTGGCAGAGCTCCCTTTGCCGTCTTTGACCGGTGTTGTCTCCCCCCTGCTATAGGCCCAAAGCCACCTCAGCGACATTCCATACGTTGCATCCGCTTCCGTATTTATATCAGCGCTGCGGGGCGGAGGGTTAGGGTTACCAATGTGCATTGGCTCATTTTATCAATACTTGAAGATGACAGGCTCCCTAAGCGTGATCCAAATCAGTACGGTACGTCCGACTACATCTCTTTCAGGGAACGAGGATTACATACGTAACCGAGACATTACTTGTTCATCATTGTGTCAGAGTTTTATTCGCTGACTTTAGGTAGCTTCTTTGCATGAAAAACAACATGTAACACGTTTGTCCGTTTAGGGCTACAGAAACATGTCGGAACATTTCGATGTAAGGGGACCCGCGGTGTAGATAGAAATGGCTCATTCTAAGGTAATAAAAACATAACGGTTCATTAAGTAAGGTCTTTATGCACAACTGAAAACAGTTATGCACATGATATTGCATTTCTGCCAACAGATCCTCCTAAATATTACACAATGCACCTTTAATACCAGGTGTAAACAAGTTGATGTTAATTTCAACATTTTCTAATAGCCTATTATTAAAATAAAAAGCTGCATCTGTAAATAATATTTATACTGATGAAACTGAGCTAACATGAACTAAAAAGGAAGTTGTATTAACTAACGTATTAACTAACGTAATAAATACTGTAACAGATATATTGACCATTGTTAGTTGCATTAACCAACGTTAACTAATTGATGTTTATAACATGTAAAATAATAATTTTATTTAATTATTTACTAACTTATTTATTTATTAATTATTGTTAATATTAGGCCTATATTGATTTCGTTGACAATAATTACAAGATTTCTGTTAACATGTAGGCCATTCAGAAGAAATGCACAATTTTGCAACATGACATCATGACTTTTGCGTAAACATACACGCCACTTTCAAGTCAAGTGTCGTGTTATCTATACGCATTTTGAGCTGTATGTCTATGCCATTAATGTCCAAGTGATTCCGCGTATATGTACACGCCATTAAATGTCCGGGCGAAACGAAGCAAAATGTAGATCTACATCTGGGGAGCGATATTTTTTTCCTAGTATGTTAGGGGAAGACTCATAAATGCCATTAACCCCAGTGACGGGGTTGAGCTAGGTCATATATTTATATATACAGTAATAACGTTAAGTCAACTGCGTTCATAAACACGCCGAAAAGCGATTATGCGTGTTGATAGCACGTCAAAAATGGAAATACGAATTGGCGTGTCATACACACGCAATTTTATGAGATCAGTCTGAATTTTGAGTCAGGTAAATCCAAACAACATGGAGCAGATGGTCGCTAGCCTATAACCATATGAATGACATTAAACCAAGCTCCATCATATTAGACATAATATACTTAATAATTACAGCCTGTCATGGTGCTATATAGCTAGATATATATATTTAGAGATGTGAAGACACATTTGATTCATAATGTGGTTCTCACTCATCATTCGGGCCCTCGGGGTGTGTGTGCTGGTGAGGGCAGTTGTGCCGTCAGTGCTGGCAGCATAACACACGTTCAGGCTCATCCCTATTGAGAGCTGCAGGTTTCTGCTCTGGAAGTAGGCTACCTTTCTATACATTTCTATATGTTCCAAACTGAAGTCACCAGAAAGTGAGATGGGAAAGAAGGTGTCTAACAGGAATCACCACAGTCACCTAGAATGCCTTTAGGGCAATATTCAATATTTTCTGTCAAAGGGTACAAAGATAAGTGGGATACACAAACAAACACGCTAGACTTATAATGGTCAGGGTTCAACAGTACAAAGTAAATAAAATGCACAAGCCTAAAGATTTACAGTGCTGGAAATATATTGTTCATTACTTTATTCTGTACCGTTTTGGGCTTTCATATCCAAAGTCTTGCACATGCATGAAGAGGAAATCACACAAAAATCTCTCAAGCCAAAACCCCATCTTTGGTTAAAAACAATGCTTGCATTTATAAAGGTAAAGGTTGAAAGACAGCAACTAAAATGAGAATGCCTCTGGCAAACTTACAGAGCTCTTTTCCCACTGTGTGACAAACTGACAGCATGGGTGGAGTAAAGGGCTAAACAAGGGGGAGACACACTATTGATTACACAATATGACAGAAAGGCAGATTAAATGTGAAATAAATATTGAGAAATTAAAAATGAATTATATATTATTATTACTGGCAGGTCAAGGGTTTTTTATGTTTTGATTCAGTAGAAGGTACATTCACAAAATCATTTTTACGTTACAGTTTTTCTCAGTCGCTTTGGTGCATTTCTCACATCACTATTTACATTTGCACAATAGTTAGTTCAACCTTCACAACATTTAGTCATTTGTGCACATCATAGTAGCAGTTTCTCATTCCTTCCAACAAATTGCAAATGCTTTTGAAGATGCATCAATTGCATTCATACAACTCTCTGCTGTTTTATAACATTATCATTTGCTTATGTCATGTCAGTCAAAAATAACTATACTTGTGAATGCTGAATAGTCATTCCATATAAAACCAATAGTCCTCATTTCATTGTTTGAGTCATCACATACAAAAATGTTGAACTAGTTGTCAAAATCTGTCAAGCAAATGTTACATTTTTTTATCTTTTTTTTTTATTTATCTTTTTTTATACTAAATTGAACAATTTCTCTCAGGTGAACCTCAGCTTTCACTGATGAGAAGGGATGTGCATGAATGATTTACAGTTCTATGTATGTTGTATGTTCAGTTCAAATATGTACTGCAATATTGTTTACAGTTGTGCACAGCTCCAAAGGGAGTTTATGATTATTGTAAATAAGGGTGTATTTTTTTCTTTTGCACAATGCTGTAAACAAATTAGAATTGCAAAGAGCATATGCAGTAAAAATGTGAAACATACATATTCAGTGTCTTGTACTCAGTTACCTCACTATTACTGTAGTTTTCAAATGGCTGTGCAAATAGTATATAGTGCTGTCTTGAGCATTTTCAGGTAGTGTCGCAAGATCTGACTTTTTTGCATTGGAAAACATTTACAGAGTAAACTGTTATAATGAAAACATGACAAAGCCATTTGACTATCTTGTTCATAAACAATGGTGTCAGGACTTTTCATCTTGATGACACTGACACTTTCATTGACATGGATACTTGCTTTTGAGGAATGAGCTATCCATTTAGAGCAAGTGACACGCTTTTGCAGGTTATCAACTAGGTTTTGCAGTTTGTACTAATTGTTTTGAGAACTGCATTAACTGTTGTGCAAATGTGAATAGTGATGTGAGAAAAACTGTGATTTACCCGTTTTGCATGTTTAATTTGTAGGGTGTTGTGTCAAAATTAAATGTTAAAAGATGAACCTGGTACAGAATGTGAAGCAGAATAGATAGATAGATAGATAGATAGATAGATAGATAGATAGATAGATAGATAGATAGATAGATAGATAGATAGATAGATAGATAGATAGATAGATAGATAGATAGATAGATAGATAGATAGATTCTTAAACTGTTTTAAATAATATCAAATTTATATTACTTATCTCTCCGAAAGGGAGTGGAAATGCTCATGATAACATAAAAACATTTCCAGCATCATGCCATTTATGTTTCTTGAAAACATGAAGAAATTATATAGGTCTATCTTAAGAAGAAGCTCAAGTGTTTGTATGTTTCTGCAATTTGCCTTTAAAGAGGAGCTGAACTGAATAGCTGTCATTACCTTGGTTTCATCAAATGCCAAAGCGCACTGAAAGAGGAATAGTTTCGTTCTCTCTGTTGCTGCAACATGATCTCATACATATTATCAAAAGAGCTGAAGGTCCCACGGAAAAAAAAAACCTTTCTCATGGCACTCCCATTAGGACATTGTCACATATATTTTACTGCTAATATTTTAATGACTTGAAACTGCAAGTTATTTTAAAGTACTTTCTAAGTGCAATGTCCCTGAGGGACACTAGTGATATGTTAAATTTACCATGGATGGATTTCACCTATTATTTCCTCTGATAGTAATTCAAGTCCTCAGTCTACATTTAAACTCACACACAAAACATATTGAAATTATTGAAATTATTAAAATATTTTTTAGTATAAAGTGAATTATATCGAGTATCATATAATTCCCTATTGTTAAAGCATTCCATGAAACATTTCAGAGAATCAAAAACAAATTATTTATTCTATATCCAGTTGAATACACATTTAAATAAATAAATCATCTTAATCATTATATTGCAAAGGAAATTACTTATACACATAAAATAGCAGATTAGTTTGAAACTGGATTTCATGAAGAATTTTTATTTATTTGTTCCTGTGTACAAGTAAAATAAATATATCATATCAGCCTGCAATCTGCAAATCCTATTTGAGAGGTTAAACCAGGGGCATTCCTCTTAAAAATGATTTCATGCTCAAAAGCTTTTTGAATCCTATTATTACTTGAATCATAATATAGCATAAATGTAAATGAACAAATAAATAAATATTTCTTTCCCCTTATTATAGAATTGTGTTACTAGTACATTCCAATATGTTTTTACTTTACCTGACAGAATGTGCTATAGGCTACTCATGTCTGGAAAGTTATAATATAATATAATATAACATAATATAATATAATATAATATAATATAATATAATATAATATAATATAATATAATATAATATAATATAATAGCCTTTACAATTGGATATTCACCAAACATTATAAAGATGACTAAAAAAAAACAAATGGCAGGTTTTTTTGGTCTAAGGAAGGATAGTCTGTCAATTATTGTTTAATGCAGTACTGATGAGTTGTACAGGTTGAAAGCAGTTGGTTTTAGTTTAGTAATAGTGTGTCATGAGTTAGCATGTCTGAGCATATGGTTAGTATGGGTGCCTCGTGATTAGTGCGATAACCCGCTATACATGAGAGAGGGTCATTTATGTACGGTAGATATTATTTGAGTATATAAGTGTTCATGATGTTGTTTAAGCTTATGAGTTATCTTAAACTTGCACATTTGGGTAATTTAACTCCTTCATGTCTGTTAACTGAGTTATGCATTTCATTAGTCTTAATCAATCTGGTATTGACTTTATGGTAGGAAATACATCAGACAAGATTGAGTGAACATTATTTAGGCATGAGCATGTGATTAATATCTCAGCTGCATTGTTGTGTCATCAATTTCATACTGTCATTTAGTGGCCTAGGGCTGTGGTCAATGGCAAGCGAATTCATTCAAAAGGAGCAAAATCTTTATCTAAAAGAATCAACCATGCAGTTCAAACCAAACATGGGTCTGTAGCATTAATACGATCATTTATAGATGTAGGTAATGCGCAAGGAGAGGGTCATGCCTTCATTGATGTTATGAAAACAACAAGTAATGACATCAGCAGAGACAGAGAATCAGGGATAACAACAGCCACAAGCATTTTAAAAGAAAGAGGGATAAACTCAGTTGAACTAATCAAATGCACAGACATACATTTAACCTGTGTCTATCTCAAGGACCTACCAGGTCTTGCAAATATTTTTTTTTTTTTGCAACCAACCAAATAGATGGGAGTTGGATTAAAAATAAATGGCTGGTTTTGCATCTTAATGTTATAAATGTAAAAGTGTACAGTACACAGACTCATATCTCTTGAATGTTGAAATGTCTTGGATGTTTGCATAAATGCATCATTTTTAAATTATTTAGAGTACCGGTAATGGTTAATTTTTTATTTTTGCCTATATCTATTCTTACTCTTAATTGTATTCATTTATTTGTTAAGACTCATTGTTTCTATTGCTGCCAACAGCTAGAGCATAATATATCAAAAATAGTTCAATGAAATGTACTTGAATCTTGTATGAATAAGACTGCAGCAACTATCAGCGTTTTATTCTCTAGTCTAGACATTATATAGCCTATCCTGAATCCAAAACCTGTAGTGTTTTTTATATTTATTTTTTTTATTTTGCATTTATTTATTTTGCATTTACAGGAAAGAAATTCCTGTAAGAAAACATTTTGTTTCTGCAGGAATTATAAAATCCTGCAGGATTTTTTCACTTGTGCTGCACAGCAGTATGTGCAAGACATTCCTACTTGTTTTAGAATGAGCCCTTCAGTACAACAGAAACATGCAGGAACATCCAACACTAGTGAAAAATCCTGCAGAAATTTTTAAAAATCCTGCAGGATTTTAAACTTCCTGCAGGACTGCTGTGCAGCACAAGTTAAAATTCCTGCAGGATTTTATAATTCCTGCAGAAACAAAATGTTTTCTTGAATGAAAAATGAAAATAAATATTAAAAAAACTAACATTTAAAAAAAAAAATTTAATCCTGCAGGATTCCTGTAGGTTATTTTTGTAAGGGGTTAAGGGTAAATATTATTGTTGTAAAGAACATGAGATTTGAGTGCCACTGTGTCCGTTGTAAATGCCACACGTCTCTAGTGTGATGAGAAATGCTTAAAGTCACTTATGTTTACAGCCAGTCATTAGTGTGAAAAAAAGTGATATGCACTCAGCACTGATGTAATGTAGGCTACTGAGCGTTTGTTATGTAGGCTATGCAAGCCATTATTATTTTGATTCAGAGTAGGCTAAATACACCGTCAAGGAAGCCCTCACTGCAGCGCGCTCTATTTTATTTAATTCTTCTTTAATCTTCTTATACTTCTTTTCAGGGGTATTGCAATTTTGTTTTCAGTTTATTTAGATTGTCATGTCAATTTCATATGTGATTCAAAAGGGGGCGCCAGAAGTTCGGCAAACTGCTGAAGACGCGGCGGGCCGGCGGCTTCCGTAAGTCACATTCTGAATGTCAGCTGTTTGCGGTTGCTGTCTGTTCAGGCTAAAAGTTATGTTAACACTCTTTTGTCGTGCAGATTTGTCGTCTGTGTGATTTCAGCACTTGGACTCGGAAAGCTTTTAATCATGGATGAATCAGATACAAGCGCTATTCTTGCGGAGGACTCGGAGTCGGGTGACTCGAGCAAAGTCTGTTGTTTTAAGGTGACACAAAACAAACCTCCTCCGCCGTGTTCGTGTCCATTTTCCGTGACCGTGGAGCCCGTTATGTTCCTGTCCACGTTCTCCATAGCTCTTCAGATGCCTCTATACACGCAGTACCTGTGGGAACGTCTCAGTGAAGATGTGGGTTATAATGGAACAAAGGGAGGAGGATGTAATGCATCTACGGTCCACGACCCTCTGCTGAAGGTAACTTAACCGATATTTGACACGTTGCCGTCTTGGTTTGGAACCATAAACGAAGAAGAACCGTTTTTCATTCCCAAATCAGCCGGTTCTTTTAGTGAATCAAAAACAATCTGCGCGACCAGTGAAGGATGAATTCCGAACGAATAACACTTTTGAGTCGGTTCTTTGTAGTGAATCAAAAGCGCGCCTATTGAATTTTGATTCCCGAACGAATGACACTTTTTGAATCAATAGGCTAGTTGCACGTGGCCGCCATTTTGGATTTTTGATCAGCGAGTGTGCGGTTGGACACTTCCGGTTTCGCTTTACGCCCGGTGCAGGGAGCCGGAGAAAGCCGAAAATGATCTCTTATAGTTGTTTATAGAATCAATTATATAATTTAAAATACTACTAAATATATTTTACTATCACATGAGCAAATGGCAATTAAATGCACAGATGCAAAGTCAGATTAATGAATGAAATACAACTGTTCATGCACGAACAGAAGATTGTCTTGGTCTCATGCTGCATACGCAATGAGAATTATGCCTTCTGTAAACATTGAGTTACAACTACGATTATATTTGATTATATCAGCAGACCTGATTTTGCGGGACACGGAGAGAACTTGCTATTATTAGGTGAATAAATGTAGATTTTATATTAGATGTCTTTTTGCAGTGATATGCTTTAAACTGCTAATGTTAATGACGGCGCTGTGAACCTCACTAATAATATAAAACTCATTTTAACAGCACAGGTCTATTCAATCTAAAAAATTAAGTGAAAATAATAATCCAATCGCTAAAAAACACATTTCCAAATAAGCACATACATTCCATTAGGAAAGACTAGAGAGATTAAATGCGTTCTTACCGGATTCAGTGCATCTTGAATTTATATTTTTTTGTCTGATGGCAGCTTCGAGTTGGGGCTTCTCATTCATTATGTGTCTAGACACATCTCCTTTTTTAGGGTCACCTGTAACTGGTTTTTACCATGTTTTTTTCTCCCATTCCTTATACGAACAAGACGCTTTTTCTTCTCGGGAGGCCAGATACATTTTTCTGTTGCAGTTTTTTTTGTCTTTGTGTGTGGGGGTTTCTCAGTGTTTGTTTTCCCTCTCTGACTAGAACCAATAATTACGGCTGCGCTGCGCATGTTCAGTGTTTTATTATTAACATTTTTTATTGTAGAATTGTCATTTAAAGGACGATGAAATAAAATGATGCAGACGAAATTAAAATGCGGGACATTTGCTTATGACTTGTGGGACGTGGGACAAAGCTTCAAATTTCGGGACTGGTCACCAACGGGGAATGCATGAAAAGCTGACTTCTTTGTTTTAACGTGTTTCATAACGAGAAACAGTTAAGTGCTGAGGCTGTCACCTCTGAAAGGCAAGTCGCCTCCCTTGAATTTTAAAAACACTCATGTGCATCAGCATCTGTCATCAGAGGGTGACAAAAACACCCGGGTCTGTTGTCGGCATTACTTTATTTGGTAACATTATTATTGCTCTAACTGTTTGTATTTTAGTATGTCATTTAAATGCATATAATTTTCAGCGTATTTCACCTGTGCGTTTCTATGCGTTCTATTACTGCATTTATTTTGTGCAAGTGAGATAAGTAAAGATCATCTTAAATCATAAATATTTCATAAATGATTATCTGTTTTTTTTTTAATAAGCAGCACATACAGTATTTGCTGTAAAATATACACAAACTTATAGCTAGGCCTATATTAAATTGTTTGTGTTAACTAACGTTACAGTTAAAAATGTAAATTACTCGCAATTATTACGATTTTTTTTCGCCGTCGTTTTTATCTATAAAGATAATTGATGCAAAGAAAGCATGTAAGGAAAATATATGTTGATAATATCGATCGAGCAACTGATGTAAGTAAGTGAAAATATATGAAAATAGAAATGAGAAAATAGTAGGCCTATTTATGGAGATAAATAAGACGTGTGAATGTTCAGGCGGTATTGTATGCAAACAAATATAATCGTAGTTGTAACTCAATGTTTACAGAAGGCATAATTCTCATTGCGAATGCAGCATGAGACCAAGACAATCTTCTGTTCGTGCATGAACAGTTGTATTTCATTCATTAATCTGACTTTGCATCCGTGCATTTAATTGCCATTTGCTCATGTGATAGTAATATATATCTTAGTAGTATTTTAAATGATATAATTGATTCTATAAACAACTATAAGAGATAATTTTCGGCTTTCTCCGGCTCCGTGCACCGGCCGTAAAGCGAAACCGGAAGTGTCCAACCGCACACTCGCTGATCAAAAATCCAAAATGGCGGCCACGTGCAACTAGCCTATAGTAGCCTATTGATGTAAAGTGTCAAATATGTCACTAGGCTATGGAGATTGTGGAGCTAAGTGTTCTGGAAATGAATAGTCTTGATCAGACTGTCCTTTTCAATATTCATTTTTTGTTTGTTTTCATTTTTGAAAAAAGAATGACACTTTTGAGTCGGTTCTTTGTAGTAGGCTATGGAGACTGTGGAGCTAAGTGTTCTGGAAATTAATAGTCTTGATCAGACTGTCCTTTTCAATATTCATTTTTTGTTTGTTTTCATTTTTGAAAAAAGAATGATACTTTTGAGTCGGTTCTTTGTAGTGAGTCAAAAACATGAATAGCGCATCCCGAACGAATGACTGTTATGATGAGCCTCTCTTTTTTCAGTGACTTAAGGCCGTTTCTCAATATGCGTTCTTATCTGTTCTTGTGGACTTGTGAAACGTCATCAGTCGCTGCCCAAGTACTGTTCCAATTCTATGGCCCTGTCCCAAATGGCACACTCCGGACTTGTGGACTTCCTCAGAGTCCACACTTCGGTGACGTCATGTAGTGCAGACCTATAGGGCCCTTAGCGCGAGGGCGCATTGAGAGGTATTTTTGGGACAGACTCGATCGTCACGCCGGAAACAGGAAGACGGTCTGATTGTTGTTATGGACAGGAGCTACAGGTTCGGGGAAATATGCTGCCTATTGTTGTTGTGTTTACATATGACTCAGTAAAGCCCTGATATTCTGTTCTATTTATTTAATGAATCATAATGCGATCGTATTATTCAGCTTGCTATTATTAGCCTATGTTTGAGACATCAACCACTGGTCGATGATCATAATGTTTGTATAAACTTGTCATAAAAACCGTAATGATATAATTACACTTTAATATTTTTTTCTCAGCCATGTTAACAATCGTCCGTGAGCGAAATCTCCTCCCATCCATTGTCTGATTGGCCCTATCGCAAGGATTCCTGGGTAGTTGAAGTGCGTGAAGCCTGGATTTATGCGGGCTTCGCGGAAGACCGCTTCAAGGGTACAAAGGGGGCGCTGCTGAGCACACTTCAGAGCGTTAAAATGCCAAATGGGACGGCCTACGGACTCGTAGACTCGGCGAGCACGCGCAATTTAAGTCCACGAGACCGCAAGTCCGCATGAAGTGCGCCATTTGGGACAGGGCCAAAGTTCACATCTAGCCAAGTCCAGTTCAAATCCCCGGATGTGTTCTTGATCCGCCCCGTTTACCGTGGATGCATCGAAAGGTTACTTGTGCGGACTTGAGACAGCCAGGTATCCCAGAATGCATTTCGCACCAACCAGCAATATCAAAATACTACTGTTATTGTGTCATGAAATGTAATATTAAGAGCGTTTCAGGCGAGAATGTGGTTGTTTAAAGCTCAAATCTGTGGTTTATTTATAAAGATAGCGCCTATTTGAAAAATGTATCTGACGTTTTCGGAGTTGTGAAATCCAGGCGTTCACCGCGGGTGTTCAACGCGCATCAACCCCGACTGGAACAGCTTTTCCTCGGCTAGTGCTTCTGACGTTTGCCGCTGGCTCTGATGTCTCTAGTCTAGTGGATAAACTTGACGTATAATTCGTCTTGTGTAGAAGTCGATCTTTGGTCTCATTAAACTATTGTTTGTTCCATGGCAAAAAATCGTTTTGGCTGAGGGCAAAGTGAAGTTTCATAACTTTATATATTTAGGCTATTTAACTTTAACTTTGTAGCCATTAGAGAGCTTACTTATGTTTGAATTGTTTGCCTTATTTATCATTGTAGATATTATTGATCATTAAAACTGACATTTAACAAAAAGAGACAGGGTTGTGTAATTTTATTTTATATACTTTATATTTATTTTAACATTCTCTTTACTATATGTACAATAAAATAAAATTATACAACCCTGTCTCTGTTTGTTAAATGTCAATAAAAATCAATAATTTTCAATAAATTTTTCAATAAAGTTTCATATTTTTAAAATGAAAACAAAAAGATAATGTTCATGTTGTTATAAATGCAGTAAAGATAATGTACGCGTTGCCTGAACCACATGGCCAATAGGCTACTATGTTTAAGATTTTTAAATGAAAAGAGGCAAAGTGGTGTTTTATAACATATTTCGTTTTATTGTTGACGAAAAGAGGCAGAGTTGTAGCATATTTCGTTTTATTGTTGCCTAAAATATACATAAAGAGATAACCGGAGTAGCCAGAGCGTGCTGAGTGACGCGATCAAGAACGCACTGTTCCATTTGCAGAATAACTGGACTCGCGTCCTCTCGTCCTCGGTAGTTCGTTCTCCTGAGTCTAACTTTGCAAGTCCGAACTACCAAGGACGCAAGTCCGAAGTTTGCGTATACTTGGTATTGAGAAACGGCCTTAATATAGAGCTGCAGTACCGTGGTTCGATTCCCAAACACTTACGAGCTGGTTCTTTCTGTATAGTGAATCACAAAATTGGAAAATTGGAAAACAGTTATTTTGCGACCAGTAAAGTCTGATTCCCAAACAAATGACACTTTTAAGCCTTTTCTTTTTAGTAAATAAAAAATAAAAGTATAAAAGAAAATATACACCGCTAAGCTTGTAGTTCGATTCCCGAACGAATGACACTTTTTAGGGCTGTTCTTTTACAAAATTGGACCAGTGTACCCTGAACATATTGGGGGACCAGTAAATCCAGATTCCCCAACTAATGACTTTTACGAACCTTTTCTTTTAGTGAAAAAAACATAATCTAATCCTATTTCTGAACGAATGACACATGAAACGGTTCTTTTTACTAGTTTTCAATGATATGGTATATTCAACCGGGAATTATTATTACATTATCACAGTTGCCACTAAAGGAGGCTGTTGTGTTTCAAATACTAAAAAGCTACATATGTTTCCAAAGGAGAACTTTAATATGTAATTTATTTCCCTCGTCTAGGAAGTGGAGACTCTGACTGCACACTGGAACCTGTACATCAATTTGGGTGGTTTTCTAGTTGGGCTGATTATGGTGACCCTGTTGGGCTCGTGGAGTGATCGTGCAGGTCGGCGTATGGTTCTGATCATCCCATCCCTTGGCCTGGCTGTTCAGGCGGCCGTTTATTTGATTGTAATGTACCTGAAGCTGCCTGTGTTCTGGTTCCTTATTGGGAGGATCTGCAGCGGCCTCTCCGGGGACTTCAACGCCATTTTGGCCGGTTGCTTTGCGTATGTGGCCGACACGAGTGGCATGGGTTCTCGCACCTTTCGTGTGGCGATACTAGAGGCTTGTCTGGGATTGGCTGGCATGTTTGCGAGCATCATCGGAGGACTGTGGCGACGGGCACAAGGGTACTCGGCAGCTTTTCAAACATGAAATAAAATTGTAATATTTCTGTCAAAAAAAACAACAACAACAACAACGTCATGTTTCCCTCCAGATATATCAACCCTTTCTGGCTAGTATTGGCCGCAAATCTTGCAGCGGCCTTCTACACATACCTGTTTGTGCCTGAAACTGTCACCCCTGACCCCGGGGCAAAACTCCTCTCCACCAGGCATCACCGGGCCATCTACCACCTCTATGAATCTGACACGCCACAGGGACGCAGAACTAAACTATGGTTTTACATTTTCTGCTTCTTTTTGGTGGTGTCTGTACATTTGGGCTGCAGTGACCTCTATGTGCTCTATGAGTTGAGTGCTCCACTCTGCTGGGGTCCAGAGCTGATTGGTTATGGCTCTGCGGCCAAGAATCTGGCCTACCTCACCAGCCTGGTGGGGCTCAGGGCCATGCAATGCTGTCTGGAGGACTCCTGGGTGGCTGTGGTGGGCCTTACCTCTAACATTGTTGGCTTGATTGTGATTTCGATCGCTGACACTACAGCTCTGATGTTTACCGGTAAGATCTTCTATATTCAATTTATACACCACCGTTCAAAAGTTTGGGGTTGGTAAGATTTTTTTTTATATTTTTGAAAGAAGTCTCTTATGCTCACCAAAGCTGCATTTATATTTAATGAAAAATACAGTGAAAACAGTAATATTGTGCAGTATTACAATTTAAAATAACTGTTTTGTATTTTAATATATCAATTATAATGTATTATTTATACGAAATATAATTTTAATGTATTCATTATTTTAAATATATTTTAATATGTAAACATTCCATTTATTCCTGCAAATCTTAATTTAATGCAAATCTTAAAACAAATATTACTGACATCAAACTCATGTAGTTAAGTGTGTGTATAATTATATATAATATATTTTATAAACATACAATTTTATTTATTCAAATGTATCTTATGAATGTTATATTTTTATATGGATGTTTATTTATTGATTATATAATGCATTGTGCTGTTTAACTGATTATTTACTGGTTAACAAGATCTTGAAAGTTTACTTGTACAATACGGTACAGCAAAATGTCAGAAAACATTGATTGAAAAGTAACATTATTTAACTGACACTTTTTCAGAGTGACTATAAAACATTATGTTAATGTTCTACTGTTTAGATTAGGCCTATATTACAGGAGAAAGGTCAAGACATTCTTTCTTGACATTTCGAACTATATGCAGTGCTGATGCAACCTCACGCTGTCCTCCAGTGGCTGAAGTAGGGTAAATATTAATCAAGGAAATGAACTTGGAGAAGTTGCTTATCTATCTGTCTTTGTCAGGATATGGCCTGTGCTTCCTTTTTATGGCCTCTACCCCAGTCCTGAGATCTAAACTGTCCAAGCTGGTGGACCCTTCAGAACAAGGTGAAACATGGATAGCATTTTGTCACAAATTAGTAACCTTTAGAATGGAATGGAATAACATGTTTTATTATTATTATTTTGTCTTAGGTGCTCTGTTTGCTTCAGTGGCGTGTGTGGAAGGTCTGTGCTCACTAGTATCTAGTGGGGTTTTTAACACTCTGTACCCTGCCACCCTACACTTCATGAAGGGATTCCCTTTCCTCTTTGGAGCCGTCATCCTCCTCATTCCAGCTGGCATTATTGGGTAAGACCCCCTCAATGATTGTCATTTAGACTCTCAGTTCGAGAATGAATAACATATTTTTATTATGATGTATACAGGGGCTTGGGTTGCCAGGAGAAGAGAGAGAGCAGAACAAACAGACAAGGCTCTGGAATATCTTGACAATTGACTCTGTGAGAGTTTTTCTAGAACAGCAAAGGACAGAATGAGTCCAGGAATAAGCAACGTTTTTCTGCACAACTGGGATCCTAAAGCTGATTGCCAAAAGAGCGCACAAAACGGACTTTTCGTGTCCAATTCGTGATGACAGGTTGCCGTGATTTTGCCAAGAACAACATTCCTGATCAAAAGTAAGAATTCTTTTAAAGAAATTATTTCGCAAAGATACATTGAATTGATCAAAAGTGACAGTAAAAACTTTTATGATATTACAAAATATTTCTATTTCAAATAAATGCTTCTATTCATCAAAGAATCTTGAAAAAAAATCACTGTTTCCACAAAAATATTATGCAGCACAACTGTTTTCAGCATTGATAATTAGAAATTTTTCTCAAAAACCAAATCAGCATAATGAATGATTTCTGAAGGATCATGTGACACTGAAGACTGGAGCTTGGGATCACAGGAATAAATGACATGTTTTTTAAGCGGATGTCTGTAGAGACAACTGTGAGTAAGCCATAGGTATGTGGATTTTCACAAAAAGTGTAAACACTGTGACTGGTGCTAACAAAACGTTTCAGGTTCCTGACCAGCCCGACAGGAACATTAGCTCAACCAATGGCGTTAGTTTGGGTCGGAATTGTCTGTCGACCACTGAGTGCCGGGGCAGTGTTTGAGAAACCTGTTTGGTCATGGCAATAATGACCACTGCCACTTGCATACAAAAAAACTGTTTACTGAAGTTTTGTGTAGATTTATACTGGGATGCAGTGCACACACATTGAATCAGTCATGTCTCTCACCTCTCTTTTCTTTACTGTGTGCACTCACTTTCCCCCTAAGCATTATGAGAAATGTATTCTTAAAGCTGAACAACATAATAAATGGCAATGTAAACTATTTATATTATTACTGAAGACAACTCACTCACTAAACAGGCTACTTTTATTACTATTAATATTCACCACATTTAAATGCTTCCCCATGTTAGTTGTGTTCTAGTTATCTGAAAATTACAGGGATTTGAGATGAGACTCTTAAATTATGGCTTGTCTGTCATTTGAGGAATACTAACAGGAAGTGAAAATTATGATTATCTCAGCGGTTTTGTATTGGAATATTTGAATACAGTGCAACAAGCAATTTTTTGTGAAACAAAAATTTGGACATGCAGAATATGTATGATTTACATATATGAATATGAATAATGTTTTTCCAAAACCAGTTTTATTGCTGTTTATTTCTAAAAAAGAACATTTCATTATTTCATTGTACAGATTTTACACGTTGAGTAAGACCGACTGGCAAACATTATAAGGCAACAGTACGTAGATCAATAGCAGGATAAAGCTTGAGGTGTCAAGAGGTGTTAGTAAATGTTCATTAGCATTTTCCTTGACCTGTTAAATCTTCACAGTGTCTGAAAATGTATCAGTGACTCAAATCTGCTGCATAATATCCTTGCAAATCTGAAGGAACCCTCTACAGCAGTATTTCAAGTCATGTTACTGTCTAAAAGGTTTTTTTTCTAATACTGCATGAGGTGATGAATAACCATTATGATTTAGATGTGAAAAAGTTTTTATTTGCTTTGTGAATAATGCAAGGCATAAAATAAAACATGCACAAACCTGTTATTAGTCACAAAAGAATAACAGAAACTCTTTTTATGGAACTACAGTGTATTTGACGCTTTTAATAGCCTACTGCAAACCAAATTCATAAAAATTTAAAATGAACATTTCATAAAGCTTTTTTAATATTTCAATTGATAATGCTATAATTCAAGATTATCTAGTATTATCTATCATATAAACAGAGACTAATTATGCTTTATGCTGATGTCAAATAATGCAGAAATCGATTCAACTTCCTGAGTTACAGAAATGTCCCACACAATTCTGGGAACATGGTCAGTACATAGCTAGTATGATTACTGCAATTGAGGAATATTCTTAGAATTAGAATAATCCTTAAGGTGCGGTCACATTTATTGTTGTTCGGAATCGCAAATTTTGTGTGAGGGTAAAAGATTTCCCTATGTAGAATTGACAACAGGTTTCAAGTTTTGCCACATCGACCATGTAGCGAATCAGACACACACTAATCATTCATTATATTTAATGAATAATCCAGTAAACTCACTCTCCCAACAAAGGTCTATGAAACTCCCCCGACACTAACATCACTAATGAAACAAACAAACTGGCAGAACCTGGTGTCCTGTTACAGGACACATTAAGACTGATAACAAGTTTTACGACCCCAAAGGAATCTCCTGAGAGTGGTGACTCTCACTTAAATCTAGCTGAGGAGGAGAAATACCCTGTTAATCCTATATATATATAACCACTTGAGAAATGTATAAACATGTATCTAATTTTCCCATCTCATGATTTTCCTTTTATGTGGTTTGGCCTATGTTTTCTTCTAAACTCTAATGGGTTAATGTTTCAAATTTTGCAAACTATGGTTAACCAAAATCATGTGTGGCATGTTTGGTCTCTATAAACTCCAAACTTTGTCCCCCATTTGTTAATTTACATTACATTTTGCTAACTTTGTGACGCATTAGTATTATAAGAATCGTGAAGATTCTTCTCTTAAACACCCAATGAAATGACATATTCAAATGCCTCCTAGAATACAATGGGGCACTTTCCCGGACAGAGATTAAGCCTATAGGCCTAGACTAAAATGGCCCTTTAAACCAGATTAACAGAAATCTGCTTTCTTTGTCATGGCTTTAAATAGTCCTAGATTTAGTTTAGTCCGGAGTTTAATAAACTGATTTCCTGAGGGAGATTAGAGCTACTCCAGGACTAAATTGAGCCTTAAATTAAACCTACCAGGAGGCAGGTTTAACTTCAAATTAACTTTGTGTTTCAAAGAAGGACACACACACCGTCTGTGCACCGTCTTGGACACACACACACACACACACACACACACACACACACACACACACACACACACACACACACACACACACATATATATATATATATATATATATATATATATATATATATACATACATATGCATATATTAATATATAATTTAAACATTTCATTTTGTTTTAACACCATTGTATCGGGTTTCTAGTTCAAATGTGATTGGTTCATGTTAAACTTTGCTTTTGTCACTTTGTTTTTATTTTGAAATATGTTTCAATCTAGTTACCCAGTCATACAGGACTTTCACTTCCCACCATGCTTTGCATAGGGCAGAATTGGGAGAGTAAATTCTGAAATAAAGTGATATTTTATGCATTTTTTTAGCAAGATGAGAAAACGGAGAGACTTGTTAATGTTTAATGTTCTATTATGTTGGTATTTAAAAGTTTCTGTTATGCAAGTATTTTTTGGGGTTACCATTGTGGTGAAGTGTTGAGCCTGTGCTTGGATCATATGGATCAAGCACCATACCAACAAATCTGGTTGTAATAATAATAAAGCTACCACTTTGGTAGTACTCTAGTTGAAACCAGTATTGCTTCTAGACTGCCAAGTGCAAACACTGAACACCACATGTGTAAAGAAAAATTATAGTAAGTTTATGTAAATCTCAGGTATAAACAAGACGCATTAATCAGTTATTCAAATAATTCATTTTAAATGAAAACCATTCATTGTTAATGAACACCATTGATTCTAGTTGTACATCGTTGATTTTATATAGGAATAAAATAAAATAAATGCCGGTAAATCTGTTTGTAATGAATATATATATATATATATATATATATACACATTTATTTTCTTACGGGATTTCTTTTCTTTTCTTCCATAGCTGGTGTGTGCAGATTATTTAGCTTGTTAAAAATAATTTTCTCTTGTTAGTAAATTTTTTTTGATTGCAGTCTTTTTCTGATGCCATTGTTTTCCTTGGATTTGCTTCTCAGTTTCATGCAATTTTAAGTTTTTCTTGGTTCATTCCATGTTTTATAGGCAACCGCTGTCATGCTAATTCAGATTAGCACAGTTGGTTTTAATTTAATCTGGTGTATTTTAGTTCAGGACTCCATATTCCAGGTGTAACTAATCTGTACTTAATTTGTGTTACAGAAAGCCATTTTTTAAGACACAATTAACTATTCTAGATTAATGCCTACTCCTGGCTTAATTTAAACCCTGTCCGGGAAACCGCCCCTATGGGTAGTAAAACTTTCCCTCCAAAGGAAACGACTTCGTATTTGCTCAAACGCCTCCAGAGGGTGTGACATCTTCACGCTTTAAAAATCACTGATCATAAGATCAGCACTCTCTTACTTCGCCCTCTCTCTACTCTTGCTTCTTGGTCTCTTACTCTCTTGGTCCTTCCTGAGAAGTCCTAATGTGAAGATGATGCTGAACTAGAAGTCCCCCAAGGACCCCCAAGCTTGTGCCAGGCTGCGGCCTTGTCTTTTCATTTACCAAAGATACTCTGACTCACACTGGTTCTCTCTCATCAAGACAACATCAGCAAAGATCAACTGGAGCCTCAACAAATTGCATCAGGACAGTTTAATTCAAATGGGTGGGACATGCAAGTATCAAACTTACTCTCATTATTTGATACATTATGTGTCCTTACCCCTTTTTAAAAAGGGTGTGTTAGAACTAAACTGATGGTTTGCTCAAGGCTGATGATCTGCTGAATTTCAAACAATGCTGTAACTTCATGCTTTCCTATATTCTGCTTCTGCTCTCTTTCCCTTGGTAAACTGTATGCATGTATGTATGTGTATGTTAGAGTAGTTTAAATGTTTAGTCTAGTTAATAAAGTCTTGTTCATATCACACGTAAAGTTGTCCGTGTCTCAAGCTCATATCCGGAGTCACTAATCATACTGATTTTGACTACTTGCTCTTAGTAGTACTTAGTAGGAAAGACATTTCCCATGCCACGGAAATGTACATTCCTATTAATCAATTAATAACCAATATTGAGGGTTCATGAACTGAGTAATTGGTTGTAATGGTAATGTAGCTACCTCAAGTTATATGGAAGCATATGGGTAGCAATATTCAATTTGAAATGTAATTTGCAAAACGACAATGCAATATGTAAAATGGCATTGCATTCTGTATTTAAATTTACATTACCATTCTAGCAAGTTTGGTGCAAAATGAAAATGAAATTACATAATTTACATTTGCCATTTCATACACTAGTTTTAATATTTATTATTGAAATGCTTTATAAGTTGCAAAATTAAAATGAAAATGCATTACAGAAATGTTTAGATATGTGTAGCATGTTCAAGCTAAAACTGGCAAAATGATCATTCAAATGTTATTTTTCTTAATTGCATTTACACTCACAGTCAAGACACTTGCGATTGCACTTTCATGAAATGTCCCGCAGTGAATGTATCAAAATTCAATGTGCACATTGAAAACGCATTCCGAGCCGATCACGCCCTCTCCTGCCCTGTCAATCACTGCATCAAGGCGGGGCTTAAGTTGTGTTGTTTTTCTCTATGGAACTGGTCGGGGGTATTACGCAGAGGGTCAAGAAGGTTCAAGTGAGGCAACATGGACAAGTCAGTTCCACAGCTTTTCCGAGAAGCTGCACAAGCAATAGAGCGACAAAGTGCAAATGCTGCCCCTTCAAAAAGACCATGATCGTCCAGCTTAAGCATGACGCCTCCGGATCGAAGTGGTGGGACACGGGGTAAGTTGGCAGAAAGAGAAGAGATAAGGGGGTCGGTCAACGGTCATCAAAAGGTTAGACCTAGGGTTGCCAACTTTCACTCGGGGTCTGGACTGTGAAGTGTATTTGACGATCACACTCTTACGTGACCATAGAGCATATGTACGAAAAGTGCTAGTTTTGAAAAAAAAAAAAAAAAAAACGGGGTGACACCCGGCTTTACCTGCGGCTGCGGTCACACTACCGACCCCTTGTCTCTTCTCTTTCTGCCAACTTACCCCGTGTCCCACCACTTCGATCCGGAGGCGTCATGCTTAACCAATTGCAGGGGCAGCATTTGCACTTTGTCGCTCTTGTCACAGGTCAGGGCGGCAACCAGGCCTTAAACGCCGCCCCTTTCAAGTGTACCACCCTGAGGAGCCTGACCAGAGGAACACCACAGACAGGACAACGTGATAAGATACAAAGTTGTTACTTTATTAGATTAAAGTAGTCTCTCAAAAAAGGGCATCAACTAATCGTTCTCTTCTTTGTCTTCCAAGGTCTCGAGGGTTTTAGCGGCTGCGGAAGGGAAAGCTCTCACTGGTGTTGACAATGATAAGGTATCCCTCAGCAGATCTTCCAGACAGGCCGTGACCAGCACTCAGTTAAGGAATTTCCCAATGAATCTGCAGGACGGACGGTGAGCGGCCCTCAGGTGAGGGACTCCACAACGGATCTCAAAGACAGGCGGTAGGTAGCACTCGGGTAAGAACTTCTCCGCCATTGTAACCTGTCTTGAGGATCTGTTGAGAAGTAAGAGGCACTCTGACACGGGCAGCGGTAAGGGATCCCACAGCAGTCCTCCAGACAGATGTGCACAGCACTCAGGTGAGAACTTCACAAAGGTGAACAGCAATGAGGTGAGGAGCTCCACAGCGGATCTTCAAGACAGACGGTAGGTTAACACTCAGGTAGGAACTTCACAACAGATACTCAAGACAGGTTACAATGGCGGAGAAGTAAGAGAGGCTCTTTGACGCGGACAGCGGTGAGGGATCCCACAGCAGTCCTCCAGACAGACTGTGCACAGCACTCAGGTGAGAACTTCACAACGGTGACCAGCAATCAGGTGAGGACCTCACAGCGATCCGGCAGGATAAACGGTGACCAGCACTCAGGTAAGGAACTTCTCAGTGAACCTGCAGGACAGACGATGGACAGCACTCAGGTGAGGAACCTCTCAACGAATCTGCAGGGCAGACGGTGACCAGCACTCAGGTAAGGAACTTCCTAGTGAACCTGCAGGACAGACGATGGACAGCACTCGGGTGAGGAACCTCTCAACGAATCTGCAGGGCAGACGGTGACCAGCACTCAGGTAAGGAACTTCCTAGTGAACCTGCAGGACAGACGATGGACAGCACTCGGGTGAGGAACCTCTCAACGAATCTGCAGGGCAGACGGTAACCAGCACTCAGGTAAGGAACTTCTCCGTGAACCTGCAGGACAGACGGCAGTCAGCGTACCGATACAGACCCTCCTCAGAACAGACAAAGCATACCACATGGGTAGGAACTCCTCTTCAGGTCAAACAGCGTTCCACATGCTGGTGCGAAGCCCTCTCCAGAACAGGCAAACCACCACATGGATGTAAACTCCTCTTCAAATCACACCAGCACGTCGGGAAGAATAATGGCTCTTTCCTGCTTGATACACACTCCACACATCACAGTTAATACGGCCCAGCGTCCCACGGGGATAACAAGTCAACTGGTTGAAGTTACGGTTAAAGACAGAACTGTTCTTCCCACACTCGTGTATTCAAATCAAACTCTCAAGACTTTAAACGTGCTTACATCACCACAGACACTGCAATCTTCACACGTACAATGAAGTAAGGCCTTCACTCCAGTATTCATCCAGTTTCCTCCATTCTCATGGAACTATGACTTAAGGGCAGTATAAGTGAGAAATGTCGGCAGAAACACGAGCCTCGAGAGATTGCAACAACACTGGGGTTAACTTTCAGGCTAAGGCACACAGGTAATATCAGAAGGCTTTTAGAATTGTCATCAGTGTGATCGTGGTACTTAACTGTCCCAGGAGTGATCAGTGCACATTAATTCTTCAGTCCATGAATGTTCTCCTTCATAGCATCCGCCAAGACTGCAATCATCTGTCCTATTCCCACTCTATCTCGGCCGTTTCTTTCCCTTCTCCGGTCTCTCCTCCACCAACCACACTCTACCATCGCGTGTAAAACCGGAACCGGCCAGGTGTTTCACCGGAAGTGCTCCGACGGGGAACGTCCTTGCTCGAAGAAAGGTTCCGCCTTGCCTTTTCGTCACTCTGTGACACTCTATTGCTTGTGCAGCTTCTCGGAGAAGCTGTGGAACTGACTTGTCCATGTTGCCTCACTTGAACCTTCTTGACCCTCTGCGTAATACCCCCGACCAGTTCCATAGAGAGAAACGACACAACTTAAGCCCCGCCTTGATGCAGTGATTGACAGGGCAGGAGGGGGCGTGATCGGCTCGGAAATCATTTTCAATGTGCACATTGAATTTTGATACATTAATTGCGGGACATTTCATGAAAATGCAATCGCAAGTGTCTTGACTGTGAGTGTAAATGCAATTAAGAAAAATAACATTTGAATGATCATTTTGCCACAGTTTTTGCTTGAACATGCTACACATATCTAATCATTTCTGTAATGCATTTTCATTTTAATTTTGCAACTTATAAAGCGTTCAATATGCATATTAAAACTAGTGTATGAAATGGCAAATGTAAATTATGTAATTTCATTTTCATTTTGCACCAAACGTTGCTAGAATGGTAATGTAAAATGTAAATTTAAATACAGAATGCAATGCCATTTTACATATTGCATTGTCATTTTGCATTTCAAATTGAATATTGCTACCCATATGCTTCCATAAAGTTAATCCGATTAACTGATCCGAATATTCATAATAAATTATAACAAGTTATGATTGGTTATTAATATTTCATAGAGCTAATTCGCTACAAGCACCAGAAAGCTGGCTTGTTTGAAAGTGACACGGTGTAAGCTGTGAAGCATACATCACTACTCTATTGACGCGTGACTTTTTTTTGCCCGTGAAATTTTGCCAAAATGTCCCTAATGCGACCGCACCTTTAAAGTTCCATTGCGGGGTAGGAGATTTTTTCTCCAATAAAATTCAACCGTAATCTATCTAGACCAGCTACATGCATACAACCAAAGAAAACACTGGCCTCTGAGGGTTAACAGGAGTGTTCTGGTTACATGACGGCCATTATTTATTTAAAATAAAATTATTATTTTATTTCTGGCTCTTTATTGTCTGTTTTTGCAGCATCTGGTTGCTCTTGGCTGGGGCATTGCGCTGTCTTGGGAGCGCATCTTGGCTGTAGGAAGCGCAGAATCTTGTCGATAGTGGCTTCCTGATACTCATGGGACCACCTGTGACATTAAGAGAAAAGATTTACATTCATTATTTTTCCAATTAGATCAGTGCAAATCTCTACAATAAAAGCTCTTATTGGATATGGATCAGGGGCCGTATTCACAAAGAATTTTATCTTACCACTAGGAGTACTCATAAATTGCACTAAAATATTTTAGCTAGGAGTTTTCTCTTAAAAGTTATTCACAACGCCTTTCAGACCTACTCTTAGTAAGGAAAAATGACAACTCCTAAACTAAGAGTGAGTCTTCGTTGCTATGGATGACATAAATTCTCATGCACGAGCTTCCTCGCAATGATCACGGTGATTGGTTGTTAGATGACAGGGCCATCATGCGGAACATAACACAGACACAACAAATCATGGAATTACGACATCTAAATATTTCTGTGTCCTACACAAAATAATAATAGTAATGCCATCGAAATGCATATATAATGACATTTTTGTGCATGCCCCAGTGAAGTGTAATTCTAAAAAGGGAGAGAGAGAGAGAGAGAGAGAGTGAATTAATAATGGAAGCGACGCGCTCGTTTTTTCCAAGCGTGTCCGTGCCAGATCGAGATCGAGAAAACATCTCAACTTTTCAGAATGCCGCAAGCGCACCGTAGGTCACGTGACAAGAACCAAACGGAGCGCAACCGCCCTAGCGCTTTGGGAAAAGGAGAACGTGGCGCGCCTAGCGTTTTCTACGCGTTTTTAGGTGCTATATGTGAATGGTGCCTAATACCCTAATGAAAACCGCCACTTGCCTAATAATGTAAAAAACGACACTTGCATGAACACTTGCTTGGTTAATTGACATCCTATTAGCCTAAATATACTACTTAAAGGGTTAGTTCACCCAAAAATGAAAATTAAGTCATTAATTACTCACCCCCATACTGTACCAACCCCGTAAGGCCTTCGTTCGTCTTCGGAACAAAAATGAAGATATTTATGATTAAATCTGAGAGGTTTATCACTGCTACATAGGCTCCCTAAGGGAATGAAACTTGACGGCCCAGAGAGTCATTAAAGAAAATGTTTAAATATTCCATGTTGCAACAGTGGCTCAACTATAAGTTTATCAAGCGACGAGAAAACCATTTGTGCGAAAAAACAAACAAAAATAACGACTTTATTCGACTATTCCTTTTCTTCCTTGTAGGCCTGAAACGAGACTTCGAGAGATTTCCACGACGCGCACGCGCGAGAACTTAACTGAAGTAGTTGAAGGAGATCGCAATTCTCGCGCATGCGTCGTGGAAATCTCTTGAAGTCTCGTTTAATCATAAATATCTTCATTTGTGTTCCGAAGACGAACGAAGGCCTTACGGGGTTGGTACAGCATGGGGGTGAGTAATTAATGACTTAATTTTCATTTTAGGGTGAACTAACCCTTTAAAGCAAGGAAATGTTGCTCCTATTGAAGTAATGTAACAGTTGAATGACGGTGGATTATGAACTCGCCAAAACGGAAAAGAAAGCCCAACTGGACGCAGGATCAGTTACTGCTGCTGGCCCAGTTGGTGCTGGAAAAAAAAAAACATAATAAATGGGAAATTCGGCACTGGGATATCAAGCAAACCTAAGCGTGAGAATGGGAGAGGATTTGTTTGCAGATCAATGCAGCATTCCCGCTTGTGTCGCGGACCCCGGACGACTGCGAAAAGCGGTGGTATGCGCAACAATCCTTTGTGAATAGGTCTTAGTGATTTAGAGTCCTCTCGACTTCTTTTAAGCTGTCCCAGACTTAGGTGCTACTTTTAGGGCTAAAATGCTTCGTGAATTACTCTTAGTGAAAAAAATTAGGAGTCCTAAAGTTAGGAGTGACACGCCCATTATTTTTAGGAGTTGCTCCTAAATTCGCCAGTTAGGAGCTACTTTTAGCCTTAAAATTCTTTGTGAATACGGCCCCTGGTGTATAATTTTAACCACGAGTTACTGAGCAGGCACAAACTACAGCAGTACATATTATATGTTAAAGAGTAACTGCACCAACATGTTTAGTAAGACAGAGTGTTGACTTACTTAATGCCATTAAATTTGAGAATGGTCCTCATGTCCTCCGGCAGAGAGGCTGGGTCGGGCCACACAAAGTTATCAGTGACAGGAACAATGTTCTTTTTCTCATTCAGAGCGGTGACAATCTCCTGTGGATGACAAATTAAATCGTTTAGCCTCACTGACAATATTAATACACATAATTACATACTTTAAAGTGTTGGCAGAAGGGTGTTTTGGCATTTTCTGAGAATAGATTTATGGATTCTCAAATAGGGATTTAGGTAATGATGACTGACTTAAGCCTTCAGTTTTCCAGTTGAAGTGTATCATTTTTGTATAATGAACTGAACCTTGATCAGTGTAAAAAATTACTTTATTTATAAAAGTATAGCTTAATCACAGAAAGGATTGCTCCCTCTAACCTTATGAACCCAGTCTTTCATAGCCACGTCGCCCATACATTTGTCCAACGCATTGGCTGACAGCACCAAGATGAAGTTTCGAGCTCGGTGCACGCTCGTGATCAGCTTCTCCTCGAACCTGCCGGCTTCCAGTTTCTCCACATCGATGAAGACGCTGAAACCATGTAACTGTAGATGCACCTTCAGTAGGCTGCAGAGAAAGAAAAGAACAGGAGATTTAGGGTTTATTTCAAAACAATAAATGGTTGATATTCAAATTATGTACTACGTTGTCTAAATAAATTAAAAATAATGATTTAAAAAAGCTACAAGTGAATTTAGGAATCACAGATGGTAAATCCATTTTTCACAGTATGCACAATATGAAAAAACGGATTTATATTTTGAGATTTGCATTTGACAATTCAAAAGAGCAGTCAAGATTACATTTAACGGCGTTATTAAATTAAAAGTGATGTTAAAGATTAACTTTAAAGTCTTTAAGAGTTACATGGTCAAAGTAATCAAAAAACTTTGGTTACTAAACAGATGATGATGGATAAGAGCCGTCTCATTTGTGGTCTGACCTGGCAAGCTGTGAACCCGTAGTGCGACGGTAGCTGATGAACACATCAGGGCCTGCAGGCTGGGAATCAGTTAACTGTTTAGCAGGGCAGCTGGCGGTAGAAAGGATCTTGGCACGATGGATGCCATTCTCTACATGGCAGTCAGACAGCAACTGTTCGTCTGTAATCTTGGCAATATTGTTCCGATCAACTCCAGACTGAATTAAGCCGTAGGTGTACTGACGGAATCGCGGGTCTACATCGCCCAGCCAGTCTGCCAGGTTATTGGGGTCACATGTGGAGTAGTTGGCGTAGGTCTTCAGCACACGCAGATCTCTAAGAAACCTGTACAGAGGTCATCAGAGAATTGCTACAGGTTATGATAAAATGCCTCTTTTTTCATTTCTATTTACACTGAGGCTGAAGTAATGACTGCTGAGAATTCAGCTTTACTATCACAGGAATTAATCACATTTGAAAATATATTCACATAGAAAACAGTTGTTTTGGACTTCCGGGTGAGGCGCGCAGCGAAATGGTCGCATTGCATTGAGCTCCTGCCAAAAGGCCTTGAATGGCAGCCTAACTGCTTATTTTTTGCAACAATTTGTTTGTTTAACATACCGGACAGTGTTTATTTTCGTTTTTATTCGGTTCTTTTACATCAGCATCGTAAAATGGCGTCAAAGAAAAGTGCAGGCTCGCCGGCCAAACATAGCCCCGGTAAGTGATTCAAAACTAGCCTGAGCTCCGGTGCTTCATCAGCTAGTTTACTCCCCGAAGAAATCTCCTTGCTCATTAGGCAGACGGTAGAGGCAGAGAGAGAGACGCTACGAGGCCTTGTATCCGAAATGCTGAGTGAGACTTTGGCTAAAGCTTTAACAACGGTTGAAAGTCAAATAGCTGAAAATGGGACATTACTGAGATCACTGAACAACGACATCAACACTCATGCCAAAAATATGGAAAAGGTGACCACTAAAGTCGACACAATGCACGGAGTGCTCCGTCAGACTAAAAAGGACACCAACCACTGTCTCACAGAGCTAGACAACCTCAAGAAGAAAGTCACCGAGATGGAAGATAGATTGAGGAGGAACAACGTGAGATTAATTAACTTACCAACGGGGGCGGAGGGTGATGATCCGGTCGGATTTCTTTGTAAAATGCTACCTCAGTGGATTCCGACACTGGCCTGGAATTCCATAGAAATTGATAGAGCCCACCGAATCTTCTCTGCTAACTCTGCCAGGCCGCGGACAATGATCTTCAGAGTGCTCCGTTATCGTGATCGTCAAGCCATTCTGCAGGGAGCTCGTAGCACTAAACCTAAGCTACCAGACAACACTCAGCTGGAATTCTACGCCGACTACAGTGGCGAAACCGTGCAGAGAAGAAACAAATACAAATCAATCCGAGCCCAATTGCGACAAAAAGGCATTGACTCGTTCTTGATCTACCCAGCCATCTTGAAGCTCACGTACAAAGGGGACAAAATGTCGTTCGATTCGGCAGAGGAGGCTGAACTGTTCTTCACGGGACAGGACACTGCTTCAACTCTACAGAGTGAGAATAGTGCCAGGTCTTCTGCTAGAGAATCCTTGCGCTTCACTGACATGGAATGACTACGAGCAGGTTAAAATGTGTAGGCACATGATGCTCGAGTTTAACATGATGCTTGATGTTTTTTTTTTTGTTTTGTTTTTTTTCGGGGGTTGTAAGCAGTTTATCGTATTCTCTGTTCTATTAGATAGGATGATTATCCCCCATTTTATATTTTCCTTTATCTTTTGAATCAAGGTTTTTCAAATATGTTTCAGTTATGAAGCAGTAGAAGCTGTTCCAATCAGGGCTAATAGGCACAGGTTCATTGTTAGACATCGCTTCATGGTTCTCACAGACGACAATGTGGGTTGGGGGTGAGTTTTGGGGGAGGGGGTTGGGTTGTTCAGGGGGGGGGGGTTTCCGCATGGGTTGGATATGTTCTTGCACAGTCATTTCTTTCTTGACAGCAGTTTCTCATATCTCGTTATACACATCGGCAGTTTATCTCAACCTTACTACACACAGTTTGTTTTGGGCTTACCTCAATAGAGACAATGGATAGATACAATTTTTTGACATTTAATGTGAGAGGGCTCAATTCTCCATTCAAAAGGTCCAAGCTCTTAGATTTCCTTCATCGCAAAAATGTTGATATAGCACTGTTGCAGGAAACTCATCTTAAACCTAACGATACTTTAAGATTACAAAATAGGAGATATAGAATTGTTGCTGCCTCATCGGATGGTAGCAGCACCAAGGGGGCAGCTGTGTTAATGAGACGTAATCTGACCATAAACATAGTTAAGGTAAGCTCGGATATTTCAGGAAGGCTAGCATTTTGTTGTACCTCCATTGAAGGAAAGAAAGTAGCCTTTATTAGTATTTATGCCCCAGCTATCTTTGACAGTGCATTTTTTCAGAACATTACAAAAGAATTGCTAACTTTAGACGAGTACTATTTGGTTATTGGCGCGGACGTGAATGCAGTTTTTGATAATATCCTAGACAGATCCACCACTGTTGCTACTCACACTCAGATAGCCTCCTCTAAGGCTCTAGGTAATTTAGCAAAGGACCTCAATTTGGTGGATTTTTGGAGACTACATAATCCTTCATCAAAGGATTACACATATTACTCACCTAACCATAAGTCTTTCTCTAGGATAGATTACCTACTTACTTCAATTGAATTGATTGATTGATTGATTGATTGATTGATTGACTTTATTAATCCCACACTGGGAAAATTCCTGTGTTACAGCAGCTCCAGTAAAATATAAAAGTAAAATAGAATACATACAGTGCCCTCCACAATTATTGGCACCCCGGTTTAAGATGTGGTCGAGGACTTCTAAAAATTCTCCTTTTTTTTTAAACAACATATAACCCAAATGCAAAAAAATAGAAAAATCCAACCTTTTAAGTACATTACTTTGGTGGTAAAAAAAAAAAAAATCCCACATTTAGAAAAAAAAACCTTGAAATCATGTGTCCCACAATTATTGGCACCCCTAACGATTACGCTGAAAAATGTAATTGATTTTTTTTTAAATATATTTTTCTGTAGTTGCTAAAGTTGGTCAGGGTATCTAGGAACTTTTAATTAGTAATTCATGACTTCCTGTTTCCCTGGGGTATAAATATGACGTGACACAGAGGCCTAATTCTCTTACCCATTTTTCAACATGGCAAAGACAAGAGAACACACCATTCAAGTAAGGCAGATGTGTGTCGACCTTCATAAGTCAGGCAATGGCTACAAGAAAATAGTCACTCGCCTTAACTTGCCCGTATCTACAGTCAGAGGAATCATTAAGAAGTTTAAAACAACTGGAACAGTGACAAACAAGGCTGGAAGAGGTCCCAAGTTTATCTTGCCACAACGCACAGTGAGGAGGATGGTAAGAGAAGTAAAAAAAAGTCCTAAGCTCACTGTCACAGAATTGCATCAAAGAGTGGCATCTTGGGGTCACAAAGTCTCCAAAACAACCATCAGACGCTCTCTACATGCCAACAAGCTGTTTGGGAGGCATGCAAGGAAAAAGCCTTTTCTCACTAACACTCACAAACGTAAACGTCTGGAGTTTGCTAAGCGGCACTGGGACTTCAACTGGGATCGTGTGCTTTGGTCAGATGAGACTAAGATTGAGCTTTTGGGCAACAAACACTCTAAGTGGGTCTGGCGTAAAACAAAAGATGAGTATGCCGAAAAGCACCTCATGCCCACCGTGAAGTATGGTGGAGGATCTGTGATGCTGTGGGCCTGTTTCTCTTCCAAAGGCCCTGGGAACCTTGTTAGGGTGCATGGCATTATGAACGCTTTGAAATACCAGGACATTTTAAATAAAAACCTGATGGCCTCTGCCAGAAAGCTGAAGATGGGTCGTCATTGGGTCTTTCAGCAGGATAATGATCCAAAACATGTGGCAAAATCTACCCAAAAATGGTTCAGCAGTCACAAATTCAAGGTCCTCCCATGGCCATCTCAGTCCCCAGACCTCAACCCAATCGAAAACCTGTGGGGCGAGCTAAAGAGGAGAGTGCATAAGAGAGGACCCAGGACACTGGATGATCTAGAAAGATTGTGCAAAGAAGAATGGTCAAAGATCCCTCTCTCTGTGTTCTCCAATCTTGTGAAATGTTATAGGAGGAGATTAAGTGCTGTCTTGTTGGCAAAAGGGGGTTGTACAAAGTATTAACATCAGGGGTGCCAATAATTGTGGGACACATGATTTCAAGTTTTTTTTTTTTTTCTAAGTGTGTGATTTTTTTTTTTACCACCAAAGTAATGTACTTAAATAAAAGGTTGGATTTTTCTCTTTTTTTGCATTTGGGTTATATGTTGTTTTAAAAAAAAGGAGAATTTTTAGAAGTCCTCGACCACATCTTAAACCGGGGTGCCAATAATTGTGGAGGGCACTGTATATAAGAATAGAACCATATTTACCTAATAACCAACCTTATGTAAACAGACAATCCATAAACACAAATATACAAATAATTATGCTAATAAATAGAGGTAACATATTGCACAGTTGGATGGTGACACAAAGTAATAAATAGATAAGAAATATACATAATGCAAAATATTGTCCAGTGCTACTCAACTACTCAGCCGCAGCTAACAGTGCTAGTTCAACAACAGCTAACAGTCCTACATTGTGATGTTGCATTAAAAAGTCTAACTGCTACTGGGATGAAGGACCTGCGGAAGCGCTCCTTCTTGCACTGAGGGTGCAGCAGTCTGCCACTGAAGGAGCTGCTCAGGGAGCTCACAGTCTCATGGAGGGGGTGAGTGGTGTTGCCCATAATAGATGCCAGCCTGGCTAACATCCTCCTCTCCCCCACCTCCTCTATGGTGTCCAGAGGGCAAGCCAGAACAGAGCTAGCCTTCATCACTAGTTTGCTGAGTCTTTTCCTATCCCGTTCTGTGCTCCCAGCTCCCCAGCAGGCCACTGCATAAAAGATTGCAGACGCCACCACAGAGTCATAAAAAGTGTTTAACAGAGACCTGCACACTCCGAAGGAACTCAGCCTCCTCAGCAGATGGAGACGGCTTTGGCCCTTTTTGTACAGGACGTCTGTGTTTGTGGACCAGTCAAGTTTCTTGTTAAGGTGAACACCCAGGTATTTGTAAGTCTCCACCCTCTCAATGTCGACACCCTGGATGTTCACCGGTGTAGTACCCGGCGGCCTCCGGCGAAAGTCAACCACCATCTCCTTTGTCTTGCTGGCGTTGATGTGAAGATGGTTTAACTCACACCAGTTGACAAAAGCCCCGATGACCTCCCGGTCCTGGTCATTCTCCTCAGATACCCTCCCAACAATGGCAGTATCATCAGAGAACTTTTGCATGTGACAGCTGCTTGTGTTATGCCTGAAGTCCGCTGTGTACAGGGTATAGAGAAAAGGAGCGAGCACTGTCCCCTGTGGTGCTCCTGTACTGCTCATCACCACATCAGACACACAGTCCTGGAGGCTCACATACTGTGGTCTGTCAGTGAGGTAACTGATGATCCATGCAGACAGGTGGTGTTCAACACCAGCTCCCAATAGCTTCCCCCAGAGCAGCGAAGGTTGAATTGTATTGAAAGCACTGGAGAAATAAAAAAACATGACCCTCACAGTACTCCCAGTGTTCTCCAGATGTGACAGTGCTCTGTGTGAAAGATAGATGACGGCATCCTCCACCGCTATGAACTGGTTTCTACTTCTTCATCAATAAATCTTCTTCCCAGACTTATCTCAGACCATAATCCTATTGAAGCAACATTTAATTTTGGAGATATTAGGGACAACAAGTCTTCTAGATGGAGGTTTAACTCCTCGTTACTACAAAATGAAAACTTCCTCAATCAGCTCAAGCTTGAACTCAACGAATTCATAGACATTAATAAGGGGAGTGTAGAGAACCCAATGTTCTTATGGGCCTCCATAAAAGGTTTCCTCAGAAACAACGCAATCAGATTTTCATCTTACTTAAGCGTAATAGACTTCGTCAGATTTCGGATTTAGAACTAAAATGTGAACAAATAGAAACTCAACTTAAAAGGAAGTATAGTAAAGACACAGAATCTCAATTGAAGGCACATCAAGCTGAACTGAACAATTTGCTACGACATAGAGTGGAATATTTAATGCATATTACCAAACACAAGTATTATTCACAAGGCAGCCGCCCGAGTCATCTTCTTGCCCTGACTCTTAAACGCCAGGAGGAAAGTCGATCAATAGCATGCATCAAAAGGGGCAAGGGCGAAATGGCAACAACTAATCTAGATATAAATGAGGCGTTTGCGTCCTTTTTTGCCAAACTGTACTCTAGTGAACGCCAGCCCTTGGAGAGTGATTATACAAATTTCTTTACCAATCTGAATCTTCCCACTCTTTCCATAGAGGATGCAGAACATCTTGACTTGCCTATCTCACTAGAAGAATTACATCTAGCATTAAGAAGTATGAAGAAAGGGCGTTCTCCTGGCCTGGATGGTTTGCCGGTTGAACTCTGTTCAGTTCTGTGGGAGACTTTAGGTCCTATCTGGCTGGATTCTATAAATTTTTCTATTGAACAAGGACATTTCCACAAAGATCTTAACACTGCTCTTATTTCAGTTATCCCCAAACCGGACAAAGACCCCTCTGACTGTGCGAGCTACCGACCAATATCTCTTATTAATGCTGATCTTAAAATTTACTCCGGTGTATTAGCGCGCAGACTAGAGTCAGTACTGCCTGATCTAATACATCCAGACCAAACTGGATTTATGAAGGGGCGTTTGGCTGCAGACAATGTTAGGCGACTAATTCACATTTTGGGTGAAGCTCAGAAGATTCCCCCCTCTTGTGGCCTTCTCTTTCTCGACGCCGAGAACTCAACGAATTCATAGACATTAATAAGGGGAGTGTAGAGAACCCCTATGTTCTTATGGGCCTCCATAAAAGGTTTCCTCAGAAACAACGCAATCAGATTTTCATCTTACTTAAGCGTAATAGACTTCGTCAGATTTCGGATTTAGAACTAAAATGTGAACAAATAGAAACTCAACTTAAAAGGAAGTATAGTAAAGACACAGAATCTCAATTGAAGGCACATCAAGCTGAACTGAACAATTTGCTACGACATAGAGTGGAATATTTAATGCATATTACCAAACACAAGTATTATTCACAAGGCAGCCGCCCGAGTCATCTTCTTGCCCTGACTCTTAAACGCCAGGAGGAAAGTCGATCAATAGCATACATCAAAAGGGGCAAGGGCGAAATGGCAACAACTAATCTAGATATAAATGAGGCGTTTGCGTCCTTTTTTGCCAAACTGTACTCTAGTGAACCCCAGCCCTTGGAGAGTGATTATACAAATTTCTTTACCAATCTGAATCTTCCCACTCTTTCCATAGAGGATGCGGAACATCTTGACTTGCCTATCTCACTAGAAGAATTACATCTAGCATTAAGAAGTATGAAGAAAGGGCGTTCTCCTGGCCTGGATGGTTTGCCGGTTGAACTCTATTCAGTTCTGTGGGAGACTTTAGGTCCTATCTGGCTGGATTCTATAAATTTTTCTATTGAACAAGGACATTTCCACAAAGATCTTAACGCTGCTCTTATTTCAGTTATCCCCAAACCGGACAAAGACCCCTCTGACTGTGCGAGCTACCGACCAATATCTCTTATTAATGCTGATCTTAAAATTTACTCCGGTGTATTAGCGCGCAGACTAGAGTCAGTACTGCCTGATCTAATACATCCAGACCAAACTGGATTTATGAAGGGGCGTTTCGCTGCAGACAATGTTAGGCGACTAATTCACATTTTGGGTGAAGCTCAGAAGATTCCCCCCTCTTGTGGCCTTCTCTTTCTCGATGCCGAGAAGGCCTTTGATAGGCTCGAATGGCAGTACTTATGGCGTGTCCTTAGTGAATTTAAGTTTGGGCCCAAGTTTATTAAAATGATTCAGGTGCTGTACGCGAACCCTTCTGCTAGAGTGTGTATTGGGGGTGTCATTTCAAATCTGTTTACTATCAATCGTGGTACAAGACAGGGCTGCCCCTTGTCCCCTTTAATTTTTAATCTTTCTATAGAACCTCTAGCGCAGTATATCCGTAACAGCATAACTATTTCTCCTTTTCACATTGGCAATTCTACTCACAAAGTGTCAATGTATGCGGATGATACTTTAATATATATGTCAGAGGTTCAAAATTCTCTTCCCAACACTATTAGAGCATTAAATATGTTTGGTACACTCTCAGGTTTTAAAATTAATCTCTCTAAATCGGCCCTGATGTTAATTAACGGGGATAGAAGTCAGTTGGTTTTACCTACTAATATTGCAATTACCAAAGAGGTCAAATATCTAGGGGTGTTGATTCAAACATCTGTCACAGCCTTATCTAAATCCAATTACACAAGTGTGTTGAAGAAGGTTGAGGAGGATACTAAAAGATGGACTGCCCTGCCTGCTTCTGTCCCATCTCGCATAGCTGTAGTGAAAATGAACATTTTACCACGTGTTAATTTCATCTCCTCTATGCTGCCACTATCCCCACCAAAGAACTACTGGTCTAAAGTTGACACGCTACTCACTAAATATATATGGAAGGGGAGGCAGCCTCGTATTAAACGGACCACACTACAGCGTAACAAGTTAGATGGAGGATGGGCACTTCCCAACTTTAAATATTATCATTGGTCTTTCATTATGCGTCCAATTAAGCAGTGGTTGGATCCAAATTATTCATCACCGTGGAAGACAATAGAGCAGGACATAATTGCCCCTATTAGGCTTAAGGACTTTTTATTTTCTGGTCTCTCCATTAATCGTTGTACACTGAGGTATGGCCCGGTACTGACATACATGCTTCGGACTACCAGACAGGTTGAGAGGCTAGTGGGTTTTGCAGCAAAATGGCATAGATCATCTCCCATTTGGCGTAATAACAAATTACTGTCTGGAAATAAACCATTCATTCAAGGTGTATGGGCAGAAAAAGGTATATGGGTCATGGGAGACTTGAATGGGGAAGATTCTTTATTAAACTTTAACGACTTGGTTTCACTTTATGGTATCCCCAGACACTCCTTATTTTTGTATTTCAGACTTAGATCAGCTTTTAAAGCACATAATGTTGTATGGGGCTCAGAGATGAAGGAACATCCAGTAATCAACTGGATAAATGTGGCCCCAAAAAATGTTGTTTCTTTTTTGTATGCCAGGCTTCTGTCATCTTTGTTTCCTAAGCCTAGTACTCTGGCATGGGATCGATCAATGGCACTTAGGGGTAAGGAAATAAACTGGGGCACAAGCTGGAATAACATATGTAGCTCGTCTCAGAATCCCAACCATCAGTTTATTCACATGAAGATCTCCTTACCCCTAAGTGCCATTGTTGGGGGGGGGGGGGGGGGGGGGAGGGAGGGAGGGAGGGAGGGAGGGTGGGAAGATGGTACAACTGTTTTTTGGTTTGTATCTGATTTGTCACAATGTCTCTCTGTGTTGATACCATTGAATATAATAAAAAATGAGTACTAAAAAAGAAAACAGTTGTTTTAATATGTAATAATTTTACAATATTACTGTTACTGTATTTTTGTTCAAATATATGCAGCCTTGGTGAGCATGATAAGAGACTTCTTTCAAAAACATTTAAAAATGTTAATTATTCCAAACTTTTGACCCCCAGTGTACATTATAACATTTGTTTAAAATTCTTTTTATTTCTTTTCATTTCTCAAAATCCTAAAACATCCAGGTTTATTTCCAGGTTTAAATTAGATTTTTAATCTTTTGGACCCTAATTATGATTGTGAACATTTCTATAAATATTTTTTAAGAATGAATAATTTTCCAAGAATTAAGTAGCACTAGCCTCTTCCGAGTGAGTCCAGATGTCATGGCCAGATCCTGGATCAGATCCTGTTCTGTGATATTGAGCAGCAGATCTCCATCCACCTGCAGTTCCTGAGAGATATGGTGCAGAAAACTGTGATTTAAGTCCACAGCAAACATCGGCATGATATCATCATATCTTTCACCATTATCTTGTTCAGCTGAACAGGAAATAGGAGCTGTGTACAAACCTGAAACCGTTCAGTGAATGCAGTGAAGCCAATCTGCTGAAGCCAGGTCTGCACCTCTCCACTCTTCCAGTTGGGTACAGATGACAGGATACGCTTCGGGACGTCCTCACTCATCATTGTTAAGGCCCGCTTAGCCAAAGAGCAGACAGTGGCATTACTGGAGTACATGACGATCCTCTTTAGACTCTGGACAGCCCCAATCTCCTGAAATATCTGAGTAGAAAGATCCAATACTTAATATCCATTAAATGTATGAATATACTTTATATATTTTATATGTCTTGGTACTATATATCTGTATTAATTAAATAACACTTTATATATATATATATACAGAGAGAGAGAGATTTATATATTATTATATTTTATATATATACTATAAACTAAGACACATGCTCTCACACATTTCAGCTAACAGGGAACATTCTCAGAACATTCTGACAAAGTTATGAACAAGTGTTCTTCCAGTAATGTTTTTTGAAACATTTTAGTTGGGCATTAGTTCTAATGTTTTTAAAACGTTTCTACTTTCTACTTTTTTCAGACGGTTTAGAGAACATTCGAATGTCCTAGTATGACATCTAGTATGACAAGAATGTAATTGCATAGTACTTGCAAAATGATAAAATAGATAACACATTTCCTTAATGTTTTCTCTAACATTCACATAACCAAGCCAAGGACATTTTTTTTTTTACATTTAAAAAACTTGTTTTCAATGTTTTCAATGCTCTGAGAACATTCAGAAATAACGTAACTTAATGGGAACATTAGCATTGTTCATTGGAACATATTTTTGTTAGTTGGGGAAGGCCTAGAGAAGCGAAAATGGTGTCTGTCTGACCTTGGTATTACGTTGACGGGACTTGATACTAGTTTCCACGCACAGGTAGAACGCGGCGATGCATTTGCCCTCTAGACGTGTGCCGTCCAGCAGGGGCAGCAAGTGCTGCAGGTCTGTCGCCGTGCGGCCCTGCATGCTGTCTGCGCTGTCCAAAAGGTTGCGTGCAAACTCATCAGGGTCTAAGGAGGCGATGAAGGGCTCCACCAGCTCCAGAGTACCAGACTTCACCACTTCTTTCTCTATCTCCCTGTTGGCCGCCAGTACAGCCACGGCCAGGCAGGCATGGAACCGGATCAGCTCGTCCTCTTTGGAGAACGCTAGAGGGAACAGCCATTCAGCCGCCTGTTTTTCGATCATCAGACGCTGGCAGCTGTGCCCGCCATGCATGGCGCAGTTTGCCAGGGCCACAGCGCAGTGCCGCAGTACAGTTGGGTCTGTTCCACGGCACCAGTACAGAAGGGTGTCCAGTGCCCCGTTAGTGATGAGCTGTGCAGATGTCTCCTCTGTGTGTTTAAACATGTGCTCAAGGATGCCCGAAACACTTCGTGCCAGCTGGGCATCCTCCTGCTCACGGGTCAGGTTCAGTATGACCCCAAGGCCCATACGTGCCACATAATCCCTGCAAAGAAATACAAAAACGAGCATTTAAAAGAATTCTGATGCCAAAGCCTTCTGTCCAACAAATACACTATAGTAATCCAACCAAGTGGCACCTACAAATAAATGACACAAGACCCTTTTGTATTTACATTTTACTTTTAGTGGATGTATGAAGTGGCCTTAAGCTCACAAAAATGGCAACAAAAGTAGTAAAACTGTTTAAAACCTATTTAAAGGTGTTTCAGAAAGCAATAGGTGTTCCAGAACTTCTGCCACATAACACCTTTAATTTTTTATATTCTTTTATATTATTTCCATTGAGGTTAATATTCTATCCAATATATTGCTATACTGGGCTCTGAAATTAGTTTAATAGGCTTACAGCATTTATGCTTTGGCCATTTATGTAGGCTATGTCTCTCCAGCACAAGCTTTCTCCTGTCTTCCGAGAAGCTGCTCACTGCAGAGCAAATGGGTGGGATTAGTCCAGCTCCTCCTCTCTGGAGCTCCAATGGGGTGGGATTAGTCCAGCTCCTCCTCTCTGGAGCTCTAAAGGGGTGGGATTAGTCCAGCTCCTCCTCTCTGGAGCTCCAATGGGGTGGGATTAGTCCAGCTCCTCCTCTCTGGAGCTCTAAAGGGGTGGGATTAGTCCAGCTCCTCCTCTCTGGAGCTCTAAGGGGGTGGGATTAGTCCAGCTCATCCTCTCTGGAGTTCCAATAGGGTGGGATTAGTCCAGCTCCTCCCCTCTGGAGCTCTAAGGGGGTGGGATTAGTCCAGCTCCTCCTCTCTGGAGCTCCAATGGGGTGGGATTAGTCCAGGTCCTCCTCTCTGGAGCTCTAAGGGGGTGGGATTAGTCCAGCTCCTCCTCTCTGGAGCTCTAAAGGGGTGGGATTAGTCCAGCTCCTCCTATCTGGAGCTCCAATGGGGTGGGATTAGTCCAGCTCCTCCTCTCTGGAGCTCCAATGGGGTGGGATTAGTCCAGCTCCTCCTTTCTGGAGCTCCAATGGGGTGGGATTAGTCCAGCTCCTCCTCTCTGGAGCTCTAAGGGGGTGGAGGGATAGAGTTTTGGGTAGTAGGTAGCACTAGCGGCACCAGGAATTTGATTGTAGGTGGGCCTCCAGAAAACTGGATGGGCCAGTTAAAATAAGCACACAAAAAAAAAAAAAAAAAAAAAAAAAAAAAAAAACCTTCCCCTTCATCTCCGTTTCAGCGCTTTTCTGCGGCACTAAGGACAGCGACTCAGTAGCCTACCTGTGTGGCTCTTGTGCAGGGGCAGCCTTACCTATGTTTCACCCGTATCAATTGAAACAGGCCCCGCCCTCCAAGGGGGCCCCCACATCTCCACAGACCAGCAAAATATCCAATTCATTTTCTCCGTAGGATATTGATTTTCAGCCATAATGTCTAAACCATTCAAGATAGATTGACTACGAGGTTGTGAAACGAAAGTTTCTGCTCCTATAAAAGCCACAAGGTATGAAATCAACCTTGTTATTTGCGATCTTCTGGAGAAATACTACACTACCCACAATTCTAAGCAAAACACTGATGTCTCTGATTGGTCGAACTCGAGGTTACCATGGCGACGTTTACCACCCCTGCGAACGCCTTGGATCTGAAGTATAACATCGGTAGTTTTTATAGTTTTGACTTTTTTGCCGTTAGGGTAAAATCTTATTTTGAGCAGGAAAATAATTTTAAGAGGAAATGAAACGTACAAATGCCAGTGGTGCTGAAAAACGAAAGATATCGGACAACAAAAGAAAAGCTTCAGTCTACCAAAAGTGAAGTTACCCTGCGTGAAAGGGCGAGGCTTATTCCAACGTAAAACGCTGTATAATTGTATATAGTTTTACTCAAATAAGGATGGATTATTTCTATGTTGAGCTGCCTGTTCATGAAGCTGAAAGTGCACGTAATAAAATAATATACCATTGATACAAACCAACAGGAATCCTTGCTTTTTATGCTCTATTATGTGTATGTTTTATGTGGGTAGGGCCCCATATTAGTTATTGAAACGGGCCCCCAGATGCTTAAGGCCGCCACTGCTCTTGTGTTGTGTCGCTGTCCTCAACTCAGTGCAGTAACGTTAGCCTAACTGTGGGGTCGCACACTGGACAAGAAGCGCAGCGCTGTGCCGCGTCGCGTCTAGGACAACTCGAGGTATCGCACACTGGAATTTTTTGTTTGTTGTGGAATTAAGATAATGTCTGTAGGAAACTATGTTATGATTGTACTGTACAATTAAATACAATCGTTGCTGACTTTGCAGTCTGAACACTTTACCTCAGAGCGTCCGTTAACTGAATGAATTGAGATTATCAGCTGAAAATTCGATAACATCAGCAATTTTCATTCAAGCAGCTGATTTCTGTAAATGAATATAAAACTAAATGTATATTGCAGCACAGGGTGAAGTCAGTATACATTAACGACTATTTGAGACAAATACATTTAAATTTAATATAAAACAAATGGCGCTCTGTGGCGCGGCAGGATTTTGAACAAGGTCCTGAGCCGTTGCTGGGCGCCGCGGACACACGACGAATGGCGCCGCCGGTGTGAACACTCAAGACGCGGCGCTGCATTTCTCGTCCGGTGTGCGCGACCGCCTTAAGTCACACGTGGGGTAGAAGCCACTGATTGGTTGAGAAGCTTTCACTCAAAGCTTTCCTCGGGCTGCTAGAATGAAAATCACTCACTACTCACAATGGGCGGGCCCTGACCTAAAATGGGTGGGCCCAGGCCCACCCGGGCCCAATGGTAGCGCCGCGGGTGGTAGGTAGGGTGTTGTTGGATATTCTAGCTCCATCCATTAGGCCTAATTTGCTCCTCCTCGCTGGAGCTCTAGCGAGGAGGAGTTACACATAAGCTCCACCCATTTACTCTGCAGTGAGCAGCTTCTCGGAAGACAGGAGAAAGCTTGTGCTGGAGAGATATAGAGGACTAATCCCACCCCCTTTGAGCTTCAGAGAGGAGGAGCTGGACAAATCCCACCACATTGAAGCTCCAGAGAGGAGGAGCTGGACTAATCCCACCCCCTTTGAGCTCCAGAGAGGAGGAGCTGGACTAATCCCACCCCATTGGAGCTCCAGAGAGGAGCTGGCCTTCATTTGACTCTGCAGTGAGTGAGTACTACTTGTGTCTTCCACAGAAAACCGCGCATTTTTAAATGTAAATTTCGTTCTACTGGCTGACTGACTAACATATGTTTATCGATATCTTTATTGAATAATTACTTATAATTAGTAAATATTATTTCGAATAGATCTGACACACTTATTGAAAAGAACATGATGCTAATCGAGAAGTTTTGGTTTAAGGACCAAAAGAAGCATGTCCCGCACTGGTAAGAAATAAATGTAGCCTACTGATAGGCCTATAGGTGATATCAAGGTGATAAATAACATTGCCAAATGATTGTTTATTAGTTTTTGTAATGCCTGTAAATATATATTTCATATTTTAAAGACCATATTGTGTTAAAGTTATTTGTTGCTGAAGAAATTTCAAATCTGGGTATAGCCTACCCTGTTAAATAGCCTATAACGTTAAATCTTACATATTAATAGACCAATTTAATCTTATTTAAAAATAACGTTAGGGTAACGTTAAAGTAACGTTATAATAAAGTTATTTAACTACGTTCTATTTCTAAGAAAACTTTCCTGGCTAACCAAAAACAAACCTTAAAAAAGAACGTTTGGGGAACCAAAAATTGTTAGCTGCAGGTTCAATGACATTCATTCATATTTAACTGTAACTTGACGTTCAAATACATTTCAGGGCCCATTTGAACAACATTACTTTATGTTCCCTCCCTTACCTGTTTTCTGAGACCAATATCTGCTCAAGCAGCTTGGCAGACTCATATGTGATTTCTACAGCAGGGGTCTGCAACAGCTGCAAGAGCAGCTCCAGACCCCCATCCAGCCGGATCCTGTTGCAGATCTCCTCTGCTACCTGTCGACCCACTGTGGGCAGGACCCAGGCCTCCTCAACCAGCTGGAAAGTCTCAGCAATGGCTCGGCGAGTCTCTTCCATATCTCCTGTATCTTTGGAAGACTTAAGCGTTTTGACTGCGGAGCGCAACGCAGGAAGAGAGACTTCTAACACGGCCTGGACGTCGGTGCTGATCCCCGGAGACACAGCCCTGTGGTCGGAGCCCGTCCTCCGGTTGTGTAGCCGACTACTGACATATCCAGGAACCGTGAGTCTGTCGGAGCTAAACATGGAGAAATAACGGCAAATCTTGCTGATATAAACGACGAGGGACAAAAACATGTATGCCAGGTGTTTGTCTGTTGTTACCACAGTTCTGATGTTTCTTTGTCTTTCAGCTGTAACAAAGAAATAATCACGTCGCGGTTAACTCATTACGTTATCAAATCGTTTAATGCGAAACAGTTTAAACCATTAACAGCGACTGTTTGCACCAAACGGCAGAATCCTGCTGATGTCAGGAAAAAATAAAATAAACGCAAATGACGTCAGAGACGTTACAAAGCCTTTAAGATACCCTTTACGAATCCACCGTTAGAAAAGGCCCTCCAAGCTTGTTTAAAAACCATCAAATACCAAGATGAAGCTGGTAGACTGACTTGATCTTTGAGGAAAAATTAGACAAAATTAGCCAGTTTGTTGATGTAGGCTACATTGACAATTCGATCAGATCTTGTCAGGCAAAGACGAATATTTCCACTGTCCTTTTGCCACACTCGGAGAGATTAGGCTTCTGTGAAAGCCAACTAAAGCGATATGCCTAGGCTACTTGTTAAATAACAATATATGATGCTGTCATATTTTGAATGAAGTCAAGATTGTTGATAATGGATGCTGCTCAAGCATCCTCAGCGTCCGTTTGTAGACCCGCCCAGTGATGTGGAGAATCAACCTCGGCATCAAAGTGGTGCTCTGCAGAGTCAAATGATGTCTAGCTCCTCCTCTCTGGACGTCTAATGGGGTGGAGGGATAGAGTTGTGGGTAGAGTTAGGGTGTGGTTAGATAATCTGTAGCATGTGTTGTTCAGTGCAATGCTTGGCTCCACCTGCTGGAGAAAGAAGATAATGCACCAAACCTACCAAAAGTGGAGCAATTAGGGGGGTGGATCAACCTCATAACACCCCATCAACCGCATAGTAAGTAACCTGGTAAAACACCGTCGGAACACATCAGAAACCACATAAAATACCTTTGAAACTGCACAACAACACACTTAAACACCCAGAACACATTAGTAACCACATAAAAAAATAATAGAAAATAAAAATATCATGTTTGTAAGCAGTTGTGCAAGGTTATGTCTGTGTGTAGATGCTGACAGGTTACAGAAAGGTAACCTGTGTCCAATGGACCTATTAATCATTCACTTTTCACAGAAGTCAACTGGGTTATTTGTCCCTATAGTGCATTCCCACATTAGTCTGTCATGGTGGACTCTGTTAAACAGACTATATCTTACATTTTGAAAGTTGTAAACAATCATTATTTGTTTTGTAATACCTTTAAATGGATCACTCAAAATAATGTAATCCACAGAAACATCCAAAGTCATTTACCAGGACCGGATTTATTAATGTTGATATTATTCAAGTAAAAGAAATGTTACATAAAGTAGTCCTCATAAAACAGCTTTGTCTTTGTTATTATTATTAGAAAGCAAAACAATCCCTGTCTGGTTTTAATGATTGCATTTGAACAAAGACGAAAACATATTGCAAAAAATAAGCAAACAAAAGAGGGTGAGTGACCTCTGAATCTATTGATCCACTGATTTCTCTTTGGTCCTGATGGTCTCAGTTGTTCAGTCACATTCACTAGACACCAGGATGAGGCTTCTGTTGCTGCTAGGACTGCTTTTCTTCACATATGCGGCTGAGCAAGGTGAGAACGCTTACTTTTTATAACGATTTGATGTATATTTTCTTTGTTATGTTGGAAATGTGCTCTTCTTCCTGTCAGAGTCGTGTATTGAGCGCTGTGAAAATGGGTTTGACGCCACCAAGAACTGCCAGTGTGACTCTATGTGCACATACTACAAGAGTTGTTGCACAGACTATGAGTCCTTATGTCGTATTAGGAGTAAGTTTACCATTGTGGTTTCATAAACCATTTCATAAACATGTGAAATGCAATGATCAAAACAGATGCATGAGAAACTATTCTTGTTGCAGCCCGTGGAGACACCTTTCCTTCTTACCCTGAGGATGATTACGAGGAGACAAATAGCACAGAGGTACCAATCAGATCCAGATCACAGCAAAGAATTTTGACCCCTTCTCCAGCAACCTTTGCTGATATATTCAGCCTATTAACACCAACTTCTCAAGTCTTGGATTCGACGTTAAATGATGACCCATCACCAGTGATTTCCACTGCTGCCACTCCAACTACACATTACCCTCTATTACCCTCCACCATCAAGACCCCAACAACAACTGCACGAACAACCTCAACTGCTGATCCCACACCAACAAAAGCCAGAGACCCTGACGCTGAGGTCTGCAGTGGCAGACCCTTTGACTCCTTCATGCAGCTCAAAAACAGCTCTATATATGCATTCAGAGGTAAGTGCCTCACAGCAAAGAACGAAAATGTAAACAGTATCCAAAATTACTTTACATTTTTTACAGTTGTAACCGTAACGTGTAGTCAGTTTTTGTTTTTGTTTTTGTTTTTGTTTTTGTTTTTGTTTTTCTGTTCCGTTCCTGTTTTACCTACCTGAGTTCCTAGTTAGTTTCCTTGGTTATTAATTAGCTCAATACCGGTTCTGTTATAGTCAATAGTCCTCTGTGTATTTAAGCCTTCAGTTTGCTGTGTTGCATTGTCTGGTATCGTTGTAGTTTTACCTGGTTGTGTTTGATTATTCCCTGTTGAATTTATTAAAGACTGTTTCTGTTCATTACTCCTTCGTCCATTACTCCGTGGCAACAGCAATATAAAAATGCACATACAATTATATTTACTACAGGTAGATTTTTTAAAATATATATATATATAAATTAATACAAAATGGGTAAGTGGGTAAAAGGAAAATAAAAGACCAAAAAATAAAAAAGGTAGTAAGATAATAAAACAAAAAGTTCTGCAGTAGTTCTGTAATTATACTCTTATCATGGTTCAATATTTGTTATTCTTCTTATATTCATTTATTCTCTTTTACACACTTGTTTTATTCAAAATGTGATATGTTTGTCACCAGGAGAATATTTTTTTGAGCTTGATGAGAAATCAGTATTACCGGGGTACCCAAAGCTCATTGAAGACATCTGGGGAATAAAAGGTCCAATAGATGCTGCCTTCACTCGCATAAACTGCCAAGGAAAGACATACATTTTCAAAGTATGAATGACCCCAAATTAATTAGTGAATACAGTGTGAAAAGTTTATTTGTGTTATTTACAATAAAGTAGCCTAAATAGTCACAATTCAAATTTGTTTAATTAAAGTTATTTAATCTGTTTAATGCGTGATTGAAAAAGACAATATTTTATTATATTATTCCCAGGGTAATAAATACTGGAGGTTTGATGATGGAGTGCTAGATGAAGACTTCCCACGGGACATATCTGTGGGATTTGAGAAGGTACCAGACCATCTTGATGCTGCCTTTGCCATTCCTGCTCACAGCCATCATGGCAAAGAGAAAGTTTATTTTTTTAAAGGTCAGACCTAACTTTAAAAAAAAAATATATATATATATATAAATATATATATTCACATTGAATTTAAATTTAATTATCATTCATTAATCTTTACTAAACAAAGTATATGTTTCTTCTTTCTAGGTGACCAGTATTACCAGTATGAGTTCAAGCACCAACCATCCCATAAGGAGTGCATTCAGATGTCATTGAGATCTCCCTCAGCACTCTTCAGCAGATACACTGATATTTACTACGACCGATGGGTTGAGCACTTCAACCAGCTCTTTGGTGGAGGTAATACTTTTTTAGGGCAAGCTATCAATATTATGCACCTGGGAAAGCTTTCATAACACAACTTTTAATTGCTTTTTTTCCAGCCCAAAGTCATCACGGTGGCCATCACTTCATCAACAAAGACTGGATTGGGATCAAATCACCTGTGGATGCTGTGCTGGCCGGCAGACTCTACGTCACTCCGAGATGGCCCAACAGAAGGCGTCAGGACAGAAATCGGCAGGATTGGGACCAGCAGTGGGGTCAACGGTATGGGCAGCAGTGGGGCTCCAGGCGCAGGCAGAATAGGTCACCATACTGGGAAACTATGGCTGAGAGGGGCATCAGCATTGGACATGAGTATGCTCAGAGGTTTGGGCAGGACAGGTGGCAAGATCAGGACAGACGCAGAGACTATTATCATAGACAAAATGACTACGATTCTGACTACAGATACAAACCTTCGGAAGACATTGTCCATGACATGCTGCACAGGCGTCAGCCCTTACAGAGTGTCTACTTCTTCAAAGGAGGTACTGAAATTTAAATGATAGTATTATATTAGCCTACCTACAGTATATTAGTATTATAATAGCCTACAGTATATTTATATTATATTATAGAAGTATGTAAAACAATTTCTTTACAGATATGTACTACAGAGTGAATCTCCGAACGAAGCGGGTTGACTATGCAAACCCTCCCTACCCAAGACCTATTGGAAAATACTGGCTTGGCTGCAAAGACACGCCAGGAGCAGAAAAGAGATGAGTCCAACTGTAAACAACTGCCATTTAATAGTATTTATCATACAGGCATGCAAAAATAAGCTGCATTTGTAAGGTCAAAAATAAGGGTGATAAGTAAGGCCTTATAGAATCTCTCCACAGATTTCTACACACATGGAACAACATCATTCATAAAGATTGTTGTGGTGATTGATTAAGCTCAGTGGACACCATGCAGTTTTTAGTCTAAAAGATAACATTTAAAATAAACAGATATATGAATTTAATGAGAATAAAAGCAATTGCATGAGAGGAATTTACTGATGCTTACAAAAGGCTGAAGTTGTCATGAGCTTCGCACTTAGGAACAGTTGTACAATCTTTCAATAAACAATGTTTTTTGATCTAAAAATATTAAGTCATTATTTCTATGTAATGCATTCATCAGCTTATGAGGTTGTGCCTATGAAAGTCCTCTCGAAAAAAATATGAACAGAAATCTCTTTAAAAAGGTCTAGGCTTCTCCAGCACAGTAAAAGGGTGTTTCTTGTCATTTTTGCTGCCAACTACCAATATCATTTAAATTTCCAGAAAGTGTTTTGGCACATTTCATCAGTTTATTGTGGTTTCTTTCTCTATCCAAAGACTGAGTACTGCCAATATCAAGCAATTGAATGTATCTACATGACCCCATATTACAAGTAATCAGTGTCATTCTGCCAAGAACAACTGTGCTGTAGCGATGCATGTAAAGACTAATCTTTATATATCTCGCATAGAGAAAGAGATGCCAAAAAGCAAGATATTCAAATACACACTTACACGGCCTTAAGATAAAATGCTCTTTGAGGAGAACCAAGACGCAAGCCAATAATATTTTTTCTGTATTGTTATGAAAGTTATTTCATGCATAATTGCTGCAGGGTTCATATCTTGGCCCAGGACCAATTTACACTACCGTTCAAATGTTTGGTGTCTGTACGATTTTTTTGTTTATGTTTTTGAAGTAGTAGAATAGAATGTTTCTAACAATGTAAAAGTCTTTACTGTCAAAAGTCAGTCTTTTGATCAAATTATTGCATCCTTTCTGAATAAAATTATTATTTATTTTAAAGGTGCCCTAGAATGTGAGATTGAATTTATTTTGGCATAGTTAAATAACAAGAGTTCAGTACATGGACATGACATACAGTGAGTCTCAAACACCATTGTTTTCTCCTTACTTAAATCTCGTTTTTGAAAAACACCCCTGAAAAATAGGCGAATCTCCACATAACACCGACTGTGACGCAACAGTCGGGATCATTAATATGTACTAATCCAAAAATTTGCATATGCCAGCCCATGTTCAATGCCAGGCGGAACTGCGCAGCCGAAGCATAGCAGTTGCTCAGTGTTTGGATGTACACATGAACACAAAAGTATTTTTTAGTTCCTTCATCCGAGCCTCTGAAGAAACAATGGCTTAATTTTATTTTCTCTGGAAATTTCCAAACATTTCACCGACGACTGTTTCCTCAACTTGGGCCAATACAGAGCTGGCCTCGGATCAGCTACCAAGCAACACTTTCTGATGTGTAATTGTTCAAGTTCAGACAGGTAATCTTTCTCTCAAAATCATTCAATACTGTTTATGCATCAGTAAGTCAAGCCAGTGACTAAAATATCAACTTCACGTTGTTTCTTTTAGTAGGATGAAAAAAAACGTATTTAAATTGTGAATAAAAATCATATACAGAAAGCGATCAAAGAACAATCTTTCCACAACGCGAGTTTATCTGGACACTTGTAATAACCTAGTAATAACCTAGAATACTGTCTAACACTTGATGGCTGCTCTGTTAAAGGGGTCATGACATGAGAAACCAAATTTGCCTTGATCTTTTGGTATTTAAGAGGTCTTTGTACCATTAAAACCTCCTGCAAGTTTAATAGCTTAAGACGTCCTCCTCATTATAAACGAACCATTTATTTAATCAAGCTCTAAATACAGCTCGTTCTAGATCCTCTGAACTTAGTGACGTCACGGTACGAAGTGACGTACCAGTCGTTTGCATATGACCGCCTCCAGCGCAAGACAACTACGCCTCATTTGACATCATCGCATGCGTTGACGTGCAGCGAGTGGGTCTGTTTACAAGATGACTGCGATGCCACGCATTTGTGCTGTTCCTGGCTGTGGACAAACAACATGTTTGAATGCTGCCGAACGATCCAGACGTCAGGGAAAGCAGTTGCAGTTTATTTGCAGCATATGCAGCCCACCAAAGCCTTATTTGGTGAGTGATGTAGATGAGTGTGACAGGGCGCATGTTACTGAAAGAACGACAAGAGAGAGAGAGCCCCGGCCGTGCGCGGGCCTTCAAACTGTCTTGCTCTCCCTCTCTCTCTCCCTCGCGCATATGAATCAAAATCAATTGAGAATTGACATGATGGTAAAAGATCGGAAGACCGAAGTTTCACGTGGCGGAGAATTGTGTAGCCTACATGTGATACAAAATTATTAATGTTATTAATTTATGCATAAGCAGCACTGACGTTAGCCAATCATAACAATGGGCGTTAACACTGAACTCTTAAAGGGTTAACACCTCCAAAACAGACTGTTTGAATCAGAGGGGGAGAAACCGGGTGGGAAAAGGTCATAAATCACCATAGACTGTAAAAAAATATGGACGTAGTATCCGTGACGTCACCCATAGGTTTCTGAAGAGCGTTTTTGAAGCCTAAAGTGGGCGGGGCCGGCCGTCGCCATCTTGGCAGCGCGTCACCTCTCGTCAATACCGGATAAAATAAAATGGGCAGAGGCGGGTCGTGGGTGGAGCAGAGGTGCTAATGCTATATGCTACTGGCCTCGCGCTAAAGTGACAGCTGATTGAAGAATTAAAGCCAATAGTTAAAGTTCATTTTTTTGCCTTTCGAAATATTATAATAGTTAAAAGACGTAACTAAAAGTGAGACTATTTGCTTTACTTTTTTTATCAACTTTATTAATCCCAAAAGGGGCAATTAGTTAAGAGCATGTAGGCTATACAACAGTACATAGATCACACACATTTCTCACAACATACAAGCAGTCAACTATGTGTATCGTGATGCATTATTATTCTGATAGTTAAAAATGTATTATCATGCAGACAGTTACTACAGTATTGCTCTGAGCTTGTGCGTGTGACAGTAATTCATGCACATAGGCCTACATGTCAGTCAGCATGGCATCGCACGTCAAGTTCAAGTTCGTCCGGGAAGCAGACACACTCTGTCAGTTCAAAGCTAGACTAAAAACACATCTCTTTGACCTAGCATAGGCCTACACATAATACACTATAGACTTCTATAATTCAATGTTAGGCTCCATAGATTGGTCAGCCGGAACTGGGAACACTTCCCTTAAATCTTGATGTACTCGTTACATCATAAGAAGAATGGCATCTACGCTAATATTAGTGTCTTTGTTTATCCCGAGGTTTTCCCGCAGCCTGCCGGATCCAGGCCGTGTCCAGATCTGACGAGGGAGCTTTAATTGCCTGGACCCGATGACAATGCAGTGCAGTGCCAACTATCCTCTCCCTATGGAGGATCCCTTTCCCACTCTACAGATTAAGCGTTGTTGAAAATCCGGCTCGTGTACCCCGAAGTGATAAAATAAAACAAAATTCTGTATCAAAATTTATAGGCAAGACAAGTAGGCCTAGTTTTGTTTAGGCATGGGTTGTATGGAATTGCAAACCTGCGCACATATTTTCAAAATAACTATAGAATCAATTCTTAATGCGCATGTGAACGCCGTCAGCGTTAATCACAGGTTCGCGTTTAAAGCCTGTTTAGAGAGAACGGCGTCGTACTAGTGGCCCCTAATTTGATAAATCAACATTTCAATGGAGGTGAATCAATCAAAACTAACTTTAGCTGGAAATAACATTATTCAAGAACCGCTATAAAGCCAAAACAATCTCTGTTACCTTAAATTATATGTTTATCTCTGTAAAGCTGCTTTGGAACAATCCATTGTTAAAAGCGCTATATAAATGAAGATGACTTGACTTGCCAAACTCGTTATGAATTCAATGACGCACGTTACACTGCACAACGAACCTCTTACTGTATTTACATGATCGTGTTTGTATTGGTGAAAAGCATTAGAGAGAGTGCAGGAACTGCATTGCAGTGAAAAGATCTTCATTCTCGCAATCAACAGACTGTCCTCTGCTTGCTCAATGCTCAGTCATCACGGCAACATTGTATGTGATGGGAATAGATCTAAATACTTTAAAAACATCTCACGATTCGTTAATCTCGAAACGTATCATAGCTGTAGTAAAATTATTCGAGAGTTTCACATGTAATACATAGCTATTTCATATGCAAGCATGTCAGCTAATCAGGCCGGTTCCACACAGCAGACACGCCCCTTCAAACAGAGCGTTCAAATCAGAGGCTAAAATCAGGCTAGGAAAAATGCATTTTATTTCTAAATTATGACTATTTTTGATCTAAAAACATACTAACATTATAAGGGCAACCCAGGAAACATAAAATAAAAAAAATAAAAACATTCTAGGGCACCTTTAGAAAAAAAAGAAACATATTGACAGTGTATGTAAACAGTTAATTATGGGTTATAAAGGGAGCATGAAATATAATGAAAATATATCAACAAAAAATTTTCGATGTAGATGTTTATGCAGTTTATGTAAAACGTACATACAGTACAACTTAAAATGGAAATATTGCCCTTTAAATCAATGACTTTAAGATTCAGGAATATTATGAATGCTTTACATAAACATTCTCATAACTTGGCTCATTTTCTGCTTGGTCCATAACGGTTTCATTAATAATAATCTCTGAAGAGGTGTAGACCCCATCAGACGGAGCCACAGTCTCATAAGCGTGCTCTGTCAGAGCGTCTGTCTCACAATCTACTTCAGTGTCTTGCTCCACCTCTAAACTATGGAGGGTTTCGCTCTCTGGGACACTTTTTAAAATAGAGGACAAGGGCCTCTTCGGGGTGCTGTTCTCCTGAGGAAAGTCTGTTGCCCCTACTGTGCAGGGAGAGCTGAGGGAGCTATGTTTCCTGCAACTTGGTTTCCTCATGACCACCTCTGATTGGCCGGACCCAGAAGTTTGCTCCCACGCACTGGCCCGTGCTCCCAGTTTCTTCCGCGGGGGCTTGGCAATCGCCTGCCCCCTGCCTTTGGGCTGGGCAGCCTCCTCTTTTTGTCTCTGGAGGCTGCCTAATCTGCGCAGCATCGCCTGAACGGGCCCTTCTGAAGGCGGCTCTTGCTTAGCCATCTTTTGGGTGTTCCCTACAGTCACATAAACAGTTGTTAACTTCTCTGAATCTGCATCTGAATGGCTGCCATCAGATGGCTGGGTGTTCTTCCTGGTATTGGAAAGTGTGCGTCGTCTCCCACCGGGCACCGTGAGGTGAGTCCTGAGCGGGCCAGAACTATATCTTCCCGAGTCAGATTGTGATGTTTCAGAGGCAGCTGCTTGCTCCTCAGAGGAGATGCTCTCCTCATTGTTTTTTTCTTCTTTTTCTGTTTCTATCTCACCATGGTTTCCCTGTCCTCCTTGCAGGGCAGAGATCATCAGCACACCCCAGGCTTTGGGTTTCCGAGTAGTTCCTGACAGATCTTGGGTCGAGCTACGGCGCTCTTTAGAGGTGAACTTTGTGCCCTCTGCAAAAGATACCGAAGGGCGTTTGGATTTGGCAATGCTGGAGGTACGAGGGATACCAAAATCTTGTGACATGTCCTCGCTGCTGAAGGTTGATGGGTCAGGGAAGAAGTTACACTTGGAGTTCAGCTCCTGAAGCTCTCCACCGGCCACTGTAAGAACATCTGTGAGAGACAGTGTAAACACGAATCAGTATATTGCTCAGAAGTAGCTCTTACATACTTTCACATTGCAGTTGATTATGGCGCAAATCTGACTTTCTTCCCTCACAATAGCTGTGGTTCCATCCAAAGTTGCAAAATTAACTTAGCGCTAAATTGGATTTTTGCATTAAAACATTTGCGAATAAAGCAGCATTTCCATCCAATGAGTCGAAGAGAACAAAATCCTCACTTCCTGATAAACTAGCACTAAATATCACAAATAAACATTTTTCAAATTTATGCACATCTTGCCATATCCATCCAGCAGGGTTTTTTTTAGCGATATCCCAAAATGTGCTTAAAAATAGATGGATGGAAACAGCTAGTGACTCATCTGATTTTTGACAGTGAATAACAAATATTATATGCTAAATATGACTTCTTTCTTTTTTTGCAATGTGGCTTTAGTGTGAACAGTCAGAACATAAATTCAAATTTTTGCGAACTCTAATATAATGATTTATGAATTTGGGGTATGTAAGAGTTATTTTAAAAAGAAGAAATTAGTACTTTCATTCAGCAAGGATACATTAAATTCATTAAAAGTGACAATTATTTATAATGTTACAAAATATTTCTGTTTCAAAAATGTTCACATTAATATAACACAAACAAATTAAGCGGCATAACATTGATAATAATAAGAAATGTTTTTATGAGCACGAAATCAGCATATTATAATGATTTCTGAAGGATCTGAAATTAAGCTTTGCATCACGGGAATAAATTACATTTTAAAACAATAAAATAGAAAAACATTATTTAAAAAATGTAATAATGTTCCACAATGTTACTGTTTTTTTTTTACTGTATTTTTGATTAAATAAATGCAGTCTTAAAAAATGATGTATGAATGGTGTATACATATACACATGCATATGTGTATATATATTCACATTAGGTTACATTGGATAGATATAAGTGTTCTTTCAATATTTATAATTTAATATGAACTTTTTAAATTTAATATAACAAAATATTATAACATATCAAATATTATTAAATATAATTGATTTATTAAAGAGATCTCATTTAGGGATTGTCTTATGGGAGCTCACAATAACAACTAAAAAAAGGAACAACCAAGGCAAAACCCAAAGCTGCTGCCATAACTAGAGTAAAAAGGACATTGAGACTAGAAATATAACTACCTTCCCTGGGCGGTTCACTGTAAATGGCCTCTCCTTCATCATCAGTTTCAAATGAATCAGTCACCCAGCCGGATGATGGCTGCTCAATGAAGCTGTGGTTAAATGTGAGCTCGGGATCATGATGAGAGACTGAAGACACAGCGGAGAACATTATAAGTCCACTTACGTTCACCAAAACACAAACTCACTTGCATATGTTTCTCAGTGACAGCTGCAAATGAAAATAGATGCATTACCTGTAACCCTGGGTAAACCAGATGACCAAAGAGTAATGCATGGCATAGCTGAACCCATGTTGGCCAACACAGTGTAAACATGGTGCTTCATGCGGACAGTAGGGCTCCCATCCCCAACCGCCACTCTGAAGGACAGATTTAGCAGAAGATTTTCTTACTGTTTACAAAATTAAAGGACATTTTTTGTATTAAATCAGCTGCCAGATAACAAATTCATACCCTTCCTTCCTGTTGACTGGCCTGCCGCAACAGCAGCAGCAAAACAACAAGGCGAGTATTAAAATGCACAGAGGAATCAAAAGCCCTGCTATGAGACCTGCTCTGCTACCTAGCAGACAAACACACACACACAAATGAATAAGGGGGATGTGGATACCCGCTGTGAAAACCAACTGTAGTGTCTGTACATACTGTTTGGACAAGCCCCTGTGGCTGGATGGCAGGCATGCTTCCCACAGTCACATGTGAAGGAGCAGTTGACGCCATACAGGTTAAGAGGACATGAGCTGTTACAGCTACAGAGATTGAACGGTGAGAGACACTCATTTGAATCTTATACCAAGTTAAAAACAACCTATAAATACCACTGTACCCTCACCTCTCACCCTGGAAACCAGGAAGACAAATGCAACTTCCTGTCACATGGTCACAGTGGCCATGATAGCAGGTTTTACACAGGAAGCGGCAGCCATCTCCGTAAGTACCATCTGTGCAGGGTTTGTCACATCTGCAGAGAGGGAGAAGCCCAAAATAAAGTCAACTAAAAGATATAAAAACCACCCCGTGTCAAAATCTAAGATAGCTCAATAGCTAGATGCACACAAGAAAAAATACAATGTGTACAGTGGCCCAAAAAAGTGTTTGGACATTTAAGACACACTTAAAATGAATTTGATTGCTGTAGATAATAATGCTTGTTAGGCTTTAAATTAGGTATCGCCAGATTTCTCAATTCAGTTCAATTCCATTTTCATTTGATAAAATCCATATTAATTTAGGTATTCTGTTACATAAAGTTTGCTTACATAGGAAAGAAATCTATTGGTGTAAATTATGCCCTGCAGTGTTTCTGACTTGTTAAAACCTATACCTCTTTTTTTTTTTACTATTAAATAGACTGGCTTATTAAGAGTCATTTATTTGTGAATGGGACACTGGTTGTGCTGTATGTTGTTGATTCACTTTAAAGAAACAGCTCATAAGAGTCATTTGTTCGTGAATCAAACTACACTGGCCAGACTGTGTGATGTTTCCGATTCACTAAAAATAACTAACTCATAAGAGTCGTTTGTGAATCAGACTACACTAGTCATGTAAGGACCTATCAGCCAGGACATCTAGAGATTCATGAACAAACTAGATATTTCTGCGACAAGGTTTATCATCTAATGTGATTAAGTGCATACATTTTAACTGTCCTTTTTAGGCCACTGTAGTTTGCCACAGTAAATAAGACAATAGGATGTTCTTTTCAGAGATGAATCCCAACTGATCTTTACCTTGGTCTAGTCCACCCAGTATCACATTGTAAGCATGCTCCAGTTTCCGGGTCACATGGGTCCATATTTCTGCAATGCGGACAAACCTTTTGGCAGCGATGGCCATAATAACCTGCAGGACAGCTCTGGTCACAGCGAGTGCCATTCCACCCTGGTGCACAGGCATCACACAGCCCGTCCTGTTTAGAGCAAGACCTGCCTCCTTCACAGTGTCCACAGCTACACTCACACACAGATAGGAGAACAGAAATCATGGATGAACCAAAAATTCATGCTATGTTTTTAATCTTGCCTTTTTCCCTCACCTCTCCTTACAGCCTCTGCCGTACTTTCCACTCTCACAAGGCTCATTGCAGACAGAGCCTTTGTAACCCGGGTAGCACAAACAGGTGCCAGTTTGCAGGTCACAGTTGGAATGGCTGAGATTACAATTACAACGGCGGTCACAGGACGGACCCCACCAGCCACGAATGCACTGACAGGCCCCTGTGCGCTGCTGGCAGGGGGACACAAAGCAGTTGCATCGCAGGCTGCACTTTTGGCCCCAGTAGCCCTCATTACACAAGCAGCGGCCTGTGGCTTGGTCACAGGTGGATGTAGCGGTGTGGCACTGACAGGCTTTGGAGCAAGTGGACGTCCACCAGCCCTCCTCACAGGTGCAGTTGCCGTAGACAGGGTCACATTTCCCATGACGTGCACATTTGCAGCTGTTTTGGCACAGGTTGCCCCAGCGGTTAGACGGGCACGAGCACTCACCCTTGACTGGGTCACAGAGCCCATGAGGGTGACAGGGGCAAAGCTCACGACAATCCGCCCCCCAAAATTCACGAGGACAACCTGCGGAGAAATACGAATTCAGATCCGTACAATAACTAGAATCGCACCACGATGAAAACAATTGAAAATAATATTAACATTATGTAAAAAATATAAATTATTTATTCCGTTTTGTTTAGTCAGAGATACTTTTTATAGAACAGTTAGTTGCTGTCCTTGAATTTGAAATCATCAATTACATAATTACACCATGCAGTAGGTGGCAACAAACGAACGTCACGAGTCACTGAATCATTAATTCAACAGATTCATCTAAACACAGTAATTCATTCAGGAACGTCACTACTGTGTGTGCACTGATTTATGAAGCTTTTAAACATTTTATGAATATTTTTATTTTTGTTTAAAAAAGCCCTGTCTAATCAGAAAAACAAAAACATTAATTTATATTTCATGTAGATTACATTTAATATATTACACTTTTAATTTAAAGAAAATATTAACTGGTTTTTAAGTGCCATACATGTAAATGCTAAGGTTTCGTTGCATTTAATTTTGAGCAGCAGGTGCCGACAGCCTGTTTGTTTCGCGTGCCTCTTAACAGTGAATCATTTTGCGAAGCAATTGATTCAGAGTTTCGAAAAGCTTCGTTTCTCCCATACTGTTTGGAAACAGCTTGATTCTGCTATGGAACTATTTTAGTTGACGGAGGGAAAACAAAGTAACTGGCAATATTGTGTCTAAAAATGTAGGTAACTCAATATTAAATGCTAATTGTTGATACGAAGCAGAATCACTTGTATCACGCCACACTTGTATCAGGCATTCTTGCTCGTTTTTCAAATCTCTAACCTAAAGGCCACAGCTGTAGTCCTACAGTCTTGAAAACAGAAACCTAGGTGATGATATCACTTACGGGTTTTGCACTGGTACCCGTAAAATCCAGGTTTACATCGACAAAGTCCAGGGTAAACACACACTTCGTCCTCCAGACAGGCTCTTTCACCCTCACAGAGGGCTGAGAAAACAAAAAGGGAGACTTTACAGACAACATTAACTGAAACCGCAACTTCACAAAACTGCTGACACCTACAGGCCCACAGGAAACGGGCCTGGTGTGAGGCATCGATAAAACAACAATTTAATACATTTTGTATTAAACTATACATCTACAGATGATATACTCACGGACAGTGCATTCATCACCACCATTTTGGCCCCATCCAGGACAACATGTGGGAGAAGAATCCCTGTTTAGAAAATATAGAAGACATATTCTACAATCTACTTTCCTAATAAATAGGGAAAACAATATAAGTAGGAAATTGAGAAAAATAAATATAGGGTTCATAACATAAGAAACCTCTTATAAATCACAAACAAGAACTCCACTGTTTCTCTTAAGCAGTTTGAGATTAAATTGAAAAAAATTAAGACATCTCAGATTTTTCTCCAGACAAAAGTAGCTACTATAGAGTTTCAGAAGAGATTCAGTAGTCTCTCAAAATGATCTAAAAATGTCCCAATATCTATGATTTTTTATTTGATCAAACATTTCACATTAAAACTATAAAACTGTCTTGTCAATGCGATTCACTTTCATTTTATTGTTCTCTATTATTACTGGCCTATATGTAGAACAGTGACACATTGACACATTTCTTTTTAGGACATCTAGACAATGATACTTCAGCATAACTGAATTCTGGGCCAGTACCTGATATTGAGGCAGATATTCTTCCCGGTTGGAGAGAGTCTCTGAGCTGAGCATTGGACACACGTGAGCATCAGTCCGAATAAGGTCAGAAAGGTGTCCATCCCCTCTGGACCGACCAAAACCAAACCCCCTCTCCTACCACGGCACCAGTCCAGGCTAGTTCTGTACTTCTGGAATAGAAAAGATCCAGTCCCGTCTCTGTAGCAAAATGAGCTCTCCAATTCCCTTTGTTTCCTCTGCAAGTTTCCTGAGGAAGAAAAGCCAGCTTCCTCTAATTCAACAAGCCACTGCTTGTTTAAAGACAAAATCAAGGCCCAGAATTTCAGGGAGGAGTTGTAATTTGTAATGGTCAGTCTTCCTGCCAACATTTTCTCATCCTTACCAATTACTTTCATATGTAAAAAAAGAAATACAAATAAAATACAAATATTAGAACATTTTACTGACTATAAATGGACTTTTGTTCAGAATACAATGATCTCTTCAGGTCAAAAATCACACACACAAACATCACAATAACCCCTAAAGATTTTATTTAGCTTTATAGCACTTTAACAAACATGTTTGCAAAAAATAAAACAGTAAAAGGTCAGTATAGGTCTCATTAACTTTTATTTCCAAAGTCCAAAAATAAACAGATGAGTCACAGACAGCTAAGGAATACAGAATTCAGCTAAGGGCCTTTAAAACACATGGGCACCCATTATCTCTAATTTCCTCCTGAGGAAACACAGACTTCCTCTCAATCAGGGAACACCAGCACGCATACAAAGTATATTTGAATCACATCCACATTTTTGCTTCTTATTTCAGATGAATTGCTGAAGAGGTACCAACTTATTAAAGAAATAGTTCACCCAAAAACTAACATGTTGTCATCTTTTACTCACCCCCACGTTGTTTCAAACTTTTATGACTGACTTCTGTGTAACACAAAATAAGATGTTTTGAGGGATATCCAGTGTTTTTTATCTGTACAATGGAAGTCAATGGTAATTAAAACGGTTTGGTTTGAACATTCTTCAAAATTCTTAACATGTGTCTTAATATTTATGTAATCCTTTTGGGTTCTGCAGCAGAGTCAAACAGGTTTGGAATGACATGAGGCTGAGGAAATTATGACGGAATTGAAATTTTTGTGTGAACTCTCCCTTTAACAGATCAGACAATTAACATTTAATTAAACTTTTAAGCATCGCTTTTTTAACACCAGGTTAACAATCGTGGACATCTCCACAGAACTACCATTGCTTGACATTAAAAAAAAATGGCTAGATGCAAATATTAAAATGATTCTATTTAAACACATGCTGAAAATCCTTATAGATATCCTTAGATATAGATATACTTTTTAGGGGCAGCTAATGTTTTATCAACAACAAAAAAATACTTGAAGAACATGATTGAATACAAAATACTCTAATGCCCCCTATTGACATAAAAGGGTCAGTGTGATTATCTCTGATAGTGATTGTAATACAATGTCAGTATCTTTGGTTAAAATCCATATTAAATATACTCTCTATAAAAATAGCTGCTATAATTTTCTCTAGCTTCCATCCAGACATCGAACATATAATGCCAGGTGTATTATGATTATCAAAACACTGCAGATTACACCCATGTTTTTAAGTGCACCAGTCTGCAGTCATTTATGCACCACCAAATGAAATTGCAGGAATAATTATTGTTTCCAAAGCCTCCTACAGCCCTTCCAAGTCAATTTCCCAATAAACAGCTTATTACATATAGCCCCGCCCCAAACACATGCCATTGGTTGAGCCAGAAGTGGGCCTTGAAATAGCAATATTTTGGAAGTGGCACAATACCATTGTTTACACTCATTGGAAAAGCAAATGTCTCACTTACAGTTGTATTAGCATATTAAACTGTAATAGGAGAAAGTGAAACAAATGATACACTTCACCTTTAACTATATATACACACTCATTGAAAAGTTTAGGGTCAGTAAGATTTGTTTTTTAAAGAAATGAATACTTTTCCAATTAAAAGATGAAAAATATAATGGTTTCCACAAAATTATTAAGAAGCACAAATGTTTACAACATTGATAAACATTGATATTAATAAGTAATGTTTCTTGAGCACTAAATCAGTTTATTAGAATGATTTCTGAAGGATCATGTGACACTGAAGACTGGAGGAATTATGCTTTGCCATCATAGGAATCAATTATATTTTAAAATATATAAAAATGGAAAACAGTTGTAATAATACTTCACGTTACTGTTTGTACAGTATTTTTGATCAAATAAATGCAGCCTTGGTGCTCTTGAAATTTTACCGACCCCAAACTTTCGAACAGAAGTGTAAACAACTAACAACAAAATATGGGACTGACAGTCTAAACTCATCTTCAGGTCTTCTCTTGAGTGACCATCAAACTCAACTCTAGCTATCCGCTAATTTAACAAAAGCCAAGTGCTGACTTTTTATACTACGAGTAAAAATGACGGCTTAGGCAAAAACCATAAAAAAATCCATGTTTGTATAACCAAATAGATAGAGAAATAGTTCTCTCAATACAATCTTCAGTCCGTTACTTCGTCCGAAACCTAAATGAGATCAAGAACATATTTTGAAAAACCCAGGTAAGGATGAGTGGCAGATGGGGTGGTTCTCAAGAGGAGCTGAGGGTTTGTGTCTCTCCCTCGACTCCCTGCTCATCTGGATCGATGATTTCCCATGTGGAGCTGGATGTCGGAAGGTCAGAGGGCTGGGAACCGGAGCTCTTAGTAATACTGGACCGCGTCAGGAAACCAAATCTAAAGGTTTGAGTCAGAGGAGATAAGAGAGCTTTAAATCACTGAGAGACGAATGATAGAGGGGGATTTCAGTACTATGTTTAGTTCAGTTTCAGTAGCTAGTTGGCACGCTCAGTTACTAAGGTTACTAAGCTGAAGAGAGAAATGTGATTAAGAGATCTCTAAGATCAGCTTAGAGTTTTTTCCAGGAACATATAGAAAAAATGTTGCTAAGAGCCAGAATATACAGTATAAATTGTTGTGTGTGTATCACACAAATTACTGCATACAATACACTTTCTCTTTATAAAAAGACTAAGAGTCTTATTTAAAAATGTGTAATACATGAGTATATTGTCAGTTCCACAATACTTAAAGTCGCATGCTTTTTACCAACATACATTTAAAGGAAAAGTTTAACAAGCCCAACCTGCCCCACAGGCTACAATGTACAAATGTCTGTCATCTAACCTAAAAACTGTAAACCAAAAAAGTAAATGTAAAAACAAATGTCTGTCACGTAACCTAAAATGTGGTAAGAAATGTAAACAATGTAAATGTAAAAAAAAGTGGTAACATCTAAATTAACCTTGGTAACAAATTAAATTTGGCCCAAATTATTATTTAATACAGATTCATTCATACAGTAATTTATAAGGATAAAATCACTTAAATGTACTTATTAAAGGTATGTAATGTTTGCACAACTAGCAGCAATCAAAGACATTACAAAAAATACTGCATAAAAACTGTTATACTACATAACAACATTGAAAAAAACCTCAACAGCAACCATAACAAGTGCAGATATTTTACAGCATAGAAGCATGTCAGAAGCATTTCTGCTGTTGGCTACATCTTAAACTACAAAAACAAACTAAACCTTTCACACTCATAATGCATTTATATTGCACCCAAGACTGGTGGCTTATCCCATAACCCAATTCTACTGAAACAAATTCTTCTGACCTACTTCACTAAAAATGGAAGTAGATTGTTGGACTGGAATCAGTTATTGCTATAGGTCTGTCTTGTTTTAGCATGAATGCAGCACTCACATGTTTCTGATGCGTGAGTCCCGGGGTCTGTTGTCAGTATCGATGTCTTCATTTACACTCCTCTCAAACAAAGGGCCATCTGTCTCATCTCTATACGAGAGTGAAACATAGTTAAACATAACATTAAATCACTGTATACTACCAGTATGTTTGTGGCATGTACTCACGTGCTACATTCGCTAACAGGTATGCCGAGCATTTTAGACTTTATGACGGTCCTCTGCTTCTTTATGGCAGAGCGCACGGCATCGAGTAAAAACCCTGGGCATCTCTCATCATTCAGGATTTCCCTAAGGAAAGACAGAGAAATGTGTGTACGTATTGAGAAAGGATGTTGTGCTGATATAAAGGTTAGAAAGCATCACAAATGCATCTGTCTCACCTTTGGTAATATGCAAGCTCCTCTTTCACCAGAAAGAGATTGGCCTTCAACTCGTTCCTCTCAAAAAGCATTTCCCGTACTTCCATCTTGGTAAAACAAGGCCGATTTGGATCTTTCAAGTCAATGATCATCTTATCTGTGAGGTCAATTGCTGAACTGCTCTAAAGGAGGCAAAGGTGGAATTATAGGAGTGTGTGAGTCAAATACCATAAATGTCTTAAGCACAGTTGATAATGTGCAGCTGATTCCATTTTTAAAAAGACAATTTGATAGCACTTTTACAGTGTTTGTGGGACACATTAAATCATAAACCACAATCATTAAACTAAAAACAAAAAGTGTGGTACACAGTGGTGCCTAAATAAGAGGTTTAAGTGAGTTCATAAACACTCAGAATTAAATTTAAATTAAGTTTAAAATTATAAATAAATAAAAACAGCTGAATATTAATATAAAGGTAATTTAATAATATTTAACTGTAAAATAATAAATGCAACCAGTTCCTTTATAAATCATTTATATTTTTTCATATTATAATCAATATTATTAATTTTTTTGTTAATTACTAAAAACTTATATTAAGATAAATTAACTCAATTTAACTTAGAACTAAATTTATATTAAGATCAATTTTGAAACTAACAGTTTAATATAAATATTAATAAAACATGCATTTTATAATACATACATTATATATTTTATAATATTTAAATGTAAAATAATAAATAGAATAGTTCTTTTCTAAATAATTACTAATACTTATTTATATTATATAAAAAATAAAAATGATATATATATTATTTATATAAAATAATTTATATTTTTCAGTTTTTAATCATTACTAAAAGCTTATTTGATTTCTGAATTTAAATCATCTGTTAGTCTAAGACAAATTAACCAAATTAAAATATAAATTAAGTTATTTAAAATATCAATTTTAAAATTAATAAAATAAATAAAACAGTGTAATGTAAACATTAATATAAAATAATTGAATATAATATTTAAATATAAAATAATTAAACAGTTATTTACTAAATAATGCTACAGATCTAGTTCAGTGCATCAACTTATTTCTTTGCCGTTTTTGTTAATTACTAAAAGCTTTTATTTATTTCTGAATTTAAATTATCTCTGTTGATTAAGATCAAACTAAAGTGAAAAAGATTCTGACAAGGTTTTAATGTCAGAATTTAATCAAGCATCCTGAAATGTTTATAAGCTGAAGGGGGAGTTGTGCACAAACATGCCCGTTACACTCCTGCGAGGGCAAACATGACCTATATATGCCAAATCCAACCAACCAAAGTGGAATTTAGGCCCTGCGCCTGCGGTAGTACATACCAATACCTAACCCCCCCCCTCCCCCAAGAGGAACGAAGTAGCTTCTGTCTCATTATGCTTTTAGGAAATACAAAAATGATGAATACCCACAATCCCACATATAAACCCAATACAGGACAGCTAATTTGTTTGTAAGAATCTAAGTAATATTAACTTGACTAACCGTTTCAGCAGCAGTATTCACGCTGGCTCTTTCTAGTTGTGAGTTCAGGCGCTCTATCTCTTTCTGTTTCTCACACAGGTCGGCCTCCATGTCAGCCTTCCTCTCCACTGCGCTCTTCAGCTGAGTCTGTATGATGTTCTGCTTGTGTCTGAGCTCTGCATTTATCTTCATTAGCCGCTCCTGCTGCTCCTGGAGCTGAACAACAAACACACACTCAAACTGATTTTGTAAAAGTAAAAGTTAAGTTCATTTTCTCTAAAGCTATAAATTTGCAGTTAATTGTCTATGCAATTGTCTACTATGTGGAACTGGTCTGATCAGTTTTATAACAAAAACCAGGCAAACATAAAACGGGAAACTATTAACCTCAGCTCCAAACCACAGGTATACGCTTCTGATGCAATTCATGAATAACTACTTGTCATCCACGACTGATGACATGACACTTTTCTTATTTTGTCACAGTTGCTCTGCGAGTGACACAATGTTGGCACTGTGTTTTAAATTCAACAAATTGATGTTGCAAAAACTAAACTAGTTCTGATGAAAAGACTAGTCTGTTTTACAGTGGGTGAAAAACCTGGTTACCAGAATTAATTTCTAGAGGGACAGTGAAAAGAAATATCATTCTTTCATTTGCTTTCATTTTAAGTGCAAGAAAGCAACATTTTGGAGTATAATAATAATAGCCCCTTGTAACCCAAAGGTTCGTGGTTCAAAACCTGGTGCCCCTGATAATTGATTTGAGCAACTCAGGTTATATCAGGGCAGTTTTATCAGACACATACCGCTTCCACCTCCTTGGACATGCTAGATATCTCCTGAACTTTCGCTCTCAACTCATCACGCTGCTTATCCACCACTTCCTTCAGCTTGAGCATCACCTCTCGTTCCTGACGCTGTGTGCGGTCTAGAGAAAAGATCAGATTTTAAAATACTGCATGCAGACAGATGCAGATAATGTTGTAAAATAAGAAATTTCAAATGCAGTTTGAATTACGGATGAATTTTACATTGTGTACTGTCCCTAAATAAACAAATAATGTCACAGTTTCCTGAATTTCATGCGTTTGACAAAATAAATGTTTTTGCCATACAAATTAAAAGCAAATGTTAACAGCTCCTGGAATCTGACAACAACATTCCTGACTGCTGACCTAACAGTAATAAATGGAGAAAAACTCCTCCCTTTAAATAAGATAAATAGCTTTATTCAGTCTGAAACTTGTCCCACAGAATATGAAAGCTCAATTGCTCAGAGAAGTTGTATTCCTCCCTACATTTGGACTTTAGTTTATACTGTACACAACAATAAAAATTTAACTTAAATTGGTGCTACAAGGAAATACAATGAGTCTGTAATAATTTAAAGACATTTAAGACCCTGGATAATACCTTCCTTGAAAAATTAACAATTCAATATTTTGAAACACTTTTCAATATGTATTGACAAATTTGTTTTTTTGTATTTTATTGAAGATAATTCACCCAATTTTAAATGCATGTCATAGATCTGACTGTGAAGGATTTATCTATGTAGATGTTTAAATGTATAAAAAAAAAAATAAAAAAAAAAAATGTGTCACCAAAAAGTCATAACTGGATCTTTCGGTGAAAGTGACAGACTTCTCCCATCAAACGACTGCAAGCTTGTATTCATCTGCCTCCACTTTTGAGTGCAATGCCCACATCTCAAATTCCAATAAAAAAAATGTATAGAACCACGCATTACGTTTTCTTTTCAGATAACCCATTACAGTCGGCACTCGGCATATGTACATCACAATACAGGAAAAAAAAGTTACTTCCGTGACTTTAGTACGACTGATCATCATTCCACTACATAATTAAGACCATCAAAACATTTCATGATGCCGATGGTTTCCATTCCAGAAAGTGTAGTTCGTTTACTGTTACACTGGAAATGGCAATTACACTGATATTCATTATTCATTTATAAATGAACAAACTCATGTCTTCATTTAAATATTGTTATGTGCGTCCCAGGTCATTTTACCTTCTTTGGAGTGTGTGCATTGTAAGCGGGTCAAAAGCTCCTGGTTCTCTTCCTTGAGCTGATGCACCTGCGACTGTAACACTTCTACCTTCTCCTTCAGTTTCTTCTCTTTCTGATGCCAGTCCTGATGAAAAAAAACAATCGAATCATTGCAAAAATCCTTTCAAACCACAAACGCATGAAGTGAGACTACCAGGTGTCACCCTGAGATTGGTTTCAAAAGCCTAACAATTTGACAGATCACTTTGAGAACACAGTGGCTGAGTCCGTAATCGCATACTCTCTCGAGTAGGAACTTATTTTAAATAAGTACTTCATGGCACCTAAAAAAAGTATGTTCTATATAGTATGAATGCGTGTAGTATTAACATACTACATTTGCCATGCTTTCATTATAATGTGACCTACCAGCGTCAGTTACTTCGCTTCACTGCTATTCACAAATCCTCTCCCGTGGTCTCAGGGGATAGTAAAGTGTCCATCATATGCACACTTCAGAATCTCGCAGGAAGTAGCAGGTCATCCGGGTACTTTTTGCCAACTCTTTTATGAGTACTGTGTGAATTTGGACATACTGTCACATACTGTTTTTCACCTACTACAAAGTAGGGTAGTGTCACAGGTCGGGGGGGGCCAAGCCAGACTGCGCCCACCCCTCAAACCCAGGACCACCTCAAGGAGCGTACCAGAGAACAGGCAGACAAGAAGAATTTCTAAAAGTAACAATCTTTATTGAATAAAAGCAAGAATTAAAAGTCTTAATGCGGGCTTCGTCTCTCTTTCCAGGGAGGAGGAGGCCGAGGGGTTCACTGCGAGGGCCCGGGTTACTGGCAGCCACAGAGGAAGAAGGAGTCGAACGCCCGTCCGGCGTGCAGGTAGGTAAACGTGGTAAGTAGACTCTTTTCGGCGTAATACAGGCGTGCAGCGACCCGGGCAGACCAGGGCCGGGGCCACGGGCCAGGAGGGGACTCTCTCCACAGGACAGGTGGGTAACAGGTAAGTTTTTCCCAAGCGTCAGCTATTCGGCAGATGACCGGCACAGGGGGCGATGGAGTCCAGAAGGGGGACTTGCTACCGGCCAGGTAGGTAGTCGGGTAGGCAGATCTCCTCCGGGTAGGGTGCTCTCCTCCGTGGCGTCACTGAGCAGCAGGTGTGAGGTCCTCCGGGTGCCTTTCCGCTCTTGACGGCTCCAGCCAGAGACAAGGGTCCCCTCTAATCCAAGATAGAGACAAGTTTGCAGGTTCAATTCTATTTCGATGAAGTAAGGACTTACGGCTGGAGCGGGTGGTTCGGAACAAGCAGCGTTGCTGCTGGGATGTGTCTCTCCTCTGAACAGGCAGCACACAAGGCCAAGGCAGACGAATCTTCTATTCAAATAGACAGAGCCTTTGATACAAGAACGAACATGATCCTTTCGTATAATGGAGAATTGGCTTACGGCTGGACTGGGTTGCTCCACACAGGCACTAGGGCTGGGATGTGTCTCTCCTCCAACCAGGCAGCACCCAAGAAGGCAGTGGCAGAAGAATCTTAAATAGACGGAACATTTGATACAAGAACAAACATGATCCTTTCGTATAACGGAAACTCAGGCTTACGGCTGGGCTGGGTGGTTCCCACGGCAACACTAAGGCAGGGGTGTGTCTCTCCTCCGAACAGGCAGCATGTGTCTCTCCTCCGAACAGGCAGCACACACGAAGGCGGTGGCAGAGGAACGTTCTATTTAGATAGACAAGACAAGTTAAACAGGACAATCACACTCCTCTCTCCTAGCACAGGACCTGGTGGCCGAAATGGAACATACACATTCAACCTGAGGGCTTTGCTCCGCAAACACTGGGCAAGGACGTGAACTGGAGAGTACTGGCGGTTAAATAAACGTGTACATCCACACACTGCAACTTCACGTCAAGTCCAATACTGTGTGACACTTCAATTCAAGCACCGCAATCCACTCTCAAATCTTCGTGCAATAAGGCCAGCACTCACCCACTGTTCAATCCCTCCACTGTTGCGCTAGATCCACACTTAGAAGCTGAAGAGATGCAGAGGACTTCACACCGCATGGAACACAGCGTCTTCAACACTCTTTCACACTCAGAAGAAGATATCAGGGTTTCACAGATGAATCAGTTCACACTCTTGATGGCAACTATATTTGTGGTCAATACACTTCACAATTCCTTATTCAGTTCAATACACGGCATGCATTTACACGGATCCGGTGTTTCATTACTTCTCTTTCTCTCTCGAGTGATGACATTCTCCAATCTTGAGTCAATCTCCAAAATACCCTCACTTCACATCCAATTCCCGTTCCAGCTTGTACTCCCACAATCACCGTTGCACCCCTTTCCAGACGAGGCTGAATCCAGCTACTTATTCGCAGCTACTTATTGACGCTATCCGTTCCACCTTAAATGACGCGAACTTCCGCGTTTGACGCTTTACTTAATGACGCTCGAGTTTAGGGACCGTGTGCTTTTCTCTCTTTTTTGCGTTTTTGAAAGGTTGTGTTAGGCCTACTTTTTTTGTCTATTTTTAGAATAAAATAATAATAAAAATGTTTAAATGCAAATAAAACTGATATATCAGCGAAAATGGACTGTAAAAATATAAAGGCACATAAGGCTACAGTATTTTTTAATTATTGTGCATGTCATTAGCTCAATTTAAGGACCATGTGGGTTTTCACTTATTCACACATTTTTTATATTTTCAGAAAAGAATAGCCTAATTAACATAATTTTAAGGTATTTAAATACATTCAATACATGTATTGTTTTGTATTATTATGACAAAATATAATTTGTATTAATAAAATTACAGCCTCTTATGAAGATTTCAGATGACCCAGCACCTTTGAAGATTAAACCTTCCCCTGCAAGGACTCCAGAATCAAACATGGATGATTGTAAAAACATTATCATTACGTTAAACTGCACACTAATCTTGGTAAAATGCATGTTTGATATTTGTAAATATTTTTTTTTACTAACTTATATAAATGTACTTTCTGATATCTTATAAAATCCTAATGTGATTTTGTAACACAGAAACCTGCATTTTCTGTAAAGCTCCTTTTAAATGATGTATTGTGAAAAGCATTATACATATGTATGTATGAATTAAATTAATTGACTTGTAAGCATTCAGTTTTTACTGTACAACTATTTTTTAATGAATTTTTGAATTTTGCATTTCAGTGCTCAATGAACCGCCTAATGCATTTTCTGGCCATTTCGCTGTGCTGTTTCTTGGCCAACTCAGAGGGTGCGTTAAATTGGACATTGTCCCTTTATAATAGATCTACTCTTCTAACGAAATCCAAATTTTGAGGAGTTTTTACTGTAGAATTTTTTTTTTATGAATTTTTGAATTTTGCATTTTACACAGTGCTCAATGAGCCGCCTAATGCATTTTCTGGCCATTTCGTGGCGCTGTCTCTCGGCCGCCTCCAAGAGGGTGCGTTAAATTGGACATCATCCTATTATAGGACAGCTGTTCCTCTAAAGAAATTCTAATTTTTTGCATTTTTTACTGTAGAATTTTTTTTTAATGAATTTTTTAATTTCGCATTTTACACAGTGCTCAATGAGCCGCCTAATGCATTTCTGGCCATTTCGCGGCGCTGTTTCTCGGCCACCTCAGAGGGTGCGTTAAATTTGACATTGTCCCTTTATAGTAGAGCTACTCCTCTAACGAAATCAACAATTTGAGCAGTTTTTACTGTAGAATTTTTTTTTAATGAATTTTTGAATTTTGCATTTTACACAGTGCTCAATGAACCGCCTAATGCTTTTTCTGGCCATTTCGCGGCGCTGTTTCTTGGCCACCTCAGAGGGTGCAATTGTCCATTTATAGTAAAGCTACTCCTCTAACGAAATCCACAATTTGAGCAGTTTTTACTGTAGAATTTTTTTTTAATGAATTTTTGAATTTTGCATTATACACAGTGCTCAATGAGCCGCCTAATGCATTTTCTGGCCATTTCGCGGCGCTGTTTTTCGGCAGCCACAGAGGGTGCGTTAAATTGGACATCATCCTATTATAGGACAGCTGTTCCTCTAAAGAAATTCAAATTTTTAGCATTTTTTACTGTAGAATTTTTTTTTAATGAATTTTTTAATTTCGCATTTTACACAGTGCTCAATGAACCGCCTAATGCTTTTTCTGGCCATTTCGCGGCGCTGTTTCTTGGCCACCTCAGAGGGTGCGTTAAATTGGTTATTGTCCATTTATAGTAAAGCTACTCCTCTAACGAAATCCACAATTTGAGCAGTTTTTACTGTAGAATTTTTTTTTAATGAATTTTTGAATTTTGCATTATACACAGTGCTCAATGAGCCGCCTAATGCATTTTCTGGCCATTTCGCGGCGCTGTTTTTCGGCAGCCACAGAGGGTGCGTTAAATTGGACATCATCCTATTATAGGACAGCTGTTCCTCTAAAGAAATTCAAATTTTTAGCATTTTTTACTGTAGAATTTTTTTTTAATGAATTTTTTAATTTCGCATTTTACACAGTGCTCAATGAACCGCCTAATGCTTTTTCTGGCCATTTCGCGGCGCTGTTTCTTGGCCACCTCAGAGGGTGCGTTAAATTGGTTATTGTCCATTTATAGTAAAGCTACTCCTCTAACGAAATCCACAATTTGAGCAGTTTTTACTGTAGAATTTTTTTTTAATGAATTTTTGAATTTTGCATTATACACAGTGCTCAATGAGCCGCCTAATGCATTTTCTGGCCATTTCGCGGCGCTGTTTTTCGGCAGCCACAGAGGGTGCGTTAAATTGGACATCATCCTATTATAGGACAGCTGTTCCTCTAAAGAAATTCAAATTTTTAGCATTTTTTACTGTAGAATTTTTTTTTAATGAATTTTTTAATTTCGCATTTTACACAGTGCTCAATGAACCGCCTAATGCTTTTTCTGGCCATTTCGCGGCGCTGTTTCTTGGCCACCTCAGAGGGTGCGTTAAATTGGTTATTGTCCATTTATAGTAAAGCTACTCCTCTAACGAAATCCACAATTTGAGCAGTTTTTACTGTAGAATTTTTTTTTTATGAATTTTTGAATTTTGCATTTTACACAGTGCTCAATGAGCCGCCTAATGCATTTTCTGGCCATTTCGTGGCGCTGTCTCTCGGCCGCCTCCAAGAGGGTGCGTTAAATTGGACATCATCCTATTATAGGACAGCTGTTCCTCTAAAGAAATTCTAATTTTTAGCATTTTTTACTGTAGAATTTTTTTTTAATGAATTTTTTAATTTCGCATTTTACACAGTGCTCAATGAACCGCCTAATGCTTTTTCTGGCCATTTCGCGGCGCTGTTTCTTGGCCACCTCAGAGGGTGCGTTAAATTGGACATTGTCCCTTTATAGTAGAGCTACTCTTCTAATGAAATCCAAATTTCTAGCAGTTTTTACTGTAGAATTTTATTTTTATGAATTTTTGAATTTTGCTTTTCACAGTGTTGTTCAGGTGCAGGGATAGTCAAATTGCATCATTAATTACGTCTCCCTCCTTGATGGGTAGGTTTAGGTATGTTTAAGAATTTGGTCCCAATTCCCTGTAATGGTTAGCTTTTAGTGCTTGTTCGGGTGCAGGGATAGTCCAATTGCATTCTAATTACGTCTCCCACTTGTGACGGGAAGGTTTAGGTATGTTTAAAGGATTTGGTCCTGTTTAAAGAATTTGGACCTGTAATGGTCCCAATTCCCTGTAATGGTTAGCTTTTAGTGCATGTGCAGGTGCAGGGATGGTCCAATTGCACCCTAATCACGTCTCCCTCGTGCGAACACAGTCTCATCCCAAGGCTTCATCTAACTGACGCTTTTTACCATGCGTCAACATGCCGACGCACATGGCACCCTTTAGCGTCAGTTAGATGACGCTTCCGTTATGGGTAGGTTTAGGTCTGGGGTAGGGTTAGGGTTAGACCACTAGGAGGCGCGTCTCATATTGAAAGGGTGCCATGTGCGTCGGCATGTTGACGCATGGTCAAACATGGTCAAAAGCGTCAGTTAGATGACGCCTTGGGATGAGACTGGGCTGTCGTGCGAAGGGTAGGTTTAGGTATGTTTAAAGAATTTGGTCCTAATCCCCTGTAATGGTTAGCTTTTAGTGTTTGTGAAGGTGCAAGGACAGCCCAATTTCATCCTCAGTACGTCTCCCTCCTGTGAAGGGTAGGTTAAGGTATGTTTAAGGAATGTGGTCCCAATTCCTGTAATGGTTAGCTTTTAGTGCTTGTTCAGGTACAGGGATAGTCCAATTGCATCCTAATTACATCTCCCTCCTTGACGGGCAGGTTTATGTTTGTTCAAATAATTTGGTCCTAATCCCCTTTAATGGTTAGCTTTTAGTGCTTGTGCCGGTGCAGGGATAGTCCAATTGCACCCTAATTACGTCTCCCTCGTGTGAAGGGTAGGTTTAGGTATGTTTTAAAGAAATTGGTTCCAATTCCCTGTAATGGTTAGCTTTTAGTGCTTGTGCAGGTGCAGGGATAGCCCAATAACATCCTAAATACTTCTCCCTCATGTGAAGGGTAGGTTTAGGTATGTTTATGGAATTTGGTCCTAATCCCCTGTAATGGTTAGCTTTTACTGCTTGTGCAGGTTCAAGGACAGCCCATTTGCTTCCTAACTACGTCTCCCTCCTGTGAAGGGTAGGTTAAGGTATGTTTAAAGAATTTGGTCCCAATTCCTGTAATGGTTAGCCTTTAGTGCTTGTTCAGGTGCAGGGATAGTCCAATTGCACCCTAATTACGTCTCCCTCGTGTGAAGGGTAGGTTTAGGTATGTTTTAAAGAAATTGGTCCCAATTCCCTGTAATGGTTAGCTTTTAGTGCTTGTGCAGGTGCAGGGATAGCCCAATTGTACCCTAATTACGTCTCCCTCCTGTGAAGGGTAGGTTTAGGTATGTTTAAAGAAATTGGTCCCAATTCCCTGTAATGGTTAGCTTTTAGTGCTTGTGCCGGTGCAGGGATAGTCCAATTGCACCCTAATTACGTCTCCCTCCTGTGAAGGGTAGTTTTAGGTATGTTTCAAAGAAATTGGTCCCAATTCCCTGTAATGGTTAGCTTTTAGTGCTTGAATTTTGCATTTTACAGTGCTCAATGAACCGCCTAATGCATTTCTGGCCATTTTGCGGCGCTGTTTCTTGGCCAACTCAGAGGGTGCGTTAAATTGGACATTGTCCCTTTATAGTAGAGCTACTCTTCTAACGAAATTCAAATTTCTAGCATTTTTTACTGTAGAATTATTTTTTAATTAATTTTCTAATTCGCATTTTACACAGTGCTCAATGAGCCGCCTAATGCATTTTCTGGCTATTTCGTGGCGCTGTTTTTCGGCAGCCACAGAGGGTGCGTTAAATTGGACATCATCCTATTATAGGACAGCTTTTCCTCTAAAGAAATTAAAAATTTTAGCATTTTTTAGTGTAGAATTTATGTCCAGAATGTGTAGAATGTGTAGAATGTCCAATATAAAGCACCCTCTCAGGTGGCCGAGAGACAGCGCCGCAAAATGGCCAGAAAATGCATTAGGTGGCTCATTGTGCACTCTGTAAAATGCGAATTTCAAAAATTCATTAAAAATAAATTCTACAGTACAAAATGCAAAAAATTTGGAATTCTTTAGAGTAGTAGCTCTACTCTAATGGGACAATGTCCAATTTAACGCACCCTCTGAGGCGGCCGAGAAACAGCGCCGCGAAATGGCCAGAAAATGCATTAGGCGGCTCATTGAGCACGGTGTAAAATGCAAAATTCAAAAATTCATTAAAAAATAATTCTACAGTAAAAACTGCTCAAATTGTGGATTTCGTTAGAGGAGTAGCTTTACTATAAAGGGACAATGTCCAATTTAACGCACCCTCTGAGGTGGCCAAGAAACAGCGCCGCGAAATGGCCAGAAAATGCATTAGGCGGCTCATTGAGCACTGTGTAAAATGCGAAATTCAAAAATTCATTAAAAAATAATTCTACAGTAAAAACTGCTCAGAATTTGGATTTCGTTAGAAGTGTAGCTCTACTATAAAGGGACAATGTCCAATTTAACGCACCCTCTGAGGTGGCCAAGAAACAGCGCCGCGAAATGGCCAGAAAATGCATTAGGCGGCTCATTGAGCACTGTGTAAAATGCGAAATTAAAAAATTCATTAAAAAATTATTCTACAGTAAAAACTGCTCAAAATTTGGATTTCGTTAGAGGAGTAGCTCTACTATAAAGGGACAGTGTCCAATTTAACGCACCCTCTGAGGTGGCCAAGAAACAGCGCCGCGAAATGGACAGAAAATGCATTAGGCGGTTCATTGAGCACTAAAATGCGAAATTCAAAAATTCATTAAAAAATAATTCTACAGTAAAAACTTTTCAAATTGTGGATTTCGTTAGAGGAGTAGCATTACTATAAAGGGACAATGTCCAATTTAACGCACCCTCTGAGGTGGCCAAGAAACAGCGCCGCGAAATGGCCAAAAAATGCATTAGGCGGCTCATTAAGCACTGTGTAAAATGCAAAATTAAAAAATTCATTAAAAAATAATTCTACAGTAAAAACTGCTCAAATTGTGGATTTCGTTAGAGGAGTAGCTCTACTATAAAGGGACAGTGTCCAATTTAACGCACCCTCTGAGGTGGCCAAGAAACAGCGCCGCGAAATGGCCAAAAAATGCATTAGGCGGCTCATTAAGCACTGTGTAAAATGCAAAATTAAAAAATTCATTAAAAAATAATTCTACAGTAAAAACTGCTCAAATTGTGGATTTCGTTAGAGGAGTAGCTCTACTATAAAGGGACAGTGTCCAATTTAACGCACCCTCTGAGGTGGCCAAGAAACAGCGCCGCGAAATGGCCAGAAAATGCATTAGGCGGCTCTTTGAGCACTGTGTAAAATGCGAAATTCAAAAATTCATTAAAAAATAATTCTACAGTAAAAACTGATCAAAATTTGGATTTCGTTAGAAGAGTAGCTCTACTATAAAGGGACAATGTCCAATTTAACGCACCCTCTGAGTTGGCCGAGAAACAGCGCCGCGAAATGGCCAGAAAATGCATTAGGCGGTTCATTGAGCACTAAAATTAAAAATTAAAAAATTCATTAAAAAAAATTCTACAGTAAAAAATGCTAAAAATTTGAATTTCTTTAGAGGAACAGCTGTCCTATAATAGGATGATGTCCAATTTAACGCACCCTCTGTGGCGGCCGAAAAACAGCGCCACGAAATGGCCAAGAAATGCATTAGGCGGCTCATTGAGCACTGTGTAAAATGCGAAATTCAAAAATTCATTAAAAAATAATTCTACAGTAAAAACTGCTCAAAATTTGGATTTCGTTAGAAGTGTAGCTCTACTATAAAGGGACAATGTCCAATTTAACGCACCCTCTGAGGCGGCCGAGAGACAGCGCCACGAATTGGCCAGAAAATGCAATAGGCGGAATATTGAGCACTGTGTAAAATGCGAAATTCAAAAATTCATTAAAAAATAATTCTACAGTAAAAACTGCTCAAATTGTGGATTTCGTTAGAGGAGTAGCTCTACTATAAAGGGACAATGTCCAATTTAACGCACCCTCTGAGGTGGCCAAGAAACAGCGCCGCGAAATGGCCAGAAAATGCATTAGGCGGCTCATTGAGCACTGTGTAAAATGCGAAATTCAAAAATTCATTAAAAAATAATTCTACAGTAAAAACTGCTCAAAATTTGGATTTCGTTAGAGGATTAGCTCTACTATAAAGGGACAATGTCCAATTTAACGCACCCTCTGAGGTGGCCAAGAAACAGCGCCGCGAAATGGCCAAAAAATGCATTAGGCGGCTCATTAAGCACTGTGTAAAATGCAAAATTAAAAAATTCATTAAAAAATAATTCTACAGTAAAAACTGCTCAAATTGTGGATTTCGTTAGAGGAGTAGCTCTACTATAAAGGGACAGTGTCCAATTTAACGCACCCTCTGAGGTGGCCAAGAAACAGCGCCGCGAAATGGCCAGAAAATGCATTAGGCGGCTCTTTGAGCACTGTGTAAAATGCGAAATTCAAAAATTCATTAAAAAATAATTCTACAGTAAAAACTGATCAAAATTTGGATTTCGTTAGAAGAGTAGCTCTACTATAAAGGGACAATGTCCAATTTAACGCACCCTCTGAGTTGGCCGAGAAACAGCGCCGCGAAATGGCCAGAAAATGCATTAGGCGGTTCATTGAGCACTAAAATGCAAAATTAAAAAATTCATTAAAAAAAATTCTACAGTAAAAAATGCTAAAAATTTGAATTTCTTTAGAGGAACAGCTGTCCTATAATAGGATGATGTCCAATTTAACGCACCCTCTGTGGCGGCCGAAAAATAGCGCCACGAAATGGCCAAGAAATGCATTAGGCGGCTCATTGAGCACTGTGTAAAATTCAAAAATTCATTAAAAAATAATTCTACAGTAAAAACTGCTCAAAATTTGGATTTCGTTAGAAGTGTAGCTCTACTATAAAGGGACAATGTCCAATTTAACGCACCCTCTGAGGCGGCCGAGAGACAGCGCCACGAATTGGCCAGAAAATGCAATAGGCGGAATATTGAGCACTGTGTAAAATGCGAAATTCAAAAATTCATTAAAAAATAATTCTACAGTAAAAACTGCTCAAATTGTGGATTTCGTTAGAGGAGTAGCTCTACTATAAAGGGACAATGTCCAATTTAACGCACCCTCTGAGGTGGCCAAGAAACAGCGCCGCGAAATGGCCAGAAAATGCATTAGGCGGCTCATTGAGCACTGTGTAAAATGCGAAATTCAAAAATTCATTAAAAAATAATTCTACAGTAAAAACTGCTCAAAATTTGGATTTCGTTAGAGGATTAGCTCTACTATAAAGGGACAATGTCCAATTTAACGCACCCTCTGAGTTGGCCGAGAAACAGCGCCGCGAAATGGCCAGAAAATGCATTAGGCGGTTCATTGAGCACTAAAATGCAAAATTAAAAAATTAATTAAAAAAAATTCTACAGTAAAAAATGCTAAAAATTTGCATTTCTTTAGAGGAACAGCTGTCCTATAATAGGATGATGTCCAATTTAACGCACCCTCTGTGGCTGCCGAAAAACAGCGCCGCGAAATTGCCAGAAAATGCATTAGGCGGCTCATTGAGCACTGTGTAAAATGCAAAATTCAAAAATTCATTAAAAAATAATTCTACAGTAAAAACTGCTCAAATTGTGGATTTCGTTGGAGGAGTAGCTTTACTATAAAGGGACAATGTCCAATTTAACGCACCCTCTGAGGTGGCCAAGAAACAGCGCCGCGAAATGGCCAGAAAATGCATTAGGCGGCTCATTGAGCACTGTGTAAAATGCAAAATTCAAAAATTCATTAAAAAATTATTCTACAGTAAAAACTGCTCAGAATTTGGATTTCGTTAGAGGAGTAGCTCTACTATAAAGGGACAATGTCCAATTTAACGCACCCTCTGAGTTGGCCAAGAAACAGCGCCGCGAAATGGCCAGAAAATGCATTAGGCGGCTCATTGAGCACTGTGTAAAATGCAAAATTCAAAAATTCATTAAAAAATTATTCTACAGTAAAAACTGCTCAGAATTTGGATTTCATTAGAGGAGTAGCTCTACTATAAGGGGACAATGTCCAATTTAACGCACCCTCTGAGTTGGCCAAGAAACAGCGCCGCGAAATTGCCAGAAAATGCATTAGGCGGTTCATTGAGCACTGTAAATGCAAAATTCAAAAATTCATTAAAAAAAAATTCTACAGTAAAAAATGCTCAAATTGTGGATTTCGTTAGAGGAGTAGCTCTACTATAAAGGGACAATGTCCAATTTAACGCACCCTCTGAGTTGGCCGAGAAACAGCGCCGCGAAATGGCCAGAAAATGCATTAGGCGGTTCATTGAGCACTAAAATGCAAAATTAAAAAATTAATTAAAAAAAATTCTACAGTAAAAAATGCTAAAAATTTGAATTTCTTTAGAGGAACAGCTGTCCTATAATAGGATGATGTCCAATTTAACGCACCCTCTGTGGCTGCCGAAAAACAGCGCCGCGAAATTGCCAGAAAATGCATTAGGCGGCTCATTGTGCACTGTGTAAAATGCAAAATTAAAAAATTCATAAAAAAAAATTCTACAGTAAAAACTGCTAGAAATTTGAATTTCGTTAGAGGAGTAGCACTAGTATAATGGCACAATGTCCAATTTAACGCACCCTCTGAGGCGGCCGAGAGACAGCGCCACGAAATGGCCAGAAAATGCAATAGGCGGAATATTGAGCACTGTGTAAAATGCGAAATTCAAAAATTCATTAAAAAATTATTCTACAGTAAAAACTGCTCGAATTGTGGATTTCGTTAGAGGAGTAGCTTTACTATAAAGGGACAATGTCCAATTTAACACACCCTCTGAGGTGGCCAAGAAACAGCGCCGCGAAATGGCCAGAAAATGCATTAGGCGGCTCAGTGAGCACTGTGTAAAATGCGAAATTCAAAAATTCATTAAAAAATAATTCTACAGTAAAAACTGTTCAAAAATTGGATTTCGTTAGAGGGGTAGCTCTACTATAAAGGGACAATGTCCAATTTAACGCACCCTCTGAGTTGGCTGAGAAACAGCGCAGCGAAATGGCCAGAAAATGCATTAGGCGGTTCATTGAGCACTGTAAATGCAAAATTCAAAAATTCATTAAAAAAAAATTCTACAGTAAAAAACGCTCAAATTGTGGATTTCGTTAGAGGAGTAGCTCTACTATAAAGGGACAATGTCCAATTTAACGCACCCTCTGAGTTGGCCGAGAAACAGCGCCGCGAAATGGCCAGAAAATGCATTAGGCGGTTCATTGAGCACTAAAATGCAAAATTAAAAAATTAATTAAAAAAAATTCTACAGTAAAAAATGCTAAAAATTTGAATTTCTTTAGAGGAACAGCTGTCCTATAATAGGATGATGTCCAATTTAACGCACCCTCTGTGGCTGCCGAAAAACAGCGCCGCGAAATTGCCAGAAAATGCATTAGGCGGCTCATTGTGCACTGTGTAAAATGCAAAATTAAAAAATTCATTAAAAAAAATTCTACAGTAAAAACTGCTAGAAATTTGAATTTCGTTAGAGGAGTAGCACTAGTATAATGGCACAATGTCCAATTTAACGCACCCTCTGAGGCGGCCGAGAGACAGCGCCACGAAATGGCCAGAAAATGCAATAGGCGGAATATTGAGCACTGTGTAAAATGCGAAATTCAAAAATTCATTAAAAAATTATTCTACAGTAAAAACTGCTCGAATTGTGGATTTCGTTAGAGGAGTAGCTTTACTATAAAGGGACAATGTCCAATTTAACGCACCCTCTGAGGTGGCCAAGAAACAGCGCCGCGAAATGGCCAGAAAATGCATTAGGCGGCTCAGTGAGCACTGTGTAAAATGCGAAATTCAAAAATTCATTAAAAAATAATTCTACAGTAAAAACTGTTCAAAAATTGGATTTCGTTAGAGGGGTAGCTCTACTATAAAGGGACAATGTCCAATTTAACGCACCCTCTGAGTTGGCTGAGAAACAGCGCAGCGAAATGGCCAGAAAATGCATTAGGCGGTTCATTGAGCACTGTAAATGCAAAATTCAAAAATTCATTAAAAAAACATTCTACAGTAAAAAATGCTAGAAATTTGAATTTCGTTAGAGGAGTAGCACTAGTATAATGGCACAATGTCCAATTTAACGCACCCTCTGAGGCGGCCGAGAAACTGCGCCGCGACATGGCCAGAAAATGCATTAGGTAGCTCATTGTGCACTGTGTAAAATGCAAAATTCAGAATGATAAAAAATAATTCTACAGTAAAAACTGCATGCTTACAAGTCAATTAATTTAATTCATACATTCATATGTATAATGCTTTTCACAATACATCATTTAAAAGGAGCATTACAGAAAATACAGGTTTCTGTGTTACAAAATCACATTAGGATTTTATAAGATATCAGAAAGTACATTTATATAAGTTAGTAAAAAAAATATTTACAAATATCAAACATGCATTTTACCAAGATTAGTGTGCAGTTTAACGTAATGATAATGTTTGTACAATCTTCCATGTTTGATTCTGGAGTCCTTGCAGGGGAAGGTTTCATCATCAAAGGTGCTGGGTCATCTGAAATATTCTTAAGAGGCTGTAATATTATTATTACAAATTATGTTTTGTAATAATAATACAAAACAATACATGTATTGAATGTATTTAAATATCTTACAATTATGTTAATTAGGCTATTCTTTTCTGAAAATATAAACAATACAAAAAGGGTCTAAAAAGTGTGAATAAGTGAAAACCCACATGATCCTTAAATTGAGCTAATGACATGCACAATAATTAAAAAATACTGTAGCCATATGTGCCTTTATATTTTTACAGTCCATTTTCGCTGATATATCAGTTTTATTTGCATTTAAACATTTTTATTATTAGTTTATTCTGAAAATAGACAAAAAAGTAGGCCTAACACAACCTTTCAAAAACGCAAAAAGAAAGAAAAGCACACGGTCCCTAAACTCGAGCGTCAATAAGTAGAGCGTCAAACGCGGAAGTTCGCGTCATTTAAGGTGGAACGGATAGCGTCAATAAGTAGCTGCGAATAAGTAGCTGGATTCAGCCTCGTCCTTTACAGTCAGATCCTCACAGCCGCTCCAAAGATCCCAGCAAATCCATGCCACTGCCAACAGAATCAATTTCTCCCGGGGGAGTACCACACCCGAATGCCTTTTCCTTTTCCTTTTAACTGCTTCTCTAGGCCGTGTTTCCCAATCACAAATCCCCACACCAAACGCCCGCACCTGGTACCGCTTAGCTAATCAGCTGCCACTGTCATGGCAACTGACAACAAGCAAAACAGCACGGTGTGTCAGTGAAATCGTCCTGGGGGGGAAACACACTCCTAGCGAAAAATGGTTCCGCTGGATTTGTCACCTCGTGTAAACCACTCATGTATTAACAGTGCAGGACAGGCCCACATAAGCAGCACAACCATACATCTTATTAGTTGAGAGATGTTTGACCGGTTCGTTTTATTAAACTATTTAATTAACTCCTCTCTTAAATAAGATAAACTGCTTTCAGTCTTAAACTTTGCACACAGAAAATTAGAGTTAAGAGAAGTTAAATTTCTCTCTAAGAACGACAATGATATATAAGGATAGAAACATATTCTTTTGAAGATCTCAATACGTTTTATTAACTGATTGCAACCTAGCATTATTATTTAACCAGCATCACTGAACAAATCATTTTAATGAACATATCACAGACACTAAGACGAAATCAAGATCGAAATCCCCACTACTATGGATGTTACATTATGTTCTCAAAATGACATTTATTAAGGCGAAGGGTAGACCGGAAGTGCCCCCTATTGGCATTTCCTAAAATCGATCAACGTGTCACGAATCAAAAGTCCAGCTGGATTAAGGGCGATATCCGCAAGTGCAACACACCAGCTCTGCCCATTACATTAAAACACAGTTATCCATAAGACAACCGCATAGACATTTGAAAATAAGTAGTAGTGCTAGTAACAGTGTTGACATGTCGACCATGTTGTCGTGTTCTTACCCGACTCTCTAAGCTGTTGCCGCTCTCATCGCATTCCTTCACATGCCGTTGCTTCTGCTGCTGTAACTGTAACGTTTCAAATGCCTTCAATAGGTCCTCTTCCTTGCATTTATTAGATTGATTTCTCGCCGCGAAACTCTCCAAGAGCTCCAACACTTTCACTATGTGAGACACCAGACCCTCCACACTCGACTTCCCATAGCTGTCGATAAGCTTCTCCAATTCTGACCCCACCACTTTAGCGATTTCATACACATCGTCCACTGTCATTGATGAAAACGTCCTCGCAAAACACGAATGTATCTTGGCGATATCGTTTTGGTTTTCCTCGAAGGCTATCACGCAAGTCTCCATAACGCACTTCAGATGAACTTGAACTCAGACAGCGACAATCGAAACTGTCAGTCCGATCTCAACATGCGTCCAGTTGTGATTCAGCTCGAACGCAGATCTTTTTTTGTTTCACTTTTAAACATGCATGCATTTTCGATCCAGTCTGTTTTGTAACTCAACCTTTGTTGATACACTCTAATAAACACGGCTGAGTTATAAAATCGACTTATCTATGCAGTGTAAAGACTTGCATGTCATAACTTGAAGAGCAACGCCCACGGCACTGGCATGTAGATGAATGTTGGCCGTGCATGTTTGCATAGTGTTCTTTAATAAAAGGTGGTTGAACAGAGGCACATCTATGACTGCCCACAGTTCTTGTTTGCCATGGTTGTTCCCTCCTCCTCTGACCAAGGGAACCCGAGAGCTTTAACGCAGCACATATGGCAAGCAGTTTTAACATTTATTCCTTAAAACTAGCATCTGTTACTAGTTAATTTTAAAGTAGGTTTAGTTAGTTTTTTTTCCCACATGTAACTAACTACCTAGATACTTGTACTTCTAATAGTGATCTATTACTGTTACTTATTAGGCAATAGAATATACAGTATGAGACCCCATTATTCCAGTTGTATAATTTCTTTATCTCAGTAGGTACAATTGTTTGTTTATAAGCTGCAAGACTAGTGCTGAATATTAGTATTTTTATAAATTACATAATGCAATGAATAATCAGAACCTTTAACTATTTGTTACATAAATAAAAATCTCACTAGTAAGATTTAAAAAAAAAAAAAGTTTTTAGTTCGAATTTGGACATGTCTAATAAAAGGCTGACTAGTGTCTCTTGCGTTGCTATTTAACCTGGAGTGGATACTAAGTACTGGAAAAAGTATAAGTAACTAAATCTAAACTAGTAATCTTCCTGGAATTACTACTAGTCAGAAATTAATAGCTGATATTTGAACCAGAGACCCCCATAGAAAAATGTGCAGTGTTACCAGAAACAATGAAATAGTTGCTTTAATTATTGGGATGGTGACTAGTACTAGCATGTAATTAGTAAAGGTGAAACAAACTAGTGATGGTTAAAGTAGTAAAAAAAAGATAGACAAGTTTAAGGTAATAATTCACCAAAAAAGTGTAAATTCTGTACTGTACTCACCCTCACATCGTTCCAAACCTGAATGACTATTCTGGAGAACACAAAAGCAGATAATCTAATGAATATGCAGTTTGGTGAGTTCAGTATCATGACCGTTCATTGCATTTCCAGATCTCAAAACATGTAAAGCCACAAACACACCGGAGAGCAGTGGCAAATTGGCTTAAATGTTTATCACATGAGTCAACCGTTTTTGTTGACACTCTCAGGTCATTAAAAATAAACGCAAGTTACAAATGTACTGACATTGTATTGACTCGGTCTCCAATCGGATACCACTCTTAAGAAATAAATATTAAAACAACTTGTCATTTCATATGTTCAGGGCTGAGCTGCTCAGTGAACTGTAACATGCATGCAGATTGGTTTGCTCTGAAGGCATACAGTGACCTTGCTCTAGATAGAGTGGCTACTGTTCCTTCAGTGGACACAGATGATTTTATTACACAAAACCAACAGAAATGACAATGGGATAAAGCTCAAATTCTTATAAAAGTGGTAATCTTTATTTAAACCCAAACTAGTGCACATGACAGATGCACAGCATTGCTGCAGGGTACAGACAACATATGCCAGATTTATAAAAACACAACATACTACAAATGATTATGAAAAACAACAGATATTTTTAGATGGCAATTCATTCATCACACATCTACAGACAGAAAGCACAAAATATGCTCTTCCACAATGTGCTTAATCAACTCAATGCCATACAATTATGATGAAGCAAAAAACATGACATGGTTTGAGTTTCGAAGCATTTACATTACTGCAAACAATAAAGACTAAGTCTTTGTGACAAAACAGTACAAAAGCATTTGCTGGGTGCTTTTACTTTATATAGTTTCCATAAGCCGTTTGTACTATTATGCATACATGTCCTCACGGTCAGCATTGTAGAGTTCACCTTCCTGCAACGAAGCGAAGTTGAGGAAGTGAGATGGTCTGTGAACTTCATGGTAGAACTCTTTTGGGTTGGCCAACTGTAGGTCATACTTCATGTTAGGGTCATGGCGAACACCTAGAATGAAGGGGGTAAAGGATAGAAATGCACAGTGTCACATCTGCACGGATTTCTTTAAAAGGTTTAAATCACTTAAATTATATTATTAATTTAAAGCTATGCTCACCCATGAAGTTGTAGTTCCAGGAAACCTGGCCAGGCACCATGAAGAAGCCAAGGAAACGGTCAGACAAGAGCATCTGTACTCTTTCATAGTGAGAAGGCAAGTAACCTTTGGGGTTATTACCCTTATCTGTGTTTTGCCTACCCCACTCATACCCACTAGGAGTCAGCTTGTATGCCGTCAGCGTGCAGGAACCAGGGGTGAAACTAGATAAGCAAAACCAAATGTTAAACCCACAAAAGCAGTGTCAAATATTATAACCAGATAATCATTACACAGCCACAGTGCATTAGTATGCTAAATATGTACCTGCAAGTAATAATGATAGTCTTCTCGCCATCCCAGGACGGGTTGTCAGCCATGACCTTTGCGTGAGTGGTGACATCCTGAGGAGAAAGCTGGGGCGATTCATTGGGCTGTGTATGGATCCATCCAAGAGGTTCCATTTCCTATGAACAAAGACGGCATTCAAACGGTTTGATACAGCTAGGGAGAACATAGGTGGCTGACAACACCAAACTACAGACATATGCATGCGTGTAAAACACTGACCTTCAAGTACTCGTGTTGTGGCAGCTGGTTGGGCAGGTGAACCGTCTGATGCGTACCCCACTGTGGCACCATCACAATGCAGCGGATCTCTTTTACCTGAGGGTTATCTGGAGGGCTGGTTCCATAGAGATAACCTGCAATCTATAGGCATAAAAAAAATAGACAAAAAAGGTTTAGGATGAACCAAAGGAAATGAACCAAAGGAAGAGGATCTATAAGATAAATCATGTTAATGACGACATTTCATCTAACCTGAGCACGCAGATCTGAGATGCAGATGAACTTCTTCAGAACGTTCTTGGGCAGGATGTAAGTGTACCCAGTCTCTTTGATGTCATCCGATGATACGTAGATGTGGTTAGTACGTAAGTGCAAGTTGGCAGCAGAGATCGCCCTGTGAGATTGGGAAAACAGTTCAATTCAATCTAGCTGTGTTTTAACAACTAAAATGACAAGACACACATGGAGAACTTTACACACCTAACTCTCCATTCAGTTTTGGAAGAGAAGGTCTGCGTCTCGTAGTTGCTGGTGGTGGAGGTGATAATCTCATCCCCGTGTTTGTTTACAGTGCGAGTCTGTGTGGCCGTTAGTTGAGATTGCTCCTTGGTCTGCTTCTCGATCTCAGCAATCTGTTGTCTCTGCTGGGATGGAGCCGAGATCTCCATACCCAGGATGATGTCCCTGATTTCAGACTGGGTCAAAGATGCCACATTCACACTGTGAAGGAGGAGGGAAAAAAGTTAAAATGTGAGAAGAAAATATTTTTCCAGTATGCACTCAGAAGCCAGCATTTGTTCCATAGCACTCACTTGTTCTTCTTGCCATAGTCAGCCAGGATGAGATCTTTGAGCTGCACCTCCACTTTGATCCACTCCTCATCAGTCAGAGTGGGCCAGATGTGGTGGGGCTCGGTGATGGTGGTCTTGTCAGGCTTCAGGATAACTTTAGCACGGTCATTATTGACATGAAGTGCTCTCAGGATTAAGATCAAACGAGAGAAAGCCTAGGCAACAAAAATGTACAATGGTTAAAGACCTTATATTGAGTAGTGTAACCCTCAGAAGCAACAAATGATTAGGTCAAAATTAAAGTATAAATGCTGGATTTACAGTGTAAGAGGAGATGGTCTTCAGCCAGTCATCGTATAGATTGAACAGGACCATCTGAGGCTCTGTGGCCTTCAGAATGAGGTCTCCAAACTTCTCCACTTTCAGACATGCCTGGAATGGCAGCTGGAGTTCAGAGCCCTTGATTACAATATTGGGGAAGTCCAGCAAGTGCACCTGAGAAAAACAGACAGCTGTTAATCTAAAAAGTTAACATTTACAGATGTTAAATCAATTTCCAGAGCATTAACTCAATTTGCCTTTCGCAGTTTTAATGGGTGTTTCTAACCTCAAGAGGATCCAACATGCCCTTCCTGGTCACAATAATCTGTTTGGGCTGCTCTTCAACAGGCAGCGATCGGATCAGGGCAGCCACTTCTTCAGCAGTTTTCCACTTAGCCAGCTATAAAAACAGAAAAAGTGCAACTAAGCAAAACCTAAAAACAGCTTTGAGCAGAACACTGACTAATGACAAAAAAAATAACTGCACGGAGACAAAACACAAGACTGACCTGTCCGAGACGCTTTTGTCCTGCCCATACAGAGGTGTGAATGATCTTCAGGAAAAGCTGTCCAGTTCTGGGGTTGAAGATGAAAATTGCCCCATTGATTGGTTTGGTTGTTAAGTTACCTTCAAAAGTCTAAAACATGGAAAAAATGTAAACAAATTAGACTTTAGCACACAACCCAAAATGACGACAATATGAACACCATAAGTGACATCTACATGACACTTGCCTTGTGGATGGTGACTCTGTACACATTGGTGTCATCCACAAACCAGATGATCTGGTTAGAGAAGAGCTCTCCATAGTTCTGGGAAGATAGGTAAGGCTCAGTGGGCTCTGAAGAGTAGAGTTGGAGACCCTTGCGGATTCGCTCTCTCAGCACATACAGAGCAGGGTTGGCCTTCATTATCTTTGCCATGGCCTGCTGGATCAGGGGCTTGGCTCCAGGGAACCAGTTTCCATAAGCACTGCAGAGAGAGAGAACAAATCAAATACTTTAACAGCTGCTCTGTTGCTGTTTTTAGGATATGTAACCAAAGTTGTACTTAACTATGTGACATAAAAATCACCTACACATGACAAAATACTGACCTGTGAAGGTTGTAAGCCAGATCAATGGCAATCAGGACTCCAGTAGGTGATGGGTAAATACTCATGTTGTCAGTTGTGTAGTCCAAGAACTTGGCCCTGGCATATCGCTCAATGTCATGGGAGTCGTAGTCACCCCATCTGAGCTGAATGTCAATCCAGTACTTCTGTGTGGTGGTGCTGTCCATAACATCCCTATAGAAAGAAAAGCAAGAAAATAGGATTAAGACATTATCTATACGTTTATACTTGCAAGGACTACTTGTGACACTAATATTCATGCTTCCTCTTGATATCTTAGAACTCAACATATCTATTATGCTCAGTCACATACTTGGAGTCTGCTAGAAGCGAGGGACGCGAGACATTCCACTTGTAGGATGCAAACAACAGAATGTCAGCACAGGAGGAATTCATCTTGTAAGACTTCCTGGGATGGATTGTCTCTTTCTGGACAGTCTCGATCTCCAAAGCATCCAGCTCTTGGTCAAACACCTACAAAAAGCCAACAGAAGCTTACTGATGGCACTCTTCAGCACAACTCTAAATAAATCAATTGTTAGTAAGTTCAATCTAAAGTGTAAAACCTGTCCTACTTACAATGTAATATAGGTTCTTATTAAATAAGCATGTATTATATTAATTGTATAATATCCTGACCTAAGGAAGCACATTTCTTTACCTGACAGAGATCCATGACGACGCTCTCATGAATCTTCTGCCACAAGTGAGCTCTGAAGATCTGGATCAGAGAGATCTTGAGCGTCGGGATTTTACCATGCATGAAGATTCCAGTGAGGTCCAACTGCACCTGGAAACCCACATATACCTACAAGAACATCAAGATAATGAGTGGGTCTCAATAAAAAGGGGGTAAAAAATAAGCTTTGAACGCTTTTTTCCCCACCCGATTTCTCAATGCAGTTGCTTCTCATAGACTTACATTGGCTCTGTTGATTGTAGGAGACCACCACAAGGTGAATCGTCGGTTAGGAATCTGGTTCAGACCAGATCTCTGAGCATTGGTGAGTTTCTTCCATTTCATGGACTCTTCGAAACCACTAGCCTTCTCCCTATAGAAGATCAAAATGTTAAATTATCTTAAAAACATTTTTTGCCAAAATTAACTAAATTGAAAGTTTCTGTGGAATTCACCGCGTTTATCAAAAAAAAAGAAAGAAAAAAAAAAGGATATTAGGGTCTCAAACTAACTGGATGTCAACATAAAAAGATCTTACCAGAAGAGACCCTCCCAGGTGGGGAAGTAGGTTCCCTTGAACAGAGTATGCTCAAGAATGCCTTCCACCCCTCCAAGTGCCTGGATCATGTCTGTACGGTAGTTGTTCAAATTCCACAATTTTCCATCATGTCTTTGGTGAGTCCACCAGAATGGATTTTGCTTCAGAACCTGAAAACACATTCAGAAATCTATAAAACACCACGAAAATAAATCTGACTGGTGTGTGGCACTGCTGTTAACGTGCAATGTTTCCCAGATAGAAAGACTTTTACCTGGTACTGTTTGAAGTCTGTTCTGACTCTCCAGCCCTTGTCATAAGCCAGTGTGTGTCTGTCCTTCTGGAAGAGGGTGTTGATACGTGGAATACCCCTGTCCCAGGAGTCCTCCAGATCTTCCAGTGTCAAACGTCTGAGGAGTATCAAATTCTTATTATTAAGCTTGAATACATCAAAATCATCAAGATTTGGCTTTGGTTAAGAGGACAGTACCTATTCTGAGCAATGGCCTCCTGACGCTTGAGGGCGTATTCGGCCCAAACTCTCTGAGAGTCAATGAACTCACTCTCCCATGGCTGGATGTAACGGTACAGATTAGGAATCAACTGATCCTCCTCGTGACTCATTCCAGAGCGGAAATGAGTGATTCCCACATCAGTCTGTTTGGACCACCTGAGCAAAAAGTAGAGCTATCATCAATAGCCTGAATCTGTGGTTGCATATCAATTTAATTAAAGTTGTAACAGATCAAGGAAACCGCAACAAAAACAAAGTTTTAGGACAACTTACCGAAGGTCAGACTGTGGGATTAGTACGTGTCCCATGGAAAGCATTCCCAGTCCACCCAACTCCTTAGGGGTGTAAAACACCACAGGAGGGAAACGGCTGGGCATTTTGGAGTTCAAACCAATCTTGATACGGGTTTGGATCTTATTCTCACACTTCACCAGCAGGTCCAGAAGCTCTTGAGTGTTGACCACAGCTTCACGGAAGTACGTCATCAGACCAATCAGAGCTGTGTTCCACTTATTCACAATCTGAGAAGAGCAACATTATGTAAAACCATGTGCAAAATGGGAAATACAAGTATGTCAAATTAGTTCCCCGATACCTGTTACACATTACATGAGTGTGGATGTTTTGCTGTTAAGGTTCAAGGCTCATACCTTAGTGAAGGTGGTGGAGCCAGAAGCCATAAGAATTTGTCGCACTCTGTTGTGGAACCTCTGCATGGACTCATCATCTACACGTAGGAAACACTGCGCTGTCCTTTCCTTTGTAACCTAAAAACCAACATACAATAATCCGCCATCCTTTCTGATGTGCCAAAAGTTATTTTACAGATTGTTTGTAATTCTACTAACCTCGTTCTGCAAATTCCAAACACCATCTTTGTGCGTAAACTCCTCATAACTAGTGCGGCACTTCGGGAGGATGCGACACTCAAAGCCACACATATTGAAAAGCAGGTTGGGGTTGTCCTTGCTATACACAGACACAAAGCTGTTCTCCCACTGAACTGTGGTCACAGAACGAGGGAGGCGATTCTTGATGTCCCAGAACACAGCACGGCCCCTGTGCGATTATAGGGAAATCAATTATACCACATGCATTTGTCTAGTTTATTAAGGTGTTCAGAAGGAGTAAAGTCTAGAGCACTTACAAGTTCACATCATGTTTCATCAGTCTCATCCTTGCATCACGGGGCCAGCATTTCTTATTGTTGTAGCCCACAATGTTCTCATTGTTGGGATCCGGGTGCTCGGTCAGGTATCTCTGGATCAGATCTCTCGCCTCATCAGCAGAGAACCTACACACACCAAAACCAGAATATCATAACATTTATAAAACAGAAACCGAAAAAAAAACCCCTCAACTGCACAACAGGAGACTTCCTTCATCTGCACTCCTAACCTGAAGAAGATGTGAATGCGGTCTATGTATCTGCAGTAAAGACGGATGGGATGGGCACTCTCAGTGGCCGTGTCCTGGAAGCTGAGGAAGTCATTGGGCATCTGAGGAGGCCCAGCCATCTCACTTGCTCTGTGCAGACCCAGCACCAGCAGATCCATCACCAACCCATAGTACTGCACGATGAAAGAGGCAAACTGCAGGCCACGGATAATACCATACGAGTTTGTGTGGTTCATGTCCTGCAAAGAGAAAAAACAGATATCTAAAATCAACCCAAGCAGTGAATGGAAATTTCTAATATGAACTTCTCAAATGCATTAAGAGGGAAATAAGAATTTTATCAATGGAATGTATTGTGAAATAAACGGACCTTATAGTTAATGACAACATTGTTTTTGGCTGTCATGTAATCGGCAATGTTGTGATCCACAATGAGACGCAGAAGCCTGTTCAACAATGTCAAGTCAATCTTCTCATACATCTTCTCGTAGCGAGACTCCAGCATGACGTTACATTCACCCTCTGCTGTCTCCCACACATCCTGCAGGTTGTTGATTCCTAGTAGACATAATTAGAAATGTTAAATGAAATTGATAGGATTCACTTTAGCAAGGCCAGGCTTGCCACGATTTATCCGGGTGGCCCGGATGAGGGATGTAATAGATGTTCTCAGAACCCTTGTGATTTGACCCATATGTTCTGGTCATGCCCCAAATTGTTACCCCCAAAAACTTTTGGCAGTTTTATTTTGATGCAATCTCAAAGATTTTGTCGCCGAGGATCTGTCCTTCCCTCCATATAGCGATTTTTGGCAGGCCTCCGGACGGACTCAAATTGACAACAATTCAAACAAATGTTATTGCCTTTACCTCTCTAATTGCTCGTCGGAAAATTCTAACTCTATGGAAGTCACCCTTCCCACCGCCGTTTAAAGCCTGGTTATGTGATGCATTGTTTTTTTTTTTAAACTTGAGAAGATAAAGTTTACTCTCAGAGGCTCAACTGATAAATTTTATTCTCATTGGAAACCACTAATAAATTATGTAAACCAACTTTCCGTTAGGGAAATGTCACTGTAGTGGCGTATTTGGTATCTGTCTGCATAGGTTCCTACCTCGTCACACCTCACTGTCTGCCCACCACACCATAAGCTACTTTATATGGGAAATTGAACCAGAGCCCTCATGATTCCTGCTGATCCATGAATCCTAGAAACCCGGCACAGTGTCCTGGGTGTCGGCAACTTCCCCCCTTTTTTTTTTTTACTTACTCATTTGGTTTATTTGTTTATCTAACTGGCTAGGGAGGGAGGGGGGGAGGTTGTGGGGGAGGGAACCATAAAATGACTTTTGTTTTGAAGAATTGTTCATTCTGAAATTGTTCATTCATAAAATGGAGACTTATATTGTATCATGTTGCAAATATTGTTTGGACGCTGTATCCAATAAAATATATGGGAAAAAAAAGAAATGTTAATGAAATTGAAAATGAAATTTTAATTAACATTATCCTTTAATCAACCCTCATTAGGGCCCTATAAAATCCGTTTTATTTTTTTCCCAAATTCCGTTTTTTCTGTTTTAATTATTGCAAATTCCGTTTTTTCCATTTTAATTTTTAAGAATTAATTTTTTTTTTCCATTTAGTGTAAAAAGAGTGTGCCTTTAATGTTAATGATTAAAATGTACACAAATAAAATAGGAATTACCTTAAATTTATTGAGGTAACAGACATTTACTCTTACTTTTCAGCACAAATACTGCATGATGCAACATAACACTGCACTGTAAGTACTTCAAGTAACAACAAAATATGGTTATGAGCTTTAAACTGTCCAGTAAAATAAATTATATTAGTTAATTAAAAGTCATAAAATATTAGTTATTAAAAGTCACACTCTGTTTCTCTCTTGCGCACTGTCGAGCGCGCTCTCGGACACACTCGGTCTCTCTCGCGCAGTGTCACTTCGCTTTTGTCCAGTCCGGCGCATCATAGACAGACATGTGTGTGTGTGTGTGTGTGAGTGTGAGTGAGAGATGCGTGAGTGACAGAGACTGAGGGAGAGCAGGGAAAGGAAATGCAATTGATGCACTGCGTGTTTTAAATAGCGTTAAACAAAATGAACGAAACGCAATATGTGGCGGCCGGTGTTGATTCTGTGGCGCACCTCCACGAATTAGTCTGTGTGGGAAACACTTCATAAAAGTCACGTGCGAACTGCTCGAATCGGCTCTGAGGGCTTGGCGTCGAGTTTCTTAACTTTTTCGCCGACGAAAGCAGAGGCGTGGAGAGCAGCTTCACCATGCTTTCATTGTTTTGATGCCGTCATTGGAGCTGAAATGACGGGGGAGGGCGGGTTGTGTCACCCAGATTTGCTTCCCCCATCTGCATTTTTCTCCCACACAAAAACAGAATTTAATTTCAAATATTTAAAACTCTGTGTTAACACTAGATTCCGCGTTAATTGGCCAATTCCGCGATTCCGTCCACAATTCCGTGATCGCGGAAATTATAGGGCCCTACCTCATTTATCCAGTGTAAAAGATCTCTAGAATAACATTACAATAGTTTGATGTCTTAAGATAACCAGTCACAATTAGAGGTTGACGGTATTTGCCAGTGTTTTAATTATTGGCATTAGCAGATGAGTTTCTGCATGCATGGCACTTTTAGCCATGGGACTTTCAGCTTGACAACACCAGGACCTGAGCAGATTAACAATTATTTAAATTATTATATATAAAATGTTAAACAAAGAAATTAAACTGTATATAAAAAGTATTTAAGTGTTTAGCGTTCTATTGTTAGTAATATAAAAGAAAACACTACGTTTTTCATATACTGTCAACATTTCAGCTTTATATCGGCCACACTGCTTTCTAAGATATTGGCATCGGCCATCAAAATATCCATACTGGTCGACCACAGTAAATTGATCTCACCTTGGCACCATTTGTACACTAGCAGTGGAGGTGGCTCTGTGTCAGCTGGCTTGATCCAGGGTGGGAAAAGCCTGCGCTTGTCTGCCTCATACCACAGGTACTGATCCAGGTACGCATCAGTGATCTTTTCCAGAGGTTCAACATCGTAAACCGGCACCAGATGACTGTAAAGGTCCATGAACTCAATGCCTACCTAGAGAGAAAAAGAACCACTTCAAATGCAATCTAGGACCAGTAATGGGCTTGGAGGACGCTTGTGGTTACATGAAATGCATTTAAATGTTGCATGTGTGCAAACCTCTTTGAAGGCTCTCTGAGTGAGGAGGTGACGTTTGATTCTTGACAGAGCCTCATGAGGGTTGTCATAGGCCTGCTCAATCAGACCCAACTCCTCACGCTGTGACTGGTTCAGCCTTGACTTCACACTAATTAAAAGGAACAAAGCAAAGTCAGAAAAGATGCAATCTACACAAAACCAGCACATCCACCCAGGTTGCTGTTATGGGACTGGCCTGACCTGTAAGCCTCCTTGAGTCTCTCCAAAGCCAAGATGAGCAGCTTAGTGTCATGTTTGTAGGAGAGAGGAGGGAAGGGGATCGGAGAGAACCGACGACTTTCCAGCCAGTGCACTGTGGTGGTGTAGATAGCCACGGCCTCTTCAGCAGTGATGTAAGGCCCATCCTATAAGATAAAATATTAAATCATTCATCAATGTGTTCTTTCATGGTAATAGCAACCTGTTCAAAGTCTTCCAGGACATTTTATGTTATCCAAAAAATGTACCTTCAGGTAATTGTGCTGTCTCTCTTGCTCTGCCTTTAGGTAGAGTCGAGTGAGACGTCCCAGGTTCTTCTTGCACACAGTCTTATCCACAGTAGCTCCTCTTCTGATTCTCTCACGGTTGTAGTGGGCCGTGTTGGTCCACCAGTCAGCTTTGGCTTTCACGTAGCGGAGAATCATGTTCTCGATGGGGGTTGGAAGCCCAGGAACCTGAAAAAAGAATGATCACTTAATGGTAAACTCTGAAATTGAATAACATAACATTAATGGGCAACAACAAATGACCAAAAATGTACCTTCCAAGGGATGTTGGCCTTCCAGCACCTCCATGACTCGCTGAGATGCTGCAAGATGGTTCTAGCCTTGTTCTGCTTGATACCCTCAGGCATCATATCCAGGATGTCATGCATCACAGCAGCTCTCAGCTCAAGATCAAAGTGAGATTCCACACGCTGTTTGGTCACAGTCTTGGCAACACCCTTAGAGTGTCGACCTAAATGGCATTACACAATAAATTGGTACTTGGTAACTTGTAAAATTTGACTACATCTTTCTACATGCTTTTTGCATACAAATAAAAGCTAATTTTACCCTCAAACTGCCTGGCCAGAAGATTGCCAAGCCACCGCTCCAGAAGAGGGGTGATGCCTCTCATAAAGAACAACCAGACTCTCCACCCTGGAGCCCAGAACCCACAGCCAGGACCTTTTCCAACCGGGCCCTAAAAAACATGTCACTTTAGATGCAAGGCATAGCACCAATCCAAACTTTGATTCAATCAACAAAATTATGTATTTATTTCCATTGAGTGTTACTCACTGTGTTGAAGCGGTAGTAGATGAGATGCTTCAGGTCTTTACACATTCTAATCTGCCTCATGAGCTTGTACTTGTAGCGGTACATGCCAGTCAACTGACCGACATGGGCAAAGATGTACTGCAGTCCATCTGACAACTACAGGATAGACAGAAGACTTTAGTAATGAAAAATGAGAAATTGGTACAGATTAGCTACACAGAAACCACTCATACCTGGAATGCATCAACGTTTCCAAGCCTGTACTGCACATGACTGTCCACCACAAGCTTGCTCAAACGCAGAACCTCGCGGCACAAGTGGAACGCGTTTCCAAATCTGGACTTCTTACGTTCCTTTGTTGTGAGGGTTTTCACAGGCTTCAAGTTGAAGTTGTAGTCCAAGTGCAAGTAGTTGAGGTTCTTTCTGTGAATCAGCAGGTTCAGCATGTTGTAGCCCTGCCGGCACACCTGGAGACCGACTTCTACCCAGTCCAGCTTTGTGGACTGGAAGAATTTGGTGGCCTTGAAAGAACGGAACAGGTATCTAAAATAGATAGGAGAAAAGGTAAGGGAAATCATCGTTAAATGCATAAACACTTTTCCATGGAACAAGCTCTGGAATAGCAACCTCACCTCTTTTTCTGTGCCTTAGGTGGTCTGTGTTTTAGAGCGTTTAGCACGTAGTACTTCAGGAGCTTCTGGTAAGACACACGCACCTTCACAGGTTGGCCTGCAGGACAGTGCTCACGATACCTGAAGGTGTTTCGACAAACAAGAGCCTCTATTCAGAAATTATAGCCTTCTTGTATGGTCTCAATACTCAAACCCTACATGGGTTAGGGGCCAGTCACAATGAACACATTTTTTGAGTTTAATAACACGAGACAGGGCAGTGAAAAAATAATTGATGCATTTGCACAATAGGCTAAAAAAAAAAATGGAAAAGCAGCAAAGTGGAATGCAAAAATGTGTTCTGTGTGAAAACCCCCTTACAGTGTGCAAATGCAGTACACTGTATTATACAAACCAGTTTTTAATGAGAGGCACATCAATAGCCCGTCTGGTTCTTCCCGAGCGAAGATTGAATGGACGAGGTGCCCACAACAGTGCAATTCCATTCGCTGTGTTGTCAGTGTAGAGGGGCGTCTCCTTCAGGAATGGCTCTACATACTCAGGAAGTTCAAACTCCTCATCATCATCTGGCAGTGGCTCTTGGCTCTATGGAGAAAACACAAGCTTGCAATTAGTGTGGGAAGAAACCAAGAAACTTCCATCCACAGTTTAATTAAACAGTTTAATTTCTGACCTTAACAGAGTGCCTATGAGAGATGGGGTTGATCAGAGGGTCAAAGTAGAAGGCAGGCAGATCAGGATCCTCAGTCTTGATGAACACCACGTTTGGTGTGTGGTACCTGCAACAGATATCATTGGTTCAGCAGAAGAATTTGTATAGAACAATAAAATCATAGGTATGATTATGTTTCGTACCAGGTCAGGTGCACATGATGTGGCAGGTTATTGTACAAGTAAGGGAATGCAATTTTGTATTCGGTCCTGATTGGCTGCCTGATGATGATCTTGTTGATGTCATTGAACTCATTCCAGTCTTCATCCCTGTAACAATAACAAATTAGACTTCTGGAGAAAATAAAACAATAATTAATAATGCTACAGGATGGACAGTACGTACTGGAGGTTAATGTCTCTGACAAGCGGCTCAAATTTGGGCCCCCCTGGAATGGCCATGTTTAAAGCTTTGGAGGTGAAGAAAGCCTTCAAGTCAAACAAGTAGAAGTAGTTTCCATCCACCAAGTCTGTCAGCAGCTGATTAGCCAATCGATACAGAGTGGACATCATTGGTAAAGTGAACTGCCAGCGTCTGTATGTGGTCCCATTCACATATCTGTGAAGGGAAAAGATAAATCATGAGCAAAAGAAACAAGCTAACCATATTTTTACAACCGTCACTAACACTCACTTTGTGGTATCTTTAAGAGGTTGATGCTCATACAACCAGTCTACAACAGAAGAATCCTCCTCATTGTCCAGCTCCATCTGTATTGCCTCCAGAGGCTCAACATCCAGGATGTTGTCTGCATAATCTAATGGAGGCTCTTCATCATCAAATGGGGGGAAACGCATGCGCTTGAAGTGCCGTCTGTCTCTCTTCTCACGACGCATCATGATCCACATTGTGCTGGTGAAAAATTTTTTTTTTTTAAGGGCTGCATGATAATTATAAATAAAACTGAAATTGCAGTATGAAGAAAAGCTTGAGGGCTCTAAGCAGTTTTCTGCTTAAATAAAAGCTTGATGGTTTATTGTTTGAAAATTAAGAAATGGAAATAGCCATACATATTAGTAATGCAGGGCTCCCGACTAACTTTTTTCACTAGGAGCACAGTGGCCCCCAACTGAAAATTTTTGGGGCACAACCAGAAAATTTAGGAGCACACACCGTAAATCAACATACTAACCAAATATTCACATTTATACTAATTTCCAGTGTATTACTAATAAATACTTTGATAACAGATGCAGAAATTACAATGCCTTCGCGCTCTGATTTAACGTCACAACCTCTTGTCTTCTAAAAGCAACCGGCAGTGGCGTTGCTTTTTGATTTATTAACATGTCACTGCATACTCTATGCTTGAGGCTAAGATTGTGTTTAACTAGCGTACTGTGTTTAAACTGTGAAGTGCCTGCACTTTCGGCAAACTTCGTGTTCCCCGCAGTTATGGTGTAGCGACTGCAACATTCGCAGGTCATGGAATTTGTTTCCTTCCAGTACTACCTTAACCAGCTGAATTCTCGCAGCCACTCTTCACGAAAATGGTGGGTTTGGCCTTTTTCGCCACAAAAAACTCTCACTCTGAATCATCTTCTGACTGTGACACTGTACTAGCTGCAACGTTTCAAATAGCTCACGGTTCAGTTTGTATCAGGGTTTTAGGTTCACGGTTTTGGTATGATTCGGTATGTGCTATTTTCAGGGGAAAAAAAAGACTACTGTCAAATAAAATAAAGAAATATGAACAAATAATCTAACCACAAGCAAAAGCACAAATAAATACAATAGAGCAAAGATATTAATCAAATAAACGATGCTTTTCAGGTAGGTCCAACATTAGTTTTCAGGTACAGAAATTGAATAAAATAATCAAATGTAAAATAACATTGCATATTTGACTATATAAATTAAATATTAATCCTTATTAAAGTTACAAAAGCTATTCAATTCATAGCTGATTCAGTAGGCCTACACGATACTGTGAGTGTCTTTCCTGACCATTTAAGTTTACTTAAAGCATAACAGACTGTCTGCTAGTATACTCATCAAGACAGACATGTTGACATACGTTTTGTGTGAATTTGTCCATTCAAGTGCAAGACTTGAAAGAGAACTCAATATTTGCGCGCTGTCTGTGATAAGTAGCTTAAACATACACGCGTGCGCGCACAGACACGCGCGCAAAAATCTTCTAGACGCAAGTTCTCATCTCTTTCGCGTCTTGCTTTTAAATGTTTACATTGGCAAAACTTAAATGAGTTTAGTTTAAACACCAATGGTAACGTCTGCAGTTCAGGTCTCGCCTGTGTCGGTGCGCTATCAACTCTCGGGTGATGACGGCGTAAATGACAGGTCATCTTCGAGATTTGGCACTCACATTGAACAGTGTTTACAAAGAGTAATCGTTTTGTTCACGTTTTTTTTTTTGTTGGATTATCGCTGTTGTAATGTATTATTTGGGAAGCCAGCAAGTGAATTTAACTGGGACACTAGCCGCAGGTTGGAAGAACGAGTCAATAGTTCGCTTGTTCATTGCTCAGACGCACAGCAGGTTGTCTCAGTCTCCTTCCCACAGACGCTTAAACGCGCTCGATTAACTCTAGGACCCTCCCCCTCCACACATTAGACACTTACAGTGGCCATTCCCTATTCTTCTCACACTCATTGCCCTTCCACACATTCCGGATTCATTGATAAGCCCCTTCCACGTTTAACGTGAAAAAAAAAAAAAGGGACAAATTTACTGGTTGCACATGTGCGACTGGATGTAAAATTCAGTCGCACACCCTCAAATTTTGGTTGCAAAATGCGACCATTTGGTCGCAGTCTGGAGCCCTGTAATGTATTTTTTTCAGTTGTACTGTGGAAAATTTTTTATTTTACTTAAATACCCTTTTTATTTGACAGTTAATTATATTGAATTATATATATATATATATATTTTTTATTTTATTTTTTTGGTATAAATAATAAACTAATATTCAATAAAATACTCAATTGTTACTACTACAATTATTAGTGAAGCCTTAAAATCAAGTACAACAAACCTTTCATTTTATCTGAAATATTTTTTTCCACAGATCGTGCAGCCCTAAGTTTCAATCTCTGCTCTGAAAGTGTTGTGTTCGTATGCTGTCACCTACCCCCACTGAGCAATGTACACCGGCTCAATAACCCATGGGATTTCGTTTACAAAGGAAATGGCGCCTGTAATGTGGTAGAGCACAGGAACATCTCTGATCTGCTCCCAGGGCATGGGCATGTTCTCCAGCAGTTTGAGTACTGCATGGGGCATATATTTCAGTGCCCTGCAAACAGAAAGCAACACAATGTTACTAATGAACATACATAACTTTCTACGTAATAATGTTTGTAATGTGCTTACCCAAGGTAGACCCTCTTGTCGTGACGAAATTTCCTGTTCGTCATATCACCATGATCCCTGATGATTTTTCGCACATGCTCAGGTGGCATGTCCTCTTTCTGAGCATCCACAAAGCCAAATTTTCTTTTCTCCGAGTAGCGTTTGGCCTGAAGCTGCTGCCATTTCCGAGCTGCAACAAGCAAAAGAGAAAAATGTCACTAAACATTTCGAACCACCACACCAATCATTTTGGTATATCTAAAGCTACATCTACACAAAGCTGGATACATTTGAAAATGTATGTCCTCTATGTTTTGGCCTTCCATCCACACTGAAAGAGCTTTCTGAAGGATTATTATATGGATGCATTATTAAGTAATGAGATATTGTGCTAATAAAAAACAATTGTGCCAGAAAAATAGCCTGAGCCCTTTATTATATCTGGTCTCTCTGTATCATCTCAGGGAGCTTTTATTGTGTTTTATGCATGCGCAGTAAGATGATTCCAGTATTTTCCAACGTTTCAGTGTGGACATGAAACTTTTAAAAAACGCAAGTGTGGACAGGGAGTTAAAAATGAACTGCATGATCAACGATCATGTGATCAACGATCAAATGATGTGAACTCACCTTTCTCTTGCAGTTTCTCCTCAGTCATGTAATCTGGTATTGGAGCAACAGCAGGAGGAGGTGGAGGAACACCTGGAGGCATTGTTCCAGGAACACCTCTGTAGGGGAATGCAGCTGCCATGGCAGCGTCTACTGGAAGGAAAACAGTAAAGCACAAAATATACTAGGTCAGACTTCAAACCATGCGTACAGAAACACGTTAAAGATGATCGCAATACAACACGGCACTACGAAAAGAACCACAACAGCGTGGCTGACTCTCCAGTAGAAAAAAGAAGTGAAATCAAAGAAAAGGCAAATTTGTCGGTTAGAAAAGTCAACTCAAGTTTAAAATGCAAAAGTTGCGCCAACCACGTTTAAACAAAATACCTAAACCACATCTGTGAACTTAGCCGACTAACTTGACTATGGCGCCTGAATTGTTCTCCTATCTATAACGTTAGAAACTTGCAAGCCTATGTTTACTGATTAAATACAACCGACATATAACGTTAACGTTACACTTTTTAGGTTAGACATCTTGCAGCTCAAAATAAAAATATTTATGATTCTTAGGTATAGATGCGCAATACTATTCGTGTCGTCGTCTCAATAAAGCAGGAGTTAGCATGTTAGCTTAGCTTAGTGTATATTATTCAAACAAACGGTTTCCGCAAACAAGCATTGCCAGAGATAAAGTCATACTTTTTCAAATAATAATCAATTAAATAAAAAGCAGCCTGCGCTCGTGTAAATCAAAATAGCTTACTCTTAAAAGCAGTTTCTCGCCAATGAATGTAGTTGTGTGCTTGGTTTGTGATCAGCAGAATGGCGTACCATGCACGTTGTGCGTATGGTCTTTCGATACACGAATGCGTTTTACGTATCTGGAAGATCCTACCTCAACGGAAATGGTGTATTTGCGAAACCAAACGTAAGAAAATGCGTAGGGCCCAGCTTCCGGATATGACACCGGATATGAAAAGTGCTCTTTTTGTCCTTTTCATGTTCCCTGTTATTTGGTTATTTTAGTTCATTCATAGTTGCAAACTGGTAAGATTGTTTGAATGAAATGCATTATTATAAGAAAATTATACCGAATTTTCTATTGAAATAATATTATGTATTATATATATAACGTATTAGCCACTAAATTGGCAGGAAATATTATGTTATGTATTACAGTGTTTATACACTTTAAGAGTATTTCCACAAAATATTTCCTTTCAATTAATTTTTTTCCTTTTTAGCATTTTACAGTTTGTACCACATATGAAAACAACGGCAGAGTCTCTTGACCTGACATTTTCCTCAAAATTACTGGCCCTCCAGCAGCATTTTAAATGTCTATATCCCTAAGGATACAAAAAAGTACTAAAGGCTTAAACTTAAATTAATTTACTCTGACTGAAACTAACATTAATTTGCAGTAAATTATGATAGAATTCTTATTTTTGGGTGAACTATCCCTTTAAACTTTATCATGTAATCCCTGTTGCTAGCAAATAAATTAATACCTTTTTAATAATTAATAGTACAGGCCCAAAATAGACATATGTTCAGATTTGCATGCAATTTGAGAAATACCATGGCCACATTTTAAGGGAACCGAAAAATGTAAATGAGATAAAACGAAATACATTTTAACTATTCATTTGTCAGATTTAAGAAAACTAAAACATTTGAGAGGAATACTGCAGTAAAAGTTGCTAAAGAATAGTTGTAGGACAGAGGAAATAGGTTGCCACTGAAATATGTGATGTTTCCTTTTTCCTCTAAAATAGTCGTTGCCGGTTATATTCAAGAGTGCTATTCTAAATGGCCTGTTACATAACTATGGCAGTACTCTTTACCATGTCAAAACACCCATAGTTATCTTTGCCCTGCCCTTCACCCATTCTGCTACCACACCTCAAATGAGTCCACGATGTCCCTCTTTTACAAACAGGATCATTACTCCAGCGTTTACAGTCTCATAGTCTAAACCATCTGCAGTTGATCTCTGTTTGATTGTGATCTTTCATTCTGTCTGTCATTTCTCATTGCTCTTATGCTGACCATCTGTTGTTTTTAGTGATCATAGCATGCTATATGGAGGCAAGACAACTAAAGTCATTAAACTGTCAATAGATTAAAAAAAACTTCAGAAGTCAGTTTTATGAAACTCACTAAATGCTATGCTGACAGAGATCCATGTCTTTATACAAATTTAGATCGTATTGTACATGGGATGCCAAGGCCACTCTTTCCTGTTGATGCCCAGAAATCATGAATGTCTCAACTAATGTCACAGGTCAGAGGATGTGTGTCTCTGTCATTTCCCCTCCAACAAGCTGTATTTTACAGACCACATTGACACGTTTTTGGGGAATCTTATTCCGATGTAAAGGCCTTCATGTGTTCATTTAAAAACAGATTAAAAGGAACTTAAAAATAACTTCCCAGCAATAATAACGTTCCCCTAACGTTAGCATATTGTTCCCACTTGGTTATTTTTATGGAAACCAATTCCTAATGCTCTAGTACCATTTTTATTTTTATTAAGGGGTGAACATTCCCAGAACGTTCTGTTAGCTATATCCATATACTTAAAAATCCATAAAGAAAGCATGTAAGATGTTGTCAAGCCATGTTACATTCAACCCCCAATACCCTCCTCCATTCCCCTCAAAAGAGTTATTTCCTTTAACTTGTCATCATCAAAAATCTGCTTGAAGTGTGTGCAGGGGAAATGGAGTAGGCTCCTCCGGTGTTTACCCTGGGAATGTCGAGGACAGGATGCTGAAGCCTAGAGGAAGCCCTGACGGCAGCGCTCACAGCAGCTCAGAGTCAGGGATCGTATCATTATAGTGCACATCTGGCTGTGAGACGAGTCCTGGACTCCCCTTACACATCTATAACGACCTGCATTGACTCTGTTTGGCGGCGGGTAAATTCTACATCAGCCTGATTTGCTTCATCTTTCTCTGTTTATATCTCTTCGTTTATGAATATCGTCCCTCTTTCTTCTGTATCCAACAGAGCAGAAGCACCAGTGAGGGTTGAACCCCTCATAACAGTGGCTGCTAGTGAGGAAGGACACTCATAGAAAGTCAAAGAGACACATCATGATGGAGTTGAAGATCCAGCTCGTACCCACAGGAGAAATCATACTGTCTCCAGGGAAAAATGGAGAGATTTACTGCCAAAGCTGCAATAAGGTAAGTCGCTTTAGATCAAATCCTCTGCTACATTAATGTGTCAATCTAAGATAAGAACAGATAATAATTTGTAATTTGCATAACTAAATAAAGACAACTGCACCCAGCAATTTCTCAACAAATTGCTTATTGTGAATAGCTGTCAGGATATTTTGTGCTCAGCAAAGCATGCCATAGATTTGCATGCCCTAAAACCAAGGCTCATTAGAATTTTCCATGCTGTGTAAGCAAGATCTTGATTTTCAGCATATGCTTGTTTATAATAAAAGCAACAGTTGCAAGTGATTGCAATAAATGCATGGTGTTTAGACTGTGATAACCCTTTCGAAAAAATACCAAACTACCATTCTGTTTTCTACAATACTCAATACACTGATTATTAACTAATTGAAGGATGCAGCAACACATAGCTGTTTTTTTAGATTGTAGTTAATATTAAGGTTTTTCCACTGACCGATTTTGAGGAATAGGTCTGGATCGCTCCATCTAATAATACAGTCCAAGGAATGTGAGGTTTACACTAAAACCTGTCTGTGTGCAACGAAAATGACCATTAACTCTGACAGAAGTTTGAATGTTTCTTATGGATTGGAAAAATGTTCCTAGTCTGGTTGGCATAAAGGAAAGGTGTTGCCTAAGTGTCACAATCCTTTAGCTCAGATATGCTTTGTTTTTCTTCCTACTTTGTTTAAAAATCATTCTTTTGACTTGTTTTGTTCTGTTTGAATAACTTTCTTTATGGTTCACTTGGTCTAGTGGTCATAGAATATATTTTGCACATATTTTGTTAAGAAAAAAACGTTTCTAATTTGAGAACCACTTAAAAACTACAGTTAAGAATGAATTTAATAGCGGTGGGAATGGAATGCTACTTTGGTGAGGAAATGACACTTTCAAATTCCGGAACAGCATACTTTTCCTGACTTTCTGGCACGGTCATGTCACCATTGCTGGGTGTGTTTGAGTTTGAGTGGGTCGAAGTGGGGAAAAAGAGAGGGAGGTACATTAATCATAAGAGAAAAAAAACACTGTACTGGGGTGTAACGATACCCTCATGTCACGATTCGATACATATCATGATACTGAACTCACGATACGATATTATTGCGATACTCCAAGACATATGATAAAAGGTTAACAAAAAATGTACTGTTGATTAAAATGGTCAATTTGATATTGTGGGTGTAAATGAATAGGCTTGATCTTGGTGCTGGAAACCCAATGCACAGGACAATAGTGACACCAGAATAAAAATATTGAGAATTCTGAAGCTGAAAATACAGAATTATTTTAGACGAATGTGCTTGAACTCTGTCACTGACTAGCTTATTTAAAATAATGTAGGCCACTTTTTACTGGTAACATCAGACATTTGTCATTATCAGGACCCACAAATATCCCCACATTGCATTATTATACATTATATTCAACATTATATATAGTAGTTTAATGTAGTACTGACACAAAAACTCTGAAAACTTGAATTTTTTCTCACATGGTAATTTTCATTTTGGGTGAACTATCCACGATACATGTTGTTGCAATTTTGTATTGCGATATATTGTGACACGATATATAGTTACACTCCTACACTCTACTATTATTTAAATAACTGATGAAGGAAGGAACAATAAGTGTAATGCCTATTTCCACCTGACTGGTGACACACCCTTTTTGTACAGCCTGTCTGTCCAACGTTGCCTTGTAAACAGGATACAACCTTTCCTCTCAGTTCAGCTGGTCGGCAAAAATGTGCTTAATGTCAGTCCAGGGTTTGGTGGTCTGAAATTTGAAGAGCACAAAGGCAGAATCGATCACTTCACCCTCTGGCTACAGCATGACACTGCACTTGACTGGATTAGCAGGCGTGAGGTCACCTTGACATGGGGGGTTTTGTTTCAGCAGTGTTTATTGATATGGTGGAATGTTTACAGCTTTTCTTTCACAGGGAATGCGTTACATACTGTGTGTGTGTGTGTGTGTGTGTGTGTGTGTGTGTGTGTGTGTGTGTGTGTGTGTGTGTGTTTGTGTGTGTGAGAGAGAGAGAACTGAAAAAAAGATGCTCAGAATGAATGGCTGCGATTCTGTCCCTCAAATCACATCAACACATTTAACTGGCTACTGAATGACATAATACAATTAAGACCAGTGCAATAAAATCTGAGAAAATGGTTGATTTGAGCACAATAATGCCAGAAGTAAAGCTCTGTAGGAAATGTGATTTTCAGTAGGCCCACATTGCAATACATTACTACAATTGGTTTGTCAATTTTTGCAATTATTATAATATTTTTTGTATAAATAAATAAATAAATCCAAATACAACATTACAATACAATATTTATCAAAGCTAAAGTTAAAACGTAACATTTCAACTAAATGTTTTATTGTCTTCAGTCATAAAAATGTACTAAGCAAAACTAAAACCTGAAACATAAAAACCTTTTTTGTTACTTGAAATAAAATAAACATGAAATTGAAAATGAAATAACACACAATATAGGCATATAAAAAAAGTATAAAAAAGCTTGATGTACTAAAATAACTCAAACTCATACTAAAATAACAAGAATAAAAAAAAATTAAAAAAACATAACAAAATGACTAAATCTTTAGCTAAAATTGAAATAAAAAAGTATAAAAATTAAGTCAGTATTATAAATAGTATCTTAGTGATACTAAAATAACTGCAATCTAGACAACAAGGGCCTTCGAGAAAGATTGAAGACCTCGTGTAGGCCTACATTCACGGAGGTGCTGCTGTTTCTTCTGTGTTGTCAGTAGAGGGTGATATAACGCTAGCGTGCTTTCGAGTAACGCATACTTTATCTCATAGAAATAGGAATAACTTTAACTATCATACCTCAAGATTGATATATTTATTTGTAAAAAAAAATTATATATATATATAGTTATTTTTGACAGAAATCACACATACAAACGAGTCTATTCGTTCTGAATAAGCACTTATGCTTATTGTTTTGAGGAAAGTAAGCAGTAGCCTACATGCTTTTACATATTTGAAATCATCCTATAATAAAAAAAAAATCAGGCTAGTCTAAATCGAAACGCCCTATTACTTTTTGATTAAAAGCTCATAGTTTTACTGTGATGAAATAAGAGTTAAAGAAATATTTTATTAGTCGTGGGATTGGTCTGGAACTTCCTGGTACAGTGTCTCTCGTGCGTGTGCGAGTGAGCGAGAGAAAGAGGAGGGCGGGTGACTGCCGGCTGGTAATATTTCTAACATTTGCTTTCAAACCATTACTGAATACATGTCCTACCTATAGCATAAACTAGAGCATGGCTATCTGTTTATTTAACACATAAATCTCCAGTAGTCATACATCTGCTCAAGTGATCTAAGTGACTTCTGTCACTGAGGTAAATATTCTGGTCGGTGGGATTCACACAAGGGACAAATCCAGATTACAGCTGAAGTTCGAGATCAAGTTTCCCATCACTGCTGAGTTTCTCTTATGCAGTATTACAGTGAGCGACCGGTGTTTTTGGACATTGCGGGGATTGAATTTGGTGTGCTTTATAATCAAGGTAAGTGAGTAACGTTACTTTGCGTGCCATTCATTTTAAAAGCACAATGTCAGTTTACGCTACGTGACGTAATTTGAATTCACACGTGTGTGTATGTTGGTGTCAGTGTGCTGATAATATTTCGTAAAGATTGGTTTCTTGCATATTTTGGATGTCCGATTGGTGAACGAGTCGTATAATTCCAACGAATCGGTTGAAACGCTTCGCCAAATCGGACTGAACGATCTTTCGAGAATCAGACTTGACATTGCTGACAAATCAGACTGAATTAGTCAGAGCAGCAGTCCTTAAAAGTATCAAAGCCGAGAAGCATTGATAGTAAGAGCATTTGAAGAGAGGCAACCGAGGATTAATTGATGGCGAAATACTCGAACTAAAACAGAAATATTTAAGTAAAAATGTGACGCACTCGTTTATTGTAAAAACGCAATAAAAGCGACCACATGACTACACCATAATGTAAAATAACTTTTTTTATAACAAACGGTTCGAAAGAACTGATTCGCGGAAAAGAGCCGGACTCGAAGTTTTCGCTTACTTAGGGTTGGAAGCTCCCTACTTAGACAGCATTGTATGGCATTATAGGCGCCTGGCAGCTCAGGGTTTTATGCACAGCAACTGTCAAGTGTTATGACCACATGGATCTCACCTGTTAATTTACTGCATGCTATCCATGAAATAACTTCCCTGAACTGGTCAGATCTTGATTCAAATGCATGATGGTTACAAACAATCCTCCATCTCCAAAAGCTTTAAAAACAATACTATAAGAGTACATTGAGCTACATTTCTTAGGGAGTGATTTGGGTGGCTTCAGACCACATTTTTTCCATGACTCAGATGGGATGATAAGAGGAGTTGAAGGAGACCAGCTGTTAATTATCTGTCATCCCAAACTAACCTCCCTCAGTCCAATTACATTGGGAATTCCACTGGGAATATACTATAAGCACAGAAATTTGTGTAGAATGCGTGATTTTTTTTTACTATACTGTGTAGGGTGTGTAAATAGGGTGTTTCTGTCACCTGTGCGGTCTGAGCAGCCCAGCACTAATGACATGTTAAGGTCGGTGGCAGGTCATGTCCTCAAGTGTCCTCACTCACATCCCCCCTCTGTGTCATTTCTGTTTCCATGTGTTGCAAAACCTAACGAAGATACGCCTGTCAAATTAAATGGATTGCTTGCAATGGGACCCTGCAGATTTTTTTTTATTGTGCAACATTGCATGCTTGGTGTAACTAGTATAATTGACAACAATTAGGAGCTGACAGTTGCTTAGGCTTCTGGATGAATAATGCTATAAGGAGTTAAGCTTTGCTGTGCGTTTTCCAAGAACTATTACACATTTTTTTTTTCATTTAGAATGGTTGTGTTGCAAAAAAATAGTCTTGTAGACATCCCTGCAAGCCTAATTAACTCAGGGTTGTAATTGATACATGGCGACTAACTGGGCCAAATACTTTGGGATGGAGCATATTTTCAGAGCAACGGGACTCTGGTTTTTGGTTGGAGGCCGGGAGACTTTGTACTTGAACAATTTTCCAGCTGTCCCCAGACAATTAAGTTTCTACGTCTGTCAGCAGCGAGCCATATTAGTGTGCCGTGTGTGTCCACTTTTCCATTGTGCAAGGAAACATAGTCTAACTTTGTGTTAGGCCGAAACATTTGCTTTATCCACTGTTGAGACTTCTTGTTTAGTCTGTTTCTTTATCTTCCAATTACGCTATTCATGTTTATGAAGATGGTGAGATTGCGGAGGAATATTTGGTTCAGAGTGGGAGGGCTGGTGACATATGTGTCTGTGCAAAGCAAACCCGGCCCTTCCCTCATTGCTGGTCTGTCAACCAGACAGCTGTCAACGTGTCCCAGAGAGATCTCAGAGGGGATACACCTGTGTCTGAAATGCTTAGAACAGGAAGTTCTCAGGGTTAGCCAACCACATAAACGGGTCTCTACCCGGCTTTAAGCTGAAGCTGCATTCTGCACCTAATTGACTGTATTTGTTGTAGCATTAGATTTATCCGTATTTACTTTGTAATGCACGTTGCTGGTTTAATTGTGAATGATTCATTTGTCTTAGTATTCATTCCTCAGAATCTTCAGGCTCTTCAAGTCCCACCCTACTTTTTGTTCTCGTTCAATATCCTGTTTTGGAAATGCATGACATTAGTGGAGTAAAATGTGTTGCAAACGGCTTTCATGTTGACTTTAAACATTTACTCTTTAGCTCAACATTGCTAAAAAGTCTTTCTTCAGTAGATAAAAGGGTTCTTCGTGTAGTTGTGTGGTACAGAGGAACAGAGTGGCGTTCGACTTTATAGCCTGTTTGTTTACATTATAAAGAGCTCAGCAAAGCAGGTTTTAATCTAGTTTTTTTAGTTTGAGAACTGGAGGGAGCAGAGGGTAAGAAAGAGACTGTGGACTTGTGTTGTAAATGTCTTTATGCCCTGTGGTGAGTCATGAGCTCATTGCAGGATCTGCAGTTTTTCTTAATTTAGCTGTGGCTTTTCCACTTGAAATTTCCCATCGAGGCCCTGCCCTTGGACTCCATTCTGCTCCATATCAAGGAAAAACGGGCCAGACCAAAAACTTTTATCTACTGCTATAAAACTTGGATGGTTTATTTTAATGGCATTTTATTTCAAACTATCGTTCAAAAGTTTAGGGTCAGAACATTTTTAAAAAAAGAAATTAATCATTTTTATTCAGCCAGGACTAATTTAATTGATCAAAAGTGACAGTAAAGACACATCTATAATGTTACAAATAAATGCTGTTCTTAAACAAACTGTATCACTGTTTCCACAAAAAAATATTAACAGCGCAACGATTTTTATATTGTTAAGAAATGTTTCTAGAGCACTAAATCAACATCCCTAATTAGGGATGCACGGCTAAGAAAATTTTCACCGATAACTGATAATTCATTATATTTAGCCGATAACCGATAAATTGGCCGAAAAATCTAATTCTGTCAGGACCACTATCATCAAATACGATTGACAATTAGCGTACAGTTTGGATTGGCGATATGGTTCCGTTCTGGGCAAGAACTCCCTGCGCATCCATGCAGCCTAGCATGGATAAGAGCAGGGAGAACAGCAATAACCCCCCTTAGGGTAACAGAACAGAACCAACATGAATGTATGGCAGATATCATTAATTAATTTTAATGACAACATAATTAGAGAATTTTAGTCTGATTCAGGGTTAATCAGAATGCCAAATCCTGACTGACGAGAGGAGGAGCTGGGGATGGAGGAGGGTAATTAGCTCCTGAGAAACGCGATAGCTGCTGATAATACTGAAGGAGCTTATACATGTACACAGCGATAGGCGTCATATTCCTATAGGTAGACGTGGATCAGCTGAGAGTCAGCTGATGCAAGCTTGACTAATGTGACCTGCCAGAACTAATGCTACGCTTGATATTAAAAATTTTAATGTAATTTTTGAGAGCCTGATTTCAAAAACAAAAGTCTCTTCATTAAATCCATGTCACAAGCACACAATTCTAATGATGTTCTCATTACAATTATATGTAGCCTAAATGACAGACTTGTGCTGCACATGTTGCACTGAACTGCTTTTTCCTTTTTTAAGTGATTCAATCATATTTCAAGCAATTCAAAACCATCATGGTGAACAGTGCGCATCTGAAGTGTCTCAGTCGAAGGAAATAATCCATTATTTATCGGCCAAATTTTCTTATCGGGCCGATAACTATAACAATAAAAATTTACATATATCAGCCGATACCGATATGGTGGCCGATATACCGGCGTACATCCTTATTTCTAATCGACTTAACATCAGAAGACCTCGAACTTTTGAATATTATTTAAAAATTTCAGATTTTCAGTGCATTAGATTTAGATAGAGTCAGTCAAACATTTTCTCATCAGTCAAACGTTTTCTCATTTCTCATATATTAAGCTAAATGGCTGTTATTTGAGATTGTAGATATGTTTACATGCTTATATTACTCACCGTGTGCTGACTGTGGATTTTAGGAGCTTAAGATCCTCGGTTTGCTTAGTGACACACATACACAGACTACCGATTAACCTGACAGTGTTAGATATTCTGTAATACATCAGGGATCCTTTCCCCTGGGATTACAGTCTCCCATGATTGACAAGGGCGGACACTGGGGCTGGAGTTGAGGGATTATTGTAACATGAGCTGAGGTTACATTCCTTCTTCCAGAGGTGCACTTCGAGATGAGATTACAGCAGAGATTGCATCCTTTCACTGTGCCCCCATGTTATTTTACATCAGCTTGTTCGTGCCTGTTTGCATCCATTGTGTTCATCACACATGCTCCACAGACATGAACAAGGCAGGCGCTCTGCTCCATGTTCCTTCCCGAGCCTCAATGACCTTTGTGACCCTTACCCACTGTAGATAAAACCATGTTGCCCTTAAAGCATGAGAACGAAAGCCTGTTATCTTGTTCATGGTACCATCCTTCACATGCTTATGTCGTCATGCTGTTAACTGCTCAGGATAAATCAAGTCTTAGATTTCAGTAATGGTCTTTACTTTATCAAAGACCTTTGAAGTGAAAACTTTATGAGGTCCTTACAGATCTCACCGTGATCGTGAGAAGTGAAAGGCATGGGTTAACCTTTAACCAGGCTCTCTCCTGCACGGAGATAAGTCATGCAATCCAGGCCAGGTGTGGCCTTGCACCCAGACCGCAGAAATGTGCATATTGTGCCTGAACGTTCCAGAGCGGTTGACCATTTTAACAAAATATATTGTCTCCATAGTGGTCATATTTGGAAAGTCAAGGATGGATTCAGAAGCATAGAGTAAAGTAATGCTAAAAAAAAGTTGTCACTATATAGTTGACTTGCACAGTTTTTAATGCACTGAAACAGGTTCTTCCAGTTGAATGAAATAACGTTTCAAAGGTTTGATGTGATGCCGTCTAGCTTTAGCACATTTATCCTGGTTGGTGTACTTGTTTTTCATTGTGAACGCACTACATGTGTGCAAAATACACACCTTCAGAAAAAGATTGAGTAAGTATTTACAGTCAGTGTGTCATACTAGTTTTACTGGAGTTAGAAGAGTCACAATTCATAGGCTCTTGTACCCTATTATAGGGGGGCATGTTTAGGAATTTTATCGCATGTTGATTTTGGTGATATCGCAGTAGAGATAAAGGAAGTGTGTGAAACTTAGTCCTGGCATGTTTCAGAGCGTTCAACATCAGATTTAGATTCAGCATGCCTACTACACCTCATTAAAGCACCTCATTTCCCACACATGGCAGTTGCTTCCAGACGTGGAGTGACTCAGTTAAAAAAACAAGGGATTGACTATGTAAGACATGTAGTAATAAGCTCTTCCAGACAATGAAAGGTCTTTATGTGTATTCATTCACTGGAAAAGAATGGATGTATGATGCCATTAGAATTGGATCTGTTGTCATAGATATTGAGCACATCCAGTTCAACAATTGTCTTCATATATGTTTTTACTTTTTAAACCATGTTCTAACTTTTAAATCAATGCTACCTTTTAAAAGTTTGGGGTCACTGAATTACATGTATACTTTTATTCATCAAGGATGCATTAAATTCATTAAAAGTGACCGTAAAGACATTTAGAAATAATTTCTATTTAAAATAAATGCTGTTCTTTTGAACTTTCTATTTATCAACAAAAAAAAATCCCAAGATCATCATGGTTTCCTGAAACATATTAAGCTGTACAACTGTTTTTCAACATTGATAAAAAGAGAATGTTTCTTGAGCAGCGAATCAGCATGTTAGAACGATTTTTGAGTGATCATGTGACACTAAAGACTGGAGTAATGATGCTGAAAATTCATCTTTGCCATCACAGGAAACATTATATTTTAAAATATATTGAAATGAACAACAGTTCTTTTAAAATTTCTAATAATATTACTACCTACTACTGTATTTTTGATCAAATAAATGCAGCCTTGGTGAGCATAAAATACTTCTTTCAAAAAGAACTGACCACAAACTCTTGAACAGTAGTAAAAGATTTGTCTGGTGCAAAAATAGCCGCCCAAGTAAACACCCCTGCTCCTGAGTACTCAAAATGGCAGGGGTAAAAAAAAGTTAGACAAAATGACTAAAATGACATCCCTATTCTGAGTTTGTCTACATGCAGTCCCACTGGGTCAGCTGTAAGACTGGCAAAAGGTTATTTGTCCTTTTACACTTCCCTAAGGGAACCGCTAGTATCTCATAATTATGGCTGTAATGTGTGGAATGGGTGTGGTGGTGTCTCTCTGGTCCCTGTGCACAAAACTGTCATGTTTGTGCAGCAACTGAGTGTCTGGTCAGCAGCTATATGCCAAATGGTCTACGACTAGACGATGCACAGATACATTGTGTTAACCTCACCCCATGACTTGCATTTGAGCAATGCAGGATAATGAAATGATGGTGTCATGCTCAGTCGTATAGCTGAGATGTTGTAATAGGCCATCGTGTCTTTTCAGTGTTTTCCTTGTGGAGCAGAATATTTTCACAATGGAATTGCAAACCTTTTTTTCCCTCCTAATGTTAGGTTTCAATAAAGTTTCAGAATGAAACCACTACAGTACTTCATGAAGTTATTTATGTTGCATTTATTGAGTAAGTCAGGCTTTCTTGGGTGCCTGGTGACCCAGTGACCTCCAGGCTTTTGCACCATTCAGAATTGAGTTGAGAATGACTTTTAAATTCAAATTCAATTCCTGAATTTGAATTAAATTTGTATCGATGTAACAAAAAGGATGTAGATTTGTAATGAAATGTAAGGAAGTTGATTTAACAAATGTATTAATTGATTTATTCATACAATCATTTTGTTTGGCTAAACAAAAGCCAGTTTGATTAAGTTTGAATGTTGCTTGATGGTCTTTGGCTCCAGTAGTGTAAGCAGTGTTGCAGTGCTTGAGAGAACTATTAAACTTTTAGTGAATCATTGTTTTAAACACATTCCTTTGAGTGGGACACTTTGAGGTGAGAGGGGCAGCTGTAGGCCGTCGGACTCTGAAATCTGCAACCGCTCTTTGTGTTTTGTTAGAAACAGTCTGATTGTTGCAGATCCCCGAAGAAGCGGAAAACAGGAAGGTCCGTTATCTGTATTTTCAAGGATTGTTATGCAGTTCATTTCCAGTGGATGTGGTGTTGAAAATGAAATAGAAACATCTCTAATTGACCACTGACAGCTCAACTGCCTTGACTTGTCAGTAGAGTAAGAGATCTCAGATCATCACATCTTATACTCAACTCTAAGAGAGCACACTACAAGGGATGCACAATATATTTGGTACCATATCGATTAGCAGCTAATATTAGAGGCTTTTTACACTTATCATTTTGGACTGTGTTGGATAATGCTCATTTCTCTTAGTTTTATATTTAGATTAGATTTCAATCTTGTTCTAAACACTAATAAATTTAGCAAACCTAAAAATGAATATCCATTTTTGGTATTGTATGTTATGATGTTGTCATGCCTTAATTCACTTGTAGCATTTAAAAAAAAAAAGATTTTAGTTTTGCTGTTTATTTTTCATTAATAAAAAAAAAAAAAAAACTATAGAATTTTAATAAGTGACTTTTAATACTTTTCTTACGGATTCTTATTGGCTGATGCAGGTAGAGCCCGAAGCCATTTGTTTTGAGAATAATGGCTGGCTGATGAAGTTATTGGCTGGCTAGCCGGCTCAGCCAAAACCTAAATGGCTGCTGCATCCGCCAAACTTTTCATAGCTGCAAATGGCTGAAGCTGCCACTTCATGTCTACAGATGTCTATGTTATACTGATTTACTGTGATGAGAGGGTGACGGCAGAGATCGCGGAGAAGTATGTTGATGCATCCTTATGGACATTTTTGTCCTTTTCAGTTTTGTGTTTTTGATCACTTAGCCTGTGTTAATGCTAACTGCATACAATTTGGCACAGGTGAGTATTTTTATTGGAATTTTTCTATTTCACTGCCATTTTCTTAAAAAAATCTTTTTTGCACTAGGTACACAAAATACTCCCTCTCAGCGCCTTTTGGACAAAAATGTCCCCATTGAAACCCATTAAAACTGCATTTTTTAATCCCAGGTTCATTTAACTATAAAATGATGCAATCTTTGTTAAGAGGCTTTCATTCTGTTGGCAAGGCTTCAAAATTGACATTTTTACAATTTTTTTATCAGATGGTGGCATTTTTCCAGGTTTGGCCTATAAAGCAAATACTCGTTTTATTCCTGTTTTCTGCTTCGGCATATTATAGAGCCAATTGGATAAATTGTGCAACGATAATTGTGTGGGTGTGTTGGTATGGATGTCTGAGTGTGGTTAGTATGTGTGTTATAAAAAAAATGTGTGTGTGTGTGCATGTGTGTGTTTGTAATATTGAGAGAGAAAAACTCAACTGCAAATAACAAATCCAATCACTGTGTGCATCTTACAGAAAGCTCATTTTTTGAGATATCAACCTCAATTTTGGAACACAACTTATTTAGATTTATGGCTTTGATTTTCTTGCCGTTTTAGAGTTCAGCTTGTTTTTATAAAATATATATTTTATATAAAATAATTTTCATAAATAATTTTCATAAACTTATACCTATATAACTTTTTTTTTTCGATTTACTTATTAATTTTGTTTTACTTTAGCAATAATCTGCCAAGGGTCTTCTTTAAAATGATACCAAACTTAAGTCTGTGCTCCCAAGCTTCACATTTTTATGACAGTTTTTCGACATGGACATTTTTGTCCTCTATGTACCTATGTGTAACTTTTTTTAATTGATGCACAAGGGTTAAGAACACAAACTTTTGTTGAATTTATAAGAAATCTACAGATGCAAACAGACGAAGTGTAGTAAAATAAAGACCTAAATGTGCATTTCGGACTTTTTTTCACCACAAGTCTATAAGGAGACGATGTTTTTGCCTGCTGTGTCTCGCCTTAATATAAACGCACACGGTTATCGGTATTATTTTGGACAAAGTTTTGCACATTTCACCTCAATGGACACTGAAGCATGCATCGTGAATTAGCAATGTGGAAACGGTGGTTCCCTTTCGAGAGGTCTCTCCTATTGCGTAAGTAGCTTACGCTATGGGAAAACTCCTTTTCTCGAGAAATATTGAAGTCTTTATGTAAAACGCATTGCAGCTGCACAGCATACAGCAGTGAGCGAGGCAGCTCGGTCATTGGCTGTGCTGCGGCAACTGCACGAACCTATGACGGGGCGACTCTGAACACGGTTCCAATGAGCGTGCTTCGCGCCCGCGCGCGTCAGAGCCCGTCAAGATGGGCGTGGCTAAGGGCTATATATTGGGCGCCCCGTCATCTGAGTCCTTTAGATTTAATCTCCTTCAGCAAAGACCTTTCTCTTCGCTGGATCCTCCGGATTTTTGGAGTTTTTTCGCCGCCGCCGTCGACAAGCCTACAGCAGGACTGCTACGAGGACGCCGGCACCTTCAGCCGCCTTCGAACGCCTTCTGCTAAGCCATCCGGCGCGCATCACCTCATATCCTTTGACAAAAAAGCTATTATTCTAAGTGTTCGCCCCCGCGACACTTTTTAACTAAAAGAGCAAATTAAAAGGCGTTGTTCCAAATGCCTTCCTGCGCCTCGTGTCGAGGCCTCCTTCCTGACGGGGATCGTCACATCATCTGCTCTTGCTGCCTGGGCCCGGACCATGCAGAGGCTGCCCTTACTCGAGGCGGATGCCCCGAGTGTGACACCCTGGGCCTCACCGAGCTGCGCGCTCGCTTCGCCGCTTTCGCCGCGAGAGAGCCTACCACCACCGTGCTACCATCCCCTCTAGTTGAGCCGCGCAAGAAGAAGCGCCGCTCACAGAGGCGGCCAGAGCACGCGGAATGTAGTGACGTCACGCCGGGCCAATCCCCGCGTGCTTCACCGCCACCCGAGGATTCTCCGCCGCCAGTTCAGTTCACGCAGGCGGACCAGCACCCCTCCAGCAGAGCGATGGGTCTCGTCTCGTTTGGCGCGTCAGGGGATGACGAAAAGGATGACAGCCTTTCCCTTGATGCAGCATCCGACGACTGGCCGGGCTCGTCCTTCAACCCCGCGCCATCGACGCTAGCGGACACGAGTGTGGGCTCCAACATGGACTCGGAGATCGTCCGCATCCTGTCCAAGGCCGTGGAAGACCTCGGGCTCGATTGGTCTTCCCCGGAAGAACCCGCCCGCAGCCGACTGGACGAGTGGTTCCTGCAGGGGCGCCGGCAGGCCCCCCGACAAAGGCCCTCCCCGTTCTTCCCGGAGGTTCATGACGAACTCACTAAGTCGTGGAAAGCCCCTCACTCCGCTCGCCTGAAGCCTTCTTTTTCTTCATCGCTCTCCTCTGTGGACGGCGCGAAAGAAAGAGGCTACGAGGGAACCCCGCCCCTCGAGGAGGCTGTGGCCAACCACCTGTGTCCACCCTCCAACGCGGGATGGAAAGCCAAAGCTTCTCACCCCTCGAAGCCCTGCCGATCTACCTCAGCTCTCGCCGGTCGCGCATACGCCGCCGCCGGCCAAGCTGCGTCAGCGCTTCACTCCATGGCTGTCCTCCAAGTCTATCAGGCCAAACTTCTCCGCACCATGGACGAGTCTGGACCTGACCCTGAAGCGTTCAAGGACCTGCGCAGCGCCACCGACATAGCCCTGCGAGCCACGAAAGCCACCGCCCAATCCATCGGCCGTGCTATGGCTAACTTGACTGTCCTTGAGCGCCATCTGTGGCTGACGCTAACAGAGATGAAGGATGCAGATAAGGCGGCGTTCCTTGACGCGCCTATCTCCCAAAGCGGCCTGTTCGGACCGGCGGTAAGAGAGTTCGCTGAGCGCTTCACCGAAGCCCGGAAGGATTCGCAGGCTATGCGTCACTTCCTGCCCAAGCGCTCCAGCTCGTCGCAGAGCCGCCAAAAACCGCCTCAGCAGCAGCGAGTCAGGACGGCACCTCCCGTCTCTCACCCCAGACCTGAATCTGACTTCCGACGCCGCTCGCGCTCCGCCAACAGGAAGCAACCGCCCGAGCGACGGGGACCTCGGCCCAAGATCGTGCTGAACCCGGAGCCTCGTAAGTCTTCCTAGCTATAGGGAGAAAAAGAGAGAGCACGTGTCTCGCAGAAGCCGAACCACTCTCTCCAAAACGTCTAAAGCATAACCCAGTCCCCTTACAGGCGGCTGGAAATGTCTGTACAGCAGTCAATGGGCCAACCGCACAGCTCGCTCACCTGCAAACAAACGGCGTTTTAACGGCGACACACAGAAATCACATAAAGAGTCATTTTCTGCCTGTGTCATTAAAGGGTCACGTGTCCACACTAAAGTGCGCATTCCCACATTTCAAAACTGTCAAAGCAGTGGCAAATGCTTCCCCGGCTCAGGCTGGACGCCCCATAAATGTAGATCGTGTGCCCACTGTCATGTATGCACCACTACACATAAGCACTGTTCCCACAGTTATAAATACTTCCCCAGTAAAAGTGGGAAATCCTGTCAAAGTAGCGCGTGTGCCCGCTGTAATGCACGCACCCCTACTCACAAACACTGTTTACATGGCCAAAAACCGACCGCCACGAGCGGGAGGTTTTATGAAAGTGGCGCGCGTGCCTACCACAGTTTATGCACCCCCACCCATAAGCACTGCCCATACAGTCCCAAAATTTTCTCCAGCCCGCGCTGTGAGCATTACAGATGCGGCGAGCGTGCCTGTAATCTCACACGCACCCCTGCACTCGGCACTCAACAAAGCTGCTCAGCGCGCGCCCGCGCCTCTGAGAGCTGTAAGCTCGGTGTTAGCACAGAGCGATTCGCCGGCGGGAGCCATACGTCACTGCGACATGCCCCCAGCCAGCATTCAGCCCATATCTGTGCGAGCGAAAGCTTGGGAAAATATCCCCGGCATGCCGAAATGGGTTTTGAACATAATAAAACACGGTTACTCGCTTCAATTCGCTCGCAGACCACCCCGCTTCTCAGCGGTGGTCGAGACGATAGTGAGAAAAGATGTTTCACATGTTCTACGCACCGAGGTGCTCAAACTAATAGAGAAGGGCGCTATAGAAACTGTTCCTCCCTCTATGAGCGAGGCGGGTTTTTACAGCCGCTATTTTCTCGTCCCAAAGAAGGATGGTGGTCTCCGCCCCATCCTAGATCTCAGACATCTGAACAAAGCTTTAATGATTCGCTCGTTCAGAATGTTAACAACCAAAAACATCCTCGCGCAAGTTCGCCCAGGGGATTGGTTTCTATCAGTGGATCTGAAAGACGCTTACTTTCACATTCCGATAGCGCCTCATCACAGGCCATTTCTGAGATTCGCTTTCGAGGGACAGTCATACCAGTACACAGTACTACCATTCGGCCTATCAATGGCACCCCGTACATTCACGAAATGTATGGATGCAGCACTCTCCCCCCTGAGACAACGGGGAGTGCGAATACTGAATTATCTCGACGATTGGCTAGTCCTAGCACAATCAGAGAGCCAGTTAATGACGCACAGGTCTTGGATTACCAGCCATCTAGAATGCCTGGGTCTAAGAATCAATTTTGCAAAAAGCACGCTATCTCCCAGCCAGAATATTTCTTTTCTGGGAATAGTGCTAGACTCAGTGCAGATGACGGCGCGCCTCTCATCAGAACGCGCGCTCACTATTCAGCGCCTTGCAACATCGTTCAGAGCGGGCGCGCGCGCCCCCGTCAAGCGCTTTCAAAGGATCCTCGGTCTCATGGCCTCGGCATCAGCTGTACTCCAGCTAGGATTGTTGCACATGCGTCCTCTCCAGCGCTGGCTCAAGAGCCGTGTCCCCACTCACGCGTGGCGCTCGGGCCACTTTTTAATCAGAGCGAATCACGGCTGCATAAAAGCCCTGACGCCCTGGAAAGCTGCCGACTGGTATCAGTCCGGTGTGAGTTTGGGCGTGAACACAAGGAGAAAAATGATCACGACAGATGTCTCCAAAATAGGTTGGGGGGCCCTTTACGAGGGCAGGCCTGTCTCCGGCTTGTGGTCAAACCCAGAGAAGCGCCTACATATAAACTGTCTGGAACTGAAAGCGGTCGCTTTGGCTCTCAGAGCCCTGCTTCCGTACCTAAAAGACGAGCACGTCCTGGTCCGTACGGACAACATGACGGTAGTGTCATATATAAATCGCCAGGGTGGACTCAGGTCGAGCTCCCTACACTCGATGGCCAGGGAACTCATCTTAGGGTCCCAGTGCAACCTGCGCTCGCTGAGGGCAGCACATGTGCCGGGTGCCCTGAACCAGGGAGCGGACATGCTGTCCAGAGACAAAGTTCTCCCAGGAGAATGGTCTCTCCACCCCCTGACGATCCAGTGGTTATGGCAGACCTTTGGCAGAGCAGAGGTCGACCTCTTTGCCTCCAAGGAAAATGCGCACTGCCCCCTCTTCTTTTCAAAGAGCACAGACGCGCTTGCCCAAGTCTGGCCGAGCCGCCCACTGTATGCCTTCCCCCCGATCGCGATGCTACCTTAGGTCATCAGTCGGGTCATGGAAGAGAAATGTGCAGTGCTCCTAGTAGCCCCACTCTGGAAGAACCAGACGTGGTTTCCGGAACTGATGCAATATGCCCCATGGCCAATTCCGCTGAGTCTAGACCTCCTCAGGCAGGCCAACGGGATGATCTCCGCCCCGCTCTGTGGGCCCTCCATGCATGGCCCCTCAACGGGTTCCCGGGAACCTCCCCAGTGGAGTGTTGAGAACTATCACAGAGGCACGAGCGCCCTCTACGAGGCGCTTATATGCCCAGAAATGGACGGTGTTCAGTGACTGGTGTAAAACCAGGAACCTGAATCCTGAGACATGCGAGGTACCGAGCGTGCTCGTGTTCTTACAAGAGCTGTTGGAGGCAGGCCGCACCCCCTCCACGCTCAAAGTATATGTGGCTGCCATAGCGGCGTCACACGATCCTGTGGAAGGACGCACACTAGGGAAAAACCACCTAGTTGTTCGTTTCCTGAGAGGCGCCAGGAGGATGAATCCCCCACGCCCCCCCTCAGTGCCGATCTGGGACCTGCCCACGGTCCTGGACGCACTCAAAAGTGCCCCGTTCGAACCTCTATGAACTGTGCACCTTAAACAGCTCTCGCTCAAAACCGCTCTCTTGCTGGCTCTCGCCTCAGTCAAAAGAGTGGGCGACCTGCATGCGCTGTCATCAAGCGCTGCCTGCCTGGAATTTGGACCTAACGACAGCAGAGTTGTCCTTAGACCAAAACACGGGTATATTCCTAAGGTGCTCTCGACACCCTTCAGAGCACAGGTGATATCTCTGGCTGCGCTATCGTCTCCAGCAGACGAAAGCAACGCTAATTTACTCTGCCCAGTCAGGGCGCTCAGAGTATATTTGGAATGCTCTGCCCTGTTTAGGCTGACAGAGCAATTATTTGTATGCTTTGGCGGCCGCACCAAAGGTCTCGCTGTTTCAAAGCAGTGAATATCGCGCTGGATAGTTGATGCTATAGCGCTGGCTTATGAAGCCAAGGGCCTTCAGTGCCCCTTGGGCATCAGAGCTCACTCTACGAGAGGCATGGCCTCCTCGTGGGCGTGGTCGAGTGGGATACCCATTCAGGATATTTGTGCGGCAGCAGGCTGGGCCTCGCCGTCAACATTTATCAGGTTTTATAACCTACAGGTCCCCTCATTACATTCCAACATACTGTCGGTCTAACTATGTATAGACTGGAGTGTGTATATGCAGAGCATTATCTCCTCCCTTATAGGGTCCGTCTCTGACTGACTTAGAGGGTTTTTTATGCATATCAGTACATAAAGGTGCTTGTGTGTTTTTCCACTGGACGGCCATTGGGCCGTTCTACATTGTCCCTTATAAAGCCCGCCTTCGGCCGGCTCGTTGGATAATTACTTTGCTTAAACGCTCAGGCATCTGCCTCTGGCTATAATAGAGCGAAGTCAGCATGCACAGCGTTTTACATGGTGTTCCCATAGCGTAAGCTACTTACGCAATAGGAGAGACCTCTCGAAAGGGAACGACTCGGTTACTAACGTAACCTCGGTTCCCTGAGAGGAGGGAACGAGTATTGCGTAAGCTGCCGTGCTTGTGCTTGGTCAGTTCGCTTCAGTCGATTGAACCTAAAGGACTCAGATGACAGGGCGCCCAATATATAGCCCTTAGCCACGCCCATCTTGGCGGGCTCGAAGCACGCTCATTGGAAGCGGGTTCAGAGTCGCCCCGTCATAGGTTCGTGCAGTTGCCGCAGCACAGCCAATGACCGAGCTGCCTCGCTCACTGCTGTATGCTGTGCAGCTGCAATGCATTTTACATAAAGACTTCAATATTTCTCGAGAAAAGGAGTTTTCCCATAGCGTAAGCTACTTACGCAATACTCATTCCCTCCTCTCAGGGAACCGAGGTTACGTTAGTAACCGAGTCGTTTGTTACTGCAGTAAAATCACGTTCAGTGCTATAAATCTCTCCGTTCCAGAATAATTGGTTCATAACATCAATCTTTGATTCGGGTGTTTGTGCAACCGTGCCCTGAAGATTTAACAAAAGTCTGGGTTGGCCTAAGTTAAACTAAGTTAAAAAAAGTAAGTAGGAATTAGGAAAGTATGTGAGAAGTGAGATCAAAATTACCTAGCTTGCTTCTTTCCGCCATTTCACCTCAGTGCGAGAAAAAAATGCATCGCTTCTTCTGTACGGAAAACAAGCAATTTTAATTGGTCGTCAATTCACTGTGAGTCTGTCTATCGTAGCAACGAACACAAGACTGTGCTGTTATGAATCCAGTGGGAAAATAGATCTCGTGTATTGTTTATATATTTCGTGTGTGTATGTCTCTATGTGATAGAATTATTATTTGATGCAAATAATTCTAACCGGCTCAGCCAAACTTTATCAGATGGCGGCTCAATTTGGCTTACGAAATTATTGGCTGGCGGCGGCTGAAATTCTAAATGGTGCAAATGGCGGCGCCTGGCGGCGGCTTCGGGGTCTAAGTGCAGGTGCCCTGAAAACAGCTTTTTAGAGGCCAAAGAAAGAAAGACAGAACTAGGAGGTGGCGATGTCATCACTGTTCCATCCTCTATCCGCTCAGCATTGCATAGAGACAGGAACCCTTGTGGGAACCCCCGTCCCACGCTCAGAAGCATAACCTGCCCTTATAAGGCATTGTGGGTATTCTAAGATCTCAGAGGAGGAGACTTAAGCATTGCCAACCCAGCTGCTGTATATGAAAGCAATGGGAGATCCAGCTGGCCCTAAGCAGCGCTGCTGTGCTGTGCTTCCAGACCAGTCCTGGAAAAAGAAAAGGGCCGTTTGGGGGTTGGGTACTGGGCTTTTGCATGAGTAGGATGTTTGGAGTTCCTCTGACGAGTACAGTCTTGTCCACTCGTACCTCATTGCAACTTCTTTGGTGAGAAAAATGAAGGCTGTGGTGAAGAAATGCTTTGTCCTTTCCTCTTCTCCTCCCTTATAACCGGTTGGCTGCTGCAGATGTAGGCGTGTTTTGGTGGTTCCCACCCCTAAATGCGTTGCTCCACCCACTAGAGCAAATAAGAGAGCTAGAAAAGTGTGATTGATTTTCACTAGAGATTTCTACCCTCATAGATCACTTCACCTCTGTTGGAAAGCCTTGATGGATTATTTTGTTATGAAAACCTCAAAGAAATGCCTGCTTTTGTTCTTGTACGGCAAAGAATTCAAAAGTATCTTTGTAATTCACACATATACAATTATTTATTGTAAACAGTGTGGCTTAATGAAATATGCATATCATTTTTTCAAATAAATTTTTTTATAAAATAATAATAATAATAATAATATATATATATACAAATATTAAATATATAAAGAAAAAAATATATATATATGAAAAAACATAGCTGTACGTAAGTGGAAGAAACGTGCATTTTTTTTAAAGAACACTGAATCCATGGGTTTTCCAAATCATCTGAATGATTAATATGCCATGGACATGAGCCCGGTTGGGTTTTGGAGAGGAACCTTCTTTCTTGTCCAGAAAACACATCATTTTAAAGCCTCCAGGTTGTCTGGAAATGTATTCGTCCTGTTCAGTGGAGCAAGCTTACACCACCATGTGAGGTACTCTATGACTCAAAAAGCCCAGATGAAGAAGGGATGAGAGGAAACGAAAGAAGTAAATGAAGCTGTGAGCTTCACTCTCAGTCAACTTACAACTTCCTGACGCACGTTGCCACAGTGACCTTGTTTAGTTATATCACAACATTGATTTCTACATTCTGGTGAGACGCTATGTGTTTCCCCCGTCTTTACCTCTCACTCTCTCTTTCTCTTGTTGTCCCCAGTCCTGTGCTGACTGTTTAACACCCACATTACATTCTTCTGTTCTGACATCACACACTATCAGCTTTCTCTCTGCTTTTTCTCCTCCAACAAACACCTCCCTTCCTCATGTACAACCTTTCAAATATCATGTTTAATGGGCGTCCCCATAGGTCGCTTCTTGGTTTACCTTCTTTGAATGAGTCTGCTTCCCACTGTAGGTCTCATAAATGTAAAAATTGTTCCACTTTTTTTGTTTGCTCACTCACCGGCCCTCATGTCATTCCCATCCGCCACTTCCCATGATACTTTGGGCCTTTTCTCAGTATCAGGCTTTTCTCACCACTCCCATTCTTTGCCTTAGGCCCTGACGCATTAGTAAACAAAGGACTTAATGTCTTTGTTGGATTTTTTTCCAGCCGTATTCTCAGGGATAGTCACAGTAAGGAAGGGACAGTAAAGGGATGGTTCACCCAAACGTGTCACCCTGATGTAGTTTCTTGAATAGTGACTTAAATTAGGTCTCGTTATTACACAAACCTATCATATGGCTACTTTTGTGGTGTTTTTTTGTGTCTTTTTTGTAGCTTGAAAGTTCCTAATTGATTGCAATTGCATGAAAAAGTGCAACCAGGATGTTCTTCAAAAATGTTCCTTCTGTGTTCCATGGAAGAGAGACATTTTTGGTAATTTGTGCGTGAACTATCCCTTTAAGTCATGAACAAATGTGAAAAGTGAAAGCAAGATCACAATAAAGCAAATAACAGCCTTCTTCAGGTGAAGAGTTAGTTTGTTTTAATGGTCAACCAGAACAGAGAGGAAGTGTGTTGCTTATTCCAGTTAAACCCAACTAGGTTTTGAAGTTCATTCATTACACTCAGGATCTCCTCTGTCTTTTCTTAACTTCAACGCTGGCTATATTTTTGAAGGATAGCACGGCAATAAACGTTTATAGCTCTGATCTTCTGCCCCTCTGTAACGTCCTCTGGCCGACACAACCGCTCCTACAAATAGACCTGTCCTAGTGTGAGAGTATAAATAGGCTTGTAACAGAGTAGGCGGAGAGAATGAGGGAGGGGCAGAGAGAGAGAGAAAAAAGAAGTAAAGGAGGTAGGAATGGATTGAGCAAGTACAAAGAAGACCAAATATTTTCATAAGTCTCATTACACACAATTTGAATTAAAATGCCTCTCGCCCACATCATTAGGTCCTGACCAGGATCCAATTCCAAATAAATGATGTGGACAGATGATTGTGGTCAGGGACAAAAGGGATTGAAAATGGATTTGTTTGTGCATGGGTGACTGAGTGACTTAACTATGACTCATCTCAGAGAGACCATCAGCAGTGGGGGAAACATGTGCCAGGCTGCATGCACAGACTTCCCCATTTAAAAATAAAAAAGTCATGTATTTTAGGATTTACATTTATTAATTGCTGTCCCATTGTTCCAGTTCTTAAGAGGGGTTTTAGAAAACAATTGGTACACAATTTGCATACTGTTTGTTTCTAAATAGTATACAAGATTAGAATTTGTGCATCCTAGATAAAAGTATCTTCAAGGTGGCGGATAATTTAGCCTAATATTTCTGTTAGATCTTTGAAGTCTATCCATCCATGCATGCGTTTTATTGTTCACAACCCTGTTGTACAACATTTTTGAAGTTACTGTTAAGTAATAATGAATTTAGCTATAGATGTTAATGTTTACATAAAAATGCAAACAATGTTTGGTATTAATTTGCATTTTTCTGATGGGGTAGTATGTCACAAATGTTTTTTACTGTACCAATACATTTTTGGGGGGTTAGTAAATTTGATATATATTTTAAAATAATTCATACTTTTATTCAGCAAGGATGTATTGAATTGATCAAAAGTGACAGTAAAGACTTTTACATTGATAATTTAAAAAAAATAAAAAAATGCTGTTCTTCTTATATTTTGTTAATCAGAGAAAAAAATGTATCATGGGTTCCACAAAAATATTTGAATGATTTCTGAAGGATCATGTGACACTGAAGACGAGTAATGATGCTGAAAATTCAGCTTTGCATCACAGGAATAAATTACAGTTTAAAATATGGTTAAATAGAAAAGAGTTTGAAATTGTAATTATATTTCACAATATTAGTTCAAATAAATGCAGCCTTGGTGAACATAAGAGATTTTTTTCCAAAACATTGAAAAAATCTTACCGACCCCAAAATTTTGAACAGCTGTGTAAGTAAAACTACAAAGTGTATTGTGTACTTATGCCATCACAAGTGAAGGAAATACTTTTAGAGCATTGTGGGCTATAAATATGCAAACTTAAATTACTCAAATGAGAAAATTCTGCATGCGGAATGTGTTCTGTAGATTGAGTGATAAAGAGAGAGGAAGTGAAGGGCATTGACCCTGAAAGTGCCCTAAAATGCGAGTATAAGCGACAGGCATGCAGGGGAAAAAGCCAGAGTTTCCATTGCTAATTTCCCACGGATGTAATTTGACCACTTTAAGGAATAGAACGCCCCACATAACAAACAAAACCTCAGAGTGTTTGTTTCTCCGCCAAAACGCCATGTGAGGATGTGTGAGTCCTGCTTTTACAGTGACCTGAAGGAAGACTCTGAGTTCAGAGAGTCTGGCACACTCAGTCTGACACAGTGGTTGATGCTTTATATGCCATCTCTTAAAGGAAAAGGTCATTCAAAAATTAGCTGTTTATGTCATTTCAAACCTGCATGACTTACTTTCTTAAGGAACACAAAAGAAGATATTTTACAGAATGTCCAAGTAGCTGTTTTGCGTACATGTAGTCAACAACACTGAATAACTTAATGAAGTAATGTGAATAATAAATAAATAAACTGCCCCAATAAAAATAAGTACATAAATGATCCAATGCGGAAATTGTATTGTATTTTAATTTAATTTAATCATATGTGTATTTAAGGATTTTATAATGTATTCGATAAATTAATAATAATTATTACATTTATTATGTCTTTAATTATAATTTTATATATTATTCAATTATATTTTGAGCAGTATATACATTTATGTATCATTCACATTTATTCATTCGTTCATTTTTGCAGTTTTGATCCCACATTCCATATATGAGTCAAAATCTGCTAACGGGTAATAATGGAACAAGTGTTTTTTTTTCAGTTTTTACAACAGGATCTGCATTTTCATGGGTTTACATTTTTTTTTATAACAGACAATAAAAAAAACGTGCAGCAAATCACTCCTTTCGTGGTAAAAAAAAATTAACTTGATTCTTAAAAGTCAACAAATTTGCGACAACCTAATGTAACTTTTTTGACAAACTAAACATGTCAGTCTCTGAGTAACATGGAATTTATTTAAGCCACGGAATAAACTTAATTCCGTAAAAGTGTAATGAACTACAAGCAAAAAGCTTGTAGAGCAAAAAGCATTTAGAACATCTCCAGCACGTTTTATAATTACCCAAAAATCAAACATTGTTCACCCACACGCACGTTATCACATCCGTCAAAAGCTTAGGCTGGCAGTCGGTTAATCTGCATCAATCACTTCACTGAATACTTGCCGGCTAAGAACTTATTACCTTATGATCCATCTGTTTTCAAATCCACATCATTTGGATAGCACAACATCTATGTCTGTCAAAAAAGTATGTACACAATACACGGTAGTATTTACGAGAAACAGATGTCCAGGCAGAACACGCACACGACCGGATGTTTTGGCTACATACGTAATCGCTTTCCGAGAAGTGGGTGAAAATGACTGCTTGAGTGGCTTCAACATGCTTACTGTCAAAGACGACAAAGTACGTAATGCATAATGCACGCAAGTATAAATTTGTTCTTCATTCGCTGAAATTTAATTGGACTGATCAGGGAACTGAGTGAAATACTTCACAGTGCATGCTAAATAGAATAAACACCAATCCAATAGAAAAACTTCAATGGGTTAGTGAACATCATTCAACATGTGTTGGTTTAGACATGTTTTACGCATTCTGAATCTGACATTCCTGATTTGAATATTTTCTATATTTGACTGATCTTTTTTCCATTATTTTTTGTTAAATGAGTGTTTAAGAGATGAGTTCCTGTAGTCGTCCAATTTGACTCTCATATGCTGATGCAGAGGAGGCTATATTATAAACTTGACAGGTGATTTTTTTTATAAAATGTAGTTTGAGCACCATCTTCTCGGTTTAGAACTAAGATTAAGGCAATTATCAAAGTTTGATAAAATGTTGTTAATTTTCCAATAAAAGATGATACATTTTTAGATTATTTTTTACGTTTTGCAGATTTTGACTCGAATATGCTTTTGTTGTATGGAAGAAACAGCATTTTGTTTCATGTGGGAAGTAGGGATGCAACGATTACAGATTTTTTAAGTACGATTATTGTCTGAGAAATAATCACAATTTAACGATTATCATGATTATTATGCATCAATTAATTTCACAACACTACTAATGTATAATATAACATGAAAACTCAACACTAGATTTTAATGTGTTATTTATTGCTGCCACAACACAGTACAAAATTATAAAATGACAAACAATAATCAATCTCTTCTTTTGGAATTAAAGATTAGTGCTTTGTAAACATCCAGTATTTTTCTTTTAAAAATAACAAATGAAGTCAAAGGCTGCAGGGCTCTTTGGTTGAAATAGATCACAAAATTATTAAGCGTTTAGTTTGTTCTAAATTTATTTTCAACCTGAGGTAGAAAACTTGAAAACATGAAAACAATATCTTGCTGGTATTTGACTTAAAAACATAAATAATACTATAAAGGGATAATAAATCCCAATGAAAATAAGAATAAACAAAGTATTTGGCTCTATTGAATTAAATGTAAGCTAAATATTAACTATGTATTTATTTTAAAAGAAAACAAATATAGTCAAAATGTTATCCACTTCAATATTATTGTACTTATTTTAATACTCTTTTATTATTAATCCAAATTTTACATGTGCCTTTAGAAAATCATCTAGGCCTATTATTCTCATTATTTTGGTTTGTTTGTTTGAAGTTTAAGTAAAAATTATAGAAAGAAACTGAGAACATCTCTCATGCAGTGTTATTAATAACTGAAATTCAGTTAATTGGTAGTCCTAGAAGTCTACACGGCCCTGATCTTATGTTAGTGTTTTACACCGTGTATATTAAAACTACAAAGCCTAATGGTGTGTTCCCACCGAACGCGAATAGAGCGTCAAATGCGTCTATCGCGTCTAGTTAGACGCTTGAACAGTCGCTCGAGTTCAAATTTTTCAACTTGCGCGGAAAACATTCGCGGCAAACGCGTCGCCCAATTCGCGTCATTCGCAACGCCCGGCGCGAATGATGCGTCTATTCACGTCTTTGCATTGACTTTGTATGTAATCTACTCGCGCAGATAATTAAATTCGCGTTCGGTGTGAACACACCATTAAAGGAATTGTAGGTAGGAATTGTATAAAAAAAATCTTTTTTCAAATTTGTTTAAACTTTCTGTATATATCAATGCATAATTAAAATGTAAGTACTCTGAAAAAGAAAGTATAAAAATCGAGTGTCTGTAGACCTCTCACGACTGTTTTAAAGACAGCTCATTATTTCCATTCACTCCACCCCCTCCCGTCTGGGCTCCTTCCAAAGCCACGCCTCCAAAACACATGAACGCGCAACTCCGACCGCTGAGCTGAAGACGCATTATTTACCTGAGACGAGCGGAGAGGAAGGAGCGCGGTGCATGTAGTGACATCATGTCAGAATCACATGTAATAAAAAAATCTAACTTTATCATTATGAAGATAAACAAATAAGATGTATTTTAGTACTCACTATCAAGTAGCATATTGATATTGGTAAAGATTAAAATATATATTTATTGATTCGCTAATGAGCTAGTTATCTATAAGGCAAAGCTAAAAACAGGTTGCATGATACACGTTTTTCCATTGCCATCATTTACACTGTGATGAAGATGAATTTCGTGTAACATTCATAACATATATGGTGTTCTGCATGTAAGAGTTTCCATAATGATAGCATTGTTGACTCTGATGAGGACTACACTCCAGAGACAAGTACAGCATCGTCAGCTCGAGGACAGATCCGGGGTCGAGGGATTTTTTGTTTAAAAACAAAACAAAGGCGAAAAAACGTGCAGGTAAACTTCCAGGTGAACATGATAAAAGAGTTAGACAGAGGGTAAATATAATTCTAAGAAAAGTTCCTGGATGCGGATCGGCCTACTATCTGTTAAACATGTATTTAGTTATCTAAAGCAAAATTATGCACAATTCAACACTATAGCTATCATCTTGAGCTAGGCATATATATTATTTATCATTTCTAGTATGGCTCGCTAAGTAATGTTATGTTAGCTATATTAGGCAGCTACGTGTGCTAATGACACATGCTTCATGAAAACATAAAGAAAAAAATATGTATGATCAAAATACAAAAAGAAAGATTTACCTGTCCAGCAGAAATATAGCCATCCAGGCGTCACTTTTCAGCCCCTTGAGGTCTCTCAGTTCTCGCCATCGCTGGAAAGCCACGCCGATATTGGCATGCGTTTTATTTTGTTGTTTATCCAAAGACTTTTTGTTCATTACCTTTTCTAGTAACGTTACTGTCTTCCTTTTTTTGCCTGGTTTGCCTTCGCGAACTGCATATGTGAATTTTGATTGGTCTTTCTAATCTCTGCCATTGTTTTGCTATTCCTAGGTTCCGTGCCTCTTGAATTCCTCAAATCAAACGGATGCGCGCGCAAGTGGGCAGGTCCTGTGTGGCAAAAGGGTGGTTGCCATGGTTGCGAGAGAGTGACAGTCGCCTAAGCCAATTCTGTGTTTCGTCCCGAATGTAAATAATGAGCTGTGTTTAGTGCAGATTAAACGGTCTAGAGTCACTCGATTTTTATACTCTTCTTATCAGAGTACTTACATTTTAATTATGCATTGATATATACAGAAAGTTTAAACAAATTTGGAAAAAAGTGTTTATAAAATTCCTACCTACAATACCTTTAAGGCGTTTTGTCGATGGAAATAGAGCCCCTCTACCATATATAATATATGTATAGTATAATATAGTCCCTCTGCCATAGTGGTTGATGAGCACGGCACTTTAAGTTGGTTCACCGCTGGTGTAACTTTGTTTTCGTTTTGTGTTAGTTGCAAAAGTTCCGTTCCGTGCAGAACACTCGGTGTAGCTTAGTCTTTACGATTAATTAACCGTGACGTTTTAAAGCGCGCTTAATTGTGAAATCCGGTAATCGCTGCATCCCTAGTGGGAAGTAAAAAAAAGTTTTACTTTTTCATTTTTCATTAAAAACAACTATTGCTTTAAGTTCTGTCTATCTCTTCTTTATCAGTAGAGCTTTGCACTATCATATTTGGCGCAGTTCTATGTACAGTAAGGTGGAGAGCTAACAAATTGCCTTATTGCCCGATATTAAAGGATGGCCTTAAGACAGCTTTTGAAAGATGGATCAAAGCAACCTGAATCAGACAGTGGGTTGATTTAGAAACCGCTGTTTATTTATCCTGTTCCTTAAACAACCATTGCCATTGACTGCAGCCACTCGTCATAAATTCATAAAGTTTTTAAGAGCACACATACTCGAAAAGCGTGTGCATGCTTAGCAGATCGAGAGCAAATATAATGTCCAGTGACATAATTGTGCCTGCTCTTCTTACACGCTGAACCTGTAATGTCAATGTTCCCAGAGAGAAAGAGAGAGCAGCTCATACCGTCTGGAAAATATTACTTAGATTCCTGCAGGCGGGGTCTCTGATTATGTTGGCATAAGTAAGTGGGAAAGGGAGCGAGCGAGAATGAGAGATTGATTGGACCGAAAGAATAGGGGAGGATTTATATGAATCACAGTGTGCAATGCTGCATTCCTATATTTTGCAACTTAAATTAAATCCTGCTTCCCCGTGCACAGTTATGTCATTTGGAGTGTCCAGTAGAGAGCGCTGCTTTGTTTATGGTCAGTGGAAGTGACCTTGGTTAAGGTTTTACCTGAGTGCTGTGTCTTGTGTGTGTGGACTGAACAGGTGGTGTGTTGTGTTCTTACTGGGTGGAGAGGAGAAAATGGGGTGTGTCTTCATACATTAACCCTTTGCCCTACACTGGAAAGACTCTAAAACAAAAGTGCTGATGCATAGACATTTTTTCGTAAGACTTTGACAATTTTTTTAGGCGAATACAAATCCTTTTCTTCTTGATTTTATCCTTCATTTTATCAGTACTATCTCTTTCTCTATCTATTTATCTCACAGAAACAATAGCCATAAATCATCTGTGTTAAAGTGGTATGCCTGTGAGTGACATCAGGTTATAAACTAAAAGTTAAGCACCATAAGGGATTGTGATCTGTGCACTGTGAAGTGCACTTGGCCTGTTTTTCTTTCTCTGCAACTGAGCCACGTTTGAGCACATTAATTACCTCCTTGACGGATCCTATCTGAAATCTGCCTCAGATTTGCTTCAGCATGCACTTAGGCAGCATGGAAAGAGAGAGGAGGAGGAATATTCACTTGGGAAAATCATTAGCTGCATTTCATCCAACATGCAATGCTAGGTACAGAGCTTTCCCGAGTTCCAAATACCAAATCCCTGAATTCTCATGAAGTGTCAGCATGAGACGACGTGTTTTCCTATATTATTTCGTTCACATTTTGTTTATAATATTTTCTTAAAGAGGCACAGGATGGTTTTTAAGGGCAGGCACATGCAGGGCTAGTACAGGGGAGCTGGGAAGTTTTAGCTTTCACTGTAAATCCCATTGCAGGAGGACAGAGCAAATGAGTCGAGGAAGGCAGAGAGGGGGAGTGTGTCACTTTTCAGAAGGACTGACTTGTGCCTTCGTAGGCAGCGAGGGGGGAGAGAGGGAGGGAGGGAGTGAGAGAGAGACTAAGGGAAGGAGAGGAAAGTTAAAGCTGAAGAAATGGCAGCTGGGACGCTCCCACACATGGTGCAGACAAAGTTAAAATAACAAACTTTGTACACTTTCTCAAGTCAGAGCCGCTGTTTGGGAAATACTAATAATTCATACACTTACAGCAACAAGCTGGGAAGAACGGGAAGATGAAGTATCGAGGCATGGTAAGAACCACAGCATGCTCCATACTAAACAAAAGCAGCTGGGAGATTTCTGCAATGTCAGTGAGGGTCTTATGAAAGTGAAATATGTGGTTCTGGTCCAAAGTTGTCAATTAATTTCGTGTTTAGAATATGTAATGATTTGCTTCATGGCTGGAATGCAAATATGACACATAAGGAATTTATGTATATAGTGTGTGTGTGATACAGTTTTATAGTTTTACCAATTTGTTTTAATAATTTATAGCACCTGAGGTTTAGGTATTTCACTGAAATTCAACTATTTTTTTCTTTTTAATAGGTACATTTTTGGATGCGTTATCCATTGACTAGGTTGTACATTAAAGAAGCCTTTGACAACGCAGGCATGAATATTGACTGATCTCTATTCTCAAATATAGTGAAATAGTTATATAAATAGTGAAAATCACTTTTCCTCTGAAAAGATGGATTTTGAGTTTTGTTGGTCCTATCAGGTGCTTATCCTATCTTGGGACCTTCTTTCATGCTGAACATTGTGACAATCAGTATCTATGTTCATGCCATAGTGTCGTCTCACAGTGAAGCAATCTCTGGCTTTGAACCAGCAGCAGTCACTGTTAAATTCTAGGCTAGAGTGAGAGTGAGAGAGATAAAGATACTGGCGTCTGTCATCGAGCCATTCCACCCTACTACATTTCTCCCTGTCTGTGTCATCCACGACCTTCCTCTGAAAGCCAACAGAAACTTCAATAACAACCACTCAAGATTGAGACCATCATCGTTTAAACTTTGTGTTTCTGAGGTGTTTCTTTCACCCATTCAATGTCATGATACGCTACGAGTGTCATTTGCTGCAGAGCATCATTTCATATTCAAATAAACACACCTTGCGGTCGGCAGTACTTTAGATGTGCACATTTTGTTGCAGGCAAATAACTGAGTGCAGAGGGTTGATGAATGTCTGACATTAGATTTATGGTATCTGGTGCAGTTTCATACGAGATTCCATTGAATTGCTAAACAGCTGCACTGCTCACAGGAAGATCCAAATCTCAGGAAGAGGAAATGAAGTTTACATAGTGACATGCTGCTCTGAGTGACCTTGGAGATATGAAATGGTTAGTCTTGAGATATTTAGGAAGGCCATAGCTTTGCATCTATATATGATTGTGCAGGAAATGCTGTAAGAATTAAACTAGCCGAAAATACTGTGACGGCCTCTTAAGCAGTTTACAGTTCTCCCGACTCATGCTCTTCAAATGCCCTCTGGACATGAATGCCTTGCATTGTCCGGCAGGCTGAAATAAAGGATAACCGGTCACTTTATCTTTTCCAAGTCAAAAAGTATGTTAGTGAGTTTCGCATGTGGAGGGGGTGCATATGATGTAAGATCTTCACCTGTTTGGACAGAGCCAGTCACACCTGTCTGTCAACTTTCCCCCTGGAGTTTGACCGCCACCAGCGGACTTTCCAAACCAACGCCTCGACACAAGGACAGCCGTCGACTCAGCAAACTGGCGTGAATTACAATGCCACCCATGGAATTTCTCACCATCAGGCTGGTGGTAATTGGGTGAGCATTGTACGGCATCTTCTGTGAAGATTTGTTGATGAATATGGCTTGATTAAATGATAATATAATATGATGTGCAGAAAGGCACATGTTGGGGTCTCTGTGCAGTTTTTGATTGTTTTAAGCACTCTCAGTTTCATGAAGAAGCTCTTTATTGTTGACATGCAAAACAGGGGCAAAAAAGTTGCATTACATTTGGAGAAGTGCTAAATATGTTTTCCCCTTCTGACCAGCTGCATGAATCTAAGCTTTAGGAGTCTGATCTTTTTGCACCTTCCAAAAAAATAAAAAAGGAAAATAAACTAACAAGAAACCCCACACTCCTCCTCACACTTATCATCATTGGTTTTAATATTGTGGGAAGCCTCTTTGATGTATGACTGTTTCTTTAAATATGGGTACTTTTGGCCCCTGTGCACATTTTAGTAAATTAAAGGGTTAGTTCACCCAAAAATGAAAATTAAGTCATTAATTACTCACCCCCATGCTGTACCAACCCAGTAAGACCTTTGTTCGTTTTCGGAACACAAATGAAGATATTTATGATTAAATCTGAGAGGTTCATGACTGCTACATAGGCTCCCTAAGGGAATGAAACCTGACGGCCCAGAAAGTCAATGAAGAAAATGTTTAAATATTCCATGTCACAACAGTGGCTCAACTATAAGTTTATCAAGCGACGAGAATACTTTTTGTGCGAAAAAACAAACAAAAATAACGACTTTATTCGACTATTCCTTTTCATCCTTGTAGGCCTGAAACGAGACTTCAAGAGATTTCCACGACGCGCACGCGCGAGAACTTAACTGAAGTAGTTGAAGGAGATCGCAATTCTCGCGCATGCGTCGTGGAAATCTCTTGAAGTCTCGTTTCAGGCCTACAAGGAAGAAAAGGAATAGTCGAATAAAGTCGTTATTTTTTGTTTTATTTCCGCACAAAAAGTATTCTCGTCGCTTGATAAACTTATAGTTGAGCCACTGTTGCGACATGGAATATTTAAACATTTTCTTCATTGACTTTCTGGGCCGTCAAGTTTCATTCCCTTAGGCAGCCTATGTAGCAGTCATAAAGCTCTCAGATTTAATCATAAATATCTTCATTTGTGTTCCGAAGACGAACGAAGGTCTTACGGGGTTGGTACAGTATGGGGGTGAGTAATTAATGACTTAATTTTCATTTTTGGGTGAACTAACCCTATAACTTTCCTGAAACATTTCATACTGACCAGTTTATTTTATTTGCATCTGTCAATTGTGTCTTTTTTCTGAAGTATCATAAAAATTTCCACTAGTGTCATTTCTTCGTATTTAACAGCTTTAGGAGTGGAAACGGCATTTTAACTTAAACTACTAACTTGGCAGTTATACTTGTGTATTGGGGTAAAATTGTTTTCACACAAGAAATCATTTTTACACAATATACAATATAATAAACACAAAAAGTGAACTCTTTTGTAGTTTTAATATTCTGCTGGGACAATAATGTGGCCATACTTGGAAAAACACCTTTATGAATATCATCGTTTTTAATGTAGCTGTGCCTCTCTAGTCTCTACAATATTCTGTGTGTCTCCACCCCTTGTTCTTTCCTGCTGCCAAGCAGGAGAAGAAAAAAGGGTGAGGTAACAAGTGAGCCAGATGACTCAATCAGGATGGAAACAGTTGGTAACCTCAAAAGCTTAAAAATCATAAGCAAGCAGACAAGATTTACTTTTCGCCATTCTTCACCATTCCCGGTGAAAAGGGGAGGAGCACATGACTTTGCTCTGGATATCTAGGAATGTGCCCTTTATCCACTGCCTTCATTAATTATGAAAAAAATGCATAACACATTCTCCTCTTGTTCGTCGACCAGGAGTTGTTAACTGTACTGAATCACTGACTTGCCCTTAGAGAAATTAAATATTGAAGTGTTTGACTCGCTCGTTCACTCTTTCAAAAAATCAATCTTTGTAATCATAGCTCTGGTCCCTATCAGTCTGTTTCTGAAGACTGCTAATGTCTTCATGCAATGTGAGAAGTGCTGACGAAGGCAGCTTGACTCGGCATATCTCCCTGATTCAGCTCTGCTTACAAGAACCGTGCAAATCCGTAGGGTTTTGGAAGGTCAAGCAAAAGGCAATTATTGTTCGATTCTTCCCAGTACCTTTGTAAGCACAAACCTCTCCATTCTTGTTATTTATTTTTTAAAGAAGGTTAGAGTGAAATGGAGTGAATAATTTGCCCACAGTCGTTTTGTTTTAAGATCAGCATTTGGAAAAAATGAGCACATGGCAAAGGGTCGTAGCTTGCCTTAAAGACCAGCAAGCATGGGGAAGGGGACCAGGGGTGGGAGCAGGAAAGCAAATCCATAAAGAAGAACAATGGTGTAATGACGCCTGTTTCTTGAGAAAGTAGCTTAGGAAGGAGACTCGGGGGGACAAGGGTCTGCCTTCTGGTTATAGCATATTTATTGGTGTAAATGAATGGTTGGATTCATTTATGTTGGCTTTTGGCAGCTTAAGGCTAGTTCACACTACAGGATTTTAAGCCCGATTTGCAAATCGTTGAGCTCGCCGACAGGTCAGGGTGTTATCGCGTGCAAATCGCGGGGAATTAGCGGACGATGGACGCTCGCCAATCTGTTTGTATGAAAGAGCCAACACCGCATCAAAGACGCTCGTAGACGCCTCGCAGACGCGTCGCTGAGCCCAGAAAAATATCCAGCATGTTAGATATCCAGAGCTGTCGCACGACTCAACCTCAGTGATGTCATGAGCTACAGCCAATCAGAGCAAGGCATGGGTTGCTCCAATCAGAGCAAGGCATGGGTCTTCTTCGCTGGGTATTAGCGCGCGTGCTGTTTCGCGTCATTTCCGGTTCGTTTTATCGCGTGATTTTTCGTGACAAAACGTGGTTTGTAGACAAGATAGAATCGTTGGGTGACAGAGTTGTTGTCATCTCGTGTAGTGCGTTACCTCCTGTTGCGGATCAATCACGTTGTGTCGTGTGGTGTGAACAGCTCAACAACTTGAACACTCCTGATTTCACAGAGAGCAAGTCATGTAGTGTGAACCGCACAGTTCAGCCCGACGTTTTAAAATCATGTAGTGTGAACTAGGCTTTAAGGGATTTTACATCTGATGTCCAGATAACTAAGGGTGCTCCGATCAGGATTTTTGGGGCCGATATCAGTGGAAACAATATTGGCTGATACGATCACCGATACCGATCACGGAAACATATAATACTATTCTTAACAACAGTATATTTTAAGTATTAAAAAATTAAGAGATGAGAAAGTATCATGAATTTATAACTCTTTATTTATTGGCAAGAAACATGTGCAAAACATTCCATTCCCTGAGGTGATTAGGAACAGCTTAGAGCTTAACAAATATAGCAGTGAAATAAACAATAAAAATAAAAAACAGAACAGTCTTTATCAACAGAAAGTAATCAAATGTAAAACAACACTGCATAGTCTTCACTGTATAAATTAAATATAGATGAATCATACTAAATCTACTAAAGAGCAATGAGTGATTTTCTCTGTCCTTTCTTGTTTGATTAACATTAATGACACAGACGGCAGCAGGAATATAGGCTGCTGTCACTTTAAGATTGATTGCACGGATCCAATATACTGATACACATGTGACTTTTTTTTCTCAACTGTTTATGTTCACTTAAGACATAACAGACAGCGTTTAAGCAAATACTCACCAAGCTGGGCATTTTGCCATATTTCTGTTTAACTGTTTAGGCTTAAATTTATGGGCTCATGTTCCTCTCTCATTCGGCACGAATCTAGATGTTTCCATGGTTGTGATGTAACATTTTAATAGCTAACCTATTATTTATTTTGTAAACAAAGCTTTGGGCTGGACATATTATTCTTGAGTTGACCAGCTGATGATATCATCGTCTGTCTAACCAGCATGTTTAGTTTTGATTATGACTCCACCACCAATTATTATCTGTCAGTTCTGTGTCACTGCAGTAGAATATACAGACAAATAACAAAGACAAACAAGTAGATGCGATTGAGAAAAGATTAATTGTGTCGTATGTTCACTGCACATTGTTCTAATTTGATTCAAACACTCTTATTTGGTTGAATCGAATATACACTACTACACTTGAGCCAGTAAGTAACCTCCTAGCAACCGCATAGCTATGAACACCTTGACACTGTTTATTTTTTCTGCATTTTTCCGGGTTTTGTCCTGAATGATGAATTACACTTGAATTTGGTTCTGGTTCTGATTGAAATGCAGGAGACAGCATTTAAATGTGGTTTGTGTCTAATTGGTGAAAACTGGATTCCATGTGGGTGTTTGCAGATTGCATGAAACCAGATTTGAGCTGGAAATTCAAAGCCGGCCTAATGGGGAACAAGAGCGAGAGTTTGCAAAGCGTTGTTAGACTTTCAGAGTTGATGCAGCTCTTTTGGGGCATTCAGCAAGCTGACGGATTGGGAATGAAGTCACTTCCTGGCACTACACTTGTCGACTGTTCTCGCTCGGCTGTTATGTTTTTCTTACTGCTTGTTTTTTCCCCCCGTTTGCCTCCCTCTCTTTTGGTTCTGTTGTAGTTGTTGTACATCACCTTAATTAAAGTGCTTGCTCAGGTGTGGTGTATCTGTCTCTCTCTGTCTCTCCCTCTAGAGGACGGCCGCTGCTGTGTCAATAGCAAAACAACAGCCGTGGCAGCTGGTGCATTCACACAATGTGACTGTGTGTATTTCAATGCATAATCACGCATTTGTTCATCTGAGTGTGTGTGTGTGTGTGTGTGTGAGTGGGTGTAAGTGCACTTTTCTGTTTCAAGCTAGGAAGTGTCACCCATAGTCCTCTTTGATCAGGATTACAGACATCAGATGACAAGTGACCTGCTAGAAATTAGTACATTTTTGTGTCTTACTAATTTATGCCTGAGCTAAAGAGCATCTCTGGACAAGGATTGACAGCTTAGGTTTTATCGACACCATGGATTTTTCAAATTTTGGCGATCTAATGCGGAAAACGCAGGCCTCCATTGTGGAGAAGGGTTTTCACTTTAAAGATACAGATGTGGTAATAGATGTGAGTATGATTGTGTTTTCACAGCACACTTGAGTTTGGGTGGAGTTTGCAGTGATGTAGTCACAGATGTGGTTTAAGTGTGAAGATTGATGGTTTAGAGCTTCTTGTTTCTTTGTAAAGGTAATGTAATCAAGTTAATGATCGAGAAAACAGCCTTGTACCCTTCTAAATAGTCATGTGGTGGTGCCATGGAGCGATGATGGGATCAGATGGTAACACGATGGTATTTAAATACAGGTGTACCATGATACTTAAGATGATTACCGTATTAATAGGCTATACAACGGTGTTTATATGGTACTTTAAATAATACCTTGTAGGGATGTGCAATTTTAACTTTTTGGCCAATACAACGAATGGCTGATTTTAAAATCCAATGCTTTTATGTTTACATGCATGAAAAACGGATATTCATTTTGAGATTTACTAAATATTACTTTTAACAGTGTTATTAAATTATTAGAGTTAAATTGGGTAAATGAGCATGAAAAATTTGTGATCTTATATTGACCTGCTTAAATCCAATATCAACCAATATTTTAAACATTTTAAAAATCTTTAATATCGGCTAACACATGATATGGCACCAATATGCACTATTGTTCAAAAGATCGGAGGCTATAAGATTTTATGTTTTTGAAAGAAGTCTCTTATATTGACAAAGGCTGCATATATTAAATAAAAAATATAGTAAAAACAGTAATATTGTGAAATATTATTGCAATCTAAAATAACTGTTTTCTATTTGAATATATTTTAAAATGCAATTTATTCCTGTAATTTCTCCAGTCTTCAGTGTCACATGATCCTTCAGAAATCATTCTAATATGCTGATTTGCTGCTCAAGAAATATTCCATATTATTATCAACGCTGAAAGCAGTTGTGCAGCTGCAAAAAAATATTTTTTTGTGGAACATTTCTCACGAAATCTCACTAACCCCAAACTTTTGAACAGTAGTGTCGCTTGCATTCTAGGGGTGGGCGATATGGCCCAAAATTAAATTTTCACAAAAAATGTGAATTCCCCTCCCCCCCCCCCCCCCCCCCCCCCCCCCCCCCCCTTCTGGGATTTGATCTGGATTTCCCCATGGGGTTTAAGTGCTAACAGAAACAACAAGCCAAAAAGACAAGATGGCAGGCCCTGGATTGGGATTGGGGGGATGTGTAAAAAAAAGAAACAAAGAAAGTGTATTGTGATTAGGGCTGTGCTCAGAATATCGATACAACGATATATCGTCATGAACTCCTGGCGATACGCGTATCGATACAGCAGCTGCCGTATCGATACTTTTGTGCTTTTGAATGTAGCCAATTCAGGGCTCCAATTCGGGACTGCGCATAATTTGAATAATTCCCGCAGTTTATAATGCGGGAAATTCCCCGAAACATTGATTCACTTTAGCATGTAGGTTGTAGTATTAGTAAATGAATCCACACAGATTATAAAATCAAATCAGTCATTTTAAAACTTTATGTGAGACGCAACTTCACAAACAGCGTGAGTTCAATGTAGTGCTGCGTCTCTCTCTCTCTCTCGTCTCGGGCAAGCGTCCAGCGCTGCAGCCGGTGAAACTACACGCTCACGGTTAGGAGTCGGGACATGACGGAATATTCACTTGCATAATTTGGCCATCGTGACTAAAGTTGACCATTTGCATGTCTTTAAGTCTTACCAGTTTAAACATTCAAACGATTTTAAACTATTCAGTAGGCCTACTTGCGCGCTCTCTGAGAGTTGGTTTTCTCTGCGTGCATACATAGACTAGAGTAAAGCCGCCTCACATACAGCTCGCGAGATTATATCGCTTTAACAGACTAAAACACGCAAAATTATGGAAAAAAAATCGTTCTTGGTAAGTATCCTCTAAACACAGTTGGTTATGTCTTAAATAAGCATAAAGATTTTTAACAGAAACGGCAATTCCCCGGTTGTATGATGAAGTTAAGCGAGATATTCTGCTGTCACTCTCTTAACCCTGAGCATGTCAATCAATTGTTGTTTCTGCATACAAATTTGAAAATGTAATCATTTAAAATGATTTCAACTTAGAAGAAATGACTTTGTTTGGTGCACATTCCAACACTTAAGACCTGTTATAACAAATACTAGGTGTTTAAAAGAGTTTGAGAAAACTAAGTTACATTTAAGTTGTTACCGTTTTTGCTTTTATTAATGTTTTAAGTTTTGTTTAGTCATTGAGCAGTGTAGACATGCTTCAGTGTCACTATAATTGTCATTTCCCAGCTAACAATGACCTGGCGGTCCACCAGCGTTTTTTGGGCGGCACAAAGTCAGCGGCTTGACACGGTCGGACCTCCGGCGGCACACCATTGGCAAAACGACCAATCTGAAAATGCGGTCGGTCCGCCAGCGTTTTTTGGGTGGCACGCCACCGGCGGCTTTCCGCGGCTGGGCCAACGTCGGCACACCAGTGGCAAGTGCAAGTGCAGAACAAGTTCTGCAGATGCAGTGGCAGTGGAGTTCTGCAGATATATTCTCTATATTCGTCATTCAAAAAGGGAAACCGACACGTTAATGTGTTATGTTAATTGTTCTCCCCCCCAAAAAATAAATAAATATAATGCGTTTTTTATAATAACAACGTTATAATATTTGAATGATATAGGTAAATGTGTAATATAGTTATCATATTTAGCAAAATACTCCTCGATATAGCAATTTTTTTAAGTCGCAACTAACGTGCTATGGGTCATTAAATGGCTTTCTTGAGGTAAATGTAACGTTACGTGACATGTTGTTCTCCAGCTGTTTTATGGACCTCTTTCCACGGTTGAAAAACACTGATCGATCGATTTTATTACATTTCGGTAAGTTGAACTGTATCTTTCAAATGACCTATTGATCATTCGTGTTTATTTACTATTAACTAGTAGTAAAGAGTAACAGATGATCGCTTCACGTGCTGCTTGAACTGAGATCTGTCAGCGATCTGTCACGTCACATTTACAAGCGCCAAAACGGTGTTTATTTTTTGCATTTTGTAATTAAATTGACAGAATCTGAGAGCTGAGAATTTAGGTTACAGTAACCTTCTCTGTCTTGTCTGTCGGTGTCAGTGTCCTCATTGCCTCGCGATTTTTCTCTGCGTGAGAAAATGGATGTGGCGTGAGAGCGTGTAAAAAGTGACATTTGTGTGAGTCTCACGGTGAATTTGTGAGAGTTGGCACTTGGCAGCCCTGCGGATTCAGTTTGTTCATTTTTTTGTCCGGTGTGCTTGTGCTGCGGCGGTCTTGTTCATTTGCCATGTTGTTTGTGTATCTCTATGGCAAACGCTGAGGCCGTTTGGAACTACGGGAGCCCAGAGGGGAGCATCGGCAGATGTTAAAGAGAAAACCGATTTTCATTCAAACAAGTCGACGTAAACTAGACATTCGAGTTAATCGATAAGAACGATTTATTGCCCAGCCCTATTGCATTCCTAATAGTTTTGCAATTCTAAACTCTAAAAAAATCATGGTATTACTGTGGTACCTTATTAAAAAAAGTCATGGTAGTGCTTCCTGGTACTTTTTAGTGTTTTAGAGTATTAACTTCAACCTGATATTGTGCTTGACACAAATCCATTAATCTTTTTTTACAATGGCATGTGTGGTTCAGTGAGAAATACCTCATACAAATGCTTTAAATTAAAAGCTTTATTTAGCTGGGTTTCAAATGAGCTGAAGTCTGTGTATGATATGAAAAGGGAGGGGTTATGATGGAGTTGGTTGAGTGTATTCTCAAGGCTCTCAGAGGGCCTTGGCATGCTATGTGTTGCAGTGTTTATATATCACCTTGCGCTGCTCTGTGTCTAGAGGCTGCAAGTGTGATTCTGTATCTCAGATCTGCTCTTTCTCTGTCAGGGTGTGGGCAGTGACGGAATCCGGGTCATGATGGAGAGCGCCCTGACAGCCAGGGACCGGGTGGGCGTGCAGGACTTTGTCCTGCTGGAGAACCACACCAGCGAGGTGGCGTTCATCGAGAACCTCCGCAAGCGCTTCAAGGAGAACCTTATTTATGTAAGAGCTGTTGTTGCTGTTCTATTCACCCTTAAAGCTCAATGCCCAGAGTATTGATGTGACCCCTTTGTGTTTATCTTTCTCCCACAGACATACATTGGCTCAGTGCTGGTGTCAGTGAACCCCTACAAAGAGCTGGAGATTTACACTAAACAGCATATGGAACGATACAGGGGCGTCAATTTCTATGAAGTCTCACCTCACATGTAAGGCATCCGAAAGAAGTCATTATTACCCACTGTTCTGCTCTCTTCTATTGTGTAGAGGAGGCCAATGGGGAGTCTAATGGATTTTAATGGTTTTTATTTGCTAAATAAGGACTACAACAGTTGTCCAATTCGTCAACCATGTAAACTCACATTCTTGTGGTAGTTGTTCTTGTTTAGGAACCTGTTTAAAAAAAAATGCTAGCAGCTTCAAATTAACATTTGAGGTGTGACTGTGTATAATTTATATTGTAGAACCAAACATGAATATGAATGTTATTTAATTAATAAAACAAAGAAAAAATTCCAGAGGGAACCAATAGCTTGAAAATGCTAATTAAATATGTAAAATGCCTAATCTGCTTTTTTATGGACTTGGTGGGTCTTGTTAATCTTTCTTGTTGCCTTCTGTTAGTGAAGAAGTAGTTACCTTGGAATATCTGTAAGGAATATTGAGGACTATAAAGTAAACTAAAGTTCTTAATTCTCATACAATCGTATCGTACGGGCCTTTCACACTTAAAATAGTTAAGTTAAACCTGGGTCATTCTAAACCCTGGATAAACAGAATCCTGGGTTATCTTGCGTCATGTTTCACACTGCTCATAAATAACCCGGGGTTAACAATTAATCCTGGGTATTCATTAGGTGATGTTTCACACTGTACATTCCTTAACCCTGGGTTAATGTTCTTATTTGCATATTTGCGGTGTCAGTGTCATTAGTTTGGATGAACGCAGCACTCAACCTGTTTACATAGAAGCTCTAGCATTGCGCATCCTTTTATTGCCGACTGTTCTATCGAGTTTATACTGAATGGATATTTTGGACTATAAAGGTAAGAAAGAAACGGTCTCTTCTTCACTCAAATTGTTGCGTTTTTTTGTCAGAATTTGACATTTTTCCAGTGTTTTCTCAATGGTTTGGACATTTTCCATTTTTCTCAAATGCTGAATTTACTGTTTATATCAAATGCGCAGTGTTTCTGTGACTGTCTGAAGCAAGCAAATATGAGTACGCGATTGGTTGTCTGTTGCTAAACGTCTAGCTGTAACATTCTAACACCGCATCATTTCGCACTGTACAAGTTTGGCACTGCAGTGATAACCCTGACAATAACCCTTCGAACGACAATAACCCCTGGGATAAGCGCAGTGTGAAAAGCCCTATAGACTCTTTTCTGTTTGGTTTTTGCGTTTGCTTTCAGTTAGCCAGAGGGATAAAGTGATGTAATTTATATTTAATTAGTATTTTAATTGCGATATTGTTTTTTGTTGTATTTTAATATTTGCCTGTGTTAATTAAATGTTTGCTTTGTTAATTTGAATATGCAGTTTTTAATCTGTAAAGGTTTATCTATTAAAGTAACATGAATTTAATGTTTAGTATTATTATTATTATTATTTTATTGTTGTTGTTGGTTGTATTATTTTTTGTATTAGTTGTGTGAATTATTCTTAATTACTATTTGTGTGACAAATTTAAATTGTCAAAAACAAGCAAAAAATTAAATACATTAATAAAGAATATGACATTATTGATTATTTAGTTATTGTACTTTAACTTTTGCTTATAGTAAATGTGAATTCAAGAAAATTGAATTAATGAAATTAAAATGCTAAAAATTTAAAATGAAGAATTTATTTTACAATTTTTATATGCACATTTTAATCTATATAAATATTTAATTTGTATTTATCTACTTCAGCAACTGAAGTACTTAATTTGTTTTTAGATTTATTATCATTTTTTATTTATTATTATTATTTTAATCTTATTTGTTACATTTAAAAAAAAAACTTTATGAAATCTACATACTGTAACTAAGTTATGATCTTGACCTATTCTATATACAGTTATGCCGTGGGTGATAATGCGTACCGCTCCATGCGGACTGAGAGACGGGACCAGTGCATCCTCATCTCAGGTGAGAGTGGTGCTGGAAAGACAGAAGCCTCCAAGAAGGTTCTGCAGTACTACGCCTTCACCTGCCCTGCCAGTGAGCACGTGCAGACCGTCAAAGATCGCCTGCTACAATCCAACCCTGTGCTGGAGGTAAACATGTACACAGCACATCTAAACTAACATGTTTATTCATGACATACAATTTTACTAATCTCCAAATGCCAAGCGTATAGTGGTGAGATCAGTACGTGCTGTAATTGCTGCCCTGGACTGCTGTCATAGCGGAAAATGCTCTGAATGACTCTCAGTGATGCCAAGGAAAAGAGCAGAGTTTATTCTGAGCAGTTTGTTTTCCTGGTTTCAGTATAAATCTCTCCAGTAATTATACGCCACTGTTATTATCTGTGTGATAAGACTGGGGCATACATGAAGGACATCTAAAAAGGGAAAGGCCAACGGAAGCAGCGCAGACTGCCGTTCTGCCAGATGTTTCGCAGATGTGGTGCTTCCCTGTAAAATAGCAGTGTGTGTGGATCTAGTAGTGTGTGTATAAGCGTATTTGTGTAAATTTATAAAGATTGTTTTTCTGTATGCTGTACTGAATTGTTATATTCATCATTTTTCCTTCACACATTCTTTGTTTTCTTTTGAATAACTCTTCTCTCAGGCCTTTGGAAATGCAAAAACTTTACGAAATGACAATTCCAGTCGCTTTGGGAAATACATGGACATTCAGTTTGACTTCAAGGTGAGTTTGATCATTTGTTAAACAATATTAATGTTGTTACATGATCATCAAGCAAAGCTTACATCTCAATTGCTATGATCCACCTTCTATCGATACACCTTTACCCCTACAATTCTCTTCTTGGGTTGGGGATTTGGCTGCATCCACCTGCGTGTTGTTTACGTGCTTGTGTTTGTGTGAAATTATGCGTGCTTGCATGCGTGTCAGAAACCCGGTATTATCCCCTCTGCTTCTCCCTTTGGGTGTCCCCGTTGGCAGGGTGCTCCAGTAGGGGGTCACATCCTGAATTACCTGCTGGAGAAATCACGCGTCGTACACCAGAGCCATGGCGAGAGAAACTTCCACATCTTCTATCAGCTCATTGAAGGAGGAGAGGATGATCTCCTGAGGAGGCTGGGCCTGGAGAAGAATGCCCAACAGTACCAGTATCTGGTGAAGGTGAGAGACAGACCTCACACACTTGTTATGGTTACAGCAGATGACCTAGTCTGATGGAGAGATGGAAAGACAGCTGTACATTTAAGAAAAAGCTGTGGCTTAGTAGTTAGCACACATGCTTCAGACACATTGGGTCATGCTGGTCAAGTAAAGATGCTGCTTAAAATCTGATGTTGTGTCTTGCTCCCATGTCTATGTCTCTGTCTGTTGTCCCTCCATTAATTATGAAAGCTTGTTTCCACCTCAGTTACTGTGAGCTACAAGGTTTTTAATTGATAGTATTTGCTTCTGTTGAAGCTGTTAAGCTGTTAAATTATTCTAAGAAATAACGTTAAAAAAATTAAATCAATTTAAATTAATTATGTTTAACAGCAGAATTCATGGTGAAAAACTACATTGCCCATGATGTTGTACAGAAAACTCCACTAATCAAAGAGTTGAAACAAGAAAAACATGCCAAAAGAACTCATTAATTACACAATACCGCAAATTACCTAATCGAGTTGGTCAAAATACTTAAATATTTTAATTAGGGCTGTCAAACGATTAAAATATTTAATCGCGATTAATCGCATTAATGTCATAGTTAACTCGCGATTAATCGCAATTATTTTTTATCTATTCTAAATGTCTCTTGATTTTCTTTTTGTCCCATTATTTTTTCTCATTTTAATGCTCTCAACATGGAAAAGTGGATCGGCTTGTTTTGTGCAAATGTTTTTTATTGAAAACAACTTTGACATATACTGTGTTCAATTTCACACTAACATTCTCACTTGGAGCAAATAATCTCTCAATGTAACACTGTCCATTAATAAAAGGGTGAAAGAAATACTGACGAGGTCCTGATATTGACGAGGGGGCGGAGAATTCGCATCAGCTTTGTGTGTGTGTGTGTGTATGTGTGTGTGTGTGTGTGCTTGGCCATCAAGTGGTATTTCAGACTGGACGCGCTGCGATGATGATAGCTCAGTTCACAACGACAAAACACACAGATCACTTTGGTCTTGTCAATGGAACCATTTGGCAACTTTTTAAAAGTAAACTTTCCATTCAGAATCTTATTGGCATCCATTTCGGCGTCTCGCGGTCGTCATCCACTCAAAGCGCAACGTTAACCATCTATTTGGCCGGTTCGCAAGCCCAAAAGTGTGTGCGGCGCGCCTGTTGTTTTGTTTCCGGTCTAGCTAGATCCGCTTGCGCTTTGGTCGACGAAGCAACAAAACGTCCTCGCGTGGCGCAAGCCATTGAAATGAATGGGTTTCATAGCGCAGCGCCGCGTCCTGTTGTAACAGCATGTGAAAAAAACTACAAAGTTTGCTAGGCCAAAAATACCGTTAATCGCGCGATAAAAAAATTTGACGCCGTTAAAATGGGTTTGCGTTAACGCCGTTAATAACGCGTTTAACTGACAGCCCTAATTTTAATATATATGCATATTTTGCAATAACCTTAAAATATATTGATTATATATATATATATATATATATATATATATATATATATATACATATATACATATATACATATATACATATATAATGAACATTTTAATAAATTGTTTTATATTTCCCCTTTATATTTGATTATGCGGTTCACAATTCTTCATGGGATTGTCGTTTTTACCTTCAGTCAGTCACGTTCGATGTTACGTTGATACTAGGGATGTGACGGTGAGGATATTTTTCCACCGGTTAATCAACGTGTGACAACACCGGTATCACCGGCGGGGGCTTGAAAATCACTAGTTTGAAGGCTAAAGTAAAATGCGCACGTTCGCATGGGCATTCATAATAGTGCGGAGCAGAGCAAAGGTTTTTCCATAGTAATGAACTGAAAACACTCGCTCTGTTCTGCTCGCATTTTAGTTTAGTTTAGTAAATTCAGCATTTTAGTTTCGCTTTCAAATTAGCGCCAATTCGTGGGCGGATTGCCTGAATGGTGAGTTCATTAGCCTATTATTCTTAATGAAAAACACAACAACAACAAAACAGTACAATGACAAATTTGCTTAAATAGGCGCTTTTACATTTCGATTTGACATCATCTTGTCCATCATCTTGTCAGTCAGCACCTCACTCTCGTGATAAATGAAACTCCTGCTGCTGATCTGTGCTGTGACTCTTGTTCAACTGACGATTTATTAAGCTGAAACGTTCAGTTTTTAATTGTAGTCTCTGTTCTCTAACTGAACTAAATAATTTATTACAAAAAAAATCTAATAGACAGTGGGGGGGCTGTGCCGTGGTGGGCAAGTGATGTAACTGGTGTTGCTTCTGAACACCGGTAACACTGTCAACACTGACTATCGTACAGTGTTGTATAAAGTACTAGAAAGCAATACTTGAGTAAAAGTACAAGTATCGTCCTAGAAAAAGACTTTGGTAGAAGTGAAAGTTACCTTTTAGAATATTACTTAAGTAAAAGTCTTAAAGTATCTGATATATACTGTACTTAAGTATCAAAAGTAATTTTCTGATATTTAATGTACTTAAGTATTTGAAGTAAAAGTAAAAAGTTTACTTTTTTTTTTAAAGCAAGCGGTTAGAACTTTGATTGTGAACTTTTATTGTGGCCGTTCGAAAGGAGAGAGGGAACGAGTATTGCGTAGCCGGCCGCACTAACCTGGCGAGTTGTCGCTTCAGTCGTTAAACCCATAGGTTAAACCTGCTATAATGGCGAATTCAGGGGACTATTATAGGCTAAGGCCACGCCCCCTTAGCAGGCTCTGACGTGTAATGACGTGGGGCTAGCTCATTGGTCGCACGTCAGAGGCGCCCGCGCCATTGGATATGCAGTTGCCGCAGCACAGCCGATGAGCGAGCTAGACGCTCAATGTGCTAGCTGTGCAGCTGCAAATGCGTTTCACACATAGGCTTCAGTAAATCAAGGAAAAGGAGTTTCCCCCCGGTCCTCCAGTAGGTGCTTCCATGGCGGTTTCAGTTGTGCTTCCTCCTCCTTTGGCAACAAACGAGCATTACGCTGAAATAGAGCGTGCAGAGCGTGCGTAGTGCAATCTAGGAGCAGTGATTCGCCAAACCTCCCTTATTGCAGTCGCACACATTTCTTCTTATTTTTATTGTATAGTAACGAGTAACGAAGATTCTTCGTGGAAATATAACGGAGTAAAAGTATACATTTTATCTAGGAAATGTAGTGGAGTAAAAGTGAAAGTTGACATAAATTTAAATAGCGAAGTAAAGTATAGATACGTGAAATTTCTACTTAAGTACAGTAACGAAGTATTTGTACTCCGTTACATTACAACACTGCTATCGTAGCAAGCCTAGTTGATACTGACGTATAGAGTCTCACTTGGGAACCTCCGGGTAGTAAGAAAATGGACCAAAGAAGATTGACGAGTGATATTTGCATGCCAAACCACCCCCCTGGATATACCCCCAGGTATATAAGGCCAGCAACTCACTCATTCAGCTTTTTGCTTCGTAGCCGAGCAGTTGTCTTTACCCGTTCTGCCATTCCCCTTCGCTAGAGAGGAGACGTCCATTGGAAGAGTGTCTTCTTTTCGCTCCATGAGTGCACAGATAAGTGCAGCGATTTCACCCCTGGACGCTTCAACACAAAAGCAGTTTCCCTAAAAGTGCAAAACACAGGTGACGTTGCGTCTTTTTAAAGATGGCATTCCACCCATGTTTTTTTTGGATGCGTTCGCTTCCTGGCCCCAACTGACAGCCGCGATCACTGCCTCGCATATCTGGGCCGTCAACACGCTTAGGCAGTGTTCTCACTGTGGGAACATGACAGTTGCGATGTTGAGATTGAGACTCGAGTCTGGTTTGGAGGTCAGCAGAAGGGAAAGGCTGTTTCCAAACAGGTTGGCCCACTGAATAGTGGATGCCATTGCCTTGGCATACCAAACTCAAGACATGGTGTGCCCCTTAGGAGCTAGAGCTCACTCTACAAGGAATGTAGTAGTTCCATCCCTTTCCAGGTAGGACCTACTTTCTTCCATATGTAGGACTGCTCTAATGGTCAGTCCATATGTATGCAGAATGAGGCCTCCGTAACATCCCTTTCCATCTGGACTCGGCACGCTTTTTTGAAATCTCTATGGGAGAAATTAATAGAAAAAAATACTTCCAGAACCAATGGTGTACCAATGCTTATATATTTCACATTGTGACTGCTTCTTGCAATTAAACTCTTTATTTCTTATTACTGCGACTTTATATCTAACAGTTGTGACTTTTAATATTTAAATATTTTTATATTTCTTGTTATTGCGACTTTGGTAATGTCACATTTGTTTCTCATTATTGATTTTATTTTATTTGTCTATATCTCATATCTATATCTCAGTTGCAAGTATTTCTTGCTTTTACTACTTTATTTTCCAAAATTGCGACTATTTAAAAAAAAAATGTGATTCATATTTCACATTGTGACTTGTCGTATTTCAAACTTTATCTCAAAATTACTTTTTTAAAAATTAAAAAAAAAATTTTTTACTCCTAGGTGTAAACAGGCTTTCATTATCAATAAAAATGTCAATAAAGCCCCCCAAATATTTCCAGCTCAGTTTACCACATATATTTATGTTGGACCTGTGTATGAGTATTCATCATAAATGGCATCATACATTTTCCCACAAGTATGCAGGAATGTCCCTTCCTCTCACTCCCCTGGTGTTTAATAGAGGAAGTCAAGAGGAGACCCTCCTCCCTTGGTTTCCTCTGTTGTGCTGAGTGAGTGTGTGTTTTTCAGGGCAACTGTCCCAAAGTGAGCTCCATAAACGACCGCAATGACTGGAAGATGGTGAGGAAAGCCCTCAGCGTCATTGGCTTCACTGATGATGAAGTGGAGGTATGACCGACCAATCACAATACACAGACACTATGAACTATAAGTCAATGTTCTTCTCTTAGAAACAGAAAGTTCTTCCTCTTTATCTTAATCTTTCGTCTCATTCACACCCGTCTCTTTCCCCACAGGAGCTTCTGAACATTATTGCCAGTGTACTACACTTGGGGAATGTCCAGTACGGAGGAGAGGACAGTGGTAGTGCCTATATCACTACAGAAACACAGATTAAATACTTAGCCAGGGTAATAAGACAGTTTATTTATATCACTGGGCTATGACCACATGTGCATGACCTTTTTTTTTTGTTAAAACCTATAGAAATGTTTTCTTTTATTGAAATTCCATGTCAGGGGGTTGTTTTTGACTGTGCTTGTGTGTGTATTTGTGATATTGCAGTTGTTAGGTGTGGACGGCACTGTTCTTAAAGAGGCTCTTACCCATAAAAAGATCATTGCCAAAGGAGAAGAGGTATGTTCCCAATCATTTAGAGTGAAAATATTGATTTGTCCTTTTTTTTAAGACAAACATCACTATTTCTATTGCTTATACTTGGACATGGGATTTTTAAAAACTTTTTTAAGGAGAGGAGTGATATTACTCTTGAATCATTAATCATACTAATGATTTTTGACTGGCAGATGATAAAAAGGGTGAAAAAAAATCCCATAGATTTACATTATATTAGGGATCTGAGTCATGTCTAAGGAACAAACTATCATAGAGACTTTCAGGTGGCCTGCAGGTATTACATACGAAAGAACCACTAACATTTTTTTAAAAATATGTGAAAATCTTGAAACGTGATAGAATGTCAAATCACATTCTATTCAAAGCTTGTATTAATCAAACCATCTTTAATAAAATAGTAGTGTTGCTTAATTTTTTCCCCGTTTCACAGTTGGTGTAAAAAAGTTGTATGTGTGTACAATATGTAATAATTGTTTATGAATGTTTCCCATAATTCCACTGTCTGTGTTTGGGTTGTAGCTGATGAGTCCTTTAAATCAAGAGCAGGCCGCTTCAGCACGGGATGCCTTATCTAAAGCCATATACGGTCGTACTTTTACTTGGCTGGTCAGCAAAATTAATGACTCTCTGGCCTTCAAGGTATGGACTTGTTCTGCTGTTAAATACTCTTTATCAGCTCCATGGCTTTGCAAATTCTCTGATGGAGTCTAGTTACCTAATGTAAATATTTAGCGCCCCCACGTGGAGAAAGCTAAGAAATGACACAATAAAACTACTCCAGTTTTCCGATGGGAGTTATTGGAACACATGCTCACCATATGATGTTACAGTCTGTGGATGTTTAGTCTGAATGGTTGTTGAATATTTCTGTGCTCTTAATGTTTCACAGGACGATTCATTTAACAGTAAGAACGCTTCCGTCATTGGTCTGCTTGACATCTATGGTTTTGAAGTCTTTCAGATCAACAGGTAAAGTAAATATATCAAATGTAATATTATTTATGTTATACAAGTTAACAATTTATATGATGTTTAATATTATAATATTGCATGCACTATTTATTTTATATGTGAATAATTTAATATTATTTAAATATTTAAAATAAATCATAAAATGCCATTAATATTGTTATATTTAATAATATTTAATCAAATATTTTAATTAAAATGTAAATATTATTATAATTCTTTAAAATAGTATATTTTATATAGATTCATATTTAGTATTTTTAATAATATTTCATACATTATAAATTACATGTGTGTATAAATATATATACCTCTAATATTTTGTTTATTATTATAGTTAACATTGTTTTTTTTTTCCAGAAGTATATAGCAATACTTTGATTTTCAAAGATATCTCAATCGGCCTCTCTTTGTCTGTCTAGTTTTGAGCAGTTTTGTATCAACTATTGTAATGAGAAGCTGCAGCAGCTCTTCATTGAACTGACTCTGAAGTCGGAGCAGGAGGAATATGAAGCTGAGGGAATCACGGTGAGAATCCCCCATACACATACACAGCTTAACATGTGTGACTCATGTGCGGGGTGGTGGAACGGGGTCTTAATCACAGCTCAATGGGCACATTATGGGCAAACGTGTAGTGGGCTTTATTTCATGCTGTTATTATGGTAATCCTGACCTCTCACACTGCCGATAAAACATTTTGACGCAAACACTGTTAAAGAAAGCCCATTTGTGGTCATGATTCGCGGGTGGGCTGGGAATGCTCTCGATTTTGCGTTCTTTGAATTTTATAGCAAAAACAACATCACAAATCTTGAATATTTTCCACTTGTTTCAAATGCAGTAATGCTCATGTTTTTTTTTTTTTGTTCTCTAGTGGGAGCCTGTGCAATATTTTAACAACAAGATCATTTGTGATCTTGTGGAGGAGAAGTTTAAAGGAATCATTTCCATCCTGGTGAGAATGCTCTCTGTTTACTTTCATTAAAAATGTATTAAATATTGTCTTAAGCTGCTTAAACCTGTTATTCACCTCTCTTTTCTATAGGATGAAGAGTGTCTCCGTCCTGGAGATGCCAGTGACATCACCTTCCTGGAGAAGCTTGAGGACACTGTCGGTGGCCACGCCCACTTCGTAACGTCAGTCACGCCACCCTTCTTTTGTCATTCTATCTAATATCATGCTTAAAATCATATTCTGAGCATCTAAAGATCAGTATATACAATATGACTATATTACAGTCACAAGCTGGCTGATGGAAAAACCCGTAAAGTGATGGGTCGTGAGGAGTTCAGGCTGAGCCACTATGCAGGAGAAGTCAACTATAATGTCAACGGTTAGTTATTGAACAGAGGGCAGAGAAAAAATTAAGAAACAAAAAGAGAGCGTGTCATCGAACAAGAGCAGGCTCTTATGCCCACAGATCTTTCCCAGGCTGAGCGTTGACTGACGTCATTGTGTATTTTCCATCTTCTAGGCTTCCTGGACAAGAACAATGATCTCCTTTTCAGAAACCTGAAGGAGGTGAGGGAACAGGCCCAGAAAAAAATTATATTATAAGAAAAATACACTTTATCTGTTCTAAAATTTCCAATGATTAAACATGTAAATGTGTCTGTATGTTCAGGTCATGTGTATGTCCGAAAATAAAATCCTCACTCACTGCTTTGACCGAGAGGAGCTCACAGACAAGAAACGGCCAGAGACGGTATCTATCTATCTATCTATCTATCTATCTATCTAACTATCTATCTATCTATGTCTGTCTGTCCATTACTATCTATCTGTATATCTATCTATCTATCTATCTATCTATCTATCTATCTGTCTGTCTGTCTCTCTGTTTATCTATCTATCTATCTATCTAGTTCTGTCTGTCTATTACCATCTATCCATCTATCCATCTATCTATCTATCTATCTATCTATCTATCTATCTATCTATCTATCTATTTATCTATATCTGTCTCTATCTATCTATGTCTGTCTATTACTATCTATCTATCTGTCTGTCTGTCTCTCTGTTTATCTATCTATCTAGTTCTGTTGGTCTTACTATCTATCTATCTATATCTATCTATTTCTCTGTCTGTCTATTACTATCTATCTATCTATCTATCTATCTATCTATCTCTGTCTATCTATATATCTATTTATCTATCTATGTCTGTCTTTTACTATCTATCTATCTTCTGTTTATCTATCTATCTCTGTCTGTCTATTACTATCTATCTCTATCTATCTATCTATCTATCTCTGTCTATCTATATATCTATTTATCTATCTATGTCTGTCTTTTACTATCTATCTATCTTCTGTTTATCTATCTATCTCTGTCTGTCTATTACTATCTATCTCTATCTATCTATCTATCTATCTATATATCTACCGTAATTCCTCAAATAAAAACCGGTATTCAAATAAACGCCGGGCCTCTGATAGTGGCCGGGGGCGTGGTCAACGCGGACAAATAAAGGCCGGTCTCAAATTAAGGCCGGGGAAAAATTAGTGTACACTCAAAGACGAACGCGCTCAGCGCTTGTCATATATCACAACTATTCAGTGTTTTTAACCACATGTTTATTTTAGGTTTCAGACATTTAAATAGATAAGATTTATAGCAAAACAATACATTTATAGTTTGTAAAATACACAATGGTGTCTATGGAAGCAGCAATAACAATCCATTCAAATATATTTGGCGACGTGTTTTATTCATATCAGATACACAGTGTAAGTAACTATAAAGTTTACTCTATTCTTCTCCCAGTTCACCGGCCACTTACTTTCATGTATTTCGGGAGAAACTGAAGAATTCACGCGCTGTGTAACGTAATAAATCCAACAGACAGCAATCTCTGAACTGCGGTGCCCATCTCACATTACAGATCAAGATAAATTATAAAGGGTTTTAAACGACAGAACAAACTCACTTACACGGATTTGAGAGTCAGAATAGAAGATAGTTGATGACATGGTAAGCAAGTTTGTTAATATTTAGAAATAAAAGCGCTACATCTGTCATACAGCGCTATTTTGGCTGTGGTGAACACGTGCCAAGCATGACGCGTCACCATGGAAACTTGGCTGGCGGGCGGGCGGGGATCGCGAATTAGAAATAAAGCCCTGCCTCTAATAAAAGCCTGCTTCAAATAAAAGCCGGCTACCATCTGCAGTTCAGGTAAATAAAGGCCCCGGTCTTTATTTGAGGAATTACGGTATCTATCTGTCTGTCTGTCTCTCTGTTTATCTATCTATCTATTTTCTGTTGGTCTTACTATCTATATATCTATCTATATCTATCTATTTCTCTGTCTGTCTTACTATCTATCTGTCCATCTATCTATCTGTCTGTCTGTCTCTCTGTTTATCTATCTATCTATCTGTTTGTTTGTCTGTCTGTTACATCCATCCATCCATCTTGCCATTTTGTGTCAGTTTTGTGTTTGTTTATGCTTACACTGAACTGTAAACAACAAACATTTGTTTGTGAATCAGTTCCACATTCATAGTAGCATTTATACATAAACCTCAGTTTGGCCTCAGTCCATGAGATTGTGAATCTCTGCTTGCCACCTACACTGTGAGGAATTCCCTGACACTGTTGAACCCCCTACACTCTGTGACTGTGTGCACACCCCCCCCCCCCCCCCCCCCCCAAATCCAAGTGCCCACTCCACAGAGCTCCATTGGCTGAGTGTGGGTGGGCTGCTGTTTAGTTGTTTGCTTTCATTGTTAACCACTGGCTTCTCCCACATTGTCACTGCCTGGCTGGACTTGCACACTGTCGCTTGTGTTCTTGCTTATTTCTCACTGTCCATCTCTATTTCTTGTTTCCTTGCTCCGTTGGCTCGCTGCAACCAGGCAGCAACCCAGTTCAAGACCAGCCTGGCGAAGTTGATGGAAATACTGATGTCTAAGGAACCGTCTTACGTGCGCTGCATAAAGCCTAATGATGCCAAGCAAGCAGGTTTGTGAGAAATGTTCTATACTCTTGAGTTTTAGTGCTGTTTAACTCTTAGAAATCGTTATACTTCATACGTGTGCTCATTCCTATCAACTGTTCCCTTTCTGTGGGACAGTATTAGTATGGTATTGTATGAAAATATAATGGTAATAATTTTATGTATTCCATTGTTCTGGATTATTGACATATTTACAAACCATGGAATGTGTATGGTACTCCAAGGTATGTAGAAAATGTTGTGTTGCTATAGGACATAAAGAATATTAGTAATATAGTTTTTTGAACGGAATATGGTAATACGTTTGTATTTTTTATACTTTTTTCATGTCAAGCCATCAAACATTTAGTCATTATTAAACATTTAAAAACAACAGAACATGACCCAAAGTGCTATGCAAGTCTAGGAAAAATGAAGCTAAATTGTCTACATTAAAATGAATAATAAGCTAAAAATGTAACTCTCTAGAAAACAAGTTGTCTTTTAAAACAAGATGTCTTAGGGTTACGTTTATTTCAAATCTTGAGTTTATTTGTGCATTTTTTTTCTTCTACATCGGTTTTAATGGATCCATTGTTCAAACTGCAGTCATTCATTCCCTCAGTCTGATTCTCTCTTACTTCATCAGCTCCTTTGTTTTGCTCTTGTCATTTGTTAGCATCTTTTGTTCGTTAATAAGCTCTTATACTCAAAAATATCGGCAAATCTATGGTTTTATGCACACACAACATTCATGATTTTACAATTTATTAAACTGAAATCTCTCTCTATAGGGCGCTTTGATGAAGTCCTCATCAGGCACCAAGTAAAATATCTTGGTCTGATGGAAAACCTTCGGGTGAGGAGAGCTGGGTTTGCATATCGCCGTCGCTACGAGACCTTCCTACAAAGGTTAGCATCTACATGACTGAAAAAATACCCACAGACTTAGACCTATTTGAACCATTTTTTTCATGCTGGTCTAATATTGGCATAACGTGGACATTGTTGCTAGTGTAGCCTTGATGGGTGACCGAGCATACCTCATAACTGTAATCCGCAATACGCTTGAACTTGTCATTTATACTAGCCTTAACCAACTGAACCAAATAGCTGATTTAGGCTTTTTTCAGCAAGGCTCTCACAAAAAAAAAGCGTATATTTGTAAACTCTGTTATATTTCATACTTTCGGATCCTCTTTTAAAAGCTCAGCACTTCCTGTGGACTTCAGTGATAATGAAGGTCAAAAGGAACAAGAAATGTAACGAAAATAGTGATTCCTGTTTGTACATAACTTACTTTCTTGACGTTTCCTGTTTCAGGTATAAATCCCTGTGTCCAGACACATGGCCCACCTGGAATGGCCGCCTGGTCGATGGAGTGTCCACACTCGTCAAGCACATTGGCTACAAACCCGAGGAGTACAAACTCGGCAGGTTGGCTACACAAATGTTCTAAAATGCCAACTCTTATTTTATTAGTATTAATAAATCAGTATTATTTCTGTGGTACCAGAAAATATGAAGGCACCTTTCCTTTTTTTTACAGGACCAAAATCTTCATCCGCTTCCCCAAAACCTTGTTCGCAACCGAAGATGCGCTAGAAGTCAGAAAACACAGCCTTGGTATGAGCCATATTCAAATGCATATCTTGAGTAACTGGATGGTCTGCTGTGCTCCTCAACTTCCACAATCTGTTCTTTATGCACAGCTACCAAACTGCAGTCATCCTGGAAAGGCTACAGTCAAAAAACCAAATATCGTAAAATGAAACAATCAGCAATCCGGATCCAAGCATGGTGGAGAGGTATTCTGGCCCGCAGGAAGGCAAAGCGTAGAAGAGAGGCTGCCAACACCATCCGCAGGTCTGTGTGCATGACTTGACTTGTACAATAGTCAATACGGCATCACATGCAATCTCATTCTGCCCAGTGAGAGAGGCTATGCTCACTTTTGTTTTGTTTTTTTTGCCTATGGTCACTGTTACAGGTTTATAAAAGGCTTCATCTACCGCCACCAGCCACGTTGCCCAGAGAACGAGTACTTCCTGGACTACGTTCGCTACTCGTTCCTAATGAAGTTGCACAGGAGCCTGCCCAAAACAGTTTTGGATAAGAGTTGGCCAAAGCCACCTCCCGCCCTCATCGAGGTGAGATATCAGTCATTAGTACAATCATGAACTCCTCTAGACCTGAGGGCTATAAACTGAGAGATTATGCCTTCCTTTTGTTCACAGGCTTCAGAGCACCTCCGCAAACTCTGCATCCAGAACATGGTGTGGAAGTACTGCAAGAATATCAACACCGAATGGAAGCACCAGGTGTGACATTTTACATAGTTAATTATTTTTATTATTATTATTTATTATTAATTCTAATGTATTATTAGTCCATTTGTATTATATATTTTATATTATGATATTGATTCATTCACTTGATTGTTGGGCTACTGGAAATTAAGCTTCACCCCAGAACCACTCTCTCACATTTTACATAGTTTTAGTTTAGTTTTAGTTTAGTTTAGTTTAGTTTAGTTTAGTTTAGTTTAGTTTAGTTTAGTTTAGTTTAGTTTAGTTTTATTTTATTTTATTTTATTTTATTTTATTTTATTTTAGTTTATTTTATTTTATTTTAGTTTAGTTTAGTTTAGTTTAGTTTAGTTTATTTTAGTTTAGTTTAGTTTAGTTTAGTTTAAATTATATTTTATTATTAGTCAATTTTTTTAATTCTTTATTTTACATTATAATATTTATGAATTCACTTGATGGGCTCCTGGAAATTATGATTAAATTTGGAATCAAATAATTGGTTTTACACAGATAAATGTTTTATTTTATTATAATTTATTAATATATACCCAATTTTAATATTAACTAAATTATTTATTTAATACACTTGATGTTTGGATTACTGGAAATAAGGCTTTATTATCTGTTATTGCAGTTGGAGCAAAAGATGGTAGCAAGTGAACTCTTTAAGGACAAGAAGGACAACTACCCACAAAGTGTCCCAAAACTTTTTGTGGGCACAAGGCTCAGTGAGTTTTCATCCTCTTTTTCAGCCTCAGTTTGGAGACTCATATTCTATGCTGTATATTCTAATTGTTTTCTGTGTGTGTGTGTGTGTGTGTGTGTGTGTGTTTAAAAGATGGGGAGGACATCAATCCTAAAGTGCTACAGGCTCTTGGAAATGACAAGATGAAGGTGGGTTAAATTCTAGGCTTGTGTATTTCTTTTTGTTGTTGTTTTTTTTTTTGTTGCAAAATCTCTCTTTAATGTGGTTCAGACTATAGTTCACTACTCTTTTTGTATAAATCCATTCATCAGTCTCAACAAAGAAGCCAGAAGTCTGTCATTTTGCATGACTGAATTATGTGATAAACTGTACATGACTTTATTTCTCAGTGTTTTTAGGTGTTTCCTCAGGCAACATACCCAAAAATGGTGAAGCATCTGTGATAATAGATGGAATGTAAAGATTGTGTCTCTCCTAATGTAATCTAAACGTCATCGGTCCTTCCCCACAGTACGCTGTTCCAGTGACTAAGTATGACAGAAAAGGATACAAAGCTCGCAACCGACAGCTCCTGCTCACGGCGAACAGCGCCGTTATTGTGGAGGAGGCCAAACTGAAACAGCGGATCGACTACAGCTCCCTGAAAGGTGAAAAGGAAGAGAGATAGAGAATAAGTCTTAAACTGTTCTTACACTTAGTTTGGCTGCTTGGTTGGAACCAGAGTTCATTACTTCCAATTTTTACATTACGTTATCAATGTGTGCACTACCATGAGTACTAGCTTTACCTGTTTAGTTGCAAAGATGCACTTTATTTGCTATCGCTAACTGCTCTCTTTTGCCAGTTAGAACAGATTGCAGTCATATGAATTGTAATGCATTTTCAAGCAGACTTGAATGCTTTATTTCAGACAGTCATGACAAATCAAAGAATCAAAAACAAATAAAAACAGTGACACACTGACCACTTCTGTTTTATCTGTAGGGATTTCTGTCAGCTCTCTAAGTGACGGCATGTTCGTTCTCCATGTTGCTTGTGAAGACAATAAGCAGAAAGTAAGTCTAAAGGTCGATTATTTGCTTTTATTTACCTTAAGTGCTAAACTTCCTGTTGTCAGAGTGAATATGTGAACTGTATTGGTGTCACAGGGTGATGTGGTGCTTCAGAATGAGCATGTGATCGAGACATTAACCAAAGTGGCTATCTGTGCTGACAAGATCAACAGCATTAACATTAACCAGGGAAGGTGAGTTGCAGGTGCAAAATTATCATTTTGTGAAATACTTTGAATTCTGAGATTTACACAAGTCTGTTTTAAAACTCAGATTATGAAATTATTAGATTATACTTTTATGAATAAAAGCTTTTGGTTTCCCTCTCATGGACAGTATAAAGTTCAGTGTGGCTCAAGGAAAAGAAGGGATCATAGATTTCACATCTGGCTCAGAGTTGCTGATAGCCAAGGCTAAGGATGGCCACCTTTCTGTGGTGAGCATTGCTGACGAAATGAATTGTAATGTATCCAGATTATTTCAATTAGAAAAAAGAAAAAAAATGAACGGGTGTGTTTTTATTTCTCAGATTGCCCCTCGCCTCAACTCAAGATGATGGACGAGTCATGACCAAGCTCTTCCTGCGTTCTCACATGATCTTCCAGATATGCTTTTTAGCTCATCAATCACATGACTACAGGCGGAGCTTATCTCTGCAAACGAGACGCCAGCCAGCTGCACCAAAGGCCTCTGCTTTCAGTTGTGAAAATCTAGCGACTTATTTATGTTTTGGGGTTTAATACTGTTATATGAATATTATGATTTTATACGTCAAAGCCAAGAAATAACAAAATATGTGCATTTTTCCTGCACTCTGTCTTTATCTAGCTTTTTTGGGGAATGTTGATTGATTTTTTAGAGAAGGTGACCTCAGCCATGTTACCGAGGAAAATCAGGGTTCATAAGTTTTAGTTATTCGCTTCTGTTCTATTTATGTTCACCCGTGATTACTTTTCCATGGATCCTGCAATCCAAACCTACTCGGACCCAGTACACTTTTTCTTCCAGTGAATTACTGTCATTGTAATGTGAGTTATAATTACTTGGTAACTAAATTAAAACGTTCATAGAAAAGGTATTAATTACTTTTTGCATATAGAAGATTACTTGGAGATGTTTATATGGACGGATAAACCTGTACTATATTTTGCTTACAAGCCTAGTAAGTTATTAATAAGTTGATGTGTTCAAGAGAAATGAGAATGAGCTTTTAAAGAACTTATGCCAAGTGCATTGAAGGTGCGTGTTATGTATGAAAAGGCTCCAGAAATCTTAATGTTGATGGAAAGAATGTGCACGTTACAACCAGTGATAGTAACTATGCTAGAGCACCAGCTCCATTTTTCACATTGTGATTGGTTCGTCATTCATTACTCATATTAAGAGTTTAAAGATCAGTAAATGTCTTTTCTCAGTCCCAAATCTGTGCCTCAAAATGTTAGGGTTAGAGAGTATTTTTGATAAGATAAGAAAAGTGTTCCTGTAGAAATGGGATGAAATGGACACAAGATTGATCTCCAGTGGTGAATCACTCAGGCTTTGTGCTCCTAATACACTGGACACTATAATCCTATTAATGCCATTTCCCCCACATTAGCAATGCTCTAAGCTTGTGAGAGATGTTGTTAGCCCTAATAGTTTGGGAAGTTATTTGTTATCTACAAAAAAAGGCTTGCTTATTTCTCTTGAGGCAGGTTTGTGTATATGTAGATAAAAAGTAACAGCACTACTAAATGTTTGCAAACCAAATTTAAATGTTATTTTAGAAACTAAACGTGGAAATTTGGCATACCCAAGTGCACTGTAGGATTTCAGGCACCGAAAACTGTTAATAGCAGAATTATTTGATATTGCCTTGATGACATGACTGGTAAATGAGAATGTTCAGAGAAACATTGAGCATGTGCCTACCATAGCTAGTGTCATAGTTGAGGATACTTAAAAGAAAACACTGTAAGAATGCACGTTAAATGCTTTTTTTGCATAAGTGCCGCATGTAATGTATTTAGAACAAATATCTATTTTTGACATTTATAAAATACCCCAATACTGTTCACACAAACTCATGGCCCACCAGTTAAGATGTAATTCACACTTTGTGATTTTGTTTTATACTATTTGTGTAAAATACCTGGAAGTCTGTCAATTTGAAGCAAACTGACAATGTATCTGAGCATATTAAAGCTGATTAAAAACATTGAGGTGCCAGCTCTATATTTTTCATGGGAATGGGTATTTGTGAACTCATTATTTGAGGAATAAGTCACAACTTGTATTTCTTGCTTAGTTATCATCTGCTGGAAATTTAGTTTTGCATTTCATAAAGGAAAATTTTCTATTTGAAAGGCAAATTAATTTATTAATTAATTGCGTTCAAGTTTTGGTAAAATGATCCAGTAAAGGAGGAAAGCCTGGGGAATAGAGAGACTGATGTCATTGTGATGTCACTGATAATTTTGTTATTTTCACTGGCAAAGTTTTGAATGAAAGAATTACACTTTGTAAAAACTGTAACGTCAATGAGAGTTTTTCCACGTTTCACGTCAACTATTCTAATGTTTAATTTCTTTAAAACTGTTAAGTTTATGAAAGTCAAAATTAAAAAAAAGACATTTTGAATAGAGTCTGATTAAAAGTGTTGGAGTTTAATTAATTATAAATGTATGAGTTAATTCTTGTCATTAGCGAAGGGTGTAGCCTACTCTGTTGTAAGGATGCATTGGGAAAACCCCAGACATGACGGAGACTGGCAGATAGCTGGCAGTGGGCGGAGATCCTTCAACTTCTTGAATTCTGCTATTTCCCAATATATCAGGAGACTTGGAGAAAAATACATATAGTTTTTTCAGTCATATTTTTAAACACCTATCTTTCCGTTTTCACTATTGCGATACATATGTGCGCAATAATCGATATGCTTCTGATTTGTCAAGATAACTATGTTTATACGTTAATTATGTCGCAAATAGTTTCACTTTCAACCGCTATTGAATCAATGAGAGTCTACGGAAGTGTGGGAATAATGCGTGTGAGCCTGTAAGTTAATTTATTTATTTTTTATTAAGTAATTTCGCTGTGGTTATATGGAACTGTTAATTTATTCATTTGATGTACACAAATTAAACCGTCAATTTAATGGGATAGACTTTGTTTCTGTCATTTTCCGGGCTGAAGTCGGCTAAGTTAGCCTAACTTAGCTATTCGCAAGATTCCTTCCCTGTCATAACCAAATCGTCTTAAACACAGTTTAAATAAAACATTCACTTTCTATTTATGTTTGTTATTGTGGTTATATTTAGCTATATATTTCCAATTAGTAATAGGCCTGCCTATTATGTTTTTGGAAAACGATAATCGCATTGTTGCAATAACTTCAGGCTTGTGTTGCAAGTTAAAAAAACAAAAACAAAAAACATTACTGAAATACTAAAAAGAATAAATACTTTTAAATTACACATTTTCTTTTTACTTCCTTTAGGGTGGGGGAGGTGAAGCCTTAATTAGGGGTCCCCAGACTCCCTATATGATCAGCAACATATTAAAGTGATGGCTGTTGGAGTCTGTTGCACAGAAATTCAACAGCGTCGCGTGGAGCTGGTGGAGAACTACAGCGAACACCTGACACGCCTGCTGGACGTACTGTTTAACGTGGGGGCGGTGACCGAGGAGGACCTCAGTCTCATCAGAGGTTCGGCTGTTAGAGGTGACCGAGAATGTATGAGATTACTGTTGGATGTGCTGAACGGGAGAGGAGAAGAATCTTGCAGGGCGTTCCTCTACATACTGCAGAGTGTCCAAGGTGAGACCACAAACTCAGGACAGGCCAACACGCAAGAGCATCTCAAAAAGCACAAGGACATCTTGGCCAGACAGCACAGTCTGGTGGACTATCTCAGCATCAGAGGATACAATTTAGGGCAGGATGAAACCTGGTACTTGACTGATATCACCTTTTCAAGACAAGCTGGTTATGCATCGCCTTCTCAATGCCGACATGAGTCAGCAGGAGTTGGGGATGCTTTCAGGACACCCACGGATGAGATCTGCGTTTTCAGGGATGTGTATGAGAATCTGCTGTCCAAACTATCAAGTGGTGTGAATATGCTGTCAGGAGTTGCTGGAAGTGGGAAAACCACGGTTGTGAGACGGCTGGTGCGAGAGTGGGCTGCAGAAAACACCTCGTCCAAGATTGTCCTATCTCTGCCCTTTCGTGAGCTAAACCTCATAAGTCAAGAGCAGAGCTTGCAGGACCTGCTCTCGGATCACTACATCCACCTAAAACCTGTCCTGCACGAGTTACTGAGCTCCAACCCAGCCAAGTTTTTACTCATATTAGATGGTCTGGATGAGTTCTGCTACCCTCTTAATTTCGAACATACTCCCAAGTGCTCAAATCCTGAGCGGGTGCAGCCTATACAATCCATTGTGGTGAACTTAATCAAAGGAATTCTGCTTCCAGGCGTGTCCATTTTTCTCACCTCACGGCCTCATGCGGTCTCCAAAGTTCCTCCAGTGCTGGTCAGTCATTTTTACAGTCTGCTAGGTTTCTCTTTAGCCCAGCAGAAGCAGTACTTTGAGCAGAACTGCAGTTCTCCGGAGGCTGCCACTGCAGTGTGGGCCTCTGTTTCGTCCCATAAGCCCCTTCTCATCATGTGCCACATTCCTGCATTCTGTTGGATTGTGTCCACCGCCTTGCTTGACGGTGGCTCCTGCCTTTGTCCTGATTCTGTAAGTGCCAAGTCAGGAGAAAAAGGAGTCCTTGAGAAAGCCAACCAACCGAACTCTTCATTGGGACCTTCTGAGGTCCTTCTGAGCTCCAAACCAGTCACGATCACTGAGATCTATTGCTGCTTTGTAAAATCCATCGTCCTATTCCATGTGCAAGGGCGTTGCGAGGGCTCTCATCACACCAGGCTTCAGCACGCCCCTCATGTCCTTGGCGAAATGCAGCCTATTCTCAAAAGCCTGGGAGCTATGGCCTTCAAAGGCCTCCTGGAGAGACGGTTCATCTTCGAAAGCTCTGATTTGAGCTCTTTTAATCTGGATAGCACCAAAATCTCACAGGTGTTCCTCTTTGAGATACTTAAAGAGGATCGAGCATCCCTCACCTTTGAAAAGGGCTTCCATTTTATCCACACTAGCGTGCAGGAGTTCCTGGCTGCCCTGTACTATGTTCTTCAGTCACTTTCAGGATCAGATCCATTTTTAGGGCTCAAACCAAGCACAGGACAGTATCTTCATTCTGCGTTTAAGCAGATAGCATCAGCCTTTAACAAATTCGGTAGACCTCGGCGCCTCTTCCGCAGACGCATTAAGAAGGCCCTTCGCTGTGGTGTACATCATCAATCTGGACACATGGATCTTTTCTGCAGGTACTTTTAAAACTGTTTTCATACGTTAATACATTTTCATGCATTAATGTGTCAAAAATCTTTCAATTCAAAATCATTAATGCAAAATGCTATTCATACATACAATGACTTGAATGCACATCTTGGTGTTTTTTTATATGAATATTTTTTGTTTTTATTAGAACAAATATTTTAACAAAACCTCTTATTAATATCTGAAAAAGTCTTGTCCGCTTAATTAAAGTCATGTGGTACAAACAACATGAAAAAAAAACGAAGCAGGAAAGTAAAATGAATGAATGAAGAGAAAAAATGTAGCTTTTATGATGCAAAAAGGTTAGTACAGGACAGGTTGTATAATGTTATGCATGTGGTGCAACTCGCCAAAAATGAATAATACATTAATAATTCACATATGTAAAATAAAAACTTTCATACTTGTAAAAATAAATTTTCTTGAAAACATAAATAATTTTTAAACCCAATAAACCAATTTTTTCCCCCAATTGTTTTAAATGCAATGTTTTCTTCTTTTTAAAAGATTTTTTGATTGCTCTGATTTACTATGATGACTACATTACTGACCAGTTATTTCCGCTTATCCAGGTTTGTATGCGGCCTGCTGGTTCCTAGAGCACGTCTCATCCTAAATGGATTTTTCCCTGATGGGCCCAAGATGCTGCTCCGTTGCCAGCCCTCTCCTGACCCGACTCCTCCTTTCCTCCTCCATCTGTTACACTCCCAACTGCAGAGCTCCACCCTCAGCCCAGAGAGGCAGGTCAATGTTTGTCACTGTCTATATGAGGCCCAGGATCCTGGTTTGTCCCAGCGGCTACAGGGTTGGATGAAAGTTCTTTCACAGCAGGCCCCAGGTCAGTCCGGTTCGGTAAACAGGGACTGGAGCGAGCTGGCTTTCCTGTTACAGCTCAGCTCAGATCTGCAGGTTTTAAATTTGGACGCTCAAGGACTTGATGCTGACGGATTACGCCGACTCCTACCTGTCCTTCCTCTCTTCTCAACTCTCAGGTAAATAATGTAGGCTGGTAAAAGCTGTAGGCATAATTATTCAGAGATGACATGATGCATTCATTGTTAAATATTATTATTTATTGTACTTATTGTGTGATATGTATTGTATGTTCTTTGCATAAAGCCTGGGCCAGAATCCTCTTGGTCCAGAGGGAGCGTCTGTGTTATCCCTCGTTCTGAGAAACCCAGATTGCCGCATTCAGAGGCTTTGGTAAGTAAAATAAGAATTATTATAAATTAATACATTATCATTTAAAAAATATCATAATTGAACTAATAAAAGATAATAGTGAAAAGTGAGACTTTATCGTGACTGTGTATGTCCAATATAGGGTGGTTGCGACAGGGCTTGGCTGTGAAGGCCTGGAAATCCTTGTGGAAGCACTGAAAGAAAATCGTACTGTGACTGATCTCAGGTCAACAGTGAAAAAAAAACAAACATAACTTCTCATTACAAATACACACAAGTTGCATCTTACTCGATATTTACAATATCATTCTTTCATTAGAATGGCCATCAATAAAATTGGAGATGATGGAGCTGGTTATCTTGCAGAATTGTTGAGGACGAATTGCACACTGACAGATATCAGGTGATCGAGACTAATCTCCGCCATTGCAGTCTTTCTAGTCAATTATTTATCTTCAGTGTTCACTTTGTTTAAACATTTTGCCTTCTATAGACTTCGTGACAACCTAGTGACAGACAAAGGAGGAGAAGTCCTCATGGCTGCTCTCAAAGAGAACACAACATTAGAGTACCTCTGGTAAGAACCATTTATAGCTGATTTATTTCAGTTTATTTCCTTGTGATTCTGTAACACAAGTGGAAAACATATATTTTCTTTATCCATCAGGATGTTTGACAACAAGTTTACTAAAGACGGCGTCAAGAAGCTGAAAGAATTCGCAAATACCAGACCAAGCCTTGACATTAAAGTTTGCATCTGACCCACAACCGACAAACCAGTGGAATATCTCTAAACGGCATTTGCTTTATTGAACTGGCTCATTTACATTTATTTTAATATTAGTAAAACTTATATATTACTTTTAATACACATTGGACTGTTAACCACTCAGGCTACTACTGCCCTCTACTGGACTTTTAAAGAGCTGTGTGTACTTATTGGTATGGTACGTTTGTAATACGTATTTAATTGGCATTTGGCTGTATAACCAGAACTGTCAATGATTCATCGACAGTTATTTCTAAAGACACTGAATTGCATTTATTTATTTTGTGAAATACCTTTATAATAGCAAAACCATTCATTTAGTCTAAAATCCACACAAGAAGATTTTACTGAAGCTAGCTTTTAAGTGCTTTTAGGACTCTAAAATGGCTTTTTAACACACATCAGTTCTTCTTGTATACTTTATAAATTCTTTTCTTCTTTCTCTTTTCTGCTATAGTGTCTCAGAGCAGTTTGACAATAATACTTTTTTGCCCTTTTTCTTTCTGGGTGCTTTTACATGCAGAGCTCATGGGTTCTTCTTAGATGCTTCATAAACAGAAGTGAAATGTATGTGTAAAATACACAAAGGTATTCTTTGGTTAGTCGTTTCAACAGATACTATCAAATCAGTGATCGACATGTGAAACTATTGATAACTATTGACTTCCTTTATTTATTACTGTTACTTTACATCAACCCAGTTACAATATATCTGTCAGATAATAGTGTTTGAAACATTGCACGCCTGTCTACTCTCTGAAAGTTGCATAATGTTCATGCATTGTTATATCATTAATTTGTCGTAACATCACAAAATATGAATTGTTATAATAAGTATTATTGCTTAGCAATTCTTACAATGCAAAGTACAAGTGTTGTTATGCAATCATTAGAACAAGATGTACAAATAGATGTTCAATAAACACATTATATGGGTTCTCCAGATTCCAGTTTGCTTTGGTAATGGAGTCTGTGGTTTGTCATCACACCAAAGTTCAAACCAAGGGGCAACCTCCCCGTCTCTCTCTTGAAGCCAACACGGAAGTGAATTAAACTGAAATTAATCGAGTGGCCGCTTGAGGCTGACTGCAAAAGCGAGTCAAATCTGTATCTACCCCATGTTAAAATGTCTAACTTCACAGCAGAAAAAAACATGTTTACAGCCTGGTGGCAAATAGTTGTTTTGGTCTATGTGCTAATTTTGCCCTTCATGACGACTGTGAGGGGGGTGAATTTTTTTTACAACTTATCTGTTTAAATTATATTTAAGCCTTAAAGTTCTGCATAATTAAGGGCGTGGCCACTTGAGTGACAGGTGGATTGCAGCTTTCACTGCTAGTCGTTTGTCTGCTGTCTGTTAGCGTCACCCTCAGCTGTGTTTCTGCTTTTTCCGGGATTTTTTCATACAATTTAATACATGTATTACAGAGTTGCCAACTTTTGAGTTTTGCTCGGAGTGAGATTTGTTGACGGGGGTTGAGTTTTGCTCGGAGTGAGATTTGTTGAGGGGGGGGGGGGGGGGGAGTTGTAGGTTACTGTATCACGTGCCGTTTGAACTGACGCGCTACAGCGATCTGTCACATCTAAAAGCGCACAAACGTTGGAAATATTGACAGAATCTGACAGCTGAGAATTTGTTCCATATCAAAAGTAACCTTCTCTGTCAAGTCTGTCGGTGTCCTCTTTGTCCGCGATTTTTCTCTGCGTGAGAAAATGCAGTGGTCAAATCAGTAGTTAAGAGCCTGAACTTGCTTAGGCTATAGTAATTCGCAAATTAGTGCACATGAGTGAAAAAAAAATACAGCACAGAAGAATGTCTAATTTAGCGTGAGATTTCTTTGCTGAGCGTGAGACCGTGAGATTGAGGCTAAATGCGTGAGTGTCACGCCAGATGCGTGAGAGTTGGCAACCCTGACCTTCGCCCGTGCACGCCGTCGGATTCCGTCGTGTTGAGTATGGAGAGAACGACCAGCGCTGTGTTTCCAGCTGTTTCCCTCACATGGACTAATGGATTTCTGATGATCTCAGTGCGTTCTCTCAGTCCATGCAATAGATGCACACCCTTGAATGAGCGCGGATTTCTAGTTCATTTACTTGAACTTCTGAGGTAATATCTTTGGTTTGACCCATCTGAGAAACTGAGAGGCGGCCAAAATCAGAGAATTAAAGCTCTTTACGAACTTGACGTGAGATGCCGACTGACAGTGCTTGAGTCACTCACATGCACAAGCTTAGAGCAATATTGTAAGATACTAATATATGGGATGATTATAGTATCAAAATGATTAACACGTGCAAGCACACTTATCAATGAACTTGATACATGTTGCAGAAATGTTTTATCCATGCCTTTCAACTTGCGTGTGCAAAATTCAAAATTGAATGAATGTGAAGCAATTTGTTCAAATAGAGACATTTTTGTGAATACAAATGTTTTCCTTTGTATTAGTGTATCATAATTTGCACATACAACACAGAAGATGTGCATGCGTGGATCAGGTGACACGCGTGCATTCATTGACGTCTTTTCTGACTCGATCTCATTTGATTCATTTGGATTTTGAGACTTTCTTTTCGCGGTTTTTAAGCATTTCACAACCCACACACAAACAACTACAAATGAATAGGCCTGGTGCTAATTATTAATGTGTGCACAACTACCCATCTATTTGACAAATTCACAAATGTGCGTCACTACGTTTAAACTAATACAATACAACTTGTGTGTGCAAAATCCTAAATCACATGAATGTGCAGCATTTTGTACAAATAGAGACATAGTTGTTAATACAAAACCTCGATTTTGTATTAATGTAGGCCAGAATTTGTGCATGCAACAAGTAAGATGTGCATTTGTGGATCAGGTGACACGCGTGCATTCATTGACTCGTTTCTGAGTCGATCCTATTTGATTCATTTGGATTTTGAGACTTTCATTTCGCGGGTTTCGCCTGGCAAGATCCACACACACTTGCTGCGTCCCAATTCGCATACTATCCGTCCTAAATAGTATTCGAAAATAGAATTAGTACGTCCCAAATCGTAGTATGTTGAAATGAGTGTTCCAAAGAGACCCGGATGGTCTACTATATCCGGTCAGAATCCGAAGTGCAGATCGTTGCGCACTCTAACGGCTGATATTGCCCACAACCCATCGCGCGCTGGACGAGGATTCGGTTAGAACTACAAACACGACTGAAAAGTGTTCAAAAACTACAGACATGGAGGACAAGCGAGTCCGACGGTTATGTAGAGAGGTTTAGATAAAGGGGTTTGAGTGATTAATGATCAGTATCTAACCTCACGAAAATGTATTTATTCAATGTTGTCCACATTATATTGCATCTGCAGCATTGTGGACTTTGGCAAAGATACGTTTAGCCATTAACTTTTAAATGCATTATTATATTCAAATTCCAAACACATGAGTTGAGTCTCGGCATGAAAGCCCCATGACTGGCAGATGAACGTGCGACAACAATTCTCTCCGAAATGGTAAGAAGTTATATTAGATTGAATGGAGGAATTTAACTGTGACAAGATGATTGACAGGGCAGTTTACGGTGACAGGATGTACGCGACAGAGCTGTCCGTTAAAGATGGCGAAGTAGTATGTCCCAAAGCTTGCCTACTCTTTTGCTACACACTCAAAAGTATGTACTTTTTCTTCACAAAAAGAGTAAATACTTTTAGGGCGTAGTATAAGTAGGCGAATTGGGACGCAGCAACTGTCTGAGAAAAGCTGCTACCACTAGATAGCAGTGTTCTGCTAAAACAGACAACGGCAGCATAATCAAGCGTTCTTCCGCATTTAAGACGCTTAATGAGAGTGATATTGATGCACCAAATTTAGTACACAATAATATAGGCCTACCTTATTAATAAAGCATACTTTATTGAGGCAAACAGATAACATCAGATTATGAACAACACCCATAGAAAACCATTAGTTGCATGTTCAATACGGTATATTGGCTATTGACTATTGAGTTTAAATATCACCGTCTTACGGCATGACGTTAAGCTTTTTCTTTATAATATGCTCTATGGGAGGGAAATATATCCTACAGACAAGAGACTACATGAACGCAACGAACGGCGTTTCAAGTTAATGGCATTTTCCTTCCCGTTAAAAAAAGGTGAAATTTCGCAGTTGCGTTCATATTATATGCTTATTTTTATCTGACTACACACTGTATGCAGTATACAAGCTTTGGAATTTGAAAATGTCTGTTTTTAAATATTAAAGACGATTTTCGCAGTACATTTGTTTTCCCTTGACCCTTAGGCTAAGCCACTGTTATAGGCTATAGTCTTACTATAGCACGATGAGTTTTAACAATATGCAACCATTGTATATCGACATGAAATATTAATTGAAAATCAACTGGCGTAGCGGGCCTGTAGCTGCATTTCTACATGAGAATGCTTTGACGCGCTAACCACAGCTCATGATGCACAAGGGAACGTCTGCCAATTTCACTAACTGTGTTAAAACCACTGATCTATATAATGTCATTCTATATAGATCAGTGGTTAAAACGTATAATTTGTTTTTATTCAAATTACTTTTAAAATTTAATAACGGACATTTTCAAATTCCAAAGCTCGTAGAATGTTTCTGTAAGACTGACTTACAAGTAAAATTTGGACAATACTTCCCTTCATGTAGCCTGTATTCTGCAGAAAAATACTGTAATTCACCAAAAGGGTTTTTTCATGCAAAATGGTTGTAGTATGTTCCTATAGTGACTAGACTGGCTTACTACAGGTGCAATTGTCCCAATACCTCCCTTCATGTAGCCTATTTAAACAATTATTATTTTATATACAAATTACTGTAATTAACCAAACGGGTTTTTGGTGACTTAGCCTACTACAGGTGAATAATGTAAAATTTCACCTGACTTATCACTAGGAACGTAGGCTACTACAACCATTGGAACATGAATAGAAAAACAATTTACAGTAATTTAAAAAATTGTACCGTTCAATCGAGATATTGGCTGGACATCGAGTAACAGTAGGCTAAGTCAGTCTGCCCACTAGACTTCCAAGGTTATAATATAACCTTGGAAGTATGTTCATTTGAATGAATGACTGGACGTTTATATTGTTTTTTGACTGAGTGGAATTTGCAGATGGTCCCTTTATAAAATGTGGCGAATATTAAAACTAAAACTTACTTCACTGCGCTCTCGGACCGGTTGCTCTCCCATTCACATGCAAAGTTAAATGCAACTGCAGGATTTCATGTTAAGCTTGTTCTTTTTAACTGGCTCGGGAAGGAAAATTTTATTAACTTGAAACGCCGTGCGTTGCGTTCATGTAGTCTCTTGTCTGTAGGCTATATAGTTTTCCTCCCATAGAGCATATTATAAAGAAAAAGCTTAGGCCTAACGTCAATGCAGGGTGATATTTAAACTCAGTAGCCAATCCACCTTACTGACCATGCAACGCGCGATTGCACGTTAAGCGTTTTATAATGGTTTTCTACGGGTGTTGTTCATAATCTGATCTAATGTTTGCCTCTATAAAGTATGCTTTATTAATAAGGTAGGCCTATATTATTGTGTACTAAATTTGGTGCATCAATATCACTCTCATAGACCCGCGTCTTAAATGCGGAAGAACGCTTGATTATGCTGCCGTTGTCTGTTTTAGCAGAACACTGCCATCTAGTGGTAGCAGCTTTTCTCAGACAGTGTGTGTGGATCTTGCCAGGCGAAACCCGCGAAATGAAAGTCTCAAAATCCAAATGAATCAAATAGGATCGACTCAGAAACGAGTCAATGAATGCACGCGTGTCACCTGATCCACAAATGCACATCTTACTTGTTGCATGCACAAATTCTGGCCTACATTAATACAAAATCGAGGTTTTGTATTAACAACTATGTCTCTATTTGTACAAAATGCTGCACATTCATGTGATTTTGGATTTTGCACACACAAGTTGTATTGTATTAGTTTAAACGTAGTGACGCACATTTGTGAATTTGTCAAATAGATGGGTAGTTGTGCACACATTAATAATTAGCACCAGGCCTATTCATTTGTAGTTGTTTGTGTGTGGGTTGTGAAATGCTTAAAAACCGCGAAAAGAAAGTCTCAAAATCCAAATGAATCAAATGAGATCGAGTCAGAAAAGACGTCAATGAATGCACGCGTGTCACCTGATCCACACATGCACATCTTCTGTGTTGTATGTGCAAATTATGATACACTAATACAAAGGAAAACATTTGTATTCACAAAAATGTCTCTATTTGAACAAATTGCTTCACATTCATTCAATTTTGAATTTTGCACACGCAAGTTGAAAGGCATGGATAAAACATTTCTGCAACATGTATCAAGTTCATTGATAAGTGTGCTTGCACGTGTTAATCATTTTGATACTATAATCATCCCATACTAATACATTTTTAACTAGCAGAATAATAATGCATCACGATACACATAGTTGACTGCTTGTATGTTGTGAGAAATGTGTGTGATCTGTGTTATGTACTGTTGTATACATGCTCTTAACCTTGTGGGATTAATAAAGTTGATAAAAAAGTAAAGTAAATAGTCTCAGTCTTAGTTACGTCTTAACTATTATAATATTTCGTAGGGCAAAAACATGAACTTTAACCATTGACTTTTTCATTGACTTTACTTTTTCAATCGGCTGTCACTTCAGCGTGAGGGCAGTAGCATATCATTAGTACCTCAGCTCCACCCACGTCCCGCCTCTTTGCCCATTTTAATTTATCCGGTAGTGACGAGAGGTGACGCACTACCAAGATGGCGACGGACGGCCCCGCCCACTTTAGGCTTCAAAAACCATAAAAACGCTCTTCAGAAACCTAGGGTGACGTCACGGATACTACGTCCATATTTTTTTACAGTCTATGGTTCAAACCGCATTGCTTCAGATGTATAATTCCATATATTGCTGTATTGAATGCAAAGGCTTGCCATCCATGTGCATTCTCACGTCTATCTCACTGTCAAGTCTCAAACATTGCATACGTTTATTGATGTGCAGAATAGAGGATGAACAGCAAAAAAAAATAGGAGTTTTCACAGGTTCCTGAGGAATATTTAATATCAGTAATCCCTCATAAAGTAGCTTACTTGTATGTATTTGAATGTAGTTGCTCATTTAAACCACCAGATGCCGACGTGATGTTTTTCGACTCATATCACTCCTTTGTTCAGTTTAGTGCTTAGAAAGAGTAGGCTACAAAAAATAACAGAAAACCTGATAATACACCGTAAAAAGTGCTTTGGTCATTGGTTTAATTAACTTCTCTTTTGATATTTGCTACTCAATTAGACTATTTATGCAATGTCAATCATTTTTAATAAAAAGACCACAGATAAATGCGACTTCAGAAGTATGAAAAGAGCTCAAATCTGATAGGCATACCCAAAGAGCAAAGTGACTTGTTTCTTTTTCATGGAAAAACTATAATGTACATTTGAGACATTTGGCAAATTTGATTACGATATGTTATGTTTATATCATGAGCCAGTCTTCTAGCTGCTAGTGGTTTTGCAATAATGTTATTGATGAACATCAGCTTGTCATATGAGAGAGATTGAATACGAGGACGGCTTCCTTGTTGGTTTGTTGTTTTTTAATGAATTTTAAAAAGCTGAATTTTGATAAAAGGTCATCAAATTCCGTAAAATTGTAACAGGGACCACAACAATCCGGTGTGTTCTGTGAATGATCTTTGCGCTGGAGCAAAATATAATGTGCAATTATTTATATATTTTAGCCGAGCAACGGTTTGATTGGCTGGTCTCATCTCTAGCTCAGGACCCAGCCAATGGGGAAGTTGGCTTGTTTGTGTGAAGCAAGCGGTGCAAATATAAAATCGGGAGTAAGAGATGTTGGGAAATAAATGTATGTGTGAACATAACCCAAAGAGTGAAAATGGCATCATAAGGTTGTTTATACCTTTTCTACTCTGAAGAGAGCCGAAGCGAGGATTTGGTGAAGGAAATAGGTATGACTTATGTATAAGGATGCTCTGTTGTAAGTTTATTCTAAGACTGTTGATGTAATATATACTCATTTTATATACATTTCACGCAGTCATTGATAAATAAGTCAATCGATTATTTTTGTTTTAAAATGATTAATTATTGATGTAAAAAAAATGTTAGATTATTTTTGCACAATTCTTCAATATGACAAAGACTATTGGACCGTTATTCAATACCTGTATTTTAGTATATCCTTGCACGTTTTCACGTTATAAACTAAACTGTGATGTGTTGTTTGAATTGTATATAATGCGGTTTATGAGTTTTATGCCGCAACTTTGTACAATGTCTTAATAGCTGTATGACATTCAACTTGCATTGAATAGGCCCAGCATCGACAATTGTTAATTTCCGAAAAATGCTTAATGATTGTCATGATGTTATATGAGCTTTTACATTTGGCGTCGGAACCCGTGTTTTGCAGTATCAGATATGATGAATGGGAAACAGAACAGCTGGTACATCATATTTGAGTTAGCCTATATATTACAATGTCCACATTTTTACAGCGAGCATTTATTTAGCCTAGTAAAGAACAATAGTGTGTGAAGCGATAACCAGGAAGTGCATTTGTCGCGACTGTTATTCAGTGCAGAGTGTGTATCCACTGAACAGCTGAGCTCTGTTTGCATGAGGAAGGAGGGGAGAGGGGTACACATACACACAGGCTGAGGCACTGATGATGAGGATGCCTGTCCAGTTTAGACCAGTTTTAGGGCTGCTCGTTTTCCGCAGGATGCTTAACGTAAACACATAATAAGACATCGCGCGTAAATCAGGGAAGATAATTCAACCAGAAAAGCAATAATTATTTAAATAGTTTTATGAGGCGCTTGTACGCATATAAAACAACGTGTAAGATGTCTGTTTGCATTCCATATTGTACATCGTTTGTGCAAAGCAAACAGAATTGAATCGCATAATTTTATGACAAAATGTCACTTCGCCTGTGGATAAATAGATTTTGTACAAAGATATCCGTAGCACAAAGCGAACAACTCGCGCCGCACTGGTTCGAACCGGCTGGATCTTGGTCTCACGTGGAGCTGTTCTCTGAATCTGTTTATCTCGTAGCCAATGAGGGGAGAAGAGAATGTTCAAACAGCCAATCGGAGGCTAGCAGAGAGGGACTAGAGGAGGGAACTGGGTTTCGATCAACAGCATTCTCTTTTGGAACTCAGCTGTTTTTTGTTTATGAGCTGTTTTGTAGCTAGACAAAGGAACTGAATCTAAATTATGTTATAAGGGAGTTGCGGTTAAAACAATGTGTCAACAAAAGAACATTCACTATATACTGGGATAACAATGTAATAGTTGGGAGATTAAAAAATAAATAAATGTCAAATTTATCATTATACATGTATTAAACATGTAAATGTTATTATAATTTATTGATATTATTTAGTATTCAACATTAAATAACTGACATCCAACTCTATGGCCACTTTCACAGGATTGCCCAAAGTTTAGGGGGATTTCCTCAGTATTACCAGCACAGACTGTATCATCTCCTCCAGTCATGGCCCCCTCACTGGCCACAGCCTTCTCCAGGCGCTGGTGGATGGCGATTACTGCGGTAATCGAAAACCTGTTGTTCTCTGCTGTCCTGCTCGGATGGGGCTCACTGCTCATTATGTTGAAATCAGAGGGCTTTTACTCCTACCTCTGCAGTGAACCAGGTAAGGAGGGGACAAATGAGTGCACTCAGTGTTACAGAAACTCGTAAAGACATTAAATGCACTATATATCCACAATAGATGCCAGATCGAATGCTGAAAATAATTACGTGAACATCAAAGAAAAGTCTAATATATATACAACGCATATTCATTTGCTTCAATAGCTTTGTTTTCACTCTTTCCCCACCCAGATTTTAACAGTAAATGTTTGGCAGATTGACTCAAACCATCTTGGAATGCAGTTACCTTAAGCAAAACTTGTATTATTTCGCAACAACAGAGGCTGCAGCATTATGAAAAACAAAAATCTCTGTTGTCTGGCGCCCATCGCAGGGCTTGTGGAGGAATCCAAACCAGAAAATCAATCGATCACTGAGAGTCAGTGCACCTTATTTGGAAGCCCCCTTGCTTTGTGTTGCCATTAGGAATTACAAACAGCATCTACAAGCTTGTTTGGCGTCAGAATTTTGGCAAAGTGGGTCTAGATAATTTGAGCTCCTTCACAGAGTTGATTTCAGGGTAAACAGACCAGAGGACATCAATCTGCTTAGCTTATATAACACAGTATAGATACTTCCATGTGCAGGTTTATCATCTTAAGGTCTTAGTGTGAAAAAGATAATGTTTAATCAAACAATAAATATCAAGAAAACGTATAAAGGACTGTGATATGCTAGACTATTTGCGGATTTTCTGAATAGCTAAAAAAGTGTAGACCACTTAACAAAGATGAAAGATACCAACCATTCCATGAATGTGGGTCAACTTATTATTATTTATATGTTGTGCTTTAAAAGCACAGCTTTTAAAAAAAATTTACACTGCAAAAAACAATTTTCTCAGTTAGTATTTTTGTCTTGTTTTCCAATACAAATATCTAAACATTTTTAAATCAGGATATATTTACACAAGAAGCAAAAGCACATACACATTAAGCCTACATTTTATTATTAAAATTAATTGTGTTCATACTTAATAGAATCTTAATTCAAAGTGAAAACAAGTCACATTTTTTAGAAAACAAGGTCTACTATCATTTCACTATTCAAGTAAATGTATCTTGATTTAAGAATGTATAGATATTTGTACTGGAATACAAGACAAAATGCTGAGTAATAAATTATTTTTGCTGTGTAATTAATCCAGATGAATATAGAATCTTAACTGGAATAGGACTGTTCTGGTCTACTTACAACTCTTGGCAAAAATGTGTCTAGGTCATGATGTTCATCTGTGAAGAACAGCTTGTTCCTACTGAGCTCCGAGATTAACTTTATGTATTAATACATCATGTACTGATCATAGACTGGTACTGGTGCACATAAAATCATACTTATACATTTAAGACTGCTAATGGAGTTCATGTCAATGTCATTGTCACAGGGCCAAATGGCTTAGACATAATGAACAAAAACATGGAAGCTATGTGTGCCTGTGAGCCATATTTCAAATGACCTTTGGGGTATACAGAACGAAGATATGCAACATATATACAGTATATGTGAGAGAAAAGTGTGCAGTGCAATGATAACTAAAGACTCAACAGTTCAATTTTTGTTGACCTCCTGTCTGTTCATATTGTTCACTGTCATGTGGCTTCTGATAATTCAACATTTTTGCTAATAGTTTAAAAAATATCTGCTTGCTGACACTAGTGTAAAGTTTATTTTGGAGTGTAACGTCTTGTTCTTCAAACACTTCTTTCTGTGCTGCTTTGATTTGGACTTTTTCAGTGAATTGGGGTCAGGAGACTCAGCCATGCTGCTCTGAACTGGCCCTGGTTTATGTTTCATTTTATGAAATCTGTCTCTTAAACGATTTAACACGCCTTTGTGAAAACACATTTCCGATTTCCTGAAGAAACAGCCGGACTACTTTGATATCTTATGACCCATTAGCACAATGGCTACAAGTAAACTTAATCGCCATGATCTTCTTTAGGGGACTTCTGTCATCCGTTCTATTGTTATAGGGCCCTATTGTTTTCCTAAGGTTATTATTATTATTATTTTTCAAACTTAAGGGCACTTTTGGGGTTCTTAACATGCTCAAAAACTCTTGAAATTCTGCACACAAGTGGACATGGGGGATCTTGGGGGGGCTCTGTGGCGCACTCTTTTATATGTTATCTCCTGCGCTTACCTGTTATCTCCGACTGAATACCCATCTGCACAAATAAACTTTATAAAACTTACCATTCAGTCTGTTCCTTCTGTGAGCCCTGACAGAAGACCAGACCAACAAGGAGTCAGCATGGGAATTCTTCTCACTCCCTTGACAGTGAATTCAATCGCCGAAAGACGAAGTATGAGAGTCTCTCTTGACCGCTTAGCTCCAGCCGATCGTTTGAATCACTGTTTCCAGGATGGCTGCCCGATTGAGGACTATGTGGCTAGATTCCTTGAAAATGCTCAACTTGTAAACTGGACCGATGATGTGTTAAAGACCGTGTTCTGGTGCGGATTGGACGAATCCTTGTACCAGCAAGCTCCCGCGGTGGCAACACCAGGTTCGTTTACCCGGTATCTAGACCATGTGCTGTGGTTGTGTGGTTCAGCCAACACCGTTGGTGAAGCGGAAGACGTTACCACTCAACCACTGTATCCCGTCCAGCCAGAGACCGTCCGTCTTAAGCCCTCTTCCCCGCTGGTTCTGTCCAGCACCAAGCCCTCTTCTCCGCTGGTTCTGTCCAGCACCAAGCCCTCTTCTCCGCTGGTTCTGTCCAGCACCAAGCCCTCTTCTCCGCTGGTTCTGTCCAGCACCAAGCCCTCTTCTCCGCTGGTTCTGTCCAGCACCAAGCCCTCTTCTCCGCTGGTGTACGTCAGGCACGCAGAGACTGTTAACATCACGCCTGCCCAACCAGAGACTCAGTATGTACCGGAGCCCATCGTTGTTTCTGTGTTTGTGTCAGTCTTTGTGGCTGTTACTACACTAGTAGCCACTGAGAGTGCGTCTCTGTCAAAGAAACCTTTGGATTTTGGAGATGAGAATTGTCCAGTCCCAGTTCGGTTACCCAAGCCTGTCAAGCTAGATTCTGTCATTCATCTGCCTGTCGTCTTAGCCCCGCCCAACCTCCCTCTCCCACCACCTCTTCAAGACATCTCGAACTCTGTTCTTTTTGGGTATCTGCATAGGACTTCAGTCTCTTCTCCAGTCTCCAGCCATCTGTACCACCCAGTCATCTCTATCACCCTCCAGTCCATCGGTACCACCTTGGACCTGTCGGGAGCCATCTTCTCCTGCGCAAGATGAGCCCTTAGCTCCGTCTAAAGCCTCGGTGCGCTCCGATCTGCTTCGACCTGTTGCCCTGGCTCCCGAACCTATGCTCCTTCCACCCTCGACCTCGGCGTGGACCATCGGCCATTCGGTCTTTCCGGACTCCCTTGGCACGTCGCTTCACCTCCGCTGCGGACTTGCGAACCGTCCTCTGCGCTCTGGTTCTCCACCCCTTCTGCTGCGGTTTGCTCCGCCCTTCCTCAGGCTCCATCTCCGCCCTCGGTCGTTCCAGCTCGCCCTCAGACCTCCGGATCCCCACCTCGCTCTCAGGAGGTCGTTGCTGCGGCTCCATCGCGGTCACCTGGGTCTTCATCTCTTCACGACCTCGGCTCATCGACTACGCGGTGGGCTTCATCCTCGTCGTCGCCTCCGGTCATCTCCATGGCGGCCTTCACTGCTTCTCCATGGCTCCTCCCTCCGTCGACGCCGCCGTGGGGTACCTTTTTGGCTGTTGCCTGGGCACCTTCCATCACCCATCTGCCCAAGGCCCCTCGCTGGCTCTCACCACGACCTGCACCACCCTGGACCTTCCTGTTCTGTCTCTTTCCTGTCCTCCGCCCGAACCTCCTCCTGCTTCTGCCTACCCTTGATCATCTCCTGGATCCACGCCTGCGGTAGTGCCTCGCCCGCCATCTAGACTCCCTCCCTCCCTTCTGTCATCTGTTGCGGCGTGAGGTCGCGCCTTCCGAGAGGGGCCGTTATGTCACATTCACCTCCTTCATCTGTGTCTTCACTACACTTCTCATCATCACCTACACCTCATCATCCTGATCATCATCGTCACCTGTGTCCCATCACCCACATGCACTAAAGCACTCACCTTCACTGCAGTCACTTGTCTGGTCTCGTCGATACATGACTCAGACTCTCCATTTACCAACCTGTTACTTACCTGCTTCCCGATCCATCTGTATCCATCCATCTTTGGTGTGACTACATCCCATCCATCTACAAGAGAGAAAAGGACATTATCCATTCTGCAAAGCCTGTTTCATGTTTCGAGTCATTTGATCCTTACCTGTTATCTCCGACTGAATACCCATCTGCACAAATAAACTTTATAAAACTTACCTTCCAGTCTGTTCCTTCTGTGAGCCCTGACACTATCTGGTTGAAATAAATAAATTTAATTAAATGTAATACATAGCATAACTACTAGCATAGGCCTAAAAATAACAGTTGACAGATAACAGACTTTGACATAGTTTTTTAACATTTACCCGCTTTAAATCTATATTGCCCGCCGTACACAGTTGCCCTAAAGCCACCGGGATGGGGGTGATGCCGGGTCTTGGGCCCGTCATGACTGCTTGCAGCTTTATTCTTGTGTTTAAGAATTTCTGGTGAAGTTCCAAACAGAGTAGTGGCCTAGTACAACACTTATTTTGAAACTTTTTGAGACTTTTATTGATAGAATAGTGGGAAAGGTCAAACACCTCAATGCATATTGCAATCCTGACATTCACGTTTCCCTTGTCTTTTTGATTTCAGCTGTTGTCAGCATCTAGTTCAGACATTCTAGACACCAGGCCTCAGATGTCTGATGACACAAGGAAGCAAATGTGGCTCAAGTGTTTGCTCAATCTAAATATGAGATTATCTTGCCATTTCCTCACGTTTCCCTTGGACTCAGCTGTCTATTTCACATTATCAGCTGGTTGGTTCTCTTTAATCAGCAGGCATGAGGAAACACTGACCAGGAAAATGCTTGTCTGGCTAAATGCTTTGGTCCAGCACTTCTGACTGAGTCTGTGTTCATGACGTTTTTGTGCGTCAGACTCGTGTTGAATTCTCATTCCATTCTGCTCTCGCTTCTCTATATCAAAGCAAATGGAAAATCAGGCCTGGCTGTCTCTGGTTTTTGCTGTCGCTGATTAGATCTGAAGAAACCTAAAATGTGAATCCAACAAAACCTGTCTACATCTGCAAGTCATATTTCAACCCAAATGCATAAGAAAATGGAGGATGTTTTTAGGGTCATAAGATTTTATTTTTTATGTTTTAATGGATATTTTATTTATAAGTATACACCACTGTTCATAAGTCTATAAGATTGTTTTATGTTTTTGAAACAAGTCTCTTATGCTCACCAAGACTGCATTTATTTGATCAGAAATCATTCGGTGTTTTGCTGCTCAAGTAACATTCTTTTTAATTAATTATTAAATAATTAATAATTAAAATAAATTAATAATAATATAGGCTAAATAATAATAATTATATATAATTATTTAATAATTTTTAAAACAAAAAAGTTGTAATGCTTAATGCTTTTGTGGAAACCGTGATCGTTTTTTTGAGGATTCTTTGATTAATAGAAAGTTCAAAAGAACAGCATTTATTTGAAATAGAAATCATTTGATTATATAATTATAACTGTTTTACTGTCACTTTTGATCAATTTAATGTCTCCTTGTTAAATAAAATTAATTTTGATTGGTTTTAAAGAACAAATATTACTGACCCCAATTTTGAACGGAATAATAATAACAATAACTGTTATTTATGCTTTAATTAATGATTCAATAATGTAACCATGCAACAAAAAAAAAGAAAACTTAATGGTCTTAAAACAATCTTTATTTTAGTCATGTAATTTACTAATTAGTAAGTAAATTACATAACTAAAATAAAGATTGTTTTAAGACCATTAAGATTTACTTAGTTATTTACATTTTTTTTTGTTATATTAGTTATTTAGTTATAAAATTGTGTACTGAACAGAAAACTACCTTTTCTATTCATTTCATGAAAAAGAGTAAAAACATTCACTACTTTTTGAGTCAGTCTGGCTGCTATCAGGAGCAGCTATTGAAACAGGTGTGTATTGACTCAAGGCAGCTCATTTAGTACTCAACAAAATATTTCAAGCTTAGATAGCATATATCTGTCCTCTAATAATCAATCAGTGACTTCTAACCCTTTTCTTTTCATCATCAGTCACCTGCTTAGGTCATATCTGCTTTACAAACACAGGTCCTTTGTTTGTTTACTGATCACATTCGAACAAAAATCCCTCACACAAAGACTCCCTGTCTCTTGCCCACCATTTTACATTCATAACAGTTTCTCCATATGCTGCAAACAGCCCCATCCCCCATCAGAACAAGTTATTCCAGACCATTTTCAAGGCTGTTGATAATTCAAAAGAACGCTGGATAAACAACTTTCATTTAGTCTTGAAGAACCAAGTAAGAGACTTGTTGCCCAGGCAAAGCATGATTATCCATAGTCAAAACAACAGGGCAGTACTGGGTGAAAGAACAGGGTTAGAAATGTTAGTCAAACTGCTCATGCCTTGGCGGTTGTAGGAAGGTGTTGAGGCTGTGGGTTCAAATAAACTCCCATGCTATTTCTGCTATAGTTGTTTACTGTGTATAGCTGCCTGTTTATTTGACCCTTTGCCCAGCATCCTGCCTGCTTTAGGAGGGGGACATGATGGTGGCCGCGATATCTCTCAACGAGATTTCCTGTTTTATTTCCCAGAGTGCCATAGCTGTTTTCCTAGAAGTCAGAAAGTTTTACATGTGAGCGTGTGACTGCTGACTACCCTGCTAAAAAATCCCAGTTTAGACCGGCATTACTTTCCACGCTGGTCCACACTGGTTAGTGCTGGTTTGGTGATTAGATTGCTCAATTTGGGTTCATTCTGTCTAACGCTTTCCAATCCTCCAGGTAACAGTACTGGGCAGAATATATCTGAGAATGAAAATGGTACAACAACAAGCCCAAGAAATGAGGAGGAGGAAAATCTTAATATGAATGGCTGGACCATCTGTAAAGAGCAAGATGAGATGCTGAACCTGGCCTTCACCATCGGCTCCTTCCTCCTCAGCGCCATCACACTGCCCCTCGGCATCATCATGGACAAATACGGCCCACGCAAATTAAGGCTGCTCGGCAGGTATAGGAGGAAAACTGGTTTCTTAATACATAAAATAAATATGTACTCTATTTATACGGTAAAAATATGATTAATATTATATTATACTATTATTATTAACATTATAAATTTGTGTAAAATATTGTTAAATTATTACATATGATATTGTTTTATTTTGATATTTATTTGGATTTTGAATAGTGCTGTCAAATCGATTAATCGCGATTAATCGCATCTAACATAATTTGATTTATAAAAACATTTTTATATATTATATTTTATTATGTTATAATGTCAGTTTGAAAACCTTTTTGCTAAAATATATGCATTGTATGTGGGATACATGATGTGTCAAAAGAATAATATGAAATGATCTCTTCGTAGTGCATCGTTTGCCCTCTCCTGCATCCTAATTGCATATGGAGCCAGTGACCCTAGAAGTATGTTTGCACATCCAGCTAAGACCACCGTTGCTGTTAATACCCACCTATCCCTGCTCTCTTTGATATCTTTGTATTTTTCTTTAACAGATCTCTCTCTCCTAATCTTCTTCGCCCTTGCGCTGAATGGGTTTGGAGGCATGTGCATGACCTTCACCTCACTCACAGTAAGTGCTCATGTCGTACTAGTGGGTTTCCATGGGTGTCCTCTCCGGTCTTTTGCGCAAAGACCATGGCACAATCTCACATACCACTAAAACTCATTGTAGCTGAATAATGCAGGTGTTTTCTGTTTCCAAAAATTGCCGCATCATCATTTATTCATCCTTAAAGGGAATTGTTTTAGCTGGATTTCCGAGATGTTTCTCACTGCAGAACATGAAATCCAGGGGGAGGAGTTGGATCCAGATCCAACTCCTCCCACCTTACATATACCTAAACCTGCCCATCTCCGCCCCCTGATCCCTAACCCCAGCCCTAATCCTACCCATCTCCACCCCTTAGATCTGGATCCAACTCCGCCCCCTGGATCTCGTGTACTGCAATGAGTTGCTACTGGGATTTCCAGCAGAATCATAGACATTGGCATATGCTGACATAGGATGTGAATTGAATTTATTTCAACAACAACAAAAAAAGACAAATTAGCTCATCCATATCTTTATAGAATAGTAAGAATAGTGAGTAGTACTAGTGTGTTATTGCAATTTTAACCAGTGTCTTGTTTCATTTCTGAATGAATCAGTGGACTAAATGATTCAATGACTCACTCTTAGCATACTAGCAGCATACTATTCTTTCTATTTCTGTCATAGTATGTTGGAGAAATAGTAAGAGTAGTATGGTACTATGCGATTTCCAATTCAGCTAATAACTTTCTGAATGAATCAGTGTTATAAAAAGAATCAGTTGATTTAATGATGTGATAACTCACTCATAAAGATGGTCACTTTTTGTCACCATTTACTGGTATAACAATGTAACTCACAGAAACAGTGTCTGAATAATATCCACCGCTAATACAGAAAAGACAGTCTGTCTGGAACATGCAAACAGAGACAAGTTGCTGCCTATAGTCACTTCTGCTGTTCTAGGCAGAAGACATCAAAACAGCAGCTCAGAGCTATTGTGTCTTGACACACACTGTCACAGTTTCAGCGACAAAGACAACAAAACATCTAGCTTTGTGTTTAGTGTGAGATCTGCAGTTCATTGGGTTCATATTGAGAAACATTACCAATAAGGAGAGCAGACTGTGTTGAAGCAAACAGGAAGTTGCGCTCATTGTGAGCTGACGGGTGGTTGTCTCTTGTTTCTGCATGCTGCTCTGAGTTCATAGAAAACTTTGAGTTCATAGCTGATGTTACAGCCGTTCTTGCAACCAGTTAATTTGTGTGTGCTGATTTTCTATCCCCGGTTCTTGTGCTACCATACATGCCTCAGCCTGTCTGGGCAACCCTCCAACTGTACACACAGAGAAAAACACACACAGAAAGAGTGAGTGAACTGTGTAGCGGAAGAGTACTGACTGTTATCTCAGCTGTTATGTTCTTAGAACCTTTTCCCAGCTGTTCTGTATAACTATGTGTTTTACCCTGCTGGTTGTTGTGTCGAGAGGCTGAACCTGAGGTTCACTGTGCAGTTCATACTGTCTGACATCTGTTGTTTGGGTGCATCTCTCAATAGCTTCATTACTGTTACTGTTATTAGACTTATTAAAGGTGCCATATGTAATATTGACAGCTTCCATGGCTGCAATACGCTGTATTTTTTGCCAACTGGCAAATTAAACACAGATTAAACTGTGGAGCTTTTTGAGTTGATGTGTGTTGCTATTTTTCTTAGCATTTTTTTCCCAGCAATGCCCTGCAACCAACCAGAACACCCTAAGAACCATGTAGCAATCTACCAGCAACCACCGGGCAACCACATAGCATTACCCTAGCAACCCCCTGGTAATCACTCAAAACACCCTAGCAACCACATAGTATTTCCATAGCAACCATCTAGCAATGGCCTAACAACCACTTAGCAATTCCCTAGCTATCATCTAGAAAACCCTGGCAACCACTTAGGAAGGTCCTAAAGGCCCTGATATACTCACAGCATAGTTCTTTTTTGTTCTTCATTTTGGGGTAAAACGAAGTTCGAAATAAGTAACGATACACTGTTATCAAACATCTGACGCCGCCCACTCTGCTGAGAGCGACGGTTAGATGAATATGTAAATATATGCTGCACGCTTTCCTCTTAATAACAAAATAAACGCACAACAAATTTGAGAAAACAGCAAGCATTTTTAATAAAGCATAAGAAAAGCATCTGATCATAGCAATGTGGATATGTTTGCACAAGCTCTGCAATTCAGCACTCTAGTAAAGTCACGTCACGTTTGTATATACATATACACAGCACTTTATACAATAGATTGCTTCAAATCAAATAGCTTTACAGTATTAAACATGAAAAATAGTATCAGTGTCTCGTTTCATCAGAAGTACAACTTAATAAAAGTCATTTCCTTCAGCATTTCCTATAAAGCATTTCCTCCAGTGTGTTCATATTTTCACTCGCCGGTCACGTCTAATCTCAACTGACTCGTAAGGAGAAATGAACTGGAAAAAAAAAGATTTCCATGTGAAATAAGGCTGAGCCTCAGCGCACACCTACCTATTACTCAATCGCCACGGACCAATGGGAGTACAAAGGTGTTGACCAGCCGAAGCAAATTTTTCCAGACAGTTTGCTTTGACAAGCTGTTTCAAACTCCAAAAATGAACTCCAAATGAACTTCGTTTTGGCCTGATTTTGTTCTAAATCAAGTCACATCAGTTCATCTTACGATTTCGCGTGAAGCATATCGGGGCCTTAACAACCACTTCAAACACCTTTGTAACACATCATTACTCTGGCAACCACCCAGAACACCCTAGCAACTATATAGCAATGCCCTGGCAACCACCTAGCAACACTCTAGTAGTCACATGCCCTAGCATTGTTTTGAGTTTTGCACGGGTAAGCGCAGCTCACATTTATTTCAGCAAATTTAAAAATGTAGTCTAGAAACTTTTCTGAAAATTGTATTCTATGAATAACCAAGTCTCACATTCTGAAGACGAACCCTAAGAGGTTAGGTGAAGCTGGCGATCAACCCTCCTTTTCTTTCTTTTCCGTGCTTTTCTGTCTCTCTATCTGTCACTCTGTGTCTGCGCACTCAGCAGTTTATAATGCAGCTGCAGTAAGAGTGCCTGAGAGCTTGTGTTTCCTCCCAGCACACCTCTGATGTTTTCCCAGTACACTGACTCAGCTCTTTGTGTCTAATGGCTGGACTGTCCCCTCCCAGCCACCTGATTCACTGTCTGACCTCAATCCTTCATCTGCCCATTTCTGCAGCTCTTATCCTCTCCCGTTTTAGCTCTGTCTGTCTGTCTGTCTCTGTCTGTCATCCCACTTGCTCTGTAGCAAGCAACCATCTTTTTAAGTCTTTTGCAACACAACCTCACTGGAGTTAGAATAATAAATAAATAAATAAAACTTAAAATAAATAGTGAGAATTTTTTTGTATTTATATTTTCAAATATATCTTTATTAATTCATGTGCATCCATACTCTCGTTTACTTTATAGTAAAATGGCAGTGACGCACAAAGGAAATAGATTATAGTAGTAGTAGGATATACATAACCCGGAAATTGTCATTCGTGAGCAAGCAAAAAAATTCCTGTGCACACGCGAAAGTTTAACGCTAGTATATATATATTTTTTGTAAATGTCCCTTTAGGGGCTCCGTAATATAGCAACCTCTATACCAAAAAATGTTTAAATCAGTTAAATGTGGAACAAATAATGATCAAATGCATGTTATATATGACCCTCTGGAAGCCACATTTGAACTTTGCAAAGTCAGGATCTGGCCAGCCTTTACTAGCTTTCACCAACTCACCTTCACAAGTTTTTCTTTTACTTCTCTGTTCTATATTAATTTTACCCTCACTCATTGTCGTTCTCTCGCGTTGGCAAGTATGATTTATCCACTTCAGGCCCCTCCCCCCAACCCATTTATTGTATGACTCATCATCCTTCCTCTCAGAGAGAGCTGGGAAAAGGATTTGACAGATTTCTGTGGTCATATGTTGCACAAATGGGGATGGGAAACCAAATTCATAATGACGATCGGTCTGATTTCTCATGAAACATTCATTGATTTGTTTTTCTATAACACACCCACACATTAATCTATTTTGACAGGTGCTTTTGGGAGAGTGGGACACAGTTACTCAACTCAGGCACTTCAAAATGTCCTTTTATTTCAACAAATCAATCAAGTACCACACTCACTGAGCATCGATCCCAAATTTAAACCAGCTTCTGGGAAGCTCAAGGCTAAAAATAGCACTCAGTTTAAACAATTTATAGCACAGACTTCAAAAAACTCCATGCCTAGAGTTGAAACTCCCAGTGATAAAGTTAACGAAATATTACTTTTTTTTTTAAATATACACTGCTATTCAAAGGAATTATTGTAAAGGAGTTTTTAATGCTTTTGTAAGAAGTCTCTTATGCTCACCAAGGCTGCTTGTATTTAATCAAAAGATTGTGTGAAATATTACTGTTTAAAATAACTTTTTTACTATTTTCTATTTCAGTATACTTTAAAATGTAATTTATTTCTGATGACAAAGCTGAATTTTCAGCATCATTACTCCAGTCTTCATTGTCACATGATCCTTCAGAAATCATTTGAATACGCTGATTTGATGCTCAAGAAATATTTCTTATTATTATCAGTCGAAAAAGCAGTGGCTGCTTAATATTTTTGTGGAGCATGATGCATTTTGGGATGAACAAATCTATTATTTGATGAATAGAAAGACCAGTATTGATTTGGAATAAAAAAAAATTGTAACATTAAACGTCTTTAAAATCACTTTTTCTGACTGACCTTAAACTTTTGAACGGTAATGTATCTTATGTACCTGCCTCACAAGTGCCATCAGATTAGTATCAGATGTAATTTTTAATATTTATGAGATGTAGCGATAATAGTTTTAATATTATTTTCAAAATAATGTTATTTCAGATAACCATTATTGTAAATCTTTTGGTGGTTTTACACTACGGTGTTTTCTCAGTTCCAGTGGCCATGCCTTTGGGACTGTTTGGTATCAGTGGATTCCGTTGGTCTTATTGACTCATATTTAATCTTGAAATTATCACTTTACTTGTAGACTATCAGTGTTTGTCAAATGTTTTGTTTTACTCCCTAGCCAATTTCATTGCAGCACAAGCTAGACAGAGCGACACTCGCATTATAATACAAGATGATTTTGATAAAAGGGACTTTGTTGCAGTGTCTCTTTGTATTTGACATCACATGACCAGCCGTGGCTAGTGACCGTCTGAGAAAGCAGAAGAACAGTGTTACTGAAACAGTCTCTTGGTACTTCACATGTAACTCAACTCCCTTGAAAGACCATTACTCTCTGTCCTGTTGGCCCTGTTCCACAGTCCATTAGCCAAAGCTGTTCTTACACAGTCTCTCCAAACACAGGCACAATGCCGCCTATAGGGCACTGGGTGTGTGAGAGTTATTGTAAGTGTCATCTGGGACGTTTTGGCTCTGGGATGACCTTTACTCTAATTAGAGGCGGTGAGTGACGTCTATGATGAGTTCCAAGGCAGAGCTTTCCTTCATTTTTGTCTTCAACAAGCTTTTGGATGGGAAGTGGAAGATGTCCAGAGAGTTCTTGGAAAATCTGTGTTGATGTTTGAACTGTTGAAATGTTTGAGTTGTGGAGGAAATGTGATATAAGACACTGCCAGCTGTCGACGGGTGTGAAATAGATGTTGTTGTTTTTTATTCAGAGAAATGGAAAATACCTAGAAATTAGAAAATAAGAAACATGTATCAAAACATTTTGATACCCTGCAACTGCAATAAAATATTAAGAAATAAAATAAAATGGTGTGACATACAATACTCAATTTTTAACTATTTTAAACAGCATTTTGCACATTATTTTAGATTTATCATACATCCAAGTTGACCACAGTGAGAGACTACATGGAACATTTGTAATAATTGTTTTTTAAATGTAACAAAACAAAAGGATTAAAAAAAAAAATATATATATATATATATATATATTATATATAATTGTATATATTTTATAATTATATTGTTTTTTAATCATTCATTTTATTTGTCTTATTTTTGTCTGTGTACAGGAAACTTCTGTCACCAAGAAAAATTCATTGTGTGTGTAAGCACACTAACAATAAACCTCATTCTCGTACATTAATTATAAAAATATTCTCTTAAAGAATACTATCGTAAATGACGACACTCTTGCTCTCTATGCCTTTTTTCCTTCTCAGATTCTCTGGTTCTCTATCTTAGGCGTTCATGCTCTCTTCCTTCCTCTGTATTTTCTCTGTCGTTTGACAGTTGTTTACCCTGACAGTGGAGTTTAGAACAGCCAGTGCTGTACTCCTCCACCCTGCTCAAAAGCAACAGCATTATGCAAGCTTCTCCAGTGTCCCTCACACTTTCTCTCGCTGCTAAAAATATTCACGGCATGCAGTTGCCTTTTCAAACGATGTTCCCCCACCTACATGTTGCTCCCATCTGAGAATATCACTGTTACCCTGATGTAATGTTTACTTACCCTCTGCTATATCTGACATTTTGTCATTTAAAACAGATCCTGTTACAAGATATCTGTTTTTGTTTTGCTTATGGCTCAAACATTATGTCCACAAAGTGAAAGCAAATATATTTACTTTTCATACCAGTATTGCCTCTAAAAAGTACTTTTTTATGCACCTGAAGAGATTTTGATATCCCCTGTTTGACTCTTCTGTAGCTTCCCAACATGTTTGGTGATCTCCGCTCCACTTTCATCGCATTCATGATTGGCTCATACGCTTCATCCGCCGTCACCTTCCCAGGAATAAAGGTAAATCCGAGTGCTCAGTTTGGACTTATTTAATAAGCTGAGCTGAAATGAGTGTTAATGATGATGATTGTTGCTCTCTATCAGGTGATCTATGACTTCGGTGTTGCCTTCATCACCATCCTTCTGGTGTGGGCTGGCTGTGCCGGCCTGGTCTTCATCAACTGCTTCTTCAACTGGCCACTCGAGCCCTTCCCAGGACCTGAAGACATGGATTACAGGTATGAAGTCCAGTGTGTCTGTACAGTTGTGCCGTTCAAAGGTTTGCGGTCGGTATGATTTTTTAAAAGGAATTAGTTACGAAATATTTATATTTCAAATAAATGATGTTCTTTGAACTTTCTATTCATTAAAGAATCCTGCTAAAAAGCTATCACTGTTGTTTTTACAAAAATATTAAGCAGAACAACTTTGATCACATTCAACATTGATAATAAGAAATGTTTCTTGAGCATATTAGAATGATTTCTGAAGGATCATGTGACACTGAAGACTGGAGGAATGATGCTGAAAATTCAGCTTTGACATCATACGAATAAATAACACATATTATATTCAATTATATTAATTAATATAATGTAAAATGCAAAATTATATTAAAATATATTAAATTGGAAAATCTTACAGACCCCAAACCATGATTTTGTTTTCTGTATCCATTTATTGAAGGTTCTGATGGAACATAATTCACTTATTGTCTGTCTCACGCTCCACCTTGTCAGTGTGAAGATCAAGTTCAGCTGGCTGGGCTTTGACCACAAGATCACAGGGAAACAGTTCTACAGGCAGGTGACCACCGTTGGTCGGAGATTGAGCGTGGGCAACTCCATGAAGAACAATCCAAAACAGCTGGCCACCCAAGAAGGCAATAAACTCTGCCTGTCCACCCTCGATCTGGAGGTCCAGTGCAAGTCTGAGGAGGAATGTGAGTATCGTCTTTTTTTACATGTTTTCTGTTCACCAGTCTTGCTTCTCATCGTCTGAAAAATGTAAAACCACACCAAAAATCTGGGATTTTTTTTTTTTATTTGGTTATTTATTTATTTTATTTTAGGATCTTGAAACATATAAAACAAAGAAAACCATGTCATAAAATAAGTAAGAGATATTGGAAATTCGCTGTTGCAACATTGTACTCCTTTGTTAGTTAAGATGTTCTTAAATTAATTTACATTTTAAGGTACAATATGTAGGATCTTTGCAGTAAAATATTCAAAAACCACTAGGCCAATGTTATATATTTTGTTTAGTTGATTACTTACAATATCCCCAATGTTTCCAACTATTTGTAAATCGTGAGAAAATTGCGATTTTAACCAAGGAAACGGGACGTGTCAGCAGGGGTGAGGAGTCGCCAGTCAATGGCGTCATATCCCCGTTACCCTCGGTTTCCGCTCGTACTGCCATAGTAACCATGGCGACAGACGTGGACAACTGGGTTATGCCAAAGATCGTATATTAGCAGGACGCTCACGCTGTTGTTGTTTTGTTCAAACATTTTGGAACATGGCAAGCAGACTTTAAGACAAAAAGAGGACTAAAACGAAGATCAACATCTTTCGAGATGCAGAGAGCTCCACGTCCGCGACTAACTTCGACTTGACAGAGACGCGAGTGTTGCATACTTTATTAGACAGGTGAGCAAATGTACATAAAACTAATCAATGTTATTTAGTTCAACATGATGAAATGTTAGAATATGATCTGTATGCTATTCTAATGTTGATCTAGCTTACTGCTAGTCTCATACAGCCAACAAACAACCTAACTAACAACATCCAACACACTCAAATGCTGTTTAGTGTGATAGTGTAACTGTTAGAGCAAGTGAAACAGCGCTGCGTTACCTCAAGTTTAATTCGTCCAATAAACTGACCTGTGAGTAACTTATTAATTCAGAACTTGCGGGTAGTTCGGTAGAATGAAATGTCCTTATTTCTTTATATCTGCGGGACTCGCGTTGTGTGTAGTGCTGGTATGGCGCTGGGATTAACAATCGCGCCCTGCTTTATCCCAGTAATGTTAAAAACATAAAAGTATTCACTCATCCATAAAAGATCCATCATCTTGACGACAAGATCCTTATTCCGCTTGATGCTTTGCGTCATCGATATACGCCTTTGTTATTGTAAGAGATTAGCGACCCCTGGTGGTCAAAAATTACACACTGTACGTTTAAAGGAGCATTGCGGAAGTTCCGAAATTTCTAACCATTACTGACACCAGTGGCCGGTAGAGAAACTGCAGCCCGTCTCATGCTCGTTCTCGGTGCACACGCTTGCACGCTCGTTGGCCGCACTAGATAAGGCTTTTTTTTTTTTTGATTTACGAGGAGTTTCCGTGGGTATCTGGATTGTGCTGGAGGCTGGTCGCTTCTTTCCGTCTGCAGAGTCCATTTGAAACACTACTGCTAGCGATTGCCGCTGCTTACTAATGGCTGCCGTACGGATGTAAGCCCAAGTAGACGAGAACGCGCATGACGACACATTTTGTGAATTTTCACGCCAATTCGGACCTGACTCCTCCACACACAATTGAGCCGACAGGCTGATAGAGGCAACCGTGGTGGACAGTCAAGGTGTCATTCTTTCTATTACATTATGGTTGGCTCATAAATGTGCAAATGAAGACTCTATCTTAAAGATTTTTTTAAGTAAAAACCTACACATAGCCCCTTTAAATTACATTAAAAATAAGTTATAATATTGATAACATAAAATGTATGTTATTTCACTGCTTTAATAATTTAAAGGGGTCATGAACTGCATTTTTGTATTATTTTATAATATTTCCTGAGGTGCACGAAATTGCGACTGATTTACCAAAGAATCCACAGTGAAATGTACCGAACAAACAAATAATGCTCTACTGAAACATTCACATAGTTGAAAATAAATAACCACTTTCCTAGCATTAGAATCCTTTGGAAGGTAATGCTATTTTTAGTCCGGTCATCCTGTATCTCTCTTCTCTCCTCGTCATCTCACTAACACGCTAGTGGGTACGGCCAAAGATGCGATGATGTAGAAGTAGGCGTTGATCTTCTTCTGTAGAGGCGTTATTTCGTCGCACTATTACATCTTAATGTGACAAAACTCAAAATAAGTCGGTTTCTGAGCTTGGTTTCAATAAAAGCTGTTTTTGGACTAATGAAAAAGTTTGGAGTTCTAAAAATTAAAGGAGTTTTTATTATACAGTGACCTCTTACATGTCAAAAGATCAAGGACATTTTTATTTCTCAATTCATGACCCCTTTAATGCATTTTTTAAAAATATTTTGTCAATTTTTTTAATGACTCCGTGACGTGATTGCCAAATAATTTATAGCTATGCAAGTTGATTATGAAGGCAGAATAGTGTTTATTGGATTACCAAAACACTTTTATTTCCACTGTTTTAATGTGTTGAACAAAGTCCTTGTTCATCAAATTATGTAATCCTGCAATCATGCATATTTCAGAAAGAATTGGACAGAACACAGTGCCTTGGCTCCCGCCGGTGTACAGCGTTTTCCCCCTCACTGCGCACCCCTTGGCATCCAGACATGCAGGGAATATGGGAGCAGACAGGGGGCGATGTTAATGAACGCTTTTTAGTAAATCCCTTTTATTGTGCATGGGGATTCCTTCATTAGCCCTATGCCTGGTTTCTAACATCTGGAGGTTGCCGAACCACTCGATGCTCCAGGCACACGCTGTGTTTGCACTTTACTTCTACTAACCCAAATCTGTGCCATGCAATTATTCCTAATCCACCTCAAACTTGTCAGAATAATGAAAAAGGGCCCTTGCTCCCTTTTTTAGGGTTCTGCAGCTCTCGACGGGGTTCCCGGTTGGGCTCTTTTGTAGTAAACGGAGCATGCAATCGATTCAGACTGCGTTCCTGGAGGACCCATGGCATGGGGCTAAAATTGGCAGGGGTTGACAAGGTGGCAAGGGAGAGGGCAGATAGCACCGAATGGCTGTTTTAGAGACGCAGCAGGAGAGGTTTGAGAGAGAGACTGATGCTGATCCCTTCTAACTGTCATCCATAGAGCGCTAATGCCTTCACCACCCTGTGTTTCCATTACTGCAGTCAATTACTGTCAGACTCACCGCTGGCGGCTTGAAAGTGTGTGAGTGTTTGTGTACTTAGAGGAATACTGAGGTAGCTTGTGTGTGTGTGTGTGTGTGTGTGTGTGTGTGTGTGTGTGTGTGTGTTCCGGAGCATATCAGGTGAGTTGAGATTAGATTCCCAATGCACCAGGTAACAGCACCATAAAGGTCTCTCCATTGCTAGTCGGTGAACAGCAGCATGCATTTATTGCGCTAGAATTTGTGGATCATTAACAAACCCAGACCACCCAGCCTCTGTGTTACTGTGCCAGACATTGAAGTGTTGCCTGGCTATCCAAGCACCTGTAGAGTTATTTTCCATGAGTACAGGATCTGGCTGTTTTTTAAAGGCATTAGAGCATCCTACTTAAATTGTGGTGACTTGGGTGCCGTTTACACAACACCGTTTTCAACTAAAAATGGAAAACTTTTAATGCGTTTTGGTTCATTAACACAACAGCGTTTTGGGGGCCTGAAAATGCAATCTTTTGAAAACGGGTTTTATACTGTTATCGTTTCTGTGTAAACTACATTAACGCGCCACCTACTGGCCTGGCATGCATAATACAGTGTTTTGAGTCGTTTTGACGGATCCATGTGAACTGGGATCATTTTGACAGTTGTCGTCTGTATGCGAATAACGCAAAGGAAAAACGTTTCTGTTTTTAGTACATTGTGTAAACGCACCCTAAGAAACCAATTTTTTAATAATAATACTTTTAATAATAAAAATGATTATTGTTGATAATAGTTTTATTAAATGTGTTTTTCAGCTCAGTCCTTCATGCGGAGCATCTTCAGCCCCATATTCATGCTCAGCCTCATCACAATGTGTGTGACTCAGCTCCGACTCATCTTTTACATGGGGGCCATGAACAATATTATGGAGTCCCTTGCTGATGGAGACCTGAACAAAGGTATGTTAATATTCACAACATGCTGCCAAAACAAGTTGTATGATGCTTCAGGCTAATAGCGTTTCTGTTGATCCAACGCTAAATGTCACCTAAGGAACAGAACGCAACAGTCAGTTTCATTTTCTCCAAAGAGAAATAGATTTTTATGAGAACATAGAAGTCGCTGCAGCCAAAGTGCTCAACTTAGATATATATTAATATATAAATTATAAATATATAACATTATTATATATTTGTGCAGTAAATTTAATATATATGTTTTACCAATTATTTGTATATATATATATTATATAATATTAAAATAATAATAATTATATAAAATAAATCATTTAAATTATTTTTAAATAAATGCATGCATATCTACTTGCTACTTGCATATTCTAATATTTAAAAATATCAGAATATATATATATATATATATATATATATATATATATATATATATATATATATATATATATATATATATATGTCACACAATTTACAATACTTACAATTATTGGCTGTTAGTGACCAGATTGACCAGATTGTTCATATACTCATATATCTTTTGCTTCAAATCAAGTCTTGTAGTTGTATGGTTTGGTTCATTCCTTAGAGCTTTTTAATTAAGATTTAATTGAAATGCTTATGGATAAAATGAATGGGAAAAATATTTCTGTATTATCAAGGCTGCTGAAAAAGCACTGTTGTGCTCTATTCCTCTCACAGCTTCCTTGCTAAAGGTTTTCTGATGTCACTCAGTGATTGGCTGCCTAACAACTCTTAATCATGCGTTTAATATGTACTCGGATGGCCACAGCAGGTCCACCTTGCTAATTCCTTGCTGTCTGTCTCTTGTCCTCTGTTTGCACTCTCTTCGTGCTGCTTGGTGTGTTTTTTCAGTGGGAAGGATGGAAATGGGTAAGACTGCAGGCAAAATGAGATGCATTCTCGATTCACCCCACCTCCCACCATGTTCCTCCCTCCTTCCTCCCTCACCTCCTTTTCCACCTTCATTTGACTTTGATTCATGTTGTCATGTAAAAGCATGAACCCAGCCCTTGGTGGTTAGAGATTGACGTGATGCATCAAAGTCAGTTCATAGTATTATATTCATCCAATCATTCATCTGTCCACCTAAACTTCACAGGAACAAGTCATGGGTCATTCTATGAAATGGGTGTCTTTTCCAATTTTATAGGCTATAAATTTCTCATTTTATACATTCTGTGAGACAAATTATTTAAGTGTCTAAATTAAGTGTTTCTAAATTAATACATTTTAATATTAGTATATTTTTATATTTTCGTTTATTGTAATATATAAATACATTATTATATTGTCAGCCTATTTGATAGGTATTGATTAATGATTTTTTTTTATTTAATAAAAAAATCTAAATGGTGGAGACATGCCAAAAAAGGCATCCTCATGACAAAAGACAAAATAAAGTTACTTGATTTTGCAGATACACTACCGTTATAAAGGTTTAAAGTCTCTATGCTCACCAAGACTGCATTTATTTGAGCCCAAAAAAAAACAGTTTTTACAGTAATATTGTGGAATATTACAATTTTAATTTAAACTGTTTTATATTATACATATGTGTCCTTGCTGAATAAAAGTATTACTTAAAAGATGCTACTGATCTCCCACTTTTGAATGGTAGTGTATGTTTATGTATGTCGTCAGCTTCATTGTTAAAGCTATTTTCACATATATTCTGTTTGGCAGAATGACCCTTAAAACAATGATAAAATTCAGCTTTCTTTCTCTCTCAGTGAGCACATACACATCTATCTTCGGGGTGCTACAGTTGCTGTGTCTCCTGACGGCCCCTGTGATCGGTTACATCATGGATTGGAAACTCAAAGAATGTGAGGATGAAAATGAGAAACAAGTCACAAAGTGAGTGCAACAATGTCCAGCTGCCTAATGCATCACGTACCACCAGCCAATTCAACCTGCAATTATTATCTGATTACAAGCTTAATGTTGCATTGCATCTGCGTAATTCACTCTTGGCTTTACCTTCAGGGATCCTACTCAGCCAAAGAAACGTGACAGACAGATCCAGAAGATCAGCAACGCTACCCGTGCATTCGTCTTCACTAATTTGCTGCTGGTCGGCTTTGGGATGACCTGCCTGGTGCCCAATCTTCATCTACAGGTAACAGAGCAAAACATCAGTCTCGCTGCCTGCAGAACAATATTGTACCCAATGGGAGAGGAAGTGGTGCAGAGCGCCTCACGTTACTGCAGCGGATGCATTGGGATGTATAGCACAACAGCACACCCCAGTGGCACCACTGACTGTGGCTTTCTTTCTAAGATAGCTAGTCAATGTTTATGCATTAGACAAAGAAAAAAAAAGTAGGGCTATTTTTGCCTTGGGGGAGCAATGAGTAACTCTGGTTTCTTGTTTCCCTCCTAGATTTTGTCCTTTGTGTTGCACACCATCGTGAGAGGCTTTATCCACTCTGCCGTTGGCGGCTTGTATGCTGCTGTGTGAGTATGGTTTTGTGTTTTGGGTCTTTATAGGTGTTGCTTTTAATCATGATTAAAGAACAATGGTTTTCTTTATGGGTGCAGGTACCCGTCATCTCAGTTCGGCAGTCTGACAGGAATGCAGTCTCTCATTAGCGCACTTTTTGCATTGCTGCAACAGCCTCTCTTCATGGCTATGATGGGCCCACTGGATGGAGATCCACTTTGGGTGAGCAAGCAGTTACTAATTTATTCACCTTCATGTTGTTTCAAACCCGTATGACTTGCTTTATTCTGAGTAATAATTTCAGGAAATTTCATAGGCAAAAAAGTTTCTGCCTATCGTCAGCAGTGTAGGTATGTGCCAGGTCTGCACAACAAAACCTGGCAAAAACCTGTCCCACAAAAAATGGCAGTCAGTGGGCATCAACAACCAAGTCCCCAGCCTATTTTTTCTTTTTCAATATTCTGTTTCACTTAACAGACGTACGTTACAATATGGGAGAAAAGATTTGTCACTACTTCCGTTACGTTGTGACTTACAAAGTCTTAAACCCATTTGATCTCTCTGCTCCATACACAAACCACATTTTAGGTTGTTATTCAGCAAAAATGCCTTCAAATTTAATTTGTGCTTGCTCAAATTCAAGCTTTTGTCTGTCTGTGTAGGTAAACGTGGGGTTACTGGTCCTGACCATGCTGGGATTCTGCCTGCCCAGTTATCTTCTGTGCTACGGCAGACAGCTGCGCAGAGAGAAGCAGGAGCGCGAGGAAGACCCCAAGATCTATGTCCAGATCAACAACAGCACCAACCCCGAGGCCTTTGTCTAACTGCAAACACACAGATGACAGCAGTCGAAGAGCAGGAGGCAGGACGTGGGGGGGAAGAGAACTGCAGGTCACAAAAAGAGTGATAAACACCTCCCTGATCCCTCCTTCTGTCTGACACACATACTCACTCACATATTCTCAACAGGCACACACACACAAAATACAGCCAAAGCAACCGAGAGTCTCACAACGTGCAACACACAAACAAACGTTTACACGCAATGGACTGAATGGACACTGTGAAAGGCAGGTGTAGAAACAAATGATCCCCTTGTCCTTGAAACAGACAAGGACATCAAGTCTTTATGTACTGGCTGACAAGAAAGATGAGAATGGCCCTCTTTTCTTGCAATTTTAGCTTGATTCTTGAATTTCACTCCATGATGATACAAAAGACAAAGCAAATTTAGTGAAATTCTCTCAGGTTTGAGGAAGCCTTCCTGAACAGAGTATTACACACATCAGTAGTATTCAGCTTAATGGCCAAGCTTGTTTCAGACACTTTCTGCATCGTTACCTCACTCATTTTGTTTCTTTCAGCTCATAAATCGGCTGAAATGCGAGACAAGTACCCTCCATTGCGGTTTGAATATGAAAAACTGACAAACTACCTTAAAGGAGAACGATTCTGCGTGTTATCTGTCCCATATGGGTCTTTATTGGAAGTGGGCAGATTTTACACTTAAATCTCATATATGAAAGCATGCTTTGGAAAGCATGAGCATGAAACTGCAGCTTTTTGTGAACTGGGCTGATTTTAAAGGACACCTGAGGCTAATGTAAACTAAACACGATTTTAGTATGACAGCTGTGCTATTATTTGCTTTGGGCTGCAGATCCAGTACATCTATGGGTGACATGATGCATACTGTACATATCTGTCCATTCAGAAGGTTGTAGAAGCTATGTGGATCTAAAAGGTTTCTGTTAAAGCGGTATTAGCCTGACATTTCAATCAAGAGTGACTGATCTTCACCAGCAATACTATTCCACACTGATCGTACCGTACCCTATACCACTTACCAATGCAGTACTACTGGTTTAGCTTTACTTAATAGCACAAAATGTTTTCTTTTCCTTGTATTGACTCAATTATTCAGGGTGTTTCACTTTTAGAGTAATAATTCATATCAGATGTCTTCACCTGCAAGCTTTGCTTTGTCACGTATGTGCGTTTAGGAGTACAAAAAAATGAGACACGGTGTATACTCTCGGTTGAGAGACTAGAGGCCATTATCGGATATATCTTGCACTACAGGGTTCATAATTACAGAGGTGCTTATGTTAGCCATTACAGAGTATATGCTTTCTGTTTCAACCTCAAAGTACACGAAGACCATGTTAGCCATACAAGATACAAGATTTTTTTGTGTATTTTCTCAAGATTTCTAGTCTGGTTACCATTTAACTATACGGTGCTTACTAGTCTAGAATAGAAAAAGCAAGAAGGTTTCTGTGTTGGTCAATATGAATGATGCAGAAACCAAATACACACCTTGCAGTGATAAGAACTTGAATATAAATCATAGCGATTAAAAAAAGGGAGATTTTTGAGACATGCTTGATGACAATCGCTTTGGAAGATCCATATTCTTGTAGCTTGTAATGGGTTGCAGGTCAGTATTACCAATTACAAAACGTGGTAAATACATCAAATTAAGCAAAATCGGGTCTTTTAGCCTATAAGTCCTGTGACAGATGTATTTGGCTCAACTGTGCTCAGAAAACAGTGTGGAAATTGATGTTAAATCAGTCAAAAGGCTTTTAATCATGAATTCCAGTGTTGATGTAGATACTGTGTTTTGTGCAGATTACTGAACATTTCTCATCAAAAGATTGGTTTGAATTGTTACGGTCACAACCTCACTCACTTTAACAGTATTTTCTCTGTAAACCTACCTGAAAAGAAAAAAAGATTTGTCTCTCCATAATTGAGAGACAAACACAATCATTTGTACAAGATCCTGGATGAGTAAATAGGACTTGTGCATGTTGTCTTCTCAACAGTGGTAATAAATGTGACCTTGTTTTATGACCCCTTTGAAGAGGAACAGGTCAGATCCACCCAGCAACATCCTTTTATTGTCTGTCACACTTGTTGTGAATATTTCATCAGAGCTGAGGCTAGACGTGAGTCTGTGATGGACTGCATTTGCTGGCTTGAACATGCCTGGATATTGCAAGTGAATTCCAATCTAATGCAGTACTGTACTAAGCGTAATGAATGTGAGAGTGAAACATTTGCTCTCAGAACGAAAGTAGCACTTTTTTCACTGCCATACCTTAAATTTTCATTATTTTCTTAGTACTCACAATCACTTTTTTTTTTTTTTAAATGTTGGTTTATTATACCCAATTGTATGTGTATGTGCGTGGAAAATGCCCATACACAGAGATGTAAGAGGGAAGAAAAGTGGGAAAGATCTGCTTTAACCAATGTTTTCTCTCTGTACTGTATTGTATTTTTTTGTGTCATTTGTTGACTATTTTGTTGATTTATCTACTTTTTTTTAGGTTGTGGTTTTAGTTATGTGTACATTTTTTTTTTTTTTGTGGGCGGTTTACTGTACTATGCTTTTGGGTTACATCATTCTATTACTATATAGCACCTTTTTTTAACAAATGTCCCAACAAATATCAGATATGTGAAAAGTAAATAAAAACATTAATTTGTATATGAAATATTTGTTTGTGTATTTTTGGGTTATGTTAGTAAACTGTACAGTAGATGGCAGTGTGGCGTCAGTCAAGAGTTTGCTCAACCTTTTGGAGAACTGTTATCTATTTGTTTCCCAAAATATTTTGTTTTAACATGTCTTTGTTGTAATTTAAATAAGTATTTCTATAAAACAATATACTAGACTTCAGAAATATGCTCTGATCAGAAAATTAACAGGATGGGATACCTAACAGGATGGAATCTAACAGAATACAACTTGTTTGGTGGTTTATATAGGGTATATATAGTAAAGATTTATATTGTTAGAAAAAAAATCTATTTTGAATAAATGCTGTTCTTTTTTTTAACTTTATTCATCAATGAATCCTGAAAAAATATCACAGGTTCCAAATCTCTCTCTCTCTCTCTCTCTCTCTCTCTCTCTCTCTCTCTCTCTCTCTCTATATATATATATATATATATATATATATATATATATATATATTAAGCAGCACAACTGTTTCCAACATTTATATAAGCTGAGTATCAAATCAGCAAATTAGAATGATTACTGAAGGATCATGTCACACTGAAGACAGGAGTAATGATGCTGAAAATTCAGCTTTGCATCACAGAAATAAATTATATTTTAAATCGAAAATAATTATTTTTATTTTTATTATTTTAATATTTCACAATATTCGTGGTTTTTTTCTGTATTTTTTACCAAATAAATGCAGGCTTGGTGAACATAAGAGACGTCTTTCAAAAACTTCCCAGTTTTTCATTGTTTATAAATTGCGAGTTTAATATTTTATCAAAAGACCAGAATATGGAAGAGGAGAACAGCATTTTCACGATAAACATTATTGTGTTGTAGCACAAGTGCTGAACATGCATTAACGTGGAATGGAGAAAGACTAGCTATGATCGTGAGGCTGACTGGAAAGTCAGGTCTGGGACAACAAGATAGGGTTAGATTTAAATACAAAAACAACTTCACACCCTTCTGTTGAGGTCTCATCCTAAATTTAAAACCAGCGGAACAAGAACATCTACCTGACATCCATGTGGACACACAGTCAAAGTTTCTATAAACCTCCAGTGTTTGTGTGAGTTAAATATCAGGGCAGGGTGTGTCGCAAGCGTTTATGTGCGGCTCCTGACCAATCAGATTCGCCCATGGCCCGGTTTTTATTCAAGTGGGTGTGGTTGCCGTGACGACGCGGCGATCCTGTCGACATCTTTCAGGAAATGAATTTAAAGAAATTAGAAATCCAGGAACTTGAACTGGAAACAAGACGCGGCGGGGAGGACCGAAGAGTCGAAGAATAAACCCTCTTTAAACTAGTTTGAATGTTGGGCACGCGGAACCGAAGGAGATAACATGTTAATAAAGGAATTGTAAGTAATTTAGTATGATTTAACTGAGCCGAAGTTCTGATCTCGCGCTGAGCTTTGAGTTTGCGGCGCGTGTCTGGTAACTTTCGCCGGCAGCTGCCAAATGAAGTAGATTTATGTTGATATTATTTTGACTAATGAATTATGAATGTTTTTTTCGGAGTGTTCATTTAGTTGAATCAAATAGTCCAGAGTTTGATCTATTGTCCTATTTCGGACTATATTGTTTATATATTCCAGCCAATCCCAATTCGTTTTGATCAATCATCAGTTTATTTGTGCAAAGTGAAAGAAAAAAACTTTACTTTTTTTGAAGTTACAAAATTCTTTAAAAGCTGCAGGTAGTAAGTGTGATTGTCACATGCTACCGTTGTGCCGGTCACGCGTCATTATGCACCGGTGTGCACGTCACACACGTCAAAGTGCACTTTGAGACTGTGTGTTGCTAACATATAAGCATATTCAACTACATATTCAGGAATTAGTCCTCTAACCAAATTATGACAGTAATATTTACATAACAAGAAAATTAAATGCTGCCTGATCTAGTGATCAGACGTATATAAAATCTATATGATCAGACGTATATAAAATATCACATTAGACGTCACTACGTTGATGTCATTACAGCCATATTGGTTTTTATAATACTCGATGTGGGTTGAATAGGTTGAATATGGTGATTAAGAACTTTTAATTTGACACGTCATGGAAAACATGAGAATTATCAGGGGGAAGAATGTGGAAAGTAATCCTGGTTTTAAAAGATTAGTCTGAATTTCTTCATCAGTTTAACTGTTAATGTTTTGTATTTTGTTGCGCTTGGTTGTAATAAAATTCTCTGGAGTTTAATTATGGTTAGTATGCAGACATCTATACCCTTTTTTTTTTTTTTTTTTTTTATGCCACATCACACCCATATAGGCCAATATCTTATTCTAATTTGAATAATGAAGTAAACTCATTATGAAACAATATTATCAGATCATGGCTGTTTAATGACTGCAAAGAAACATGGGACAGGTTAGGTTACTGAATAAAGCAACTTCAGTTCTTATTAACTAAAGTGCTGTTATTTATAAGATGTTATTAATGACATTGTCTTCAGACGGTAAAAAACAGGCTTGGGGGATACAGAGATGTCAAAAAACAAAACAAATATGATTGAATGAACGAAGAGTTCAAAGGTCACATAGTATTTTTGCTGACTTAGTTGCCTTTCTGTTTTGTCTTTCAGTCGAATCGTCTTGCCCATTTCTGTTGAAGAGGTACGTACAGTCATTTTTACTTTTTCTTGAGATCTTACAGGTGCTTCTTTGTTATTTATGTTTATTTAAAAAAATCTATTGTAATCTAGTCATAATTTAAAAAGTCGATCTTGAGGTTCATGGATGTATTTTGGCATGATGACAGTTTTTCTGTGACTCCAGTTTCCCAGACTCCACCCAGTTTGTTCTGATGGGCAAGAGTTTAGACATTTGAAATGATGAATTGAAACTGAGGTTTGTGGGAAAGTGCCCTAGTTAACTGCATGCCTGTAGTGTATACAGTAGACAAGGACAGCCTGTAATTAATTGTAACCCGAGACCAGGCTTATCAGACTTTATCAAGTGTACCATCTCTGCTCCAGCTTACCAAGCAAAGGTTGAATTTGTTTATCCCTGTCATTTCTAGCCCTCGCTGTTGTAGTATTTGCTGATTTAGGTTGGTGTGTTTTTACCCTGGGTATCGGAGCGCCTTGCTGCCATCGTTCTGTATCTGTAGTGTTTGAATAAGAAATCATTATTGAAGAAGTCAATTGTTCTTGTCTAAACGGCAGTGAAAACAGACACAGGTTTGGCATGTGTAGTTGCATTCCTTTCTCTTCACCTGTGCAAAATGCCACATAATATAGACTGATGGAGAATTAAACTAGCCAACCAGCTGAATCGGGAAGCACATAGAGGATATTACATTGTGGAAACTGGTTTTGTAGACCTGCCCAGTGTATATGCAGTCAGGGAGCTGCATGACTCATTTGTGTCTGGATGTCAGTGTTTTTTCTTCTTTTTTTTTTACTGATTTAATGAGTATACTATAAAACATTCTATGAATTTTTTTTTATGCACAATATATTGGTACCTTAATTTGGGTTATCAGCCTACATTATAATTTGAGGGGTTTGAGAGGTTTTTATTTATCAATATCATCAATGTTCCTCTAAATTTATAAAGTGCTGGTGATAATTATTTGCCCCCTTGGTAAATATTGATCAAATATGGCTGTAAAAAAAATCTGCATTGTTTATCCTTTTGATATTTTATTGAAAAGAAAATGCAAAAATCTAACCTTTTATTGAAGTTAAAGAATTGAAAGTGGGGGAAAATCACATTATGAAATAAATGTTTTTCTCCAAAACACATTGGGAACAATTATGTGCCCCCTTTTATTAAATACTTTTTGCAACCTCCTTTTGCCAAGGTAACAGCTCTGAGTCTTCTCCTATAATGCCTGATGAGTTTGGAGAACACCTGACAAGAGATCAGAGACCATTCCTCTATACAGAATCTCTCCAGATCCTTCAGATTCACAAGTTCATGTTGGTGCTTCTTCTCTTCAGTTCACCCCACTCATTTTCTATAGGGTTCAGGCCAGGGGACTGGGCTGGCCATTGCAGATGCTTGGTTTTGTGCTCAGTGACTGTGACCCATTTTTGTTTTGATTTTGATGTTTGTTTTTGGATCACTGTCCTGTTGGAAAATCCAACCACGGCCCGTTATAAGATTTCTAGCACAGGCTGTCAGGTTTTGATTTTTTATCTGTTGGTATTTGATCGAATCCATGATGCCATGTATCTGAACAAGATGTCCAGGACCTCTGGCAGAAAATTAGGCCCACAGCATTAAAGATACAGCAGAGTACTTTATTTTATACAAGGGGTAGCCTACTTTTTTTATCCCCTACTTTTTTATCCCCCCCCCCCCCCCCCCCCCTACCCACCCACTTTCAATAATTTTACTTCAATGAAAGGTTCGATTTTTGCATTTAAAAAAAAAAGGAAATCTCAAAAAGATAAACGATGCAGATTTATTTTTTACAGCCATCTTTGATCATATTTTTACCAAGGGGGCAAATAATTCGGACCAGGACTGTAGGTTAACGTCATCTAACACTCAAAACACTTATTTTTAAAACACCGTTAACTGTAAATTTAACAAATCTTTGAACAAATGTCCATTTTTTTATACTGTGTGTTATAATGTTATGCCCAAATTCACCATGTTTGATGACTTATTGACGTACACAAATTATGGTAACACTTTACAATATTTCATTTGTTAACATTAGTTAATGTATTAACTAACATGAACTAACCATTACCAAAAATACAGCTGTTCAAGTTAGTTCACAGCGCATTAACTTATGTTAATACAGATTTTATTAATGTATTAGTAAATGTTGAAATTAACATTAACAAAGATTAATAAATGCTGCAGAACTGCAGTTCATTATTAGTTCATGTTAACTAATGAAACCTTATTGTAAAGTGTAACCCATTGGTGTCAACCAGAACTTTAATATCAGCGCAATCGTTATTTTCATACTGTACATTATCATTTGGATGCCCTTTATTCACTTGTGGCATTTAAAATGATTGTTTTTGTTTTATTTTTAATTTGTTTTAAAATTTATATGGATTTTTAATATCAACAATTTATCGGTTATGTGTCATAACATTAAAATAATTATCAGTTTACTGTCGCAGCCAGAATTAGAATAAAATGGTTAGGATTGATTTCCAAAGTGTCCAAAACTGCTAAAATATTTTGACACTTTTACTGTTTGTCTAACTAGAGGTGCACCTGCATTTGCTAGAAACATTAGACACCCGTTTCCCTGTTTTCTGTCATCAGATTATAGGGTGTGAACACTTCCTCTATAATTGTGTCTATAATTGTGTTCCTCTATAATTCCGTTAGTTTATGGCACACCAGCCTGTATATGGCTATTTAATTATGTTGATGTTGAATCCTCTCCCAGCTTTGTACGCAGCCATGACATGACATTATACATTCATTTTTAATGTGTTTTTGTTTGTCATTATACTGTAATAATTTGCAAATGACCAAGTCAAGTTGACGTTATTCTCTCACATACAGTACCAGGTGGGTCAGCTGTTCTCTGTAGCAGAGGCTAGTAAGAATGAGACAGGAGGTGGAGATGGGGTGGAGGTCCTGAAAAACGAGCCCTATGAGAAGGAGGATGGAGAGAAAGGACAGTACACGCACAAGATTTACCGCTTGCAGAGGTAATAATCATAATATTAATTAATCAGTGCTGTGGTGTATAATAAAGTGCCATCAAGCAGAAAAATTGGTTATAGTCTGCATCTCAGTTTTCTTTCTTTCTCTCTTTCTTATGCAGTAAAGTCCCAACTTTTGTACGGTTACTGGCCCCTTCATCTGCCCTGAATATCCATGAGAAGGCCTGGAATGCTTATCCTTACTGCCGCACAGGTACCGCACACAGTAACACAGTAACCCTGGAGCTAAATGTACACATTAACGCATGATTGATCTATTAAACACAGAACTCATAGGAATAAGGAAATTCACTTTTAAAACTGTTTTCCCTCTTTTTCATGCGGTCCCACTCCCTACATCATTCATTGCTCCAGTTCTTACGGTGAGAGTATGAGACACCTGTGTAACTAAATTAAATATTTTCTTTTAATAATCCGCATTAGCAATTCCTTTAACAAGTAAACAGGTTTTATTCTTATCAATACGCTACTCTTCAGAAGTTTAAAAATGTTTTTTAATGTCTCTTCTGCTCACCAAAGCTGCATTTATTTGATATAAAAAAACAGTAATTTTGTGAAATATTCTTATATTAAAAAATAGAAAACAGTTATTTTAAATTGTATTTCAAAATGGAATTTATTCCTGTGATGCAAAGCTGAATTTTCAGCATCATTACTTCAGTCTTCAGTGTCACATGTGTCCTTCGGAAATCATTCTATGCTGATTTGCTGCTCAAGAACCATTTCTTATTTTATGTTGAAAACAGCTGTGCTGCCTAATATTTTAGCATTTATTTGCAGGTTTTTTTTTGTGTGTAAAACTAAAAAAGTATTTACTGACTCTTTTGATCAATTCTTACTAAATAAGTTATATTAAGTAAAACTTACTGACCCCATACTTTGAACAGTAGTGTGTCTTTATATTAAATGTGTTGTTTTTTTTATAGAATGAGTACATGAAGGATAATTTTTTAGTCATGATTGAGACGTGGCACAAGCCTGACCTCGGTGAACAGGACAATGTGAGTAGGCAGTCGACATTGTCACCACAATAAGTAGAAAATCGATTTTAAATTACAAGTATCTGTAGGGATCTAACCTTGTTCTTTCTGTTTTTTTGAAGGTTCATAAGCTTGACCCCGAACAGTGGAAGAAGGTCGAGGTTGTACACATCGACATTGCTGACAGGTCTCAAGTGGACACTAAGGTAAGGAAAACTCAGTGTTTACTTTCAATGCATGATCAAACTTTGAGACTTGCTGACTGTTTAAACGTCTTCACAGGACTACAAACCAGACGAGGATCCAGCCACATTTAAATCACAGAAGACTGGTAGAGGGCCATTAGGTCCTGACTGGAAGGTCTGTATTCTTTCTTTAATTGTTTCTAGATATATAGCTCCTGTATTTATGAATTCTGCAGTTGATCAACTTTGTTCCTGTGCATTGCAGAAAGAACTTCCTCAGAAGACGGACTGTCCTCATATGTGTGCCTATAAACTAGTCACTGTCAAGTTCAAGTGGTTTGGTCTGCAGAATAAAGTGGAGAGTTTCATCCACAGGGTATTCAACTTTAAAACACCTCATGATGTGTTCAGTTTGACTCACATCACTAACTGTTTATCTTTCTAAACTGCACCTCTATGATGGACATTTTGTTGTTTGTTCATTTTATTTGAGGGCTTGATGTTTGTGTGTTGTCCTAGTGCTAATGCCGTGACTCATGAAACTGTAATGTTTGTTTGGTTTGAATTTAGCAAGAGAAGCGTCTGTTCACCAACTTTCACAGGCAGCTATTCTGCTGGATAGACCAGTGGATCAATCTGACCATGGAGGACATCCGCCGCATGGAGGAGGAGACGCAGAAAGAACTTGATAATGTGAGTTCAACAACCGAGTGCAGACAGTGTTTAACACAATCATTTATAATATTCACAGGTTTTCAAATAAGATGCAGTACAGTCTTATTGTTAATTAAAACTATTTAAAAAAAATATTTATTTTATTTCAGCTTTATTTCAATATCAGATGAAAAACGTAACTTATTTACGTTAAGTTCTAAAAATTTCATTTAAGTTTTAAAACAACTAAAACGTTAATAAATGAAGGCTTAATATATATATAAAAAAAAACTGAATAAAAATGACAAAAGCACACGACAAAAGTGAAAATATAAAGATAAAAGCTAATTCAAAATATTAACAGTATATAAATAATGCTAAATTAACACTGAATGCAGTAAAGATCCGGTGCTGAATGGTCTTGGTCAGAGGAGATATTTAATCTATATTTAATTTATGGATACAGTGATATAAAGTTATCGCTGAGACCATGGGGTCTCGTGGGGTTCGTACAAGGTGCTTAAAGTACTTGAATTTGACTTTTTGAAATTTAAAGGGTTAGTTCACCCAAAAATGAAAATTCAGTCATTAATTACTCACCCCCATGCTGTACCAACCCCGTAAGTCCTTTGTTCGTCTTCGGAACACAAATGAAGATATTTTTGATTAAATGTGACAGCTGGATCACTCCTCCATAGGCTGCCTAAGGGAATGAATCCTGACGGCCCAGAAAGTCAATGAAGAAAATGTTTAAATATTCCATGTCACAACAGTGGCTCAACTATAAGTTTATCAAGCGACGAGAATACTTTTTGTGCGAAAAAACAAACAAAAATAACGACTTTATTCGACTATTCCTTTTCTTCCCTGTAGGCCTGAAACGAGACTTCAAGAGATTTCCACGACGCATGCGCGAGAACTTAACTGAAGTAGTTGAAGGAGATCGCAATTCTCGCGCATGGAAATCTCTTGAAGTCTCGTTTCAGGCCTACAAGGAAGAAAAGGAATAGTCGAATAAAGTCGTTATTTTTGTTTTATTTCCGCACAAAAAGTATTCTCGTCACTTGATAAACTTATAGTTGAGCCACTGTTGTGACATGGAATATTTAAACGTTTTCTTCATTCTGGGCCGTCAGGATTCATTCCCTTAGGGAGCCTATGGAGGAGTGATCCAGCTGTCACATTTAATCAAAAATATCTTCATTTGTGTTCCGAAGACGAACGAAGGTCTTACAGGGTTGGTACAGCATGGGGGTGAGTAATTAATGACTTAATTTTCATTTTTGGGTGAACTAACCCTTTAAGTCCTGAAAATCAGCCGTTTTTAATGAAAAGGTACTTGAAAAATGCTTGAATTATTAAAAGACTATATATGTAAAATTAGTGTTTATCTTTTCACACAAAATTAACGCTGCAACACGTCTGATATAGATATAGAACCATTTTACATGGGTATGAGTGTGATATTGCTCATAAATATCCGGGTATGAGTGTGATATTGCTCATAAATATCCATATATATGATATAACATTCATTCTTCAGGTCAATCATATATTAAATGGGAGGAAAAAAAATCTGTTTAAAAAGGAAAGCGATATCTTTGTCATAGTATCCTTTCAATGGTTAAGGTTACCACAGTCATTGCATGCGCTGCACTTTATTTGTACCATTTTGTTTTATTAGTTTATTTTTATTTATCTATTTAACTTTTTTAAAATTTGAAAGATAATAAAGATGTTGTTTGATGAGTGATCTCTGATTGTAGTCCTTGAAAACCAAAAAAGTAGTGCTTAAAGTCATTGGAAGTCCTGGAATTAAATTTTACAATATCTGTATGAACCTTGATATAAATGGTGAATATTACAATTTATTTAAAACACTTGACTAGAATCATTCAGTTGAAATGTTACACATTAATTTGGGCAGCATTATAATGTACAATATGAAAATGTATTTTTCATTTTGAGGTTTGTAAAGATTACATTTAACAGTTATTAAATTATTAATGTTTTAAAGATTAACTTTAAGTGAGTGCTAGATGATAGCAAAGGTCTAAAAGTAAAAATGGAATGAAGCATGCATAATTAAATATCTAATAATGACAAGTCTGAAATTTTTCCCTTTTTTTTTTCTTTCTGCCCATAGATGCGAGAGACCGAACCAGTGAAAGGGATGTCTGCCGCAGACGAATGAGGCGCTTGTTTATTGTCACGGTGAGTAAAGATGTGCTGATGGTTTATGTTTATTTATTTACACTTAACTCTGCCCACCAATTGTCTAATTAAGCCAGACAAAAATACAAAAGAAACTGGATCAGTGTTGTGGAGAGTTAGGCGGGTGGCGTTATCTTTTGACACGGCCAACCGAAGTTTAAATCCAACTTTTTATCTTTTCCCATCGCATATCAGCTCTGAGAGGAGTTTATTTTAAATAAAAATTAAGAAAATATTCCAAAAGTGGAAATAAAATGCCTGATGGGTATAGAATAGTGGGTATAAAGTGATTAACGGGTAGAGTTAGGGGTAGGGGAAGGCTTTTGTGGACAGGGACAAGTTAAATAATTAATAAATACAATCATTTTTATAATATACTATAATACATTGAGGTGCAAATAATATCTGCCACTATTTGCACTATGTATGAATGGCATCTTACTGTTGTTTTCTGAAAATACAGCTTTTTTCAGTGTTAATAAAATACTTTTTGTTGCTATTTACACTGTGTAAATTGCGTATATCGCTGCTTTTGTTTATATGTGGAGGAATAACTGCTAAGCAGTGCTTCCCTCACATGGGACACTACATTTTATGTTTTTACTATATATTATAATTTTTTTTGTATTTGTATTGCAGTCTCTGCAGTGTGATGGGCTGCGCTCTCTCTTCATGCTCCACTCCACTAGTTTCTCTCTTTTCTCAACATCTGCACGCAGGAGATTCTATCCAGAGGTGTTTCTTACGCTAATTAATAGCAACATCTTTTTTTTTTCAGCCCATATTTCTACCCCATGTCTATTAACTTTTATTTTAAAAGTGCCTCCATAAATGTTTTGCTTAAAAACAAACCTCACTATCTGTGTCTCCAGCATATTTACATGTTTCTCTAACAGACGTTTCCACCGTTGATGTATTTGCTTCAGGTTTCGTTTTGCCTCATGACAGGCCACCAGGAGTTTATGGTATTAGTGTTGCAGCTGACCCATTGTTACTCATAAGCCACTTACTCAGGACTTTTTGTAGATTTGAAAGGACTGAATTCTTATAATGTGGTAATACCAGGTTTACAGTAATGGCGTAAAAATAAACTCACTTTAGTGCAGTTGAGCTTCCACCCAGGGTCTAGGGAGGTAAATATCATGTCATGTTGGATTGGAGATGTATTAGCACATGTTTTGAGATATGCATTGTGCCTCTGTCACACAAGGCTTAATTATGAACTGTATTCAGATGTTTAAACGGTATTCTGCTGCTCTGTTCCACTTTCTCCTTAATACTCTGTGTTTACTGGACTTGGATACGATGTAATACTCATTTCATTATTGTCTCATGACCTAATAATGATATATTAAAAAGAATTTATATTATTATTGGCTGTAGAATGTATTTATTTATTGGGCTGTAAGGGGTGTGGTGATAGGTAAAATAAGCTGTCTAAAAAAATTAGCTTAACGAGTTATCACTATTTTCCTTAAGGATGGTTTACTTTGTAAATGCCAAAAGAAAGTTAAATAGTTTGTTAAAGAGCAGCTAATGGTATCAAAGTGATCAGGTAACAAGCACAGTGACAATAATATTGCTTTAAAATACACTAACAGCTTTATATAATGCACAAACTCAGCAGTCTAAACAATGAGTTATCCGCGTAATAGATCAAATGAACTCCACCAGTGATGTGTATGTGTACTTTGCAGCCAACAAATGCACTTGACCGTTTGTTTCACTAATGTGCAATGCTGAAACAGTCAAACAACCTAGCTAATTCTCCGCATAGTTGGATAAGAAAGGTGGTTAACATCATTCAGGAAAATTATGAAACTCCTTTGTGATAGTTAGCAGAGTTCAACTTCCCAGATCTGTGTAACAACTCCCATGTGCCAATCAAAACGTGCACAGTGACCAATTAAAATAGTCCAAATTCCAACTCAAAATTTGTCACCGTTATATGCGCCTGCAACTCGACCCGTCACCGTTAGATGTGCCTGCCACGTCCAGTGGTCACCTTTATATGCGCATGCCACTCGACCAGTCACAGTTATATGCGCCTGCCACTCGACCCGTCACCGTTGTATGCGCCTGCCACTCGACCCATCACCGTTATATGCGCCTGCCACTCACCCAGTCACAGTTATATAATCGAAACACATCACGTCACCCCAAGCGTCGCGCCAGCCACAATCTAGCGTTGCGCCTGCCTCAAGATCTCTCACTGTTTAAATCAACCAGACACTCCGATTGATGCACATGTGCAAACAGACAGTAAAATACTGCTCTTATTTGCCATCTCATCTTACATTTTTATTCCTTTTTTTGTTCATAATGGAGCACACATCACGTCACCCAAGCATCGCGCCAGCCACAAGATATCTCGCTGTTTTACCGCCTAATACTCCGATTGACCGCTGAAGGGAAAAGCAGACGGAAGATTCCTCACTACATCGATTTGTTTGTTTTATAGGCCTACGCTATTTTTATTTTATTTTATTTACACAATATTGCAGAATATCAACATTTAATGATGAGGTCTTTGAATTTGCATCAGTGAGAACTGCAAAACAAACAAACATTTGTTTAGGCAAAGAACAAAATTTTATTTTAATAATTAAAAAGAAATAAAAATTGTAATAATCATCATTACTCGCCCCATGGGGTTTTACCAATCGGTTACTCTACCTGTGGCCGTTAAAAAACCAACAGCGGTAACGTGACAGGTCGAGTGGCAGCGGCCCCTAACGGTGACGGGTCGAGTGGCAGGCACATAAAACGGTGACGGGTCGAGTGGCAGGCACCGACAGGTCGAGTGGCAGCGGCCCCTAACGGTGACTGGTCGAGTGACAGGCGCATATAACGGTGACGGGTCGAGTGGCAGGTAGAGTGGCAGGCGCATATAACATGACTGGTCGACTGGCAGGCACATATAACAGTGACGGGTCAAGTGGCAGACACATATAACAGTGACGGGTCAAGTGGCAGACACATATAACAGTGACGGGTCAAGTGGCAGACACATATAATGGTGACGGGTCGAGTGGCAGACACATATAACAGTGACGGGTCAAGTGGCAGACACATATAACGGTGACGGGTCGAGTGGCAGGCACATATAACGGTGACGGGTCGAGTGGCAGGTAGAGTGGCAGGCGCATATAACATGACTGGTCGACTGGCAGGCACATATAACAGTGACGGGTCAAGTGGCAGGCACATATAACAGTGACGGGTCAAGTGGCAGGCACATATAACGGTGACGGGTCAAGTGGCAGGCACATATCTGGTTCTTTTTCTGTATTTCGCTGCATTACACTTCTGCTCAAACAAACAATTGAAAGTTAGATATTGTTAGTCATGCAAAATTACTTGTGTTCCTCATTTCTAAGATACTTTGCATAAGTGTCTGCTAAATGAATAGATGTAAATCTAATTATTTTGTTGGCATTTTATTTATCAAAAGGAAACACCCTGTGAAATACCATGCATATTAATACACACCTTTTTATGACCTCTAATAATCCCAATGATAAACAATAACAATTCACAGGAGACAATGAACTTTTTCTTTTATTTATTACAAATGTACAGCTTACGAGTCTTTATTACGATTGAAATGGTTTTGCTTAGTCTTTTTATTTAAATTCTATATCTTACAGGTAGCCTCTGCTAAACAAATTTCTCCCATCAGCTAATCTCTCATGTAAGAACAAGTGATAACGAAAGTCATAGATACAGTGCATCTAGTATGACAGATCATGGAAGAGAGAGAGAGTGAGTGTGTGTGTGCATTAGTTTTTAAAAATGATTTCGCCATGTATGCATCTGCAGCAGGATGACTGGGTAAATGTCTACCTACTACCTTGAAAGGACTCAGATTCAGAGTTGGATATATAGTGTGCATTGACTCCCTTTCCCAGGTACCTCTCTGAATTTAGTGCTTATTAAATAATATCCCAATCTCTTTCTCCCAAGTCATCATCACAGTAAGCCATCACCCAGTGACCGTTCCTGACATGTTTAGTTGAAAACGAAAAAGAAACATACTTATGCATACACGGTTTTTACTCACCAAGTGCTTCTAGTGTGGAAGAGAGTTACTCGAGTACTGATTAAAATCAGTCTAGCAGATGTGCAAAGGCAATGATAAGAGATTTTCAGACAATCTTTTTGACACATTTTCAGGGGACGCAAACATTATCTCATTCCCCAAGTTAAAGAAACAAAAGGCAAAAAACAAACAAAAAAATGACTTGACTTAAAAGGCTGGTGGGTAAAACCGATATGGAACACAACAGGAAGATTAAGGCCCGTAGCATGACATCTAAAATGCAAAGTGACTGTACAACAAATACTTGATCGTGCTCACACACAGATGTGGCATCAAGCCTCAGGTGGAGAAACGTTCATCTACATGTGCGTTGGTACTGGAAGCTCCAGTTCAATCCCTCTTTCCATGAACATCGATATAACGAGGGGCTCATTCCCCCACCAAAGTGACCGCGATCATCACACCAACTGATGCCACAGATTCTGTGACTACGCTGGTCCTGATGCAGCAGATGGACATCACATGTTTTCCCTGTGACTGTATCTGAAATGTTAGTGATGAGAACATTGATAGTGGTCATCTTCAACCATCAACATTCACATGTTTGTAGCTTATAGAACATAAGGATCTTCTTACATTAATAAACACATATGCTTGATTAAAAAAAAAATGAAATTTAAAGAACGGCGTGAAATCAAAATCAAATAGTCTCAAATGGAGAACAAAAAAAACCACCACGCACACAAAAAAAGCCTGGTCCTGAAGTGAAGAGTTGTCTTTACTCCGCTAAACTGATGAAGGCCATTCGATTCAGTCAGTAATGTGCAGAAATGAAGACATGGTGTCTTGTCCTAATCTAATAAGCTGAAGACAATGTGATGATTGTGCTAACACATTTGCATTGTTCTGATAGCAAAACCCATTAATGTTGGGATTGAGATGAGATCTGGCGAGCCTTTTCTGTACATCAACCCCAACTGTTGTCTTTGTGCTCAAAGAAAAAAAAAAAGAAAAAAAAAGAGGGATCAGCAACTGTAGTGTCATCACTTCCCTCTCCTCCTTTGGCTAGTGTTCAACGCACTTCGACAAAAAAAAAAGATTGTAGTATATATTGTAAAACACTGTGTGAGTGAACCAGTGCTTCTACCACTGGAGGACGGGAGTGTTCTGGTTAGTTTTCACAGGTTATTGTTCCCTGTTAATGTTCGCAAAGCTCTTTGTGATTTCCACTTGACAAACCGAAACAAAAATCAAAAGCAGACATCAATAATGGTAACAATAATGAGAAACATAAGTCATAGTCATTAAAATAACTCCAGTGTTGTTGTTTAAAGTCAGTAAATTTGTCCCAAGAGAAACAGGCCAATGGAGCGGCACTTAAAAACATCAAATGAGAGAGAGAGAGAGAGAGAGAGAGAGAGAGAGAGAGGGGAAAAACTTGAAAATAAACAATTCAGGAGGAACATTTCAGGTTCTTTGATGTTAGGAGTGCTTGAGTATTTCACAAAGAGAACCAAACAGTAGCCATCAGCACTGAGTTGTGGGTCTGCTTGTGTAGTGTTGTCATGTGTAGACGAGAGAAGATCCTCCTGAAAAACAGAACTGAAAGAAGAAAAGGAGTGTAAGGAAAACCAGGCCGCTCCATTCGGCTTCTCCCAAATTTTCCACATCTCTGCGTCCGGATGGCCAAAGCTGGATTGATCACCCATACATTAGACTTTTCTTTTCTCATCTTCATTCCCTCACATAATTTTTCGATCTACCTGACCAACGATTCCCAGCCGTCAGTTTTTATATAGTGTCCTCCTCCTCTCCCGTTTCTCAGTCTTTGCCCGGTGGGTCACTGTTTTTTCTCGCGGGTAGTGATGGTGACCAGCTGCTTGGCAGCTTTGGCGATGTCGTAGGCGCACTGGATGACCTGCTGGGTGAGCAGCTGGTAGTCCACTGTGCTGGTCGACGAGTCGGAGGGCGCCGCTTTACGACACTCTACCTGCAGGCGGGACGCACTGGCCCCCAGGAGCTTCAAGGAGGAACGTACTGCATCAAGCGCTGGTCTCTGAGAGAAGCAGACACAACAGATTTAGCGCGTCTGGCTGGATATCTTGAGGCAAAGTATCACCATAAGACGCATTCACTCACCTTGGGAAACAGCGAGGCCATTTCTGTCACAGCTAAGTGGATTTTCTCTGAGCATGGCACAAAACTGCAACCAAAGACAGATGTTGCAATGGGTTTCTTTCAAACTGCAGCAAAACGACACTGCAACCAGCTGTGAGGGGTAACAGTCCATCCTACCTGTCGTGTTTAAACTCCTGTGCAGCTCTCAGGAGCTCCTGGATGTTCTTGGTGACCTGCTCAGTTTTGAGGATGACGTCCTCTGTGCAGGGCAGTGTGGGGTCAGGGTCACCCTCTGTGTCTTCCACTTCTCCCCTGCTGTCCTCCTCACTGCTGCGGCCCACACTACAACACACCATAAAAACAAACACATTTCCATACAAAAGGCATGAAATGTATCGTCAGTGGGTTTTTAAGTTACAAGTAGCTTAGTAATAACTAATTGTTTTTATAACTAATTTAAAAAGTAAGACAAATATATTACTATTTTACAATAAAATATTTGTATTATAATAATGCATTACTTGTTACATTTTTACTTCCAAAATATAATATTTTTTATAATAACTGTTATTACTTATTATATTGCATCATATTATATAGCAGTATCTTATTTATTTTTAAGAAGAGAAATATAAATTACTATTGTAAAATTACTCTGCTGTAAAAAATAAATCTAACATTCTAATAGTATTAATAATGCAAATATTATTATTAGAGGCAGTATTAAAAGTAAGAGTAAAACAACACTAATATAACAATAAAAAGACAAATATATTACTTTTTACTGCAAAAAAAAAAAAAAAATAGCAATACAAATATACCACTTTTGTAATATTACTAGTGTAATCCCTCAAATAATTAAGTTATTTAAAAAAAAATCTAATTAGCAATAACATATATTGCATATTATGTAGTCATTTTTATTTTATTTATTACAAAAATAGACAAATATATTACTCTTGTGATGTACAACATTAATACTTTAATAGCAATATATTTCTTCATGCGTTAAGGGCCATTCACACCAAGAACGATAACTATACAGATAACTATATCAGCCTCCACACCAGCGGACGAGGCTGTGTTTATTCGAAGCGCACTACATGCCACTTTAAAAGCTCAAGCTCTTTAAAGCAGAATGGATTCTGATTGGCGGTCAATGTTTTTAATCAATCATCAGCTAGAAAAAAAAATCTGAAAGTGATTCCAAGGATATAGTTCCTCTGTGCAGTTATCGTTACAGTTGTGGTTTGGAATATTCTTTTATATTTAGAACAATTTTTAGAACTATATCTTATCATTATAGAATTCGTCCTTGATGTGAATGGGCCTTTAGACCCAGTTAGACAGTTTTTGCAAATGAAATGCAGTAAACCTCTGTCCACACTAATGTAAAAAGACACTGAATCCGCTCTGCTTTGTTTTCAACGGTGGCTTGCACTCACCCAAAGGAGACATCGTATGTTTGAGAGTTGTCATAGTCACTATCAGTCCCACTCCCGTATCTCTCTCCTGCTTTTGGAGTCTGGACAAGACAAACATGCGCAGAGGTCTGTTACACATCACAGTCTGCAACTCGCATGTCAGTGCATATATGAATGGAAACTGGCACTCACATTATATCGTCCGTCAGTGGAGGCTGACAGGTGCGGCCCTCCGTAGGGGGTTGGACCCGCAGGGCCGCCCCTTCGCACCTAAACACAAGCAGAACCAGATTAAGAGGAGGAGAAAAGCTGACAAGACAGTCAGCAGGCAGAGGATGAAAAGAAAAGAAGAAGCCTTGATAGTCTTTTCTGCACAGGACTGTTAGATGGAAGGAAATCTGCAGCAAAAACGCTGTTATCCTAATGACTGTAATTCTGTTAGACAAGTAGCTTATTGTCGCGGTTTTAGATATTGCAGTTGCAGAACAGCAAGCTTCTACATTAAGCTCAAAAGCAAAACTGAATTAGTGCAATAACATCCTTTTCTCTGAACAAATGAAAATACTAAAAATAGACACATATAGACAAAAGAAATAGACACATATTAACATTACATTACTTGGAAAACTGTGCAGTTAACAGGCACAAAGGTGCATCTCAAATACATTAACCATGACTAATAAAACAAATATATAGAACTACTACACACTTTCAGAAATAGCCCAAAAATGGAATATTGCATAATCAAAACATGGCATATTTGCATAATTGCAAAAGCAATTAAAGCAAAACAAAACAATGCATTCAAAAGACATTCAAATATATCCTACAGATCTAAGAATATCCACAAACAGAGGATGATTTCCAGTTTCAGCGCTGATAGGAGCAGCACATCGATTCAGTGCACAATACAAGAAATCCCTTCCTTTAGCGACGTGGCATGCAGTTTTAGTGTCACTAATCAGGAAACCAATAAATCAAATTTCAAACATTCCAGACACGTCATGTTGCACAAGACAAGCATATCTCAATGAGAGCCTCTCTTGGCATATTAACCATTTTAGGAAAGATACAATGCAACTCATGCCAGTTCTATCATCCTATGCTATATAGACAATAGTGGTTGTGTCTCAAAATGTATTGCCTACCTAAGCAGCCTTTTTGAGCATCATAGGCAAACCTGGTATTAACATCCGTTTTGGGTGAGCAAAGACATATTGTGATCAGATTTTATTCAGAGGAGGGTTTTGTGATAATAATAACCACATTACATGAATAATTCAATACATTCATTGAAAATTCTGCATGTTAAAGGGATAGTTCACCCAAAAATGAACATTTTGTCATCACTCACCCTGAAGTTGTTCCAAATCTGTGTGAGTTTGACAGTTGATGCACCCCATTGACTTCCATATAAGGAAAAAAATGCTATGAAAGTCAATGGGGTGCATCAACTGTTTGGTTACCAACATTCTTTAAAGTATCTTCTTTTGTGTTCAACAGAAGAAAGAAACTCATACAGGTTTGAAACAACTTCTGAACTATTCCTTTAATAAATCTAGGGAATTACAAAAGTAAAATTAAAGTTCTGCAAAAAAGTAAGAAAGGCAGAAATAAAAACACACATACATGCATATACAGTTGTAATCAAAATTATTCAACCCCCATTGCAAATCAGGTTTAATGGCAAAATGTACATACTTCCAGCTGTTTGCAATAAACAAATCAAAGAAAAGTAATAGAAATAGCTCAACAGAACAAATGTTTCAAGTGGTTTCCCCAAATTCAACTGAAAATGCAACTTTTAATGACTTCTGCAGTCTCAAAATTATTCAACCCCTTCATGGCAAGCATATTAAGTACTGAGTAGAACACCATTTTGCTGTTACGACCTGCTGCAAACGAGATGTATAACCAGACACCAGCTTCTGGCAGCGTTTCTAAGGAATCTTAGCCCATTCCTCATGAGCAATGGCCTCCAGTTCAGTAATATACTTGGGTTTGCATGCTGCAACCGCATTCATCAAATCCCACCAGAGATTTTCTATGGGGTTCAAGTCAGGTGACTGTGATGGCCACTGTAGAATCTTCCAGGACTTCTTCTGCAACCAAGCCTTGGTGGAATTTGAGGTATGCTTGGGATCATTGTCCTGTTGGAAGGTCCACACACACACAAGCTTCAGCTTCCTCACTGACAACATGACGTTTTCTCCTAGGATTTCCTGATACTTCAATGAATCCATCTTGCCTTCCACACGCTGCAGGTTTCCATTGTCAGAGGATGCAAATCAGCCCCAGAGCACCACCAAGTCACCACTATGCTTAACTGTAGGCAGAGTTTTTCTTTTCAGCGTCATTCTTCATTCTTCTTCCTCCAGACATACCACTGATCCATAGGGCCAAAAAGTTCCAGTTTTGTTTAATCGCTCCACAGAGCAGAATCCAAAAGCTTCAGTGGTTTATTTATATGATTTTGAGCACTTTTCTTGTGCTTTTGGGTCAGTAGTGGTGTAGTTGGTGTTCTGGCATGCGTTTAGTACGTGCCTTACTGTTCTAGCTGAAACCTCAGTGCCTGTTGCACCAAGTCTTGCTGGAGGTATTTTGCAGTCACTCGAGGGTTTTTCTGAACCTGCCTTCTCAGAAATCTGTGCAGCCGTTGATAGCTTCCTTTTTCTGCCCCGTCCAGGAAGTGTCACTACTGTTACTTTAACTTTGTGATACGTGAACTATGCTTCCAATGGTGTCTCTAGGAACATTAAGGGCCTTTTCTATCTTTTTGTATCCTATTCCTTGTTTGTAAAGGGCGATGATATCTTCTCTTAACTTTTTGGACCATTCTTTTGACTTAGCCATATTTCTAACATCCAGTCAAACATGGCACTCAACAAACCTAGCCAGTTCAGATATTTCATTTGTTCTAGTTCAAGCACACCTTCTGCAACTAATGAAGCCCTTGAATAGTTGCTTCAGGTGTGCTTGAAGGCCAATTCAAACCGCACAGACAAATGCCTACAAACACCAACAAACAAGTTGGCTGTAGGATTTAGACTTTCATGAAAAATAACTGTCATGTTCACACTGCTCCAACAGACACAGACAAACACTGATTGAACATGTTCAGTTGGGTGAAATCAAACCCCGACCAACGGGAACAGGGGTAAAACACTGATCCGACAAAACCCAACAGACGTGTGCAATGTGAATTGGCCTTGAGACAACACCTGTTTTGGAGATTTGTGCTGTTATGAGGAATTGTATTAAGGTGTTTGAATAATTTTGGGACTGCAGAAGGTCTTTATACACCACTGAAAACATAGTTGTGTATATGATATTGCATTTCTGTCAACAGAGCCTCCTAAATATTACACAATGTGCTTTTAAGATATTCACATTTAGCACAGTACTAAAGATAATCAAAATTTTAGCTAGTCCACCTATGATCAAATTATTCAAGACAGTTGTTGGTACCAGGTGTAAAAGAGGTGCAAAAATTCTGTCTATTTAGGCGGCTGACTCAGTTTGGAGACAGCCAATATCTACAAAAAGAAAGGTGTTATCAGGGCAGGAAGTGTCTGTCCATAAGGTGGCGGTAGAGAGCAGTGAGTAATAGTTAAAGCAGGTGCTCCAATCAAAAGCAGCACATCAGTGTGGGTTCAGGTAAGCAGAGGGAGAGAGTGAGTATAAAGTATAAAAAGATCAGGCCGGCCACTAATGCTCACACTTACGGGGCTGAGAGGCAGCAGGCGGCCCGTCAGGGGGTCCAGGGTTGGGGTGAGAGCTCTGGGGGTGGTCCCCACAGGCTCATACATAGAGAAGGCTTGTCTATCCCGGCGGAGGGGAGCGGACGAGGGTGCGGTTAGGCCGGAGTCTCCACCTACCCCTCCTCCACTGCCTGTACCCCTTACCCCACTGGACCACAGCCCTGTGCCACCACCCCCGGTCAGAGCTCCCCCGGCCCCAGCCTGGGCCCCCCGCAGCACGCTGTTCTCCGTCTGCATCCGCGTGATCTACAGGGATGGAGGGGCAACACGGGGAGTCACAAACACACATACACAAACACAAGGACCAAAGAAAACACAACAGTTGCAGTGCGGATGTTTATGACATGCTGTGGGCGACAAAATGGGGTAATTCTGATAGACAGGAAGTTTAATGTTGTCTGAACAAGGAAGGGCTTCATTCTCAGTGAGACGTACATGGTATATGATAGTTACACTACCATTCTAAAGTTTGCGGGCAATACGGTTTTTACTTATAATTAATACTTTTATTTAGCAATGATGCATTTAATTGAGCAAAAGTGATTGTTTCTTTTGAACTTTCTATTTATTAAAGAACCCTGGAAAAAAATGTATCACGTTTTCCACAAAAAAAAATACAGTAAGCAGCACAACTGTTTCAGCATTGATAATAATATGGAAAGTTGTGACACTGAAGACTGAAGCTGAAAATTCAGCTTTGGATCACATGAGTAAATTACATTTTATAATATATTACAATTATTTATACAGTTATTTTAAATTCACAATATTGCTGTTTTATAAGTATTTTTGATCATTTAAATGCAGCCTTAGTGAACAGAAGAGACTTCTTTCAAAAACCCCAAACTTTTGAACAGTAGTGTATGCGAATACAGTTCTGCTGTTTGATGGTTTGGGATCAGTTTGTGTGATGGTGAGGTGTAGTTTTTGGCAGCATTACATTTCTATCTGTGTGAAATACTCATATTTTCAAAACAAGGACACACAGTTTAAATAAAGTGGGTGGGCGCACCTCCTTCTGTAGCCTCCGCAGCTCCTCACTCAGGTTGTTGTTGACCTTCATGAGCTGTTGAACTTTGGCCTCAGAGGAGGCCAGTGCTTTCTTCACCTCCAGATACTCCTGTAGTGTGATGGGCCCATCTGACAGGTCGGATGAGTCCATGCTCTAATACACAAATCACAATCTAATGTCAACAGCAAAAGGAACAGATTTGAGAAAGGTGATATTTTTTCCAAAACACATACTACAATAAATGAATGAAATTCATAATTGTGTATTTACATTACTGTTCAAAAGTTTTGGGTCAGTAAGATTTTCTTTGGAAAGAAATGAATTCAAGCAAGGACGCATTCAATTGATCAAAAGTGACAGTAAAGACAGTTTAATAAATGCTTTTTTTAAACATCAGCCTTGGTGCGCATAAGAGACTTCTTTCAAAAACATTTCGAAAATCTCACCAACCTCAAACTTTTAATTGGTATTATAAAATTAAGTCAAAAGAGCTCACAACAATGCTATATGACATTTATATTCCTAGATTTGTCTCAGAGGGTTTTTTTATCATTTGGCATGCAAAAATCTCAGCACAACAAGTCAGCTCATTTGAAGTATTAATGCCCATATGTATTTATAAACCTTACATTAATATGGAGATTTTAATTAACGTTATTATAAAGCATTACCAGAATGGATTATGTAAAAGAATATTTTCATACAAAAAGCACTAAAAAGTCAACCATTTTTTGAGTTAAAAAATAAATGATGTGCTACTGGAGAAGGTGTTGTAATATGAGGTTTACTCTTGTACCTCTACACTCAGCCATGTCACTTCCGGTGTGTGTGGAGTGAGCATGCTCAGACACAGCTTGCTATCTTCAGCTGCAGAACAATAGCTTCACTGATCACAGCCTTGAAAGGGGATGATGTCATTCTGCAAATATGAGGCAGGGCTGCTGCTACTGTTCTTCCAGTGGTGCATGCGGGGACATGACAACTCTGGCATCTGTACTACTTCTGTATATACTAATTTGCTGGTCTGGCAAAACCAAGATCAACAACTACCAATGCCTAACCTATAATATAAGAAATTAAACATTTCCCAAGATTCAGTGAAAAATCTGAAATTGTTTCACCAAAGGTTTTAAATGTTCCTCAATTAAATCGGGTGGTTTCATTATAAAAAACGAAGGACATCTGGATGGATGAACTCAAATCTTCCAACTTCTCACACTTATAATTAGGTTTAGGTGGAGTAGAGAGATGATTTTCCCCAGGTAAACACCCAGTTACAATTTGATGAGCTCACCTTGGCCCGGTTGTTGCGCTGGGTGTTGTTGTTATTCTGTGCGGTCAGCTCGCTGTCTGTGTCTTCGTCAGACGCTACGCTGTCATAATCATGCTGGTCATCGTCTGCCTGACTCAGATCCAGCGGGTCTGAAAAACAACAAACACAAAAGATAACATTATTAATCTGAGGAGAAACTGCACTGGCTTAGCTATATCCATCTTTACTGAAGCTGTATTATTGATATTCTCCTAAAATCTCAGAGTTCGAGAAATGCAATGTGGGCGTCTCACCTGTGGGGCTTGTCAGGCCTTTTCCATGCTGCCGCCGCTTGGCATCACTGAGAATGTCGATAATGAGGGTGGCGAATTCTCGTGCATTAAAGCGAGCCAATTTCTGCCGCCCCTACCAATGACAAAAACATACACAAATAAATACACATTATATAAAACTATTTTATATACACTATCGTTCAAAAGTTTGGGGTCGGTAAGATTTTTTTCTTAAGAAATGAATACTTTATTCAGCAAGGATGCATTTGATAAAAAGTGACAGTAAAGACATTTACAAAAGATTTACATTTCAAATAAATGCTGTTCTTTTGAACGTTCTATTCATCAAAGAACCCAGAAAAGGTGCATCACAGTTTCTGCAAAAATATTAAGAAGAACTGTTTTCAACATTGATAATAATAGGAAACAAGTAAGAATCAGTATATTAGAATTATTTCTGAAGGAAAAGACACTGATGACTGGAGTAATGTTGCTGAAAATTCAGCTTTGCATCACATCAATAAATTACATTTGACAATATATTGAAACTGAAAACAGTTATTTTAAATTGTAATAACATTTCACAATATTACTGTTTTTATTATATATTTTTGATCCAATGGGCATAAGAGAGACTTTACAATAAATAATCTTAACGATCCTAAACTTTTGAATGGTAGCGTGAATCAAACTCTTAAAGTTTCACACTAATTTTAGGGCAAAATTTGTGGAATTTGGCAGAACAGATTGAAACTTAAATGGAAAGAACAACATGCTTTTTATAACCGAATATGAAAGTTTTGGGGAATAAGTAGAATTTTATGAATGATGGCCTTAAAGGAAATCTGCAGGAGTCTGTGTCTGATTATAAGGTGAAACTTGCAAATTTGAGCACTTAGTCACTTTGCAATGCATATTACAGAACAGATTTTAGCTGAGGGAGACTTGAACATTTTAAAGGCTGGAAAACACTGCCACATCAACAGTTCACCGTTCCAACTCTTGACCACTGGGTGTGCGTGTCCCTCCTCCCATCATCTCTTTTCATGTCTCATGTATACGCAAAAGAGCAGGAAATTCTCAGCCTGGCCAATCAGCCCGCAGGAAACATGCCCCCATGTGAACGCACTTAGTGGTCTTGCTGTATAAAAAAACTATTTCTCTTTTCAAATAGAAATATAGAGAAGGTCATGCAAGGATGCCAGTGGAAACACAGAGGGGGAGGGAGCAGTCGCGTGTCTGCTGCAGTTACGCAGCTGGAAAACATCCGTTCGTTGGTTTGCTGACCAAACCCGGGCCTCAGTCAGACGTTCGTACAGCCACAAAATGTCTATTTTTAGCTCTGTGTCTGCTGCACCCCAGATATCATCTCTCCTTTATGCCTCCATCAAAAACAGGCCCGCGTGGAAGTGACGGCCGCTTACGCAAGGGGGAGCAGGAGCGGAGAGCTTCCTCCCAAACATACTTCAAACACATCCTCTGAGGCTCAGGAATAAAATGCTGTGCGTGTTACCTGGTTGCGTGTCGCTGAGTATTCAGGGTTGACGGGTAAGAAGGGGACGGCACTCCGTTCGGTCACAAGCGTACTGTGGTTCTGAGTTGTCAGCCACACTGAGAGAAACAGAACGGACAAATATAAACAAGACAATTATATACAAACAGATTCCGATGTCGTAGCCCTGAAGTTATGGAGAGTTCGCATCTACCCCTCCCGTTCAGTTTGTGTGTGTTTGGCCCCCTGCCTCACTCAGAGCCCTGCTTACCATCAGAATCTCAGTCTGCCACCCCAGCATGCTACCTCTTCTCCTCTACAACCAGGAACGGGAGTCGAGAGAGAGAGTGAGAAAGTGAGAGGAGGAGGAGGAGGAGAGAATTCCTGCGGCACTCCCTCGCCCTCGCTCCCTTTCGCCCTCCTTCCATCTAAGCACCTCTCCCTCCCTTCTCTACATGCTGACTGCACCGCTAAAGTCCTTCTATAGTCAGTGTTTATACAACACCCCGATCACGTGTCTCCTGGGACACGACTACAACCGTCCCCACGCCTCTGGACAGCTCCATAACTACATTAGGAAAAGAGTGAGATGCAGGAAAAGCTGGGACAGGAACAGATGGGGGTTTGAGTCTTACCTGCATCATTCTCTCTACGGTCCACTTCGTCATACACATCCATAGCCAGCTCCTCGAACAGGCGGTTATTTAACTGTGTATGTGGCATTAAGATTCAGGTATGGGGAAAAAGAAACACGAAATCACAGCAAAATCAGAGCACACACAACAGGAAGGCATCAGTGAGAAGACAAAACAAAGCAAGATGTTCCAACAAGGTACTAAATAAAGATTAAATGCAAGCTCATGGAACTCAAAGCATCTGCTTAATATATCTATTGAATTTCGAAGCATTTGAAGAGCTTGTCAAACATACAGAATTCATCTCAAATTTCTCAAGAAAAAAGGCTAACGCTGTACCCCATTCCCAACTAGGAATCCCTACGACAAGTAAGTTTTGGACCAAAGAGATTTCAGAGTGGGTGGAGCTTCCCAGTGCAATAGTACAGAAATAAAAAACCTAATGACCAATAAAATGTCCTGTTTACTTGATAGAGCTGGTTAGGACAAAACCTCAGAATTAAAATCAGCATGAAAAATGTATTTAATTTACTCTGTTAGCGGACATTGCTAGTCTTGTGGTGAACAACTAATCCGTGCCAGTTAATCCACATGAAACATTGGTTTGTCTTCGTCATCTTTAGTCGAAATCAAAAAATTAGCTTCGACTCTGAAATGGCATTCTTTTACTGATGACATCCTTTTGACAGATTGGGCAGATCATTCTTAACCACTCCATGCAAAAAAATCAATACCTGTCCACTATTTTTTCTTATTCAATATTCCATTTAACTCAAAAGTATGTCAGAATACTGAAGTAAAGTCAGACGCAACTTCCAAAAGTATCCACCTTATTTTGCAATGTGGAAGTAAGCTCTTTTCTGTGGATGTGCCGATTCCAGTGGCGGCCTTAAGCATCTGGGGGCCCGTTTCAATAACTAATATGGGGCCCTACCCACATAAAACAAACATAATAGAGCATAAAAAGCAAGGATTCCTGTTGGTTTGTATCAATGGTATATTATTTTATTACGTGCACTTTCAGCTTCATGAACAGGCAGCTCAACATAGAAATAATCCATCCTTATATATAATTATACAGCGTTTTACGTTGGAATAAGCCTCGCCCTTTCACGCAGGGTAACGTTAACTTCACTTTTGGTAGACTGAAGCTTTTCTTTTGTTGTCCGATATCTTTCGTTTTTCAGCACCACTGGCATATGTACGTTTCATTTCCTCTTAAAATTCTTTTCCTGCTCAAAATAAGATTTTACTCTAACGGCAAAAAAGTCAAAGCTATAAAAACTAACGATGTTACACTTCAGATCCAAGCCGTTCGCAGGGGTGGTATACGTCGCCATGGTAACCGCGAGTTCGACCAATCAGAGACATCAGTGTTTTGCTTAGAATTGTGGGTAGTGTAGTATTTCTCCAGAAGATCGCAAATAACAAGGTTGATTTCATACCTTGTGGCTTTTATAGGAGCAGAAACTTTCGTTTCACAACCTCGTAGTCAATCTATCTTGAATGGTTTAGACATTATGGCTGAAAATCAATATCCTACGGAGAAAATGAATGGGATTTTGCTGGTCTGTGGAGATGTGGGGGCCCCCTTGGAGGGCGGGGCCTGTTTCAATTGAAACGGGTGAAACATAGGTAAGGCCGCCCCTGGCCGATTCATTAGCCGCTATAAATAGAAGAATGACAGTGCAGTAAACAGTAAAACAATTTGCACTACAGACCAGTGTGTTTAAAGCTATGACAAAACATTCAAATAATATGGTAAGAATTACCAGTTTGCAATATCAAGCTGTTTTGTACAGCTAAAAATAACTGGAAGCGGATGACACTGGAAGCCAGACACATTCAAATTACAAATGAAAATTGAAACCGGTAAATGAAAAACCCGCCCTTACGTGAAAAACAAGGTGGATAACGTTACTTCGGTTTGTACATGTACGCTAGGGTATGAGTACAGTGCTCGTGAAGTCAATTTCATTATTGGCATAATACGCACATGTTTGTGCACAGACAGATATGCATACTCGGTTTGCTAAGCTTACAGCCTCGCACAAGCGGCCTGAATTTTTTTTGCTCTAGTTAGTTTGTCCACAAGATGGCAACACCGCCCCTGCCCATTGCTTCACATGGAAAATAAAGAAACGATCTAAACAACAAACTACAGGAGACGACAACAATAGATGCCCGTGTTGACAAGCGCATGGGTGAGGGGGTTACGAGATACACACAGCTCTAGTTTAAACGACTACGAAGGCTTTTTTATCGCTCATAATTTTCTGGAGAGAAATAGCACAGACAATGGACTATTGGAGGCACACTATCAAACGGAGAATACTGCTATGCATTTGGCTGTACACATATGTTGGTGTTTGCGTCAAACTGATGTATACTTGAAGTTTAACATGGAAAAGTTTTTATCGCTTGTTGCTTTGTGTTGTGCCTGTCTAAAAACTCAAATTCCCTTAAGTCTCTGTAGCAGCACATTAACCTGCAATCACTCACCGCTTGAAGCTTCTTCTTGGCTGCCTTGGCCAGTTCAGAGAGGTCCAGGCTACGCAAAGACAAAGACAGACACAGAAGTAAAAGGATGCTGGAGTCATGCGAACAGAGAAAGATGAGGAGAGAGGAAAGGAGAGGGGTGGGAATGAGGAGCTGGATGAATGGATGAAGTGTGGGGACGGGACATGGGCAGCCCAAAAAGATGAGGAGATGTATTTAGGTTTTTGAATGAGGTCATGATAATGACTAATTTTCAAATCTACTGTTTGCTATTATTTCCATAACTTTTATTCTATTAACATTAACCAGAACGTAATTATTGCATTACCCTTAAGCAAGAATGACTACATTACCTACAACAGCCTAAACCAGTGGGGTTTTTTTTGTTTTGTTTTTAACTAAAACCATTGTTTAGTTGTTTGTCTATTGGTTAACCTTATAGCCTGTGTGGCTAAGGTGAATTTTTGTTTTTCTGAGGTGGAGGACTGCATTATAACATGCACTAAACATTGTGGACAATAAGACAAGGAGGATGTATTTAGGTAACAATGGTACATTTTGATTTCATTTTGACTTTAAATGTGTAAATAACCTCATCCCTTCAGACACCGCCACATCCAGATGAAGGTCATGTGAGAAAGAAAGAGAGCAGGGTTTATGGAGAGGGGGATGAGAAGAGAGAGAAAGAGATACCTCTGCGTCGGGCACTTAGGGCGAGCTCTGCCTCCAAAAGCGCAGCAAGATGGAGAGAACAGAGAACGAGTGAGCGAGACCGAAAAGTGAGCAGAAAACAGACAGAGAGAGAGAGAGAGAAAGAAAAGGGATAGACCCCATATCAACACTACTTCTGGACAGGTCAGTAAAGTTCTTTCAGCTGTGGTGCATTTGAGGTGTCAGCCCTACAGAGGTTGACGACACACTCTCTGCCCTAATGATTGACCGTGTGGCGCAACCTGCTGGCCAGCACACTCAAATACACCTGCTGCCAACTGATCCTAGTACACTTTATCTACCCTGTATGGGCAGTGCTATGGAAAAGACTTCAGGGAGGATATCATGCATAATGACAGGTAATAAATAAAACTGCACTGAGTAACTGTTTCAATATTTATACGCAGTATTATTTCTATTTTGAATCAGACACACAACCTCACACAAACAATGTACCTGTCTGCCATCTGAGGGATAATATAATGACCGTTCTTGTGATCTGCAAAAACACAGACAAAAGAAAAACATGAAGTATTCAATTTCATTTGGGAGGACAGATTGTCTGATTCACACCCCACACACGCAAGCAGGACATATTTATTTCATTGGCCAAATTTACAGATTACAGTATTCACGCTGTATGTGTAAGCAAACGATAGAAGCAAAATTTCATCGCTGAGCCTATTTTTGTGTGGAAAGCACACTGAACTCAGCAGAAAACATGTTAAAAATGCACTATAAACCTTTTTATCAACACTTGCAATTTAGATTTCTATGAAGCAACAAAAAAATTATTAAAGGAAATATTGAATACTGTAAAAATGGTTATTGGTTGTAATATTCTAAGCTCACCTGGGCGACGGCCACACAGGTAAAAGGCCAGTCTGTCTGTGAGCTCATACTGACACTCCACCAAGCGCTCGGCGAGCTCCACGTGACCTGCTTGCCTGCAAGAACACAGTCACATCACAAACCCAAGACTCTAGATCACTATAAACCTATAATAACAAGAACAATAAATATAATATATATATATATATATATATATATATATATATATATATATATATATATATATATATATATATATATATATATATATATATATATATATATAAATATAAATACCGCAACTGTTTAAATGTTTGAGGTAAGTAAGATTTTCTTTTTGAAAGAAATCAATACTATTTTTCCAACAAGGATGTTTGAGTGACAGTAAAGACATTTATAATATTAGAAAAGATTTCCATTTAAAATAAATGGAGTTCTTTTGAACTTTCTGTTCATCGAAGAATCATGTCAAATCTATCACAGTTTTCACAAAAATATCAAGCAACTGTTTGTAACAGTAATAAAAAAAAGTTTTTTGAGCACCCAATTCGCATATTAGAATAATTTCTGGAGGATCATGTGACACTGAAGACTGAAGTAATGATGTTGAAAATTCAGCTTTGTATATTAATATATTGTATGTATATTCAGCTAAATATATTAAAATAGAATAATAATAACAATACTTTTAAATTGTAATAATATTTCACAATATTACTACTTTACTGTATTTCTGATCAAATAAAGGCAGACTTGGTGAGCATAAAACAGACTTCTTTCCAAAAACATCAGACAGATCATGGATGAGGAGCTAGTGACCCCTGTGTTTTGTGTCTACCGGGCATAGTCTATAGGTGTCCGGCCGTTGATATCTGGAGCTCCTGGATCCGCCCCGTACACCACCAGCAGCTCGGCCTGCAGAACCTGCCCCGCTTTGGCTGCCACATGCAAAGGGGTCGTGCCCTTTTCCTATGGAGAGAACATCAGAAGTTTGACCACCACAGATTACAAGCTCTGTTCACTCTGCTGTTTTCAAATACAAGTCATGAAATCTAATCCTTTCTTTTCAGACAATGTAGTAAATATCTGATGTATCTACATTGTTTGCCATAGTAATAACTTTAGAGAAAAGAAAGGACAGAAACCTTTAAATATTTTGGTTTGGAAAGTATTTATGCATTGGATCCGATTTTTAAAAATCAAAATGTATAAACAGTTACAGGATACAATGAACAATAAGGTTCATAGTTTGACACAGAAACAGATTCTCTGTTCCCATACTGAACAACACAAAATTGATATCTAACAATCTAGAAATCATAAGATCTGTGGAGAGAACTGTGTGAGATGGCAGATCTTACCGGGTGAAAGAAGTTGGCTTGTGCCCCCAGTGACAGCAGCCGTAAACACGTCTCCAGACTTCCTGTCCGCACACTTGAGTGCAGTTGCTGCAGGCAACAACAAGAGAATAAGTGCGTGTGTGAGAGAGAAAAACAAAGGGAGCAAGCAGATCTCCTGCGTATCCTCTCATTAGGGACGTTCAATAGCACTGAGGAAGGCACGTTTTTTCACTAGCGGGGTGTCATTTTAAGGGCCCTCCTGCAAGGGGGCACAGACAGAGGGGAGCAGAGAGAGGCCGAGGAGGAAAGATTGAATGAGAGCGAGAGGGAAGAGACTGAGATAAAGAGTCCAAGGTGATGTCTTGGGGCGGTCTCACCTTGCTGAGGTCCTTCGTAGTGACCCCATCATCATCACGGCAGGGCAGCTTGTGGACAAAGGCTAACATCTGATACTTGGCGCGAATGAACTCTGACTTGGTGGGGCTGTGTAGTGAAAGATACAAACATAGATCAAATAAATCAATTTCAAAGTCAATGAATCAATCAATATATGGGACACATGGTCCTGCTTACATAGATGCAGCAAGGCTGTTTATTTTAAAAATGGTTCCTTCTCTGATGTAATTGACTCAAATCAAACCATACAAATCATCAATTAAAGATCTGGAAAACCAGATCTTATCTTAATATTAAAAGCTTGGTCTTTCCCCATTCAAATGAATAGAAGCTGAAATTGTTAACAGTACTTGTCTGCTGTTTGTAACAAATATGGTGAAAACATATTATATATACATATTATATATATATATATATATATATATATATATATATATATATATATATATATATATATATATATATATATATATATATTACACACACACATATATATATATATATATATATATATATATATATATATATATATATATATATATATATATATATATATATATATATATATATATATATATATATATATTATGGAATCAAAATTATTGTAATATTTTCATTAAAGTGATGCGTGAAAGATAGATTTTTAGGAATGTAGATTTTCTCAATGCACTCGCTAGTGGCAGGTGTGGCAAAAAGGTAATTTTGGACCCAGATTCATGGATCCATGTCTCTGCTTGATTGCATTTAAATACCTAAACCTTTATTATTAATATTAAATCGAATTATGTACTTTTGCTTTATTATTAGAGCTGCGATGAAGATGGTGCAGAAAATGATTGAAAACAGATGTGCCTGAACTTTCGTCACCTGTATGAGTGTATGTGCGTGAATAAGACTGGGCTAACCACTGCACCACTGCTCTGACAAATTACTCTTTAATTACTCTGTATTTTACTTTTAAAATCTCCTCTCATTTATTCTGAGTGAGCAGATTTGCTAGTCTGGTCTCAGTGGTATGCTATTACATTGAGCTCCAGGAGAACAATTATATACTGCACGGACCAATAAAACAAAAATTACACCCCCAGTCTTCTGTTTTTATTACATTCTGTTATATAATGCATGAATGGTTGATGAGATGGCTTACTGGACTTTATCTTGTGGGTTTGGTTTCCTGCGCCCACTCTGAACTTGTGCTGGATCCAGCAGGGAGTGTTCCCAGATCGAGTTAGCGCCGTTACTGGCCAAGGTCTGCACCATCTGAGACACATGCACGCATTTGTTAGGCTACGATCTGGCAGAAATACGTGTGTGCGAGAGGCTCTTTAGTTACCTGCAGTAAGGAAGGAGGCCAGCCGCTGTGTCGCAGGTGTTTGACGATGGAAATGTGTCGGCCCAGGCTCCGGTGCACAGAACAGCATTCATCACAAATAAGAACCCCTCGGTTTATACTGCTCCAGCCCGGGTCTGAACACACATGATAGAGTCAAGTACATTTCATCGAGAGAATGAGCAAAAGACAACATCAATCGAGGGCTGACTTTTCTAAAAAAAGCTAAAAAGGCACATGAAGGCAGGACGTAGAAAGACTTACTCGTTTTGCTTAGACCGATCACAGAAACAACAGCATTTTTATATTCCTGGGTCTTCTCCCTACATCTTTTGTACCTTATTTTGGTCTTTCTTTTTGGTGCTATATTGAACACTGTTGTCATTGATTCTGCTGATAAAGAAAATGTCACCAAAGTCTAGTTAGGTAACACAGATGAGGTTGTGGAAATTGTGAGAATGATTTTTGTTAGAATTATAAACAAATGAAATCATTTGGCCAGCAAAGGTGCATTCATGAATTTATAGCTCATAGTCATGTTACATTATTTAAAGTTGTATAATTTCCAGCTTTTATTGCAAATTAAAAACGCAAATATGTGAAAACAATGTTTAATGAAATTATATAGATATTTTTCTAATGCTGCAAAAATGAAATAATAATTTTATCATTTTTAGTGGGGCAGGTGAAAATAAATAGACATCTGAGGTAATGGCATAAAAAAGCTTTATTGTTGGGCCATGCAGTCCACACCATACTGCCCTGCTCTGAATGAGTTTATCTGAGGCAAAGGGCTCTCCTCATATGAGGCAGGGTATGAGCGTAGTCAGGACTCAGGACTGATCAAGTGTGACAGAAGTGTGCCTCTGACTAACACAGGCCCCCAGAATCTGGCTAAAATTAAACCAGCACCCACAATGCTTCAAGCACATAATCTCATCCACAGAATCTCAATAAGCAGGGGATTGATATGATTAGAATGAGAGATTATTTTGCACAAATGTAAACAGTGTCATAACATGATTATTGATTTTCCGGATGAATGTAAACACAATATGACATCTAAAAATGGAAGATATTAATACTGATATGTAGGAAGCAGGTTTTTAAAAAAATTTTTTTTTACTGTTTTAAAAGGCCTGTTCACGCCAAGGACGATAACTATATGATAAAGATATAGTTTTAAAAATCTTTCTAAATTTAAAAGAATAGCAGAGTTCACACCACAACTATAACGATAACGGCACAGGGGAAAGATATCATTGGAATCCCTTTAAAAAAAAAAAAAAATTCCAGCTGATGAATAATAAAAACATTGACATCCAAACAGAATCCATCCTGTCATCTTTAAAGGGTTAAAGAGCTTGAGGCAGATGACGCAACTTATAATAAACAGAATGTTACCATGCGTTGGTGAGGACACTAATATAGTTATAGTTCTTGATGTGAACGGGCCCTAAAAGTATTAATTTCTTTAAAAAATAAAAAATCCTGACCCCCAAACTTTTGAATGGTAGGGTATAGGCTGTACAATTAAAATATGGAAAATAAAACAAACCAAATCATTATAATAAGTGTTAATTTAACTCTCACATTCACTCAATTCACAAAGAAATATACATTTATACGATCATACGATCATTTTTTCTTTTAAAGTAATAGGAGGCATTCAATGTAAATAAAGAAGCCTGAATTAATGTCAATTAAAAGGGCTGCTTGTTTCCTTACTTTAGGAGAAGAGAAGGCTTATTTTAATCCACCAAATATTCATATACAGCCAAAAGTTTAAATCTTGTATGTGGTGAAGAACTTAAGATTTATTGGGTTAGTTGAAAATAATATGGTGTTATTAAATCCCCTTTACTGTCTAAAGATGGGCAGACATCAGTGATAGAGCTGAGCACCTGCATGTGGGAAAATCAAAGATGACGCCATACTTCTTAACTAACATGCTCATCCTTCCTATAAGTGCTTGAAACCATTAACAGGAACATCTTTATTCCCCCCCTTAACCCCGCCATCTCAAACGTGACTTTCTCTCTGCATCTAATGAAATTTTACATACACACATACGCACACAGACTCAATGCACACGGCGCCATTCAGTCCTGAGTGGCCATGCAATTGACAATCTTCCACACATTCATTCATTCTCCTAACACATCAGACAGAATCCATCTGTCTGTCTGCCCACCACCCCTCCTCCTCCTCTCTCAGTCATCAGTTCCTCACCTTCCGACACACTCACCATTAGCTACTTTCCTACATGTCAAACACGAAAATGACAAGCTCAATCAGCACCGCACGACAGGCCAACGCAAGGGCAAGGATGCAAAAAGCCACACACAAGCACTCAGATGTGGAGTGGTAAGCAAGGGGCATTTGTGACAGTGTTTGAGGCCGACCTTAGAGCATGACTGCAGGTGGCTGAGGTGGTGAAACAGAACTTTAACTGTCAAAAACAAGACACACTCCCGCATACACGTACATTCCTGGAGAGAGAGCAGCTGTGGATGAGGGAGCAGCTGTCATGCCCCCCGTACCACACCCCTTGGTCCGTTGATTGGTGATTTAAGCAATTTTGAGCGTGGGATGGTTGTATGTGCCAGACGGGCCGGTCTGAGTATTTCACAATCTGCTCAGTTACTGGGATTTTCACGCACAACCATTTCTAGGGTTTACAAAGAATGGTGTGAAAAGGGAAAAACATCCAGTATGCGGCAGTCCTGTGGGCGAAAATGCCTTGTTGATGAGGCATTAGGCTAGATAGAGGTCAGAGGAGAATGGGACGACTGATTCAAGCTGATAGAAGAGCAACTTTGACTGAATTAACCACTCGTCACAACCGAGGTATGCAGCAAAGCATTTGCGAAGCCACAACACGCACAACCTTGAGGCGGATGGGCTACAACAGCAGAAGACCCCACCGGGTACCACTCATCTCCACTACAAATAGGAAAAAGAGGCTACAATTTGCAATAGCTCACCAAAATTGGACAGTTGAAGACTGGAAAAATGTTGCCCGGTCTGATGAGTCTCGATTTCTGTTGAGACATTCAGATGGTAGAGTCAGAATTTGGCGTAAACAGAATGAGAACATGGATCCATCATGCCTTCACTGTGCAGGCTGGTGTTGGTGTAATGGTGTGGGGGATGTTTTCTTGGCACACTTTAGGCCCCTTAGTGCCAATTGGGCATCGTTTAAATGCCACGGCCTACCTGAGCATTGTTTCTGACCATGTCCATCCCTTTATGGCCACCATGTACCCATCCTCTGATGGCTACTTCCAGCAGGATAATGCACCATGTCACAAAGCTCGAATCATTTCAAATTGGTTTCTTGAACATGACAATGAGTTCACTGTACTAAAATGGCCCCCACAGTCACCAGATCTCAACCCAATAGAGCATCTTTGGGATGTGGTGGAACGGGAGCTTCGTGCCCTGGATGTGCATCCCACAAATCTCCATCAACTGCAAGATGCTATCCAATCAATATGGGCCAACATTTCTAAAGAATGCTTTCAGCACCTTGTTGAATCAATGCCACGTAGAATTAAGGCAGTTCTGAAGGTGAAAGGGGGTCAAACACAGTATTAGTATGGTGTTCCTAATAATCCTTTAGGTGAGTGTATGTTGCAACCTTGATCAGTGGAAAACCTATGGTTTTGCCACTGCTATACAGAAATAAAGTACCTTAAACCAGCATAAGCTTGTTTGAGGTTTTTAGCTGGTGTCCAAACCTGGTCATATTGGTCTGTTGGCTGGTTTTAGAGGGTTTTTGGGCACTTTTCAGCTGGTCATGCTGAGAGACCAGCTTAAAGACCAAGTACGCAACAGCTTAGGCAGACTCACTGGGAGACCAGCTTAAACCTGCTAAGACCAGTAAACCAGTTTTGGCTGGTTTAAGCATTTTTTATGCTTTTTAGAATAATAAACGATATACAGCAGCACACAGAAATATTTCTGTTGGAAAAAAGAATTACATATTATTTAAATTAAGTAAATCATACGTCTAATAATCAAATAATTCCATTTAGATACTTTGAAACAGTATAACAAAACAAATGACTAAACATACAGGAAATGTGTAACTAATCAATATCTACCCACAAAACAGTTATCTAGAAGCAAAGTTGTGTACAAACACAAGCAAATACTGACCCGCGTCAGAGTTTGATGTGTCCTGTCAACCTGCTAACGCTACGATAGTTGTCTTACTAGCCTCAACCCAAGTTCAGATTAACTAGATTCGAAAACAGTACCGGACAAACTGAACTATTCTGGTAACCATAATGCATTTAACGTTTGTAAAAGCAGGAATGTGTTTTACTCAAATACTGGCAAGGAAGTCATACAAGAGTCCGTAGGCTACTTAGCAACCGAGCCTAACTACTATCAGTTAGCATTGCTCGCTACAGAACCCGTTTTCGTGCTCAATATTAACTAAAACTCACTTTTAATCAACATAATTAGCTGTCACTACAATATGTGCATATACAAGGGTTGGCCTATAGTATAAATCTGCTGCTTTTAATTGACAGCAGCCCGCAGCCTTCTCAACTGGCTTAGGATGAGTGCTAACAAGCAAAGGATAAAACTTTAGCCACGGAAGCAGGGTAACTGCAGTTAGAAGCTCAAATTTATAGCCATAAAAGTTGTAAATATGTGAAATGATCTAATTTATGGACAATTGTTCTGTCGCATTATAAACCGTAGATACACGCAGTAGTAAATTTAGAGTGGTTTTAACGGAGGGAGCAGATATGTTGGGCCGCAGTATCGTCCTTAATATTCGGCCACTTTCCTGACGCGCTTAACCGAGTATCCCTGCGCATATGTGGGCTTGCTGTTCGCCCGCTTGCCGCCGCGCTCGACCGAGTTCAGGACAGCCTAGCTCACAACAACGCCTCGATCCATAAATCTCAGCCTTACCTGGTGCACTGCAGTCGGCGCACACCTCGGTTCTTTGGACTTTCCTGGACATCGCTGAAACCAAATCTACCGCTTCCAAAGATTTTAGTCCAATACTTAATATATTTGGCTTGCTGTCCCCCCAGGAGCTTCGTCTGCGATTTTAATGCCGCCCTGAATGTCCGGAAGCCGGCGACGAGCTCTCCAGTGCTCCCGGTCCTCACCCTTCTCTCTCCTTCCTTTTTTCTGCGGTGTCTTCTGGCTTAACGCTGCAAGGATTTAACAATTCCTCTGAATGAATCAAATTTTTCAGAAGCCCCCTTACGTTATCAGATTATTTAATTTTGGGCGTCCCCACTAATGTTTTTCCCCCGACCATTATCCAAGCCCCGTCTCTGTCTCGGGCAAAAGGGGGTGGGAATAAGAAAAGTATGGATACAGTACACGGTTTATTTACATCCACTGCCCTATACACTTGACTTCTGCACGGCGGGCTGCATACTCTCCCTCTCTCTCTGACGTCTGTCTCTCGCTCTCTCGCTTTCTTTCTCTTCCCCCATCGTCGTTATTGCACAGGCGGGGGCAGACCGAGCAGAGGGACCATGCAGTGTAGATGAATTTTACATAACTTTATTTGCATACCTACAATCCCCGAATTAATAAACTTGAAGTAACATAAGTAATTAAATAAAATATACCAGATTTATTCAGTAAGTTGGATATGGTCAAAAAAATAACACTACCCTACACAGGGGTTAACATATTTTAATACTCCACATTCTATTCTATTCTATTCTATTGAGCCATCAAAATATATGTCGGCCTACTTTACTTGTATTTATTTATTTCTGGATGGGCCATTGAAATAAACTATGTTTTTTTCTGTAAGTGTGTGAATAATGTGTTTTATTGTCACATAACTACAGAAACAATAAAAAAAAATGCAATGAAAAATTGCACAGTGGCTCAATAAAAAAACAATATAAATCTGCAAGCAATAAAGTATAAAATAGCCTATTTACTAAAGCAATTGGGGGCAAAAAAGTAAACCACGGCTATGCATATATCTTTTTGATTTGACTTTGTTTCATGTCATATTTTAACGTTACCTTGACTTCATTTGGAATTTTATTGGCTAATATGAATCCATAGTTGCGTTGGGGTTTCCTCTGCAGCAACACATGTGACCACTGACATGTTTATGTATTGTGATCATGTTTTATGTGAGAAAGCAAATTAATAATATTATTCAATAAACTTGAATATTTGGTCATTTTGCAGTTTTAGCTATATGGCTAATGTCTAGTCCTCTGGTTTAGATGGCTGGATGATATAGCCTAGATCAAGGTATACGTTTAATATCAATAGATATGAATAATAGCATAATAGAAAATAACTATTTTATTTTTTATTTTAAGTAGGCCTATAGAAATATTAAAATCAAAGTTGAACAAAACTCAATTTGATTCTATGGCAGTCATCATGGGACATATGACAGAATAATTAAAAACAGATTATTAAAACATTTGACAGAAAATTAAAACAGGTTAAAACATGAAAACATGATAAAATCAGCACAATAGTTATATTAGCCTATGTTCCATTCTGTATAGAATATAATTCTAATCTAGAATTGAATTTAGGTTCTGATTCTGTTAATAAATTATATTGCATGATATATTTATTAAGAAATACAGTATTTAAACAGATGGCAGCATGAGATGTTCTCTATATCCTCTCCCATGGCGCAGTGAGCAGCATCAGCATGTATGACAGAATCACACACTTAAGTTCAATGGCTCATGGCTCAGACTGGCTCGAGAGCCCTGCCTCAGCCTCCGCGAGCGAGCGTGTGTGTGCGCGCGCGCGTTTGAGCGAGAGAGGATAGGGAGAAGAAACATACTAGGAGGAGTGGAGAACACAGCGGAGACGGAGAGCATTATTACACACGCGTTAGCTTTAAATTGCCTTTCAACATAGAGACATTGAGTGCCAAGCTACTATGCAAAAAGGGATGCTGGATACGAAAAGGGAGAGAAATGCCCTTATCGGTCGTCTCAGCAATAATAATATAGCACGCGCCCTTTACAAAAGTAACTGATATCGTACAAAAGCAGGGAAACGGAACGGGAGAGAGAGCAGCAGCGAACTATGCACTGAGAATGATTTCTGCCAGAAAAACTCCGGAGAAGAGTCGCTACCTCCTGCATCATCTGGTGTGGCATAACAAACACCGGCAGCTGGAGAAAGAGCTCTCAGCGCGCGAGCAGGTAAGATGCGTTCGTATCCGCGTTCCTGTATCGCGGCGGATGATGCTGTGAGGAACGGGCCGTGCGTTTGATTGGGAAACTGATTCTGGTACTTCATTCGGCTTGTAATATGTGATGCAAGGGCGAAAAAGTGATTTTTCTTTGTTTTCTGGTTCATTAGTTACATATCCATTTATATAGGCTAAGTGGTTTGCTGATATGCCAACTACAAACAGAAATGAATGTCAAAAACCTCACACCCTGGCTGTGTCTTCAAACCTATTGAGTTGCCTAGATAGACCGCATTTTTGGGCGTATTGTAATGTTCGAACGCGTACAAATGCTGTCTGGAGCTCACTAGTTTCGACACAGTCCCTATTCTCCAAACCTTCTCATGTTACGCGTCTGTCCATTTAATGTGGAAACGTGATCAGAAATGCAGTTGAATTGTATTTCGATCTGAGATGCTTTAAACACAGAGAGGCTGCACAATAAAGTGTCATTGCATACAAAGGCTGTGGATGAATAATGCAGATCGGCACTCACAGTTCCTGAGGATAGGCTAGATAGTGTGTCGGGAGAGGGTGTGCTTTATGATCAACCATCTTCAGAAGAGTTAAATAAGCATGACATGTAAATTCACCCTATGTATTTTCTAAATGCATGTTATTGATCTTGTGAATGATTCATCCACGCATGTTTATTTTTACAGTTGTTTTGACCTCTTAAAGGGTTAGTTCACCCAAAAATGAAAATTAAGTCATTAATTACTCACCCCCATGCTGTACCAACCCTGTAAGGCCTTCGTTCGTCTTCGGAACACAAATAAAGATATTTTTGATTAAATGTGACAGCTGGATCACTCCTCCATAGGCTGCCTAAGAAAATGAATCCTGACGGCCCAGAAAGTCAATGAAGAAAATGTTTAAATATTCCATGTCACAACAGTGGCTCAACTATAAGTTTATCAAGCGACGAGAATACTTTTTGTGCGAAAAAACAAACAAAAATAACGACTTTATTCGACTATTCCTTTTCTTCCTTGTAGGCCTGAAACGAGACTTCAAGAGATTTCCACGACGCGCACGCACGAGAACTTAACTGAAGTAGTTGAAGGAGATCGCAATTCTCGCGCATGCGTCGTGGAAATCTCTTGAAGATTTTCTTCATTGACTTTCTGGGCCGTCAGGTTTCAATCCCTTAGGCAGCCTATGGAGGAGTGATCCAGCTGTCACATTTAATCAAAAATATCTTCATTTGTGTTCCGAAGACGAACGAAGGTCTTACGGGGTTGGTACAGGATGGGGGTGAGTAATTAATGACTTAATTTTCATTTTTGGGTGAACTAACCCTTTAATATTTAATCAGAATGTCATAACTTTCAGTCAAATGACAGACTTCTCTCTGCTTGACTTCTCCAATCATTTAGTCTGCCTATCCGCCTCTTCCAGTAGACTGCAAGCTCGCATTTAGATCTGCCTTCATCCAATCAACAACCGTTCGATTGAACCAAGTTCCTGTAGATGATCCATTTATGTATACATTACAATACGGAGGAAAAGATCTGGCGCTTCTTCAGTTACATCACAACTTTAATGTAACATTAATCCACTTATTTATAGGCCATAAATCGGTGTGGCATTCATCTTTAATCTATTCGAGAGAGAAAAAAATACAAATAGATCAATAGACAATGGTAAAACTGCAAAATAGGTGAACAAAGAAACTAAATCTATTAAAACATTGCTATTTAAATGATGTTTTATTTTAACAAGGTTCGGGAGGAGCAGGTGCAGATAATTACCCCAATCAGCACAAGTGGAGATCAATCAGTAATCAACTCAGGACAAGATAAATAACAGCAGAACCCACCTTTGTTCCTCGACAGTTTATTAGCATCCCACCTCTACCTCATCTCCTCACTTTTAGTTCCATCTATAGTTCCATCTACTCTTACCAACGGGGGGAGTACTGAAATTATGGGTTCGAGCAAAAATTCCGAGCTCGGAGCCCTCCACCCGGACAGCACGCCAAGTACGCATAACCTTTACCATAATAATTATATGTAGATGTGAACTCGTGAAATTTATTCCAGTTGAAATATAAAATAAAATATTTAATATTATACAATAGACTCATTAAATAATACTTAATTTGTTGGGGTAACATGTCAAGCTACTCCTATTATAAAGTTAAAGAGCCACATTAGAATGCATTGGAAGAGGCCAATGAAAATCAGAATGCATTTTTCTGTAACAAACAGAAGTTTATAAGAATAATAATTGAGATTGCAGAGCTGATTGTCCACTTCAGGTTGTATCAAGGCATGTAGATGAAGGTTCCAAAAGTTTTCACAGAGATTCCATGGAAGAAACTTTCAGTCAGCAATTTTAATAATCTAAAGAAACTTTTTCCACCATAAACAAAAAAAAATGTTAAATGTTGAATGTTAAAGGTTCTTCATGCATAGATGCCAATAAAAAAAACCTTTATTTTTAAGAGTGTGTATATGCTCTTCATCAGACTTTTACTATTCTGGTTTAACTCTCTGTCTAATGAGTAAATAACTATAACTCATTTGAGCAAAGTCATCCATCTCAGTTACAGCAGCCATTCACAATTTCATCTTTCCAAACCCCAAACAAACTGTAACTCACTCCAATACCAGCCATCTTGTTCCTGTACTGGTTTTTATGACTCAGGCTGACGGTAATAATTCAGACCCCTAACCCTCTTCATGATCACTGCGATATAAAGCACTTCCAGTTTAGTTGATTTACAGCCCACTGACAGCATAATCTAGCCACGTTTGGCATGGTAGGGTCAAACCGAGTCCCTCCAGGGACAGCACGAGGCGCGAAGGGAGCTCAATGCTGTCTCGATTGTTCCTCTCCAATGAATGAGGCACGTAGCCACCCTGACAAGGGGAAAAGTTGCTGCACCAGCACACAGGATTATGGGCTAGATGTTAGGTGTCAGTGAAAGAACAAAGAGGGGAAACAAGCTAGGACGGAGGAGAGTGAAAGGACGTGAATAGCAAAGAGATCAGGTGGTGGAGGAGGAAAAAGAAGTTACCAAGGGGAAAAGAAGCTCAATTTGCAGTATGCTTTGACGGTGCTATAAAACAGTCACGAGGGAGGAAGTGGACAGATGACAGCTTGAGAGCGGCAGGAAATTGAGAAAGAGTGAATGGAGAATGGATAGAGTGGGTGATTGAATGAGGAAACCTGAGAGAAGAGCACTGCCGGCTGATGTATTTACAGAGCCTAGTCCAAAAATCAGAGAAATTGCATAGTGTTATATTCTTCTGAGTGAAGTCAGCAGTGCCTAAGCAAATACGCAACAACACAGGGCCCTCAGCACATTTGCCACTCTCCACACATCTGTTCAGTTTTCTCGTTTGATAAACTACCTCTCTTCTTCAACCCTCGGCTCTCCTGCACTCCAGCCGTAACTCAACACTAATTGCTACAGAGCGTTGTCTCAGGGGATGAGTGTTGGGCGGTGGGGAGGGGGTTGCTGTGATTTGGTTAACTTATGAGAAGCTTTGGTAACACTTAAGAATGCTGTTCTGTCATTTATGAATAACCATGCAGGAACAAATGTGAAACGCAATATTAACATTCTAGTAGGTGTAATTTGAGGGTGCGGGACAGATGTCCCCACTTTTTGTCAGAGACTATACTGGGCCCACCACTTTTAGTGGCACGGATACCTAATACAAATGAAAATCTCCAGTTGACTAGCAGAATATTCAATTCGTTCATTTGTTAAATAAGAGGCGATCTGGTGTTTTTGAAATCATACTGAGTGTTCGTTGCCGCTGTTATCAGGCTCGTGCACAGTCTTCAAACAGATGTGCGATTCAATCTATCGCTTAAGTAAATTTAGCGTTTTATACAATGCAGATTGTTTCAAAGCAGCTTTACACCTTAACACCATTGTGGAAACTCTCTGTTTGCTCCAGTTAAATCACAGAACAAAATGCACACAAACATGTCCCTGAAAAACGTGTCCTGAATTAAAAAACTATACAAGGGCAGATTAGAACCCAGACATGCTTAACAAAAGTTTTACCTCCAGACCATGAATGCACACCAACAGTTAAAGCAGATTTATGTATCTTACAATATATAGTTGATTTTAAGGATGAAACTATCACGTTAAACATGACTTGTCAATGTACAATTGAAAGTGAACATGAATTATTGTACATATCAAATCTGATATAGCATTGTATTAGCAATAACAAATTAGTAAGTAGTAGAGTTAATTCACTATTATCTAATCAGTATCTACTTTTTATCACCTCCCAGATGACTACAAAGAACTATATACGTGCTCATATTTAATGAGAGTAATGCTCAATGTATAATAAATTCTAAAATAAAGGTTATAGTTATATAGTAATTACTCAAGTCCTTCAAAATAAATTGCCTTTTACTTGGATCAGTATTCTAAAGTGAAAAGCATAATAACTCCCCTTTAATAAGTCATAGCTTTTGAGGTTTTTGTAAGGTTTTAGTCATGACTTAAGTATTACCAAATCCTTCTAAAGGAATTACTGGCCATTTGGATAAGTATTCTAAAGTGAAGATCATGGTAACCCACAAGTAATGACTCAACTATTGCTACATCCTTCAAAAGCAATTACTTTCCAAAACATTACAAAAACCTCAAAAGTTTACAATGACTTTTATTGCCATTAATAGAGAGTTGTCACTTTTTCCTTTAAAATACTGTTCCAAATAATTATTAATTCCTTTTGAAGGATTTGGTAATACTTGAGTTGGATTGTACATTATGCATTATTTACATTAATTATGAACATGTAGTTCTTAGTAGTCCTCTAGGTGAAAAAAATAGTAGTTACTGATTAGATAATAGTGAATTACCTTTTCACTATTCACTAATTTTTATGTTTGTAGGCGTAACTGTGCTGGATTTGTCTGCTAGAGAATACTACAAGGCTCTATCATCAGCACTACTCATATCTGTGATTTACATATTATGTTAATTTTTCCAGTAAACATTCCCCTATTCTAATTTGGATATGCAAACATAACCTCAAATGAAAATGAGAAATGTTGCCTTTGCAACTAACTGAACTAAAATAAATTGAAGTACTAAAAGGATGTTTAAAAAACGATAAAAAAATACTATAGAAATTACAAAAGAAAAATGACTAAAACTTAAATTAAATTAAAATATAAAACCAAAAGCGGTAACACTTTTTAACTGCGCGCAATTAATCAGTTAAGCATTAGTTAACAGTTAATTCATCATTTATAAAGCATTAATATACATTAATAAGCAGTTTATAAATACAGCTATAAATGCTTTATTCTTGATTTAAAAGCATATCGATAATGTGTTTAATAATTGTATTTTCATACTTTATTAATGATCAATTTATCATTTCTAAATGAATAGCATTATTTACAAACCAGTTATTTAGGAGTTGTCAGTGGTTCATAAGATCACTTATAAAGTGTAACTGATTAATATACTATTTAAATGTACATTCATACATCTTATTATTCAGACATGTAATAGTTACTTAGTGTGTTAATAAATGCTTTATTAACATGTATTTCTACTGTAATTCAGGGTTTTGCGGTTATAAAGCATTTAGTAGTGGTCAGTTAACTATTTTTGTGAGCTCATCTAAAGTGAGGACTATGCCTTGTAAAGCATTTACAAAGGAGATTTAAAGGCTCAGTTGAATATTTATGTGTTCTGTATCACTGTTGTGTTTGTTTCCTTTTTCTGTTTAGAAGATAAATGAGCCTTTAAATCTCCTTTGTAAATTTCTACTGTATTCTTTCCCACTGACATTTAGTTAAAAAGTAATGGCTGTACCAATGATTGTGTTTTGGTGCAAGCTCCATTGGTTTCTACCTCCCACACTATGAGACGGTCGCTTCAGCCCTTATAGCCCGAGCCCTGGATGCTAATCTCCAGAATACAAACCACACCGTGGGTGTGTGTGTGTCAACCTCAATAGTGACACAATAGTGCATAAAAAGTCAAACAAGGGCCCATATTTCTCCCTCCCTTTTCCTTCCTCACAATATGTCTGCCTAGACTTATTTAAAGAATTTGTATGTTCTTGTTCATTTCTCTCCTGGGTTGGATCCTTGTCTATGCAATTCATTTCATTCTTCTGGCACATCACAGCTTTTAAGTGCTTCTGTGCGTTGATGTCGTTCTTCCTTGTCTGTCTTCAAACAAATGCTAATTTAAGTGAAAGCGCTGAAGCACATGATTCCATTTATGTGCAGAACACATTGTGTGTGTGTAAATCTATGCATGTATGCACATTTTTATGCACACAGTCACAGAAGAGAGCCCGTGCAAAGCCTTCAGCAGAATCCATTGCATGCTGTGATTTGCACATACACACACACACACATATGATTTTCTTCTGCCTGCCTCCCACATACTTGGACGTCCAATGAAAGATTGATGTTGGTTTAAGTAGCTGCCAGAGAACATTAGCCAAGGCAGAAAGAGTGCAAGAGCAGATGCACCAGCCAGAGATGACTATCAATAATGCAGTCTCCAGCAGGCTGAGAGAGAGCGAGAGAGTGTGGAAGAAGAGATGGACAGTTATGAGGAAGAGCATCTATACTAAAATGTGAGGACAGGGCCTAGATGATGTAATACTGTCTATTTCAATGTGGCGGAGAAGGATTAGTAATTAACATGAATTTGAGTTAGTGCACTTGTGTCTGATGCAGTGCATGCATGTCAGCAGGCAAGTGTGCTTGTTACAGGGCTGTCAGTGAGAGGCAGTGTAGGTGGGATAGACGAGTTTCGGTCAGAACAGGAGAACTGTAATGTGTGGGTGTTTCAGGTAGGATTCAGCTATTATTGTTATTATTCCGTATGGCTGACCCTCACTGCTTAAGAAACCTTACAAAGACTTAGCATGGTATCCATAGTTTCCACCAAAATAATACAGTTTATATAATAATAGTAAAATATACACAGTATAGCCTATATAAAATATATACCGTATATGTAACAGTGGAAGAAAATAAGAAAATGTAAGTTTCCCCATGCTAACCTTACCACAATCATGCTAAGGTGTTGTGGGTGGTTACCAGTGTTGCTAAGAGAAATAAAGTTTTATTAGTGGTTTGAGAACCTCCTAAGTGTATATTCAGGTCCCTTGATGTGGTTCTTATACCTAAAGTCTGCTGGAGTTCATCCCCATTTTATTGTCCGTTAAAAAAAACCAACCCTGGATAGTTAGATTTTAATAGCACAACTGAAATTGGATGAGTTAGGAGACAAAATTTAATAGTGTTAGAGGTTTGTTCAAATCCTTAACTTGTGATCAACACCATTAACTATGGCGTTTAGGAGGAAGTTTGTGGAACACATGACAAGAGACATTCAGTGTGGTTGTCTGTATTTGTTTGTGGCTGTGTGATGAGATGGGATAAGGGACTGTCTGTGTTTGTGTTATTGTGTGTGTGTTGTCTTGTCTAGCGTGTCTCGGAGGGATATATAGCTGCATTTCAGGTCACCAGAAGGCCAGTCTGTAACAATTGATGTTTCCTGAACCCTTCTCCTCTCACAGCTGCTAATCTGTCTTACCGAGTAACGTGTTTCCCTCCGTCTCTCCCTGAAGCTTTCAGAACTAGTCATCAATCTCATACACTCCCTCACTGGCTAAAGCATGTACACTTCCTGACAGTTATCTTCTTCTCTCTGTCAGTCTTCTGAGCCATCTTTAGTGTCAGGGTTGTTTGGAGATCCCCACAGGACGGATGTGAGAGCCATCATTCACTCAAAACTGCAGTTTTCCCTCCTTGTCCTGCATCTCCTATCCGTACTCCTCATCCAGGGTTACCATAGCAACTCCCACCCCCACCACCCATCCACACCCTTTTCTCTTAGCACTCATCTCGCTCTGGGGACCAGGCTGCTGTTTTTCTAGGTAGAGGCCATCAAGGGGCCGCAGTTGTTGCTGTTGAGTGCCGTCATGATGTTGCGAAAGGGGCCAGATAATTATGGAGCAGAGTGTCGGACACACAGGAGTTTTCTGTGACAATAACAATAACATGATTGTGACTGCTTTTGTCAGCCTCGTTTGTTGGTCATAGAGCGAGACACCGCTTCACTGCTGCTCGCCCTGCGATCGACTGCTTTTGTCAGCCTCGTTTGTTGGTCATAGAGCGAGACATCGCTTCACTGCTGCTCGCCCTGCGATCGACTGCTTTTGTCAGCCTCGTTGCCTGCTGTGAGTTTGTTTGTTTGCGTCGTGGCTGTCTAAGCCTCGTATTAGGTCGTATTTCTTTCTGTTTCTCCGTATTTCTTTCTTTTATTCTGTTTTGTTAAAATGGCGAATATATCAGGTGTATGTTATCTACCTTTTGGTGCAGATGAGAACAAATCTGATTTGCTCGCGGTGCAGTCTGAATTAGAAGCTGTAGAAAAGCAGATCCGTGACCTTCTAGAGAGACAAGCTGAGCTGAGAGACCGGCGTTTAGCTCTTGAAACATCACGCGCTGATGCACACGGATCAGTGATTAACGTTAGTAACCCGCTAGTCTCGCGTAGCCAGACCTTCAGACTGACGGCTGAAGGTCTGGAACTCATTGCAGCTTTCTTTGGCCAAGGCCCGCCCATAAGGCCGTTTGACCGACATGTAAAACAACCAATTACAGTTCGTTTCGTTCAGCGTCACGTTTCGGTGCGTGGAAATGTCCCCACAACAACAGACCTGCGTGCAACAAGTCAGTCAGCATAGAAAATCAAAGAAGGAGAAGAAAACTTCAAGAGTCTTTCCCGTGAACCTCGCATACTTTTGAGAATTCTACGTTTAGCTGATCTTGATAAATGCTCATTGTCACTCATGTAAACACAACAGTTTTTCTTCCGCAATCACACGTCTGCGCTTTGTTTCCCGGCGGACCGAAAATAAACGCGACACTCGCGCCCCCCGGAAATCCGATTAAATTCAACCAATCAGATGACGACTTCGACATTCCTGAAGTGTTTCCAGTTAAGTGTACCATATGCATCAGACGTTTAGCCAACGTTCCGTGGGCGTGACGTCTGAGGCTGAGACTAGTAACCCGCTGACGCCGACCTCGTCTACTCCGTGCGTTTCTCAGCATTGGTCCCGAGCGTCCAGGTCACGATCAGCCATGGTTTCATTCACTCCGGCTCCAACACACCACCACGAAGCCTGGGTGGTTCCGCGGAAGCCGCGAGCCAGGACAAGAATATTTTCGCCCCTCCCGGTGTTCGAGATCTCCACTCAGAACCGCTTCTCCCCTCTTCGTGAAATGGAACGCGATGCTGTGATCATCGGCGATTCCACCGTCCGACACGTCCACGCTACGTTAGGTAAAAGTAAGGTGCACAGTCACTGCTTTCCTGGTGCTCGTGTTCTCGATATCACTGCGCGGGTAACTGAGATTTTGAACGGTGACGAGTGCGTCGGAGCTGTGGTGCTGCACGTGGGATCTAACGACACTAGGCTGCGACAGACGGAGGTTCTGAAGAAAGACTTCAGGAGCCTTATCGATACGGTACGCAGCACATCGCCTGAAACATCGATTATTGTGTCTGGACCGCTTCCTACGTACCGGCGAGGGCATGAAAAGTTCAGTAGATTATTCGCGCTAAATGAATGGTTATTGTCATGGTGCAATGAGCAGAAACGTCTCCGGTTACTATCGTAACCTCGGTTCCCTGAGAGGCGGGAACGAGACATTACGTCATACTGACGTATATGGGAACTCCTCCCTTCTCCATTTTCACTGAAATCTTATAGGATAACGCCAGCTGGAGACAGCTGGCCAATTGACGCAAAACATGCAAATGCTGACCGGTCCGCGGGCAGTATAAATAGCATGGACGCGACAATTACGTCAGAATCAAGACTGAACGCTAGCACAGCTGATCAAACGGCGAGCACGGCGGTTGACGTAATGTCTCGTTCCCGCCTCTCAGGGGGAACCGAGGTTACGATAGTAACCGGAGACGTTCCCTTTCAAGGCGGTCACTTCGACATTACGTCATACTGACGTATATGGGAACTGTATAGAATCCCGCCGTGAGCGCAGTGAAGATAAGCCCTGAACGGGGTCAAGCTACACTCCCACAGGAAACACAGTTCTAAGCCAGCAGCGCCGCTAGGAGCACTCAAAACTGATAGGCGAAACTAGACCAACGTCTGCTCCGGCTTTACCAAGTTGCGCATCCACTGCAATGAGGCGAAGGCTGCACTGGACAGGGCAGCACAACACCATAAGCACTCGAGCACAAGAGCTAACACAGTGTCGACGGCATAGCGGTGACAGCTGCATAACCTTAAGCCACACGCAGTTAACAGTACATTGGAAACTGCTGCGTAATGTGGAAACAGCTATGTAACCTTATAGTCATAACACAGAGTTAGCAGCAATGGTAACTCTGCAATACAGACTACTGCACAGCTGGTGGTAACAGTTTCATGAGTACATTGATAAAACTCACCGAACCCACGACGCTAAGGTGGTGCATCAAACTTGGAACCATGGCGAATGTGTTCTGAGAAGACGGCCAGCATCCCTAAATCCCGTAGGCATTATAGCAACCATTTAAAGCGTCGAATTCAGAGAGAAAGTCTCTGTATAAAACATCACGTCCCTAGTACCATCCACCAAGCACACAAACAGCTGGAAGACTGCTGCCTAGTGATCCACGTACATCCACAAATCCCTTACAGGGCCAACATCACTCTGAGCATCGGCATCATGCGAGGCTGAACTCAGCAGATAAGGCGGTCAGGGATCAACCTGTGCTCTGAACGGTGTAAGCGACTTCGGAACGTAGCTTGGTATCGGACTGAGAGTGACGCTGCAGTCATCAGGTCCGAGACAATGCGACACTATTCACTAGAATGAGCGTAAGTCTCCAAGTGCTTCGCTGGGGCGAGAGCCGGTGGTAAGGCCATCTCAGGGAGAGCTCCGTCTCAGCACTTGTCAGTGTGAAGTGTCTTGCTCAACTAAGGACCCAGCAGCGGACACACAAGAAGGTTCCACAGCTTGGGGCTGGGGTGCCACCTTGTAGAACATAGCCGATGTTCTATAGCCAATGTACTGAAGTGTACATCAACACATAACTGAATGTACATAAACACAGTGCCAGTGGCCGTAGCGACAACAACTGTGAATATACGCAGTTAGAAAATAGCCCCATAATAGCATAGCACCTCAGTAAGCACACAAACACAGTCGTAACTGTAGCTACAACTGTGAATATATGCACAGAAAAACCAGTTGCCCTGATAGGAACGGGGCAATATAACAGCGCAGCACATGCACGCACAGCATAGGTCGCTGTAGCCCCAACTTAATACTCGCAGTTAGCTCAGTATTTAGGCACTGAAGGATACGGGGCTGCATGAACACATCCATTTGTAAATAAATGCAGCGCATGTCGCCGTATCGACGGAGACTGTGAATATGCACAGTTTGACTGGGATAGCTAGTTGCACTGAAGATACAGGGCAACATGGCAGCATAACACAAGTAAGTAAGGAATAGCGCATCCTTGCATGTACATAACGCAGCGTAAGACGCTGTAGCAACAGAAACTGTGTAGAGACAGAAACTAAGATGCATAGTTAGATTAGGATGGCCAGCAGCACTGAAGGAAACAGGGCAGCATTACAGCATAACACATCCGTTTACGTACATACATCCAGAACTGCGAATATGCACGGTTAGATTAGGATAGCTAGTTTTGCACTGAAGGAAACAGGGCAACAAAATAGCAAAAACACGTCCTTGTACGTGCCGTGTAGTCGCCATAGCGACAGAACAGAATATGCAGTTAGATAGGATAGCTGGATGTTGCACTGAAGGATAGAGGGCAACATAACAGCATTACCCATCAGTGTGCACATTTCAAACATCTGAGTGTATAATGCGGTGCAAGTCGACGAAGCGACCGAAACTGCATGAATATGCACAGTTCACATAATGGTCAGTTACGTTAGCAACATAACTGCATAACGCTTCTGTGTGGACACAGATGCAGCGCAAGTCGCCGTAGCGACAAACTGTGACTATGCACAGTTAGATAGGATAGCTAGGTGCACTGAAGGATACAGGGCAACGCGATAGCATAGTCACATTAGTACGTACAAAAACACAGCGTCAGAGGCATCGCGACATCGACTGTGAATACATAGTAAGTCAGAATAGCCGGTTGCACTGATGATACAGGGCAATATTTAGCGGCGTAAACATAGCACATCAGTGCGTAGCGTGTACACAGCGTCAGTTGCACCGCACAACAACTGTGTACTCAATCAGAATAGCCATTTGCACTGAAGGATACAGGGCAATGTATAACGGCATAAATCATAACACATTCAGTGTGTAGAGTGTACATAGACACGGCGTCAGTTGCATCACACGACAACTGTGAATATGCACTGCGTAGTAATCAGAATAGCCATTTGCACTGAAGGACACAGGGCAATATATAATGGCATAAACCATTACACAGTGAGTTGTATGTACGTAACACAGTGTCAGTTGCATCGCGCCACACTGTGAATACGTAGTAATCAGAATAGTTATTTGCACTGAAGGATACAGGGCAATATACAACAGCAAAATTCATAACACAGTGTGTAGTGTGTACATAAACACAGCGTCAGCTGCATCGCAAAACAACTGTGAATACATACTGCATAGTAATCAGAATAGCCATTTGCACTGAAAATTACAGGGCAATATATAATGGCATAAATCCCAACGCATAACGCTGTGTAGTATGTACGTAACAGCGCCAGTTGCATCGCACAACAACTGTGAATACGTAGTAATCAGAATAGCCATTTGCACTGAAGGATATAAGACAACAACGGCAAAATTCATAACGCAGTGTACCGTGTGTACGTAACACAGCGTCAGTTGCATCGCACGACTGTGAATACGTAGTAATCGGATTAGCCATTTGCACTGAAGGATACAGGAACAGGGCAAAATATAATGGCATAAATCATACACATAACAGTGCGTAGTGTGTACGTAACACAGCGTCCGTTGCATCGCAACAACTGTGAATACGTAGTAATCAGAATAGCCAGTTGCACTGAAGGGTACAGGGCAATATCGTGGCATAACCATAACACACACACATATCAGTGTACATAAACACAGCGTCAGTGGCATCGCACAACTGTGAATCAGAATAGCCAGTTGCACTGAAGGATACAGGGCAATTTTTAGCGGCATGAATCATGAACACATAACGGTTTGTAGAGTGCACGTAAACACAGCGTCATTTCATCGTACAACAACTGTTAATACGTGGTAATCAGAATAGCCATTTGCACTGAAGAAACAGGGCAGCATATAACGGCACGAATCTTAGCACATATCAGTGTGCAGTGTGAACATAAACACAGCGTCAGTGGCGTAGCGACAACACTGTGAATACGTGGTTAAATCAGAATGGCCAGTTGCACTGAGGGATACAGGGCAATATATAAGGGCATAACAGTTAAATCATAGCACATATCAGTGTGCAGTGTGTACATAAACACAGCGTCAGTGGCGTAGCGACAACAACTGTGAATACGTCGTTAATAGAATGGCCAGTTGCACTGAGGGATACAGGGCAATATATAATGATATAACAATATATAACGGCACAAATTATAGCACATATCAGTGTGCAGTGTGAACATAAACACAGCGTCAGTGGCGTAGCGACAACAACTGTGGATACGTGGTTAAATCAGAATGGCCAGTTGCACTGAAGGATACAGGGCAGCCTGACGACATAAGCTGTAGCTGTGCACCTCCATTACCAGAGCGGGGCGTCCTGGCGCGGCGCTCTCCGTGGCCTGTGTCGCCACATTACCGGTCCCGCCCTCTGCCAACGGTGAAGATCCGGTTCGTTCGGGTTCGAACCGTTTTGGCGGCTGTAGCCGAATTAGGCGGGACGAGGTGCCGACGAAGAGAGACATCGAGGAAGGCTGGACCGTATAGAGATCAAAAGTTTCGGTGTAAAGTCTGGCCGCGGCGAGACTAAATTTAAATGCTGCGAGAGCTGGGATCGAACACGGGTCTCCCGTGCGACGGCTTTGGGTTTCGCCACTGAGACACAGGGGGAAATGTCCACTTTCGCGCCTTTAGACACAGAGCCATGGCCTTGCCTCGTCTCTCTGGGTGCGTCTTTCGCATGACTTACCATAGGACGTCGTGAAGACGGAATCTTTCTTGAAGTAGCCTGGTTGTTTTTAGATACCGGGCTAGTCAACTCTTCTTTGGGCGTGAGAGGGCCCACCAGCGGCCGCTGGCGGCAGTGGGCCTCATCCCAGCTGATGCCCGGGTTTATGAGGGCGCGCACTGGTAGACCGGCACATGCCTGTCGTCGGCGAGTGCGGCCTCGGTAGATCCTTGTTTGGGTAGAGCGAGTCAATACCGCACATATCTGGCATGTAGCAGCCATCGGATGCGGGGAGGAAACGTGGTGAGTAACCTCTATTGCAACTTCCACGATGACTTCAGATAAGACTTCTAGCGTGAAGAAAGAGATTCTGACGTAATTGTCGCGTCCATGCTATTTATACTGCCCGCGGACCGGTCAGCATTTGCATGTTTTGCGTCAATTGGCCAGCTGTCTCCAGCTGGCGTTATCCTATAAGATTTCAGTGAAAATGGAGAAGGGAGGAGTTCCCATATACGTCAGTATGACGTAATGTCGAAGTGACCGCCTTAAAAGGGAACTGCGCTTTGTAAATAATTGGAATCTGTTTTGGGAGCGACCAAGGCTCTTCCGCGCTGATGGCTTACACCCAAGTAGAATCGGGGCAGATCTTCTGTCGGATAACATCTCCAAGATGTTAAATACCGTTTGACTAGTATCCAAAAATCCAAATCACAGTCTCTATTGCACCAATTTAATTGATATTAATACTAGTGTAGAACATTGCATAGAAACTGTGTCTATTCCTCGTTTACTAAGATCAAATAATAAATCTACTGCGGGATCTAGAAAAAATCTAATTGTTATTAAAACAAATAATCTCGCTATTAGTGAACAAAAACAATTTCTAAAGCTAGGTCTTCTAAACATTAGATCGCTCACACCGAAGGCGGTTATTGTAAATGAAATGGTCACAGATAATAATTTCGATGTTCTGTGCCTTACTGAAACCTGGCTTAAACCAAATGATTATTTCGGTCTAAATGAGTCTACTCCGCCAGGATACTGTTATAAGCATGAGCCCCGTCTGATCGGTCGTGGCGGCGGTGTTGCAACAATCTACAGAGATATCCTTAATGTTACTCAGAAAACTCGTCATAGGTTTAATTCGTTTGAAGTACTTGTGCTAAATGTTACGCTCTTAGATGTAAGAAAAAAATCCCTATTATCTCTAGCATTGGCTACCGTATATAGACCTCCAGGGCCTTACGCCGATTTCCTAAAAGAGTTTGCTGACTTTCTATCAGATCTTTTGGTCAACGTCGATAAAGCATTAATTGTTGGAGATTTTAACATACACGTAGATAATTTAAATGATGCGTTAGGGGCTGCGTTTACAGATTTATTAAACTCCTTCGGGGTCAAGCAAAACGTCATCGGACCAACTCATCGTCTTAATCATACACTCGATTTAATTATATCATATGGAACCGATCCAACCGATATAGATATCATTCCACAAAGTGATGATGTCACTGACCATTACATGGTAACTTGCATATTAAGTACTCCTGTAATATGTCATGCTGCGCCACGTTATCGACCAGGTAGAACAATTCTTCCATCCACCATAGATCATTTCTCAAATAGCTTATCTGATCTGTCTCAGCTGCTGCCTGAACCCAAACAAACAGATGAACTAGATGAACTAACTAGCACTATGAGCGCCATTCTCTCTAGAACATTGGATATTGTTGCACCCATTAAATTAAAAAAGGTCAGAGAAAAAAGTATAGCACCATGGTACAATAATAATACGTATGTTTTAAAGAGAGAAACCCGTAATTTAGAGCGTAAATGGAAAACAACTAATTTAGAGGTCTTTAGAATCGCGTGGAAAGACAGTATGTCACGTTATAAAAAGGCCCTTAAAACGGCCAGGGCTGAGCACCTCAGCAAATTAATAGAAAACAACCGAAATAATCCAAGGTTTTTATTTTATACCGTGGCTAGACTAACAAATAAACAGACGTCGTCTGAACAAAATACCTCGTTACAGTTTAGTAGTAATGATTTCATGAACTTCTTCACCGAGAAAATTGAAAGCATCAGAATCAAAATCGTAAACGTTCAATCTTTACTCGCGCCTTATAATTCAGCCGCAATTATCACCCCGCAAGAACAATTACAATGCTTTACAACCATAGAACAAAAAGAGTTAAATAAACTTATCACTTCATCTAAAACAACAACGTGTTTATTAGATCCTATACCAACTGAACTACTGAAAGAAGTGTTACCTATAGTGGAAGAACCTCTTCTCAATATTATTAACTCATCTTTATCTTTAGGTCATGTTCCAAGAACGTTCAAGCTGGCTGTTATAAAACCCTGTTATTAAGAAACCACATTTAGATCCAAATAACCTAGCAAATTACAGACCCATTTCGAATCTTCCATTTATGTCAAAAATATTAGAAAAAGTTGTGTCCAGTCAACTCGGCTCTTTCTTGCAAGAAAACGACATCTATGAAAAGTTTCAGTCTGGATTCAGGCCACATCATAGCACTGAAACTGCGCTTGTTAGAATCACAAATGATTTACTTTTAGCTTCGGACCGAGGCTGTATCTCAGTACTAGTTTTACTTGATCTTAGTGCTGCGTTCGACACTATAGATCACACAATACTCTTAGATCGACTACAAAATTACACTGGTGTTCAAGGACAAGCATTAAGCTGGTTCAGGTCATACTTATCTGACCGCTACCATTTCGTCTATTTAAATGGAGAAAAATCTATCATAACTTCGGCAAACTATGGAGTGCCGCAGGGATCTGTGTTAGGCCCTTTATTATTCTCAATATATATGCTGCCACTTGGTAATATTCTAAGAAAACATGGAATTAGTTTCCATTGTTATGCTGATGACACTCAAATATATATTTCATCACGGCCAGATGAATACGCTAAATTATCCAAATTGACAGACTGTGTTAAAGATATAAAAGATTGGATGACGCGTAATTTTCTTTTATTAAATCCAGACAAGACAGAGGTAATACTTATCGGTTGTAAAAACCGTCCACAAAACCTTTCACAGCACGACTTTAACATAGTAGGATGCCCTGTTACTTTATCCGCTACAGTAAAAGACCTGGGTGTTACATTAGACTGCAACTTGTCTTTTGAAAAGCATATTTCATTTGTTACAAAAACAGCCTTTTTCCACCTTAGAAACATTGCTAAGCTACGTAACATGCTATCAGTCTCTGATGCAGAAAAGTTAGTTCATGCATTCATGACCTCGAGACTAGATTACTGTAATGCTTTATTAGCTGGTTGTCCTGCATCTTCAATAAACAAGCTACAGTTAGTCCAAAATGCAGCCGCTAGAGTTCTTACTAGATCAAGAAAATATGATCATATAACACCGATTTTATCATCACTTCATTGGTTACCTATAAAGTTCCGTATTAATTACAAGGTATTGCTTTTGACTTATAAAGCTCTAAATGGTTTAGCTCCAGTTTATTTAACGGATCTTCTATCGCCCTACAATCCATCGCGCTCTTTAAGATCACTAAATTCGAGGCTTCTGGTCATTCCTAGGATATCCAGATCCACCAAAGGAGGCAGAGCATTTTCACATTTAGCTCCGAAGCTCTGGAATAGCCTTCCTGATATTGTTCGTTGCTCAGACTCGCTCTCCCAGTTTAAAACTAGACTGAAGACGCATCTATTTAGCCAGGCATTCATATACATTTTTTATCTTACAGTTACTGTAAATTCGGCCTCTAGTTCATAAACGCCAGAGGAGAACTGGCCCCCGACTGAGCCTGGGTTCTCCCAAGGTTTTTTTTTCTCCATAGGGTCATCTGATGGTGTGCTAGGACACCTTTAGGTCACTGGATGGAGTTTTTCGGTTCCTTACCACTGTTGCCTTTGGCTTGCTCAGTTGGGGATATTCAAATTAATTAACCAATCATTGATCAGCTCTACCAAACTTGGATGTCTTTTTTTTCCCAGTAATAAACAAACATTGTTAAGTTGTTTTGATTGATACTGTGAAGCAGCTTTGATACAATCTGTATTGTGAAAAGCGCTATATAAATATATTTGACTTGACTTGACTTGACTTATATATATATACATATATATTGTGACGTAGAGACCTTGGAGTTGTCTTCCATCACTGTTTTTACTTTGTCCTTACTGTTCGTATGCATTTTTTAATAGTTACGTGGGGTTTTATACTGTTTTATATTTCCTGAGTGGGCGTGACCTTAAAGAGAGCGCAAACTGTAGGGGAGCACTCATTTTCGCTATTATGGAAACGTTTGTGCAAATGTATGTGTTGGTTTTACCCATTCTATTTATTGAATTTATTGATTTGTTTTAACTCTTGTTCTTAATCATCTCGTGTATTTATTTATAAACATGGTGAGGCAAGAGTTAAAAAATTTTTTTTTAATAGTACACTCCAATTAATAAGGGGGAAAATGTGTAGTTAAGGCAGCCGTCACTAGTGGATTGGAGGACAGACCATGATTTTTGAGGGAATTTGAACAAGGTTATTGTAATGCTGCTTGAACGCACTGAAACTCTGGCTGCGTCCGAAATCGCATACCCTCTTGAGTACCTATTTTGAATAAGTAATTACTTCACGACCGCTAAAAAGTATGTTATATATAGTATGAATGTGTGTAGTATGAATGCAATCTGGACGTACTACATTCGCCATGTTGTCATTATCATGTGACCTACCAGGTTCAGTTACATCGCTTCACTGGCATTCATAAATCCTCTTCCGTGGCCTCATGGGATAGTAAAGTGGTAATCCGGGTACTTTTTGCCTACTGTTTTATGAGATTTAGTGTCACATACGGTAAGTTTCCGCCTACTATAGGGAAGTATGCGATTGTCCTCAATAGATGAAGCGGAGAGTTTGAACTGTTTTAGTACATAACAGTTAGTTTTTAGATTGTTTTTTATTTGATAACCTATTTTATTTCTCTTAACCATTTTCACATTTAGCACATCTGCTTGTAATAAACATCTTTTTGGATGCCAACATCTATCCCCTGTTTACATCTTGTGACCGCTCGTCTGTGCAAAAGTTAGTATTTTCATTAAAGAAAAATGGTTTTAAGAAAGTTATTTTGCTGCCAGTAAATATTAGTTTACATTTACAAACATTTATTTAGCCATTAATTGTAATCAGTGAAATTTTTGTATGCACAAGGAGTTTTACAGCTGCCTGTATGATCCACATGGATATCATTGAGTCCATCTTGGATTACATGAAGAAACAGAAAAAAACTGACACTAAATCCAGAAGAACTGCGGCAACGTCTCCATGACACTTAAAGAAACCTTCCTGCAAAGCTACCTGAAAAACGATGTGCAAGTGTATAGAGTGAGCAAGTGTTTTTTTAAACAGTAAAGTGTGGTCACACCAAATATTGATTTGATTTAGTTTATAGAAGTTAATTGATAAATAAAATCTATTTATGACATTATTTTTGAAAGCATCCTGACTTTACAGCATTTTTACACAAGTTCTCACAGTCCTGTAGCTTTGCAGGTAGATTTCTTCAAGTGTCTGGAGACGTTGCCTCAGTTCTTCTGGATTTAGTCTGTATAGTTTTTTTCTGTTTCTTCATGTAATCCCAGATGGACTCAGTGATGGTGAGATCAGATCTCCGTGTGGTTCATAGCGGCTGTTGTCAGACTCGACATTGTGCATACAAAAATATCACTGGATTATTACAATTAATGACAATAGAAATGTTTGTAAATGTAAGCTGATATTTCCTACTGACACATTACAGTAAAAGATCTAAACAACTGGATGTTAGCCTGTTGCTAGGTAGTTGCTGTGGTGGTTCTTTACTGGCCTAAGTTAAAAGAGCCCATCGCTTTGATATTCTGGTCTCTAGATATGGCTCGGGTTCCTTCTTCAATGCAAATCTACGGGATTTTGCCTATTTTTTTGTCTCTCACTGGGGAAAATCAGTCTGAACTCTTAGAAAAGTTAGACGTGCTACGTGCTGAAGTTTAATACTTAGGGTTAGTTAGGGTTTTTTTCAAGAGCAATTTGTGATAGCCAAATCCTAGCACCACTAACTATGGGTAAATAATGCACACACACGGACACGAAAACGAACACACATGAATACACACACCTGCACTGAGTTAATTTACAGAACTCCAAAGCAGCTCTCGTAGCACAAGTTAAGCCCTCGGGTAATAATATGTTTCCATTACCACACGGCCAATCAAAATGCTTCATTAAAAACAGCAAACATGGCTCACATATAGGTCTCTAAATAAAGCTGTCCTGACTCTCATTTCTGCTCCACATACACGACTCACCATGCACTGCCTGTCATGCCCTTGCTTTCAGAGAGTACGCTTATAAATATGGACACGACCACAGCCGACCGACTCATCAAATAATGATTAATGGGTCATCCTGCATCTATAAACACAAGCATATTTACTGAAATGTTTGATAGCGCGTGGAGGTGAACGGAATGATTGTGTTGGCGTTCGGATGACAGTGAGTGATGATCTTATTATAAATGAGCCTCCCATAAGAGAATCATAAACTCTTTTGAAACTCTCGAGACTGTTGATTACAGAGTTGACTGGCTCGGAAGGGGCCGAGAGACAGATGAGAAGCTGGAGAAAACAGTATGGCACGCCGCTGGTTGACACAGTGTGCTTAGCGCGGATCTCAGTTTGAGTGTAGAAGTATTTCTCACCGTGGCATGTGAGCGCGGTCTGTGTCATGTTCGAGTGTGATGCCTTAATTATCGCCTGTCACTTCTCTTTTCCATAGCTCTATTTCACTTCTGCCATCTTTTCCTTTTACCTGTTATTCTTTCTGCGTAGCAGGTGGCCAGAATGGTGCTTTCTTTCCTTCTTTCTGAAGGCTTTCTCAAGATTATCATATACTGCAGTTAAAAGGATAGTTCACACAAAAATTAAAATTATGTCATCATTTACTCACACTCATTTCTTTCTTCAGCAGAACGCAAACCAAGATATTTTGAAAGTCAATGAGATACTAAACAACACTGGACCTTAAGAGACATTCTTTAAATGTATCTTCTTTTGTGTTCCTCAGATTAGTGGATTAGTGTCACCCTGCGTCCCAATGTGCATACTATCCATCCTAAATTAGTGTGTAAGATAAGATTAAGTTTGTCCTAAAGCAGTATGTTTGAAAAGAGTATGCCAAAAGTCCCCAGATGGTCTACTATTTCCGGTAGATTTTCGAAGTGTGGATCCATGCACATTGTAACAGTTGATATTGCCCACAACCCATCGTGCTTTGGAAGATTTGGTTAAAAACTACAAACACGAATAAAAAGTGTAAAAAAAACCAAAAACTACAACATGGCAGATATACGTGACTGACGGTTAGGTGGAGTGGTTTAGATCAAGGGATTTGAGTGACCAATAATCAACTTTTAACCTGATAAAAAATGTATTTAATGTTACCAGTGTTATTTAATCTGCAACAATAATGTGAACTTTTATAAAGATCCGTTTGGCCATTAACTTTTAAATTCATCGTTATGCATTAATATGGGATGGACACCCGCCGTGTGAGCTTGTCCGTTAAGTTCAGAAGACCGAAGGGTGTCCCATTTGTCATTTTAGGTTTCAGAAGGGTGCTCACGGGTGCTTTGTGGCCGATATGCACCCTCGATATGCACTTGCTGAGCCCACAAGCTCCGCAGCAAACTTCTACCCGACAGTCAAAGCGACATTACGTCACGAAAGTGTGGACTCAGAAGAAGATCGCGAGGCTAGGGTTCCATTTGGGACAGAGCCAATGTATCTATTCAACAAAGCGTCCGTCCGTTAAAGACGCAATTATATGACGTGATAGTATGTCCCAAAGCTTCTTCAGAAAAAGAGCACATACTTTTAAGGCGTAGTATAAGTAAGTTAGGCAAATTGGGACTCAGCGTCAGCCTTCACGCCCACAGACAGTTGGCTGAATGTCTGATGCATATGGCACACAAAATTGGAAACACTTCAGAAGTTTTGAAGTCGTCATCTGATTGGATAAATCCTGCCGGATTTTCGGGAGATGTGTGTGTCACGTTTTTTAACGGTCCGCCTGAAAAAAACTCCCATTGTGACACCAAAACCCCTCATGGAAGAAGAAAGCCGTCATGTTTACAACTGTGACAATGTGCGAGGCTAGGGTTTTATTTGGGACAGGGCCAATGTATCTATTCGTCAAGCTTATCGGGATCAACTAAACGCTGGGTTTTCAAAAGTATTACTGTTATTGTAGGGGCATTGACGTTACATTTTCACGCCCCTAAACATGACTCTGAACAAAACAAACTGTGATTGGTCGCTTTACAAGTCAGTCAGATGAACTCTGGGGGGTCCTTGGCCAATGAAAGCTGCTATGGAGTCCAGACCTTCTGTCGTTACTACTGGACTCTGGAGTAACAACTTTGATGAGGTACAATGATGAACACAAAAATTAAAAATAGAAAGCAAAATTGCTCTAAACTGTTTAGGCCTCTATACATGGCGTAATAGAACAGTGGAAAAAAATAGGGGGAATGGGTTGGGACACAATGTCTTATTCAAACCTGTATTTTAGCACAAAAACTCTGCATCTCTGGAGAACATGCGTCAACCACTAGGCCACAGCTCTGACAGATCTCTGTTTTAGGGCAGAAACATAAAATTGTGTTTGTCAAATATTTTACTGCATGAAGTGGTCAATAAAACAAATCTCTCTCTATGTCTTAAAGGTTGATTTAGAAGTGTTGGACCCACGGGGTCGGACTCCTTTGCACCTGGCCGTGACACTGGGTCATTTAGACTGCGCCCGTCTGTTAGTCCAACATGGAGCTGATGTCAGCAAAGAAAACAGAAATTGCTGGACAGGTAATACACCAAGAAACTCCAGCCACTTTCTGGCCAATATGATAAGCTGATAATTATTTACACTACCGTTCAAAAGTATGGGGTCGGTAAGATTTGTTTTGTTGTTGAAAGAAATTAATTCTTTTATTTTTTTAAATTATGCTTTAAATTGATCAAAAGACTGTAAATACATTTAAATGTTACAAAAGATTTCAAATAAATGCTGCTCTTTCTATTCATCAAATAATCCTGACTGGATTTTTTTATCACAGTTTAAACAAAAATATTAAGCAGCACAACAGTTTTCAACATTGATAATAATATGAAATCAGCATATGAGTAACGATGCTGAACATTCAGCTTTGATCACAGGAATAAATTACTTTTTAAAATTGAAAAGATAGAATATTTTAATTGGCAATAATATTTCACAACATTACTGCTCAAATAATTGCAGCCTTGGTGAGCATAAGAGCTTTTTTTTGAAAACATTAATAAAGTCTTAATAACCTCAAACTTTTGAAAGGTAGTAATGGCCGATAACTGATTTCTGGAAGATATTGAAGTTCTATTATTTTAATAATAATACATTTTATTTATATTGCACTTTTCTCAAACCCAAAGCGCTACAACACAGAGTAATAATAAGAATAAAAATATCATTTTAAATGGTACTGGTAAATTTAGGCTTCTCAACAATATCATGTACAGAATAAAAATGATATAAAAATCATTAATGTTTATAAATGTATTAGTGTTTTTAAAGATTAACTTTAAGTGAGCATTTAATGATGGCAAAGCTACTGAACAAATAAAGTAAATAGCATAAATATATCATGCATCCCTAATTTGTCTGTCAGTGTTGCAGGAGGCCATTAGCACACGTAACCCGGAGCTGGTGCGGCTGGTGCTGCGCTACCGTGACTGTCAGCGCACCACTAAGAGACTGGCAGGGATTCCACGACTGCTGGAGAGACTCCGACAGGTAAATAAACCCTGAACCTGTTAATGACAAAACAACAAGGCATGAGCTTAACAAACAGCATCGTAACAACCACCTGCTGCCTGCACACCTGAGCCCTCATTCCAGTAGATTCTTGCAGACAAACAAACAGGTTAATAGGGAACCACTGGGTTTGTTTGCAAAGCCCTATCTTTTGCCTGTCCTTACCAATTTTTTCTTTCAACCTTGGGCACCCCGTAGCCTTCTTTCTTTTGTTTATGATGGATGTGCGACCTCTCTGGTTCTCCCCGCTCCTCATCTCTCCAGGAGTTTTATTATTCATGTCTTTCCCTGCAGAGCGATCCGTCTCTCACTTTCGGCCTCCCACTGTATGCACTAACCTTATCTCTCCCTCTTGTATTTCAGGCGCAGGATTTTTACGTGGAGATGAAATGGGAGTTTACAAGCTGGGGTAGGTCATACGTGCTGTAATCATGTGTAAATGGTATGTTTGGACAGACTCTTCCTCTTTCCACATCCTAATATCCTGCTATTGTTGAACTCTCCCTCTATTTCCAGTTCCGCTCGTGTCTCGTATCTGTCCGAGTGACACATATCGGGTATGGAAGAGTGGCCAGTGCCTGCGGGTGGACACAACACTCATGGGATTTGATCAAATGACCTGGCAAAGAGGCAATCGCAGCTTTATATTCAGGGGTCAAGGTGAGTGCGACGGCTTTTTTTCCTGCACTGATTTTGTTGCTGAACTGCCTGTTACCTTCAAATCAGATTTTGGGTTTGATCTGAGCTTTTGTTCTCAATGGCACTTCTCGCTTAGCTTTCTTTCAAACAAGCCATCATTGGCATGGAAACAACCTCATTTTCACTTCGCCACAGTCTCTAATTGGCTCTCTTCCTTTTCCGCTCTCTCTCCACCTGTCATTCAGACTCCAGCGCCATGGTAATGGAAGTGGATCATGACAGACAGCTGGTGTTTTGCGAGACGCTGCCGTGCCACACTTCCTCTCCCGCCTCCCCCTCCCCCAGATCGTGCACAACCGCTTTGAACCTTCTGGGGGCGCTGCAGCCCAGCGATGAACAGGTGGCGGCCCGCCTATCCGCTCCCGTGGTGGCCACGCAGCTTGACACCAGGAACATCTCATTTGAGAGGTGAGCACATAACATAACAATTGCCAAGTCATTGTCGGCAATTAAAATTTTAGACAGGAAGGGCATCGTAACCTATTATTTTGGCTTTACTGTAAAGCTGAGAGTGTGAGCCAGCACTTTTGGGATAAGCTTCATCATAAAATGTGTGATATTGGACTCACCTCTGTCTGCACGGCACGTCGGCCACCTGGTAACGTGTCCTCGGATGTCTCTGCAGGAATAAAACAGGCATTCTTGGCTGGCGGAGTGAGAAAACAGAGGTGGTGAACGGGTATGAATCAAAGGTATGGCTTATATCACAGTAAATCTCACTCAAATTGTTTTGCTGATAATATAAAAGAAAATGCGAAACAGATGAATTTGCAATAGTTTTCATTATATCGTTGAAAAATTGTATATAATAAAAGTTGGATGTATAGTATAGACCACTTTACCTGCATACATACTTTTTACTCATTTAAAGCAATATATACTATTATAGTAAATCTCAACTGCCACATTTTTAAATTTGTTGCAAAATGTAACTATATTATCGCTCCGCTCTTTATATACAGTTGGATATACTGTATATGCACACAATCATACTATATACTTTTAGAAGCACGCTTATACTATTTTTTTAGTGGTCGTGAAGTAATTACTTATTCAAAATAAGTACCTACTCAAGAGAGTATGCAATTTCAGACACAGCCAGGGCTTAAATAGAGCAAACTAACTAATCAACAAAACAAGCCACCGGTATATAACTTAATTAATCAATGAAAAACGATAGAAACAAACTGAAACACATGAAACTTAACTAAAACGTGTCACACCCACACCTAAAACATAAACAGACACACACTAATAACAACAGGCATGGAAAAATTTAATTGAGAATCACCACAGTATTCAGAAACACAAGTTGTACTGATGTATGATAATGGTAATTAAACACCTTAGCTGATAAGCCTTTTTCAAGTTTAATATCTTTTTTTATCTTGACAGTTATCCTTGGCTAATAGGAAGGCTGTTAAATTGTAAGCTAATTAGCTGGCAAATTGACATATCCAACTAGGGTGAAGGCTTGGCTCGTGAATAGTAATTAAGGTACTTGACTGGACACTCCTGGAAGGTTACCAAGCAACGTCTCTATGACCCAATTAATATTCATGCACTTATCCCTTGATTCACATAGTGTTTCACAGTTGCAAAATTTAGCCCGCTTTCATCCATTGACCCGATTGGAAAGGAACCAATTGCTATGAAACAACATTCGGTTACACCCAATACACTGGAAGAGAGTGCAAAGATGCGACATGACGTAACTAGACTGCTCTCATTTCAATCTGCTAAACTGTCTAGTGTCTACACTACAATCAGTAAAGAATGGTGCCGTCATGTAGATCGAGTATTAGATTCATTATGAACTGTTTATTTTCACAATGTAAATGCTCATGAAATTCTAAATCTGCTTCAAAGTTCTCCATATTTTGAAATGTCAAGTCCATGAACAACAGCATTCTCTTGTAGGACAAGTGAGTGTTTTATTTTTGTCATGGATATAATGTGGCAGATTAACAAACAAATGATCAACTAATATTTTCATATGTCTTTGCTTCAGGTTTACTGTGCCTCTAATGTTGAGCTAATCACACGAACACGTACTGACCATCTCACTGACCAGCACAAAACAAAACCCAAAGGTACGTTTGACCAATTTGTTTCTCAAATCACAATCTTCACATGCCCACATTGACATTTATCTATATTTTCAGAAATCTAAATCACACATTTGAAATTATTTTCTTAAATCAATACAATAACTGTTTAAAAGTTTAGGGTATGATTTTTTTTAAAAACAAGTTGACACTTGTATTCAGCAAGGATACATTAATTTGATCAAAAGTGACAGTAAAGACTTTGTTACAAAATATTTCTATTTAAAAAAAAAGAATGCTGTATTTTTGAAATTTCTGTTCATCAAAGAATCCTAAAACAAAAAGTTTCCACAGCTGGATTTTTCAGCAGGGACAACGGGAATGAATTACTTTTTAAAATATATTAAAATAGAGAACCATTAAATTGTAATAATATTTCACAATAATAGTATTTTTACTTTATTTTTGATCAAATAAATGCAGCCTTGGTGAGCATAAGGATAACATTTAAGGACAAAAATACAGATTAAGAAATGTATTTTTTAAGCGCATATGCTGTTTTTTCTCTCTCAACAAAACACAATGAGCGTGTGCATTAGTAGGCATGCCGTAGTGAATATGATGATTCATTATTTCAATGCCCACTCAGATCTTTTTCCAAACAAACAGTGTCTTTGTCTCGTCTACTGTTACTGTGATGTAATACAGATCATTGGGATTGTGCACATCTTCTGTAACATGACCTGCTGTGTGTTGCGTTTTTGTTTCAGGCGGCAAGACACCTCTGCAATCCTTTCTGGGTATCGCTGAACAGCACATGGGGCCTAACAACGGAGTGAGTGAGAGGAGCCTGTCAAGAATCTGTTCATTTATCATCAAGACATCTAAAGTGCCTTTCTAGTATTATGTCACTTTTGTTGCCTCAAAGTAAAGTGTGTGTGTGTGTGTGTGTGTGTGTTTTACAGCACACAATGGTGACTCAGATATCCTGCCCCTCAACGAACCCATTGGCCTTGACGGCTGAGGAGTACTTTAATCCCAACATGAGTCAGAGAGACATCGGACAGCCTTGTAACCTCACCACCAAAACACAAAGGTAGTGTCTCAACCCTTTCATTTTCATTTTGAAACATTTTGAAACAAATAACTAGATTATCTGAAGAAGACTTTCCCAGTCCCAGCATTCTCTCCTCTCCAACTGTTTCCCATCTCTCCTCAAAGAGTCCTATCAAAATAAATGCAAAACATATAACTGTAATATAAATATGAAAGGTTTATTTAAATGCAAACCCTACAGTAAGTATGAACAATAGTAATTATGATACTTAACCAGTTTAAACCATTACTAATGAGACGTGTTCCTCTTTGAATAGTCTTCTGATGCTGCCTTTAAGTGCACCTGGGAAACTCGTGCCTCAGAGTCGGGCATCTGTTATTATGATGTCACGCATTCAAGCGGGAAACATAACATGGAAGTAGCCTAAACAAAATAAAATAATTATATTGTAAACGATAAACCCAAATAACTACATATGAATTCAAAATGATAAAAATGTTTCATTTCCATCACTTATTTAAACATGGTATCAAAACTAAATGTTTGTTACTCAAAGCAAACCAAAGTAAGTCGAGTGATTGTACACTTGTTGTCTATGAGCTGTTCTGTACATCACACTTTTAAAATTGTTGAAATGCACCAGGTAAATTAAAATAATTTGCCTAATCATTCATTATAATTCACTACAGATTTGGTTTCCGCTAACTGATATATAGATTAGAGATATTTGGTATTATCTATATTATAGGATAGTCAATGTTTCAAATCGACACACACTCTAAAAAAGAAGTAGCTGCCTTCAATTTTTAAGTACATCAACTTGGATGTTTAAGTAATTTCAAGTTAAATTACATTAAACTGACTTAAAAAATAAATTGAATCTTGTATAACTTATAAAAAAAGTTGGAAATTGCTTAACTTATTTTGATGAGTTAAAGCAATGTAAAAACATGTTGTCATAACTTGTAGATCATATCATTTTTTACAGTTCACATCAAAATTTAAAAATAAAAATATATAGATTTCAAAATGTATAAGGTATAATGGTATATAAATAATACTAAAATTACAGCGTGACACACCAAGCCGACGTCAAAGAACTAGCGGCGACGAAAGCCGACTGTGTTGTCGCCTCGTGTCGGCTGCGTCTGGGCCAGAAATCTAAGCTTGAACACTAAAGACTACAGGCGACTGCCAACTAGCTTGTGCGTTCAGCGTCTGTGTGTAAGGAAATACCTGTCTAAATCAGTAGGTATGAATAGTCATTGTTCTTCATTCACAAAGGGAAACCGATACTAGGACTACAGATATACAAACCATAAACAAAGCAGCGCATGCTTACCATTTTGAATATCAATCATGTTGATCACTTTCTTCATTCCAGGCGGCTGATTTTGATATGAAAGGCTCGAGATGACGTAAAATTAAAACAGCCCTCTGTGCTGTCTTTGCTCGCTTTCATCACTTTCATTTTTATTTGTCATGCACGAACTCGTTGGCTAAACTGAACAGCCAATCAGAGCGATATCTCTCATCGACGGCCCAGAGGCCGATTCAGCATGGTGAATCGGACAAACTGCCGGCGACGTTAGCCTGACTTTAATTGACGTGTGGAACACACCTCAAAACTAGCCCGACAGATACTCATCGATGGCCAACATCCGACCGTCAGCTTGCTGTGTCACGGCCCTTACATGAATGTATTTTCCCAGGTTCAAAGCCAAGCTGTGGTTGTGTGAATCTCACCCTTTATCTCTGGAGGAGCAGGTGGCTCCTATCATCGACCTCATGGCCATCTCCAACACTCTGTTCGCCAAGCTTAGGGACTTCATCACCTTACGTCTGCCTCCTGGCTTCCCCATCAAGATAGGTAAGAGAAAGGGAAAAAAATGGAAAGAACATGCGATATGCCTAAAAATGTGTTTTCGAAGTATGGTTACAAACAAACACACATTTAAGTCATCAGGCTAATGCAACAATGACATCTCTTCACAACAGAAATTCCCATCTACCACATCCTAAATGCTCGGATCACCTTTGGAAACCTGAATGGTTGTGAAGAGGGTGGTTTGCCCCGGGTGGACACTGAAGGGGACGGACAAAAGGACAGTCCCAGGACAGAGACACCATCTCCAGGCAGCGACTCTTCCAGCGTGTCCAGCTCTAGCTCCACAAGTACGCAAATCAACATTTTACCCTCAAGGAAATGTGGTTGTTAGAAGCTATTTAAGATGATGATCAGATTGAGAAATATGGTGTTACAAAATAATACCGTGTTCAGGCAAAGCATTTGCCATTTTTAATGGCCAGAGACATAAATATTTAAATGGATAAATGTTTAATGATTGCATTCCTTATAGCGCTGCCTGTAGTACCGATGTGACTCAGATCTGCTGGTTAATGCATTTAACTACAATATTCTGCACGGGTCTTCATGAATTTGTGTTTGTGTATAAATCAGACTCATGTCGTGGAGGAGAGATCCCACCTTGTGTTTTTGAGGCTCCGCGGGGCTACAGCGTTTTAGGAGGAAACCAGAGGGAAAACATTAGAGAAGAAGAGGATGATCTGCTACATTATGCCATCCAGCAGAGCCTGATTGAGGCTGGATCAGAATATGACCAGGTCTGTTAACAGATGCACATAGGTGTCCGCAACATTGAGAAATATACCCTTTTACACCACGTCCTAACCAACCATGAAACAACATGGCTTCAAATAATTTTTCTGTCCTTACTAGATCCAAAAATACTGCCATCAGTCATTCTGAGAATATTTGATGTTTAATATCCAGCTATGTAGAGCCAGATTTTGTTGAGTAAAGCCCTTATAATTCAAATGAGTTCACCAAAAATGTATACATTTAGCTCCTCAAGTTGCATGAAAAAGTGGTACCGTATATACCCGAATATAAGACGACCCCCCCCCCCCCATTTTCCAGACTTATTTTGGGGGAAAAATAGATTTTTGTGGAAAAAATCTGGGTTTCAGCAGAAAATAATTTTAAGAGCAAATTTCCGAGGCGTTGTTCCAAATGCCTCGCATCACCTGTGCCTCGTGTAGAGGCCCGCTCTTCGGCGGAGACCGGCACATATGCGCTTCCTGATTGGGCATGACTGCGGCTGCCCTTAGTGCCACGGGGTGGATTTAACCCTGTGGGGTCGTCTGACCGTTTTCGACGACGATCCGGGCATCCGGCTCCCGCTCTCTCTCTCTCCCTCTGCTCGAGCCGCGCAAGAAAACGCGCCGTTCACAGAGGATGTCAGAGCAGACGGAGACCCACCCCCCTGTTCACATATCGCGTCTTTTGCGCGCTCAAGTTCGTTATTTCAAATGTAGGCGCGCGCTCATAATGAAAGCGACGCGCTCGTTTTTTCCAAGCCTGTCCGCGCCGCATCAAGATCCTCACGCTCTAGTCAGTCGACGGCGCGGGAGAAAAAGGCTATCAATCGATTCCTCCACTCGAATATAAGGTGACCCTGAATATAAGACGACCCTGAATATAAGACGACCCCCCATTTTTCAGCCTATTTTTAGGACAAAAACCTCGTCTTATATTCGGGTATATACGGTATTTCCTAGAGTGAAAGTGGCTTCTTTAAATGAAAGTCTTTCCATTCCTATAGAGTGCAGCAGGGATAACGTGTTTTTGTAGGCCAACCCTGATTACCTTGGAAAAAAAGAGAGAGCTTGTTGCTTTAATGTGTCTTGTTGTCTGATTAAGACGTGGTGTAAGACTCTGTAAACCCTTTTACACTGTTTCACTCACAGGTGACGATCTGGGAGGCTTTGACCAACAGTAAGCCGGGAACACACTCTCTGTCCTGTGACCCCAGCCGACATGAAAGGTCTGCAGTCAGTATTCTGCTTCTACTGTCTCCTGTAGTCACAAACAATAGGCAGGGACAGCGGCACAGTCTCATCACATTTACTGGAGCTATTGACACAGGCATGACTGTCAATACAGCCTCAGTGAAGCTCATAGAAATTCACTAGGGTTTTCATCGATCTCTCCTCACCTCCACTTGCTCCTCGCAGAGTTTTAAAGCAGGTTGAGATGCCGACATTAATTCGAAACAGTCACTTCACACTATTATGGTCAGTTAAAAAGTTAAAGACATTTATAATGTTACAAAACATTTTTTATTTCAAGCAAATGCTGTTCTTTTGAACTTTCTATTCGTCCAAAAATCCTGGGGGAAAAATACGATTTCCACAAAGTTTTAAGCAGCACAACTGTTTTCAACATTGATGATAATAATAAATGATATGAATAAGAAATAATTGCATATTAGAATGATTTCTGAAAGACTGGAGGAATGGCTGCTAAACAATCAGCTTAAATTACATTTAAAAATATAGATATTTTAAGTTGTACTGATATTTCACAATATTACTGTTTTTTATTTTATCAAATAAATGCAGCTTGGTGAGCAGAAGAGACTTTTAAAAACATAAAAATTCAAGATACAAGGGCAAAAAATGTATACCGACTGTCGTGTTTAAAGTGAAATGTAAAAGTAAATAAAAGGTGATTAATATAGTAATTAATTCAATTCTTAATTTGTAATTAGATCAATTTTTTTCTTCCCCATTACCCAGAACCCCACAGCACAAACCCAGCCCCGTGGAGAGCCCTCGCAGCACACCGACCAATAAGCCACCGCGCAGCTACGATGAGCAGCTGCGTATAGCCATGGCGCTGTCCGCCCGCGAGCAGGAAGAGGCGGAGCTACGTCAAAGACGAGAGGAAGAGGAACTGCAGCGTATCATACAGCTGTCACTCATGGAAAAGTGACCGGGCCATTGGGAAGTGAGGGGTGGCAGAGCATGCCTGGGGATCTGTAACCAGCGTGAACTATGATTGGCCACTCCCAAACGCCCCACCCTCTTCTTCCAAAGAACTGGAACTCTCCAGTGAGTCATTCAGAATCACAGAGAACCCTCTGTCTTCACTCTGCAAGTTTACAAACACAAACTACTAAACTTATGGCAATTCACTGACTGATCTGCACCAGTCTGGTCTCCTAACGTGTGAATGTGCAATTTTGACCGAGACAGTCCGCGCTGTGTATCTTACTGTTGTTTCTTAAAGCTATCATCCAAGCACTCACACAGAGTTCCTGCATACTCACAGGTAGGTGTGAATTCTGGGGGAAGTTGTCACTTTTCAATTCACATTATGGATTTAAAGAACTTTAGTTTTGGTTGTTAATACACTCAATTCACTGCACTTGGATCGAGGGGTCACGATGTCTCCTACTAGAATGTGGGAGGGCACTTACACACAAGAGTTAATGCTGCAAATCCACCTCAATTAGATGGGAATGCTGCATTCACAAGGACGTATGAAGAAAAACGCAAATGTTTGCGAAAGTGACACTTAAAACAATACTTTTGCTGCATATACTCTAATGTCGGTACGTTAACCTGCGGAACTTTGAGAATCTCAGACAGGCAGGTCCAGCTATGAATTCGGAAATCTAATTTGATGTATTCCCATTTGATTTCAAACTAAAGACCTGTTCACACCAGCATCACTGTTCGGCACAAATTCACTGTAGGTGGAAAAGCAGAAACACCCCAGTACAGTACAGAACTTTTCCGACATCTGCTTGTTACAGGGAATAAAGGAAGTCAAACCGTATCAGTATGTTTTCAAAGTGACATTTGGTTTCAAAGAGACGGTTGGACGTTTTGGACGAGATTTTGGTATTTGGTGTAGTGTTTATCAAACACCTCTTAGTGCAAGAGTAGAGAAAGAGCTGGTTCAGGATTCTTGTGCTATTTACTCTCACTTACTGTTCGCGAGGGCCACTAAATCATAGTTTTATGTGACAGCAGCAGCTCTGGGCACATGACCAAAAGCTTGAATCTTGGTTGGCTTCGCAGTGCAATGGAAAAGAGGTTAGAACATTTTTTCCATTTGTGGCTTGAAAATGTTATTTTTGGTCATTCAAATTAAAATGTTTATCACACCAAATTTTCACACATTGGTCTTGGTGTGAACAGGCCTTAATCCAGTTCTTTCCACAGTCCACACCCTCAAAATGAATCTTGTGCAATCATACCCATAAAATCCTCTGCCATACTTTTTGTAGTGTGCAAGCGCCCTAAAGGGAACGTCAAACCCTGCGTTATGATGACAGCAGGTTGGCACCCACCCTTTGTGCACTATTAACGGCATGATTTTTAATCATTAGCCAGATTGATAATCCGAACACTAGAGAAATTATTGTAATGGCACAACTGACAGTTAATAAGAAGAGTGAATGGAAAAAAACAAGCCATTTTCAGGTAAACGTCAATGACTAAATGATTCCTTTGAATCTGAATCAAATGCTCATTGCAATATTCATCATGTGTCCTAAATGCACGTTTCAGAAAAAAAAAGACTTTTTTCATTGTTCTACTTCAAATGGTGCTAAGTTGATCTTTCATATCAACTCTTGGGTACTTTAATCAGTGTAATTGTCACGACATGCATTCATCCATCTGTTCAATCACTCGACAACACCGTTTCTTTCCCGGCCTCCATTCAGTGCTTCCTTCAACATTCCCATCAGAGCTCATTTTCTCATGACTGGAACACCTGCGGTAGCTAATCAGAAATCTAATTGTGCTTTTATGGGGTGCCAGTTCTGGAATAAAACATGAAAGGAGGAATCACTCACAGAGATAATGCCCTGAGCGCAGACAAAGGGGAAAGTTTTATTGGAGAATCTTAAAATAGATCTGTCTCCTTAGTCAGAATTATTCTGGGGCTGATTGACGTGGCCTCAGGGTATGATGTATCAGGTGAATCTGAAAATCAAATTAGGAAACATGGCCATACTCCACTTCTGAAAAGCTTCAATGTAAAAACAAGGGATTAACCATCAGTTTTCAAATGAAGCGGATCTGATGGCACTGTCTAGAGACAGAGCTAATAAACACGTAGGATTGATCTTATGATTGCGTGACTTGTGAATGCCTCGGCAGGAATGCTTGATATGACTCAATGTTTTAGTATAACAAATAATAGCATTATTTATATTTAACATTTTTTTCATTTGAATTTGGTTGATGCTGTGGTTTGTGTGGAGTGCTGCTGTTGTGTCTGTATGTGACTGAAATATATTGTTCACAACTGTAACTTAAAGGCATTCCAAATAAAGAGTAAGACATCTAAATTAACTTGAATTTTCAAGCTTTGGGAATTAATGCGTCACTGAATTTTGAAGGTTGTGATTCTAAAAGCAAAGGTCTTGTGCTTGATCATACTGCAGAAAAACATGTATGTACATGTACCATGGTATTTTTGAAAGTACCTTGGACCTCCGTGGCATTGACATACGGACACAATACTTTTTGTAAGGAGATGGTAGTAGGCTACCATAGTATTCTGTAAAAAACCCTTTAGTATGTCAATACCATATTCTGAATAATCATGCAGTTCATTTTCTTGTAAAGTTACAAGATCCTCACATTATGAGTCTGTTTTTATTATTTATTTATTTATATTTTGAATTGGCTTATTTTTTATTTTACTTAGCTTTATTTTTTTTTTCAGTTTTAGTACTTAAACTTATTTAAATTGGTGGGCCAATGCAACATGTCTAATTTAAGTTTTTATTTCAGCTTTATTTTTAATTGCTGAAAACTATTTTTTTAAGTTTTAGTTTTCAGTGATTAGGGAGCACTGTACATCAAGAGACTGTTAAATGTCAGATAACATAATAATTGATTGTGCTGTGTTCATCATCTAGGCCTGCCTAATATGTATCGTTCCTTCCAAAAATTGCAGGTGAAATTTGATCAACAGCAGGTTCAAAAATAATTAAAATTTGTTTCATGCCATTCACCAAAGGCTTCAAACACCTTCATTCCCATGATTATTTTGGGATTATCGGGGGGAGCATCAATGCTGTTCCCAGAATGAATCAGCAGTCTAGAGGAAGCTTTAGCTAAGTGATGAGTCAACCTCAATGAATAATATTAATCAGAGTCAGTCGGTGCAGGTACTATGACGAGACTATTTTAAATTTAATAGCCACTGATCCCAGACGGAGCTAAAAATGGACTCTGGTGGAACTTCTGTTCTCTAATATGATGCATATTAGAGAACAGAAGTTCCACCAGAGTCCATTTTTAGCTCCGTCTGGGATCAGTGGCTATTAAATTTAAAATTTAAAAAAAAAAAGAAAAAAAAAAGAAGGGTGTGCTCATTAGCAATGCAAAAAAAAAAAAAACATGGCCACTAATAGATGTTACATGTTTTAACTGAACTTTCTGTAAAATTAATTTAAAATACCTGAGATTGTTAACTGCAGGACATCATTACTAATGTCCCTTAACTTGCTTGGTTTTGGTAAATTACAAACAAGAAAATGCTGAATGTTAAAATAATGCTAGTGTACAGGCAACAGTTCCAACCACCACAACACACAATGCATTACAGCTCTTTGCCACATTGTGGCGCTGTGGTTCAGACAGCAAATTGCACTGAAAGAGTAGGCTACTACAGTTCTCCATCCCAATTCAGATGATGATAAACAATAAAACAAACTACTATCAAATCAGGCTATTTATAGTTCATTCTTAATAATAATAATAATAATAATAATAATCATCATCACCTCTAAAATTACAAATGCAGTTTGTAATATGCCAATCCTAAAAACTCATTGACAAGGTCACTTATTGACCTGTCTACAGAATAAATGACTTGACAAAAATAATTAAAATAGTGCAGTTTTATTTTATGAGTCACAGCTAAAGCACAGGATAAAAAAGTTGATCAAGTTTACCTTGATTTCAAACAGAATCATGACTCTACATGCTGTCAGACATACAGTCAACTCTACCGAACAAGCCAGTGCAAAAATACTCAAATAAAAATGCTATCTAAAAAAATAAAAGAAAACCGTAAAAAAGAAAAACAAGAGAGTAAAGTGCATATTTTAAGAAACAACCCTCTTGTTTGAGTTGCTACCTGAAAGATTCTGAACACAAAACTGAAACACACTCACGCTCTCATTCGCACCTACAGTAGCATACATCTTTAGCGTACAAATTTAGCTTAGACTTCACTGAATGAAACTTTAATTGGTTGCAGTCTGAGATAGTCCTTCACGCTGATAAAAGCAGCATGTGAAAGTTCAGTAATGGTCACATGGTGTTGTACAAAACAGTGACTGTCTTTTTCTTGTCCGACGCTTTGCGGAAACGGCGAATGGGATAAGTCTTTACATGTTGTCGTGTGGACATGGAATTGGTGGGCTGGACGGGGGAGTGTTCAGGGGGACTGGCTCCACCCACTTTCATTATCTGCAAACATGAGGGTGAGAGGTGGGCGGAGCCTTCAATCCTGTCCGCCTCTATCAAATGGACAGTGGAATCAGGGGCAGAAGGGCTCTGAGGTAGAACACGCTGCTTCTTATGGGCGTCATCATGGCTGTGGGTCAGTGGCAAGGAGTGAAAGGTGGATAAAGAGGAAGAAGAGGGTTGATGAAACCCTGTGTTAGCCGGATGGAAATCCCAGTCGTTCAAGTCGTTAGTAGACAGCTCTAGCCGGTCAAGTTTAGCAAGTGAGGCAGAGCGTTTCATGAGTGAGGGAGGGGTTAGACCAGCCTGTCTGATGCGGGCCTCGATTTCCATGGCTCTCTGCCACATCGCAGGTGCTTTGGGCTCCAAGCGTTGTTCCCCATCTAATGAGTTCCACTGGCCCTTGAGCGGCTGGTTCTCCTCAACTTGTCCATTGCAGGCCCCCAGTCCTCCAGCCTCATACAAGAACGCCTGGAGCTCTCGGAGAGTCTCCTGGATCTTCTGCAAGTCCTCACTGCTGCGTGCTAGCCGGAATTGGGGCCTCAACAAGTCGTCTACATCTGTCTCCAGCTCGGTCACACCTTCTAGCCACAACACAGAGGAAGAACCAGAGCTGGGCTCAAGAGTGGGGTTCAAAGTGATCTGGTCAGCCTCCACTGAAACACTCCCTTCAAGATACAGTGAGAAGGAAGGATCAGGGATTATACCAGAGTCCTCATCATCAAGCACTTTGGTGTCGCTTTCTTTTCCATCTGTAGTCTTTTGGGTCTCAGAGCAGGTCGGGGCCACAGTGCCCTCTGGCTTACTGGAGAAAGATTGCAGCTCAGAACAGTCCAAACATGGGGAATGAAGAGGAGAGCGAGGAACCTCTTGACCCTGTCGCAGTATAAGCTCCAACTGCTCGGTGGCCCGACGCACAGATCCTGAGGTCCTCTCGGAGGGAGAGTGAGGAGCTGAAGAAATTTGCCCATCCACCTCCTCCAGTGTTGCAGTTTGAGGTGAGTTGCGTGCCAGTGGTGGACTGCAGGTGTGTGATATGGATTCCAGTTCAGTAACTATATGACGCACACACACATTGTTGTCATGGTGAAGGGGGTGGGGCACTGCATCACTATTGGTCTCTGAGTGGGCGTGGCACTAGGGATGAGAAAAGAGAAAATACTCTTAATCAAGAGAGCTTACCACATTAACATAAATGTTACCACATCAAAGCAATGGTTCAGCCAAAAAATTTAAATTCTTTCTGTTCATGTCATGAGCACCCTCAACTAACTCTTTTCCATGGCTCACAAAATTGTAAGGTAGAATTGCTGTTTTTACCCCCCAGAATGGGGACTGTAGCCGTCAACCTCTAAAATTGACAGAAAATGATCACAAAAAAAAAGTCCAAAAGATCTTCCTTTCATATTCATAGTCTTCTGAAGCTACAACCTAATGGACATTTTTCAGTTTACACCAGCAAGAGGCAGTGTAGTACTTGTATCACTTCTATATACTTCCTGTGTCTTTACTTTTAGATCAATAAATGAGTCATTCTATTCATGTTTTATCATTTATCTTTCAGAATGACATATCTGGAAGTGCAATGATCTTTGAAGTGAGCGCAAACTCTTACCTCATCTGTTTCCTCACTGGGATCATCCAAGGGAGGGGTGCATCTGGATTGAGGTGGCTGCAGAGCAGCCATTTCGGAAAATGAGCGAGGGTGCTTGTCCTGGGACAGGCAGAGGAACTTCTCTCTGGCACTAAAGAAGTCAATGCTATCTGTGCTAAGGCGAGATGCGCCGGCATGCACAGAGTCTGCTGCTACCAGATCTGCAGCATTGGGGTTGTTGTTATCATCACTAGAGTCCAGCTCGGGAATCGAAGGGCCTGTTGAGGGGCTGTCAGCCTTGGGCGTGCTTGGAGAAGGCAGATTCCCTTCATCTTTACTGACAGCCCTTTCCAGACAAAGTTCTAAGCTTTGTGACACTTGATAAGAGTTATTTTGATCAGGAGTGTCAGGGGACAACTCAACAGTATCTGTTTTTGGCTCAGGCACTTGGTGAGACGACTGGGCGCCGAGGTCTGGAGTTCTATTGCCCTCTCTCTCCTCTGGCGAAAGAGGAGGAGCAAGAACGTGTAGACAGGGAGGAGGGTGGCGACGAGCAACTGGCTCGCTCACCGCAAGGTTCTTAAGAGAGTTCTTTGCCATATTCTGCTCAGGCACCACTGTAGCTGCTCGTTGTCTGGGGCGAGGCAGGAGGAAGGGGTCCTCGTGTGGCAGCTCACCTGATTTGATATGGGTGTTGCCTGTAACAGGCTGTGGATTGGTAAGGGACTCTAGCACAGCAATGCCTAGCATCTGCTGAATGGAAGGAGGACTGTTGTTGTTATATGGGTCCGAGTGGTCCAGCGAGCGAGGTGCCTTGCACAGCGGCTCGTGACCCTCCGACAGATCACTATCTGAGTGGGAACGCCACAGCTTGTTATGCCTCTGTTTGCTGGAGGAATGAGAAAGCAAGAGAGAAAGAAAGACAAGAGTGTCAGACGAGCGTCTTTCATCAATATGGTGGAAACATTAAATGTCAGGTGAATCACTGAGGGTGGTGACCGATATTATAAAAAATACAATTAGCTCTGGGTGTGTGAATGGGAATACAAACACGAAAGCAAGTATGACAGAAAAAGCTGCACAACTAAAGGAATGTGGAGAGACCAGCATAATAGATCACAATGGTGACGAAACTCAATGCCATTGAGTCAAAATACAAGAGCATTTACTCAAATGGAAACCTTTTTTTTTTATAAGAGCAAAAGTATTACATTTAATTCAAAGGTCAATGTGTATCAGTAAGACTATTCTTTGGCTCTTTATTTAAAAGGTAAGGGCGTGTTGGATTAAAGGAAATATGAATGAGCATTTGACTTCAAGCTCTGTGTGTATGGCCTATACCTGGCTAGCAGGATACCCTGGTACTCTTCCAGCTGCTTCATGAAGGATGGGTTTGGTTTGGTGACGGAGCGCCGTTCCTTCACATGGTCAAAGGCTCTTTCCAGGTCCCAGCCGTACTCCTTCATAGCATATGCGATCACGGTGGAGGCAGAACGACTCACTCCCATCTTACAGTGTACCAGACACTTCACCCCAGCTTTCCTGGATCGCAAAACTTTGGTGAAACACCATCGAAGAACCAGAACTTCAGAAGCCAGTTTTTCTACTTACTTGGCCTTGGAAATGAACTTGTAGGTGTCATTCCAATACTCCAAGAGGTTTGTGGCCTCCTCATCATACACTCGGATGTTGTGATACTCGAAAAGCCCGGGGAAGAAATTATCAATCTCTCGCGTCACATTCAGGATGTAGCGAACTCTGAGGAAGTGGGGTGGTAAAATTAACAATGAATGCATACAGCCGAGCGGATGTATTCGTTTAAAAACAGTGGCCTGGAATAACAGTGTCACTTACCCACTGTTCTGGAGCTCCTCAAGGTTAGAGGCATTCCACTCTGAACCCTGAAAACATAAACAGAAATTAAACGTTATGGTTGATGCTCCTGAAGCAGGGGTGTCCAAACCTGCTCCTGGATGGCCAACATCCTGCAGAGATTAGCTCCAACACACCTGCATGGAAGTTTGGAACTAGGCATGAAGACCTTGATTAGCTGGTTCGGGTGTTTAATTGAGGTTATAGCTAAACTCTGCAGGACAGTGGCCCTTCAGAATCAAGATTGAATACTCCTTCCCTAATGTCCGTAGGAGATTAGTCCTTTTTATTGACAGGTATAGACAAGTGGGTAGGAGACCAACCAGATAGACATGGTCAAAGATCTCGGTCGGGCTGTCCATCTGGCCCAGGATGACAATCATCTCATTATCGATGAACTCCTTGAATTCGCGCAGGTTGCAAACCATCTGCATCTCTAGCTCCGTCCGAATCTGAAGAAAAAAGTTATTATCCAATACCTCTGTTACCATTTTTTGTACATAAACCTCAAGATCTGGTGGTATTATTTAAGACATTCAGATTTTGGTGGGTTTTACGGAATGCATCAAATCAAGAAGACTTTAAGATGTATACTATGCACAATGGATGTTTGTACCTCTTTTGAAGTAACGTTTTCCAGGTCCTTCTGCATCATGATCTCTCTCAAACGGGTCTTAATCAGTCTCTCTGTGCGTTCTCTCTCAGTTGGCCTGTATGCATGAAACCCAGAATCATAAATCATCCAGTTTGGTCTCAATGTGAGGCGTGCCTCACCTCGTATGATTCTTTGTATGTCTGTGTGGTATTGTTCGAGTAGAGCTACAAAAACCAGAGACTTTAGAACAAAGGCTTTGTTTGAATTAAACAAACAATTTGAAATAAAATCCCAGCTCAGATGCAGTATGTGCAAATATTAATGGTAAATGTGCGTCATCCCTAGGCCTCTGGTGTTGGGTTCACCACGGGACAAATGTCTCTACACTGATACCAAAACAAGGCACTGATTGGCTACCAGGAGACTGCACTGTGATCTTAATCACTACCAGTACCCTTAAAAACACTGCTATGCAATGTAGGTCAACACCCTCAGATGGTGGCTGTGTTCACAAGGGCACTCCGAGGGTTGAAAACCCCCTATGCAGGAAAGTTCAACATGCTTACACATGCCAGCTTGATTGACCTTTATGAAAACTAGAAAAAAGAAAGAAAGTGACAGTGTGTGAAATTATAATCCCATTATGTTCCTATGTATATTCTAGGGATGCACCGAATATTCGGCCACCGAAAATATTCGGCCGAAAATGGCCCAAAAGTGCATTTTCGGTTTTCGGCCGAAAGACTTTTATCACGAAACAATACGGCCGAAATGTTGTGATGACGCAAACAGAAACCGCGACCTGCACGTGCTTGTCTGAAGCAACATGTCTGCGGTGTGGACGTATTTCAGTATTATATATATATATATATATCTGAACCCATGAGGAAGCCTTGTTTATACCTTCGCCAGCCTCCGCAGCGCGAGTCTCCACAGACAGCGCAAGTCTCCACAGACAGCGTGCGCACCTCTTCAAACGGTCGAGGCGTTTATACTTGACGCGCTCGCCGTTGTACTATTCTTTGAAACGACAGGGAGCGACTCAAGTAACTGTCCTCTAACCATCAGGAATAGGTGAGAATTAGAAAGATATCATAAACACGTGACAATGTTTATTTTTTAGTATACCACCACCAATACAAAAATAATCTTGTAAACCCTGGGATTATTACTTGTGACATTACAAAAAAATATGTATATGGGAACATGTATGTATACAACTAAATTAACGCTCTTAATTATTTTCTAATTTCACTAAACATATTTCATTAAGTTTCGTGTACATTTGTATTAAACATGGACCTTTGTTCATTAAAAATACTTTTTATGCTATTGTATGCTCATTTTTTAAAATGTAAGCAACTAATTTAGACGTGCAAACTGGGTGCTGGTGTGATGAGAAGTTCGTGCTCGGCTATGTTTTTATGAGAGAACATTTCATTTTAAAACCTTTCTGCAGGCCAGTAGATTATTATTTAATGTACACATGAGTGGGGTCAAGTTAAACATTTAAGTTTGAATTTTATTTTATACTGTGCATTGTGCTAAATAAATAAATATTTGCATAATTTGTAATTGATTTATTCTTTGAAAATTTTATATTAATTTATGCAATTGCATTGCCTTGATTTTAGTAAAGTTTGAACACAGGCATAGCTAGGGCTGGGTATCGATTCAGATGTTCAAATTCGGTTCGATTCCCAAGATCTCAATTCTCGATTTGATTTTCGATTTCGATTCTCGATTCGATTTTCGATTCTCAATTCGAATTTCGATTCCTAATTTGATTCTCGATTCGACTATAATGAATATAGATGTAATACAAATCTCAGTCTAAATATCAGTTATCATTTTTTAGACAATTTTTTATTACATTGATCTCACCTAAATGTTTGTTTTTACAATGGGGTAATTTTTTTGTTAAGAGTTTATGCAACACATGGAAGCTTGATTTCAATATTTGAAATAAATTGAAAAAAGTAGCACAAATAAATACAATAGTATAAAGACACAAGTAAAGAGACATAAAAAGAAAAGTTTTTGGGTAGGTCAGAAATACTACAGAAACTGAATAAAGTAATCCAATGTAAAATAACACTGTATAGTCTTTTAGTTCTGACTAAATTAAATACATAGGCTTTTAATTCTGATTCCTTAGAATTAATGCTATATTATGTTGTTTTGACAACAAAATGAATGACAGACACATATGGCTGCGTTCACTTTAAGAACTAGTGCACGGATCCATTCCTGTTTCATTATACTGTCTGTCACACGCGTTTTATCTATGGTTTTATGCTTAAGACATAACCGACTGTATTTACGAGGTCACTCACCAAGAGCAGAGTTTTGACATAATTTTGCGTGTTTTTAACTGTTAAAGCGATATAATCCACGAAAAAGAACTTTTGTTACTGGCGAGCTGTTTGTGAGGCGGGTTTAGGCTTTACTGTATGTGCACGCAGTGAAAAACATCTCTGTGAGTGCGCGAGCACTGGATAGTTTAAAATTGCTTGAATGTTTAAACTGGTAAAACTTAAAAAGACGTGAAAATGATAAACGTTAGTTACGATGCAATGCTGGCCCGATTGTGCAAGTAAATCATGTCCCGACTCCTAAACGCGAGTGTGTATCGACGCCTGTAGCGTTTGACACTTGCCTTGTGCAGAGAGAGAAGACGCAGCACTGCGAGCCCTGAATATGGAAAAAATCGATTCGTGGCCGTTGAGAATCGATTTTGAATCGACCACATTTTAAAAAACAATTAATCGAAAAATCGATTTTTTTGCCCAGCCCTAGTCATAGCCATAAATGCAATGGTACTAATAATTGGCATAATTTCTTTCGGTGTTTCGGCCTTGGTTTCCTCTTTTTTGGTTTTCGGTTTCGGCCAAGAATTTTAATTTCGGTGCATCCCTAGTATATTCATGCAAAGTGACCATACTAAATCTTAAGCTACGGAGACAAAGGTTAACTGAGAGACCTAAGGTATTGTCTAAGTCAGAAGCATACAATGGGCACCATTTCACAGGATGTCTAAAAAGAACAGATCCGCTTCACTAAAGACCTCTTAAATCTCGAGGAAAACACCACCTCTATGGCGCAACCTCATTGCCCTCTTTCAGGGTCACAGTGTCTAAAGTATATACTTGATAGACAATTTTCACTCCCCTTCTCAAGCCACCTGTTTCCATCCATCCGCCAGGCTACTATCAATCTCGCCCATTTTTCCGACTGTAAATCACTATCTCGGCATGGAGCTATAAAAAGCAAGAGGCTGAAGTTGTGCATGTTATAAACACATGCACGTGTGTATGCCTCCAACTGAGGGGAAATTCCCCCCTGCAGTCCAAGCAACAACATGGATTACACCATCAGGCCGCTGTGCATCGAAGAAGTTAGAGGTCATCTCATCGATTTGGCAATAACACGTCAATCTATTCAGGGAACGCCATGCCTCCTTGTCTTACTCTGATGCAAACTTGCCCTATATGATTGAACTTTGCGAGTGTGCATGCACGGACTCGATTTTCCAAAAAACAAGGATTGATTTACAAGCCAAACACCGCTAGTCACACCTATTGACTATAGAAGGACTTGAGTTTTGTAAACAACATCAACTTGGCCCTAAATATGGAAAGCACAATAACAATACCCTTGTTTCATAAGGGCTCTGACACCTATTTCCACAAAACCATACACTGTCGATCAAAGGTTTGGGGTCATTAAGATTTTCTGATGTTTTAAATTTAAAATGACTGTTTTCTATTATCAATGTTGAAAATATTACTCACACATCGGTGAACAGCACAGGTGAGTCTGCACGGTAGGACTGCACGTCTCGCATGGCGTTCCACTCATTGATGCAGTGCTGGTTGGAGGACACACGGCTCTGATAGTAACTGACCCAGGTCAGGAAGAGACTGCCGGGGTAGTAGTTATGACATCGGGCCACCTCGCAAACCTTATGCAGAGACTGCAAGGCTGACCTAAGAGTATGTGCGAAAGAGAAAATACATTAACCTTACATTAAAAAAAGTTTGAAAGTGCGAAAAAGCTGTCTTTATAGACACTCACCACATGGCCTGCACTGAGACTGGTTTGAAGACATGGACTCGGCTAACGGTAGACACACTGAAGCCACTAATGAGAGGAAAACATCACTTTCAGTCTGAATACTCAGTAAAAGTTTTGTTTAAAAATGCAGAACTGGTTTGTGCATGCATGTTATGCCTCACCCGTCTCCATCCAAGTGTATAAGTGTATCGCTCCACAAAGGTAAAACCAGCCCGACTGTGCAAGTGCTACAGGAAACGCATCATCACATACTATGAGCACCACCTTCAACATTAACAAATGCAAAATGAACTTATCAGCGTGTCTGCATTATACTGACCAGTCTAAATTGCTGAAGTCCATTCCCAGCACCACATTTTCTTCTGTGTCCTGTCTACCATTGGTGGAGACGATCACCATGTACCGTGTACGCGGGGTGTAGGCGGTCTCTAAACGGACAGCCTGTAATAGAGAAAGAATCAGAGATGATCAGCATTCTGATGCATGTGGTTTGATTAATTAGGTCTGGATGATGGTAGTTACCAGGCGGATGGTGTCCTCTGGGCGCAGTAGGGTGAACATGGTCTGCAAATGCTGCTGAAGGTCACCTGTGAAGGAACCAATAACAATCATAAACCTCCCAGATAATAGTATTGTGACATTTGCATGCTTCAGTGAAAATTACCCAGAGGCCAATTTCACTTCCTCCCATACAGGACACATTCCTTGTCTGGCTAGTGTGATTACGCTTGGGTTTGTAAATAATGAATAGAAATATTAAAATATTAAACCAGTTGGAGAGTTAAAAACCAGTATCGTTGATAAAAGTTGCATAGAGAGGACACAAACACTTTTTGAACCCTTGGAGTTGGCATGAAACAGAAATTGCGATCATCTAAAACATTTTAATAGGAAACTGTGCTTATAATTTTTTTCTTTAAAATAAATACAGCTTAATTTAATATTTTGTTATCTAATGCAATACAATTCATTCAATTTATGTGTAGCATAAGTGTCCAAGTACTTTCCCGGGCCACTGTATATCATTAAATAATTTTTTTTTTTTAATTAAATACTGAAGACAAATAAAGATGAATAAAGGCTGTATACTGTATTTTACAATGACTAGGGTCCTTTCATAATGCATTCCTGTAAGCTAATGGGTCTCATAAGGAAATCAATGCTGTCTATCTGCAAGCACAGCAGTATGTATATCAACATGCATGCAAATACATGCACACAAACATTCTGACATCTCAAAATCATTCTGACAAAATCCTTCATCTCAAGGTCAGTCTTATGCATTGCCACATGGAAGAGTTCAATGTAAACCAATTCCATAACATACGTTCATATGTTAAGCTGCGTCTGACAGCCAGAGAGAATATCACAATAAACTGCGTCAAGAGATCCTTTTGTGGGATCCGGTTTCATACCTGTGTGTTTATTCCGCCGCTGAATGATGCGGGGTGCTGAAGAAGAGGAGGAGCCATTTCCCCGAGGGAGGAAGAGAGCGGCACCTTTGACGGTTAGGAAGTTCTCGCTGATACTGATGGCAAGAACAGTGACAGAGAGAGAAAGCAGACTTTACAATATATATATATGTGAATAGCGCGTATTGTATTATGTATTATTTAAATATATAATTAAACATATACTAAAAAAGAAAAAGCTAGTTAAATAGTCAACATAATATGTATAGATACATTTTAAATGTCACATACATTTGATTTCTGGAAGTAATTGTTACTGCCACAGTGATGCAAAAGCACACACCAAATTGGTATAACAGCATTCACATCTGCGTTTGAGCACTTGCGCTATCAGTACATTAAGAGGCTCAATCTCAGATCTCAAAGTGGTATTGTAAAATATGTGAAGGGGCTCATGCTGCAGCGGCTCAGTTATAGAGCTGGGAGACGTTTGACCCGTGACAGCAGTCATTACGAAGCACCACCTTCATCTCGACACTTACACTGACTAGTGGTCTCGCTCATAAACCGCTGTTCCTGTATTACATGCCACAGGCTTTGGACTTTCCACGTCTGGCTCTGAAAAGCACCTTCGGAGTAACTTCTGAGGAATCTGGGTATTTCTGCGGAAACGCCAGCCCTCTGTCTCAGGGTTTTGAGGGAGGAAGGATTGCAGAATTGAGGGAACGCAAGAAGCCCGGGGCAGTCACTCCCCAAATAAAAAATAAAGAAAAAAAAAACCCATCAGGCCGAGCTGAGCTCATTTCCCACATCCCAGTCACCTCTGACCCAGCTGTTTCCTCCACTCTCTAGTCTCAGTTCGATCTCATGCTCTCTCTATTTTTTCAGCCAACCCAAAGGTCTAAAGTTAACACTTGCTAAGCACCAAATACAAACCCAATTAAAAAAAAAAAAAAAAAAAAAGTTTCAGTAACTAGAACAAAACACGTTTAAACCAAAATTATAGAAAATTGACTAGCCTAAACCTTGACAATCAGAAGTTTATCTAGGATGCCTGAAGTGTTTTCTCCTAAATGTTATCTTAAAACCACCAGAAATATTTGCTCAAAACAACAATGTGGTTTCATGTTTTTGTGACAGGCGCAGTTTTAAAGACAGTTATTTTAATCTGTAAAATTTCACACAATAATACTGTTTAAATATATTTTTTATCAAATAAGCCTTGGTGAGCAAAAGAGACTTTTTAAATCTGCAAAAAACATTTGTTTTACCAAACATTTTAATAAAAAATGCCAAATACAGTTTCATAGCCAGAAAGAAATATTTATAGGCAGTGTATGAGGCACACTCACCTTTGGAAGGTGTGATCAAATGGTTTTTTTTTTTTTTTTTTTTTTTTAAGCTAATAAAACTGCTTTATGGAGTATTTTTAAATGAAGCTTGATATGGAAGAAGAAAAAACAGGAGCAAGAAAGTGACAAAGATAGGCAGAAAATTAGAGTATAGTGCAAACAGATGTGCAAAGTGCACAGCACGAAAAGAGACTATCAGCATATGAGGGGATATGAGCTGCATGGCTGATACAGGGTCGTGGCTAATTTTACACACCTAAAAATAAACAGCAGAGTGAATGAATGCTGACGGACTTTTACAGTGTTGGTAGCTACTGTATATCATCTCATGTAACCAAACATGACAGCTGGAAAAGCGCTTGGGACAAAACTTTGTAATTTTGTGCAAGACAGCAGACAGTATGCAGACTGCAAAGAACATCAAGGTCTGATAAGATTATTGACTGTCCTGCAGTTTGCACGTATTCAACCCAACTACCCATAGTTAAACTATCATTCTACATGAGCAGCTGACATATATAGATATTTAAAATCCAGACTTTAAGTTAAAACATGAATCTATAAGTCAATATTATAGGGTTTTCACCATTTTTAGTCAGGTCAATTGTCTTGCAGAGTGCCACATTCATTTTCAAAGGTCATTAAAATGTGATCATTAAATCTTCATGCATAATAAATATAAATTTAAAAAAGCAAAATGGCATTTAAAATAGTTTGAGATGGAGTATAGCATTTACCATAAGTACTTGACATTAACTACTCATATACTGATCGCAATTAGTGCAAAATGTAGTCTAGTAAAGGTACCGTGGGTGCAGACACCACTTCAGTGATGTGTCAAGAATATGACCCGGGACACTGTGCCGGGCTGTTTTTTTGCAGCACAAGTATCCGTGTTCAGAGAGTGGAGAGAGCACCGGGGCCATGTGATGCAATTTCCACCCACTGGCATTTCACTGAGGCAGACATGTAAGGGCATACCCATACACACGAGAGAAAAAAAGAAGAGAATCCAGATAGGTCAGACAGAGGAAATAGATGACCTGCCTGCGCTTGTCTACACACAGCTTAGGGAGAGAGAAAGAAAAGAGGGTGGGAGGGTCATCTTTTGGCATGAAGTGCTGGACAGTAGTTGCTAGGGCACAGACACAATCATCACTATGTAAGGGGCCGGTGAGAGCCATACAACAAGCTGAAAGATGCCTGACCCCCACCTGTCCCTGGCCATATTAGTCACTCTCCCACTAGGGAAGGGATAAATATAGGTCCGGGCTGAAGGCCTTATGAGTTCAGGCCTGATAAAGATTCAGAGTGAGAGAAGGAGATGGAATTTTGTCACCTACTGAGATACAAATTAGCCCCCTTGCCACTAATACAGACAGGTTTGGAAAACTCAAATAAAGACAAACACAGGAAGAAAACTTTGACAGTACAGGCCTAGTTTTTAAAATTAAACGAGACGGCGAGGAACTATTCAAGTTCACAGTCCTGCTTTCTAATTGGTCCACATGTTTGACCAGTTGAAGTCATGATGACTATACTGAACCACTCTTTTAACTATGAAATAGATCAAATTAAAACATAATCTAACATATCAAAATATTTAAATTTTGAACAATATGCTTTACCCAAGCGTTCAGGCACTTTCCACGAAAAAGAGTACAAAATAAGATTAGGTTAGTAGAAATTAAGTAAATTGTTTTTTTTTTTTTGGGGGGGGGGGGGGGGGTTCTAACAAAGGGTGAAAGGAGTTGCTTAGAAAGTGTTGTTTATTTGTACACCTTAGAAGCTCAAATTAAATAATGTGAGCCTGTTCATCATTTTATATGACCCCCATATAAAATATTTTGGTAATTGAAAAAGATTAAATAAAATTAAATTAAAACATTAGATGAAAAACTTGCACTTAAAAATGTTGCATTGGCACTTGGCAGCTAACTGAAACAAATAAGCTAAAACTTCTAAAACTAAACTGAAATAAACTAAAGATATAAATAAATGAATAAATTATAAAAGCACATAGTGAAAATGACTAAACTTAAATTAAAATGAAAACAAAGTATACAAATAAAAGATAAATAAAAATATTAATAAATATAAAAATAGTATAAACAACACTAAAATTACACTGGTCTGAATCCAGTTTTGTGTTTTCATTGATCATTTATATTTTCTACCCATAAACATTGCTAGATTGAGACAACAGAAGTGTACAACTAGCTGCTTATGTTATTCCATTTTTAAAAGTCAGATAGCATAGTTTAGTTCTCGCTCCCAAAGAACTTGGGAATATGGGAGAATCTTAAGAATGATCTCACCTGGCTTTTGCTGTTTGTTTCAACACCACATGTCCCGTATTTCAACAGAAGAACAAACTACATCAGATTTCCTTATGACGATACCAACCCTTAAGCGCATCAAGTGCATACTTGACTTGGAAGTTGGAAAACACGTGCTTCTCTACGTCACTGACTGTGTGAAGTAAAGGCAAGTATACAGCAATTCTGTTTCTCACTGCAAATGTCAACACACTGCTCAACTTCCTTCCAGTATCTCACACCTGTAATTTCCCAGCCAGGTTAATCATTAAAGCTCACTGACAAACACAGGCCTATTCTTAGCTCTGTTTGCTTTGGCAGTGAATGAGTAATGGAGGTTTTTATATGCTTACATATTATCATGCAAATTCCCATCAGGTATTACCTGCTCTATCTGACGGATTAAAAAATTGGATTACGGTTCACTGAAAATGAAATTACCCATATCTACTGTTGGTTTGCAAGATAAAAGAACTCTACCCCAGTGATCAAGTCCTTCCTCTTAACACAGTATAAATAACAACAGTACTGATTCCTCTGCATAAGGAGAAAAAACAAACAAATTATGCCGTAACACTATTGACTAATGTCAGATGACTGCTTAGTCAGTCTAAAAACAGAGCCGTACATCGCTGCTCTGCTCTGCACTGAAACATGAAAGAAACCAATCGACTGGAGTTTAGGCCTGACTCAAAAGATTTCACAGTCTGGTGGGGTGTTGCAAATTGGATTTAGTACATGCTGCTTATTTTGAGGTTTCAAGCAGTCCGGGGTCTTGGACATGCAAAATCTGTGGTCGAAACATGTTACCCGTCAGTGTAAACCAGCAAACCCAAACAACATGCAAAAATGAGAGAGAACCTCATTCAAAGTTAGTTTGTTATGAGATCCACCATCAGGTTTTCATAATCAATGCTGGCATCTTGCCAAAGCAATAAAAAGTCTAACTGGGTGGAGAGTCCAAAAACACCAAAAGCTACCATGTGTGCCAACCATTAAAATATTTCACCTCACTTTCTATCTCTAGAAATGTATACTTGGTTACTTTATGAATCTTGGTGGACTGGATTGCTGATGGGGTATCACATTTACACTTGGCCACACATCTGTAAACAGATATCAATCATATCTTCAATATCCCAACAATATGCAAATTTAACCAAGTTCACATTTTTGATGATGCTAATGCTGGACAGCAACATTTTGCAGAACTTAAGTCAAATCTTTTGTATGCGTCTCGAACCACTTCCTGAATCGCATTGTCATCAGTTTCAACTCAAAACCAACTTGGAGGACATTTACACTTGGTATTTTCATCAAATAAAGATCACACAGCTAAAAAAACACAAACTAAGAAACTTTGCGTTCCCTCGCAAAAACTTTTTGTTCTTTAAGAGTGAACGCAAAGTTTCTCAGGGGAACGCAAAACATTTGTGAGAGAATGCAAAAGCGTGAAATAATCTTCCCTCCCATTTCATTTTTCTTTTCTTCATGTCCCTTTTAGGGGCTCCGTAATTTTGCACTGTAATTAAAATTATACACTTCCGTTCAAAAGTTTATGGTCAAAAACAGTTTTAAATTTTTTTTTTTTTATTATTATTTTTGTCCAACAAGGATGGCATTGAAATTGTGACCGTAAAGACATTTGTTCCAAATAATTTCTATTCCAAATGTTTCTTTTGAACTTTATATTCATCAAAGAATTCTGAAAAAAACTACAGTTTACACAAAAATATAAAGCAGCACAACTGTTTACAACATTGATAATATTAATAAATGTTTCTTGAGCAGCAAATCAGCATATTAGAATGATTTCTGAAGGATCATGTGACACTGAAGACTGGAGTAATGATTATGAAATTTCAGCTTTGCATCACAGGAAGAAATTACATTTTAAAATAGGCTATATTAAAACAGTTCAATTGTAATGATATATCTGTTTAACTGTATTTTTGATCAAATAAAATGCAGCCTTGTGAGCATAAGATACTTTTTTGTAAAGAAATCAAGAATTTTGAAAAATCTGACTGATAACAGAATACTTCCTAAATTGTAACAAGCATTTTCTGTAAAGCTGCTTTGAAACGATATTGTGAACAAGATATTCAAATTACTTTGAACGCGCTATTCACAAATTAACTTGAACTGAGTTGACGAAACCAAACTTTTGAACGGTAATGTATATATTTTGCATATGAATTATACAAACATAAAAAACTCAATATTACCTACATCCAAAACATGCCATTACATCGTGCGTTGGTACTAAACACACCATTAAAATAAGTCCATGACTTTATATGGTTATGATAAAAAAAAAAGTTGAGGCACAGTTATACGACTCATCCATCAATTAATCTCGTCGACAGAAATGAATCACATCCCTCTCCAGTCATTTTTCACAACACACAACTACGTCAAAGGCTTGGGATTAGGAAACATCCACTTCTGCTAACTGATGTGACGAGAAGTATTTCGCAGTGTATTTACCATCACACAATTGCATTCGTGTGAAAGTTATATTCTTGATTATCAGAGTCTAGGCTACACTAATAAAATCATTCGCATAAATAATTTGTATAGTAGCCTATAAACACTTAAGAGCGGAATCAATGGCGATTTACTTTGCTTATAAATGTGGTGCATAACAGTTTAGCTTTACTTACAGCTGGTTGATCTGGTTTTGTGAAGCGACCGCGTTGTCGGAGAAGTACGGCATTATTTTCGCCCCGCAGCAGGAGCAGAATCCCCGGGCAGAGGAGCTTGAGCTCTCCGTGATCGCCACACTCTCCAGGGTCATGACGGAGGACCAGAGAGCCGGATATCCTCAGATAGACCCCTCTACAGCCATCATACTACCCAAGTACTAAAAAGCTGCCCAAAATAAATAAATCGGGTGCTTTGACCAGTCAGCTAAAATAGTTTTAAAATGATCCGTCCATAAGGCCTTAAAAGGTCACCAACGTGGCCTTAAAATAACGTAATGGTTGATAAAAATAAAGGAATAAAAAACAGTCCCCAGAAGTTAACCGTTTCGTTTAAACCCAGTAAACACTGCCCCTAAACAAGCGTAAAACTAGAAATGAGAACGTATAAAGCTACAAAAACAAACTCTACATGTGCATTTGCTTTGGCATGAGCCGGCGACGGCAAGCCGCTTCACTCACACAACTCCGTGTGTAAGAACTGCGGTGCGGCGCACTAATGCTTGAACAGGAGAGAGGAGGAGCTGCTGACATGTGCTTCAGGAAGGGTCCACTGCAGGACTCCACAGACTGCCGACACTTCAGACACCCGCGCAAGGACACGGAACCGCGCAGCGCGGGAATACGACCTCAGCTACGAAATCACGAGCCTGGAGTGCACTTCAGTGCATCCTTCACATCAGACAGTTGTTTTCCATTTGCAGTCAAGAGGCTCTATGAATAGCTGAGGTTTAAAATGGACATAGGAACAGGGGAAAATAAAAACATTTAGCAAGCCTAGGTTTAAACTGCCAGCGAGCTGCAAGTGTGTTTATGGGTGAATCTGACAACATGTCAAGGTCATATTTCATTTTTCACATTTCCTTTTTGCATAAAGCTTTTATTTATGTGTTTGATTTGAGTCTGTCTGGGGTCTTGGACATATGCAAAATCTGTGGTCGAAACATGTTACCCATCAGTGTAAAACAGCAAACCCAAACAACATGCAAAAAAATAGAGAAAACCTCATTCAAATCAAATTCAGGTTTTGACGTAAGAGTTAGGTTTGTTATGAGATCCACAATCAGGTTATCATCATCAATGCTGGCATCTTGCCAAAGCAATAAAAAGTCTAACTGAGTGGAGAGTCCAAAAACACAAAAAGCTACCATGTGTGCAAACTATTAATTTCACCTCACTTTCTATCTCTAGAAATTTATACTTGGTTACTTTATGAATCTTGGTGGACTGGATTGCTATCTGATGGGGTACGCACATCACATTTACACTTGGCCACACATCTGTAAAGCCTTTATTTATTTATTTTTGATTTCAGATATTACTATAATTAAATGATAGATTCAAATAATAGATTTAGCTAAATTACAGTGTGGTGGCACGTGTTTAATTGTCATAGTTCACAATTACATAGAGTAAAGGTTATGCATATTTGGCTTGCTATCCGAGGGGAGGGCTCCGAGGGTCCACAGGAACGTTTCAGTTTACAGGTTCGTGAGATTCACCCAACGTTCTCTTAAGACTGTCTTGAGAAATGTTGTAATCAAAGGCCTTGGTCAATTGAGGTCTGAGTAATAAACTTCTCAGAGAGTAGAGAGACAATATGGTTTCACACAGGTGAAAATACTCAGTCTCTAGTTTATTTAGGCCATGGCCTGTCTTATGTATTTGAACACATAAAACCCAACAATGCCTTTGTTGTCATACAAAGTGGAAAAGTTACATGAATAGCAGGCCTTGAAACAAAAATCATATAAGAATCTCAACAGATACTTTAGGTTTGATTCTGAAGTCACAATCTAGTTTGTTGGGAGGACCACAGACATTCATAAGAACATCACTGTTATGTAAATCCAAGTGAATGACTTGGCCTGCCACCAATATTCCCAATATTCACCAATATTCACATTTCAAAATTGATAAACGTTTACTTCCCGATTCACTAGAAGGGAAGGTTTATTCTTTGCAAACTGCATTTTGGCCCATCACAAGATTCAGTCTATTTTTTCTGTGTTCTTGTCAAAGGCGATGACTTGACCCAGACCATTGGGAAAATCAATCTTGTTTCAAAAGGCACAACACGACAAACACTGTAAATCTCTCATCCAAATATCCGAGTGAGTTCATGCACGACAAGTTTTAAATACGGTCATATTATTTGATTCAAGGATATTTTTCATCTTTGGAGACTTAAAAGCAAGGTAAGGTGTAAACTAAACACACACCACTGCAATTTCAAGGTAGATGTCTCAATAAAAGCCTTAGACGACTTAACGTCACCAAGACATTTGCCAAGACATTTACCAAGACATTTGCTAAGACATTTACCAAGACATTTGTTACTGTTCTGTTTGACACAGAACAGTAACAGACAAGATGTCTGGGTTTGACAGATAAACATCAGTCAGTGCAGAGAAAGACTTCAGATCAACAAAATCAGACTGCTGGGAATCAATATTGAGATACTAGTCGATTGTTCACTTAAACCCATTAAGACTGCTTGTTTAGAGCTCGCTATTCTACATGTCAGAGGGAATTTTATGTAAGCAGTAAACCTACTTAAATCTAAATCTGAGACAGAACTGACACGTGAATGCATGACGTAGGTTCTACGTGCTTAAGGTTGATGGGATCAACACACCCATCTCCTTGCGTGAAAATACATCACATTCCGCGTTGCAATGCATTTGTTCTCGTGACAGTATAACATCTGAAGCCTTATCACAAACATCTCCAGGCTGTTGTTAACACAGTCCGGGTTGAGTAAGCTACTTTGTGTTTGTGTTTATATCAGAGTTTTCCCATTTGACTCTCTTGGCTGGTAATTTGAGCTGTTGCTGTTGTCATGTCATGTTTACAAAATTTTGAGTCCGTGTTGTGCAACGGCTGCCGTCTTGCATGCAATGTCCTGGAAAAGGTCACTAGTGCTTCCAAGATAATGGATGCTCCCTTGATTACCCCCATTCCATGACCGCAGTGTTCTTAAGAGCCAGCTGTTTCCTATACTTGGAGCTGGCAACGTGTCTGATACCAATTCTTTACTACACTATACTAAAAAATGGTCAGCCACATGGGAAATCCTGTGGGCGGTATGACCAAAATCTTATATTGCGGCATGAGTAATTTTATTACGGTAAAGGGAAGTCACTATACTGTTGTTGTTGCTGGAAATTCAACCCAGATTCTTAGATTCTTCACAAATGAAAAATTAATTTTTTTTTTTTTATTGATGATTTTTATTTTAATGACATATTAAATTATATATATATATATATATATATATATATATATATATATATATATAATTATATTTATATCATATAATTGAATATGTCATTAAAATAAAAATCATCAATAAAAAAAAAATATTTAATTAAATATTTAATATATATATATATATATATATATATATATATATATATATATATATATATATATATATATATGTGTGTGTATATATATGTGTGTGTGTGTGTGTTTGTGTGTAAAAGACAAATATCTGATTATAAAATGAAAAGTCTGGTCTCAAATGCAAAAACAGCTTCACATTGTGTAACACAAGTTAAAAACAAAACACAAAAATGCTAAATGTCTTTACTGTAACTTTTAATCAATTGAATGCATTGAATAAAAGTGTTATTTTCTTTAAAAAAAAAAAAAATCTTTTGAATAGTAGTGTACCTCACCAGGACTTTTGTCTACCACTTATCATAAATGTACATCTCAAAAAGACAAAACATGAATACATTTCAAATATCACTCAGTGAGATATGTTCAAAGCCGCCGTTCATAAATATAAGCCAATAAATGCACACCTGTGAGTAAACATTGAATTCAAAATGTGCAAAGTTTTGATGAGTTTGAGTTTTTTGAGGAACCAGAAGCAACCTACAGTACAGTTCAGTTCAGACGCAAGTGGTTTGTCTCAATGTGTCAAAACTTAACTACTCCCATTATGTCGGAGATTATAGGCAATTGAGCAGCAGGCGACCCAAGTTCGAATCCTCGCTTTTGGCCCTATCCTGATCCCACATCCCTCTCACTTTCGCTCCAACTGTACTATCTGAACAAAAATGGCAAAATAAAATCTGTTATATAAATAAAGAATAAATAAATTACTCCCATTATAAACAAAGCTATCTACTATGAAAGCACCCATTTGCAATGAATTACACCACAGATATACCATGTTATAGTGTAACAGAAGCACCTGACCTTGTAAATAAACTAGGTGAAATGAGAGAAACTCAGGCATGAATAAACTTGCTCTGCCCAGCCCTGTGACAAATGGTCAGCCAACCGAATTTATATACACATACTCATAAACATATTTGTAAGTGGTCCAGAAAAACCTGTTCGGCCACACTGCCGTGACACCTTAATATCTCTGAAATTTTCCTTATAAGCTGGATCTATTTTTCTATTCTGTTTCCTGGTGCCTGTATCTTCTGCTTTCTCTCTTAACCACCCCCTTCTCCAGCCCCAAGACTAATTTGAGTTGCTGAAATGAGGCCAGTGCACAAAGCAAATTTATTGCAGGCCGGCTAAAAAACACAATAACTGCACTGCAGGCCTACTATGACTTAATAGTCCCATTAAAAGAACAATAAATGCAAACGCTGATGATGACAGTCCTGCTAATACATACAATTCAGACATACAGATTCTGAAATCTCTTTAGCAGCTACAACTTTTGTTGTAGTTCTTATGTATTTTAATACATTTACATTTTTTTAACCATGTTTTTATTCATCAACCTCATCCTTCTCTGACCACATGGGGTTTTACAAGCACCGAGTCCATTTTAAAATTCCTCCAAGATACACACCACATGTTGTAATGATTGTGAATCCTTTTAGTTTCAAAAGTGATAACCATTTCTGAGAATTTATGACAAGTCATAGACAAAAGTCCATTTTGTTGTTTTTGTTTAAATAAATTAAACTTTTATTCAACAACAATGCATTAAATTGATCAAACGTTACAGTAAAGACATGTACTGTAGCAGCATAATAATAATAATAATAATAATAATAATAATAATAATAAGAGATCTTTCCTGAGCACCAAATAAGCAGAATTATTTCTGAAGGATCATGTCACACTAAGTAGGTAATGGCTGATGAATATTCAGCTTTGCCATCACATATCTTTTAGTTACAAAACAATTGTTTTAAATTGGAATAATACTTCATAATATTACAGTTTTTTACTGTATTTTTGATCAAATAAATATGATCTTAGAGAGCATAAGAGACTTTTTTAAATTAAATATCTTACCAACGAACCCCAAACTTTTGAAAGGTAGTGCGCATGGCAGCAACACTGCTAAATTAAAAAGCATTTATTTTTGTGTTCCAGAGTGTACTGAGATTCCCTCCTCAGGCCCTTGAAATCGTACATTATCATGCACAGCAAGATATATTTAATTCAGGCCAAATGTTGTCATCGAGGGTCAGGTTGTTGCACGGGGGTGCCAGTGGGAAAAGGCAAATGAAAACACACACAGCGCTCAGAGATATGAGAATAACGAAAGGAAATGACATCATAGGATTACCTAACATGCCGTGTAATTGAGGACATGTGTGGCACGCCATTGAAAGTGCCAATGTTTGGGGTCCCTTTTAAGCTTGACCTGGGGGTTCTAGTTTTTGTCTTGGATACTACACAAACAAAAGTCTGATGGCATGCAAGACCCTCCCAGACGATTCCAACTGGTGGTGGGAAGCCAAACAGCATTGCATAACTAAGCTTGAATAGTTATCATGCACCAGGATACTTATGATTCAAATTAGACTGGAGTCTGAATCCTGTCCAGACCTTCTAATGAAAGCCCTACGCTGTCCTCCACAAGTTTGTACTTTAATGTCCTATAGCCAGGCTCAGACAGAACCTGCAGATATATATTTTTATATAATAAATGTAATATATATTAAAAAAAAATATATTTTATAATATATATTTTAAATGATGTAATATATTTTGATGGACGATGGAAGAGATATGATTATAGTATGTACACAGTATGTAATACCGGAGTCAAAAAAAAAAAAAGTCTAAACATGAATTACAAATATGACTGCATGAGCTATGTTCAAAATATTTATAAATATAAGCTGAATAATGCCCACCTATGACTAAAAGTCAGTTAAATTCTAAAGGCACATTTTTTTACATTTTCCCCATTTCCCAATCACTAATTTTGGAGGAAAATATAAGGAATTTTGTGGAGCGGAGTTAAATATAATAAAATTTAGAACTCAGAGCACTACAAGTTTATTAGCTTATAGTATCATTATTATTTAATAATAAATAAATAATAATTTATTTAAAACATTTAAATAATCAAATTAAAAACGTAAGTGGTGGGAATGTGTAGAAGTTTTTTTGAATGATTCTGCAAAAAACAAATTGTGTGCGAGGGTATGTAATAGGTTCTCATGTGAAGTCTGATTTAGCACAAACCACAACGGAGATGTTGTAAACAAGAGACGGATACAAAAGAAACAAGTCTGATGTCACTTACATACGCGTACTCTAAAATACACAAATATTGCTGACCTCAGATACAGCAAACTGATAATCATGCAAATATTTTACTGGCCAAATACTGTAGTGTACTGGATTGCATAGTCACGTACATTAGGAAGTCAAAATTCAGCTCACCATCTTCCTGGTTTCACTCAAATAATAACGCACTATTTTCAAATTTTCAGTTCCTTTCTTAGACACAGATATTTATTGTTACATTATCTGAAATCACAGATCGGCTTCCACTCTGACTTCAGGTCAATTTTTTCACTAGTCCTATTATCTGGCCGAAACAGGCAGATCAAACAATGCAGTTACCCATTTTGAACATGAACCAAACATTATTAAAAACTCAAACTCTGGCAGGGTTTGAATATTATTCATGTTCTGTGTCATGCACCGTTCAGAATACTCCCCCTGGTGGAGATCCTGCATAAGATGGATCGAAACTAAAGTGAATGTTTTCCTCAAAAACAAAATGATTGTTCGGTCAAGTGTGGCTATGAATATCTGAGAGATAAATGTGGATTTTAGCATGCTGGTGGATGAACAGATGAGGTTAAATGCAGGCCTGTGGACGTACCTTCTGGGCTGAGAGCGCCGGTCATCGTCAGCACTGCCTGCCTCCTATAGGAAGAGAATGAGAAAAAGAGAGATACAATGGTTCAGACCTAGAGTACATTCAAGCAGATTACAGTGGTCCAGCATGAAATCCAAAACTTACAGTAATTGTACTCCTACCTGTACCTCTATCTGCAACGATAGGCTGATAAAGTGCTAATTTTTCCCATCAAACTTTAGCATCAGACAGCAAGTGACAGGAAACTACAGAAATTACACACACATTATATTCCCTAGTGTTAGAAATATACTGCTTCTCCACTTTTTGACAGATTCTGTATGCTTTTTCCTATAATAAAAATGCATAATTATTTTCAAGTTTAGCAAAAACAAACTGTGAACTGCCACATGAAAAGACACCAAGTTCCTATGATATGAATACTAGAAAATAATGTAATAAATATAATAATAATAATAGTCATTAATATTCAATTCATATTCCTTTTCAGATCATATACCCATCTACAAATTAAGAAGCAAGTCATATACACTACGGTCCAAAGGTTTTCGGTCAGTAAGCTTTTCTCATGTTTTTGAAAAAAGTCTCTTATGCTCACCAATGCTGCATTTATTTAAACAAAAATTCAGTAAAAACAGGAATACTGTGAAATATTACAATTTAAAAACAGTTTTCTTTTTTAACATATTTTTAAATCTTTATAGTTAACATTCTTGGTGTGAGAGGGCCTTTAAACTATATTCAGAATTATGTACTACCATATTTGTATTATTTTTCACTATGCAGTATGTACACTGTGGAAAATATGAATTTATTGTGAGGTTGACAATAAACAAATTATTTGAGGTTAATTAAATGTTATTTTTAAACCAGCACATTATTCATATAATTTTTGTAATATAGGATATTTCTTAAACAATATCAACCACAATTTGAACATCATTTGATTATTTGATCAGACTGACAAAAGTTTAATATATTTTAAAATGTAATTTATTCCTGTGATGTAAAGCTGAATTTCAGGATCATTACTCCAGTCTTCAGTGTCACATGATCACTGTAAGTAAAAGTAAACCATGATACATCGCCGCCCATCCCCCCCCCCAGAAATCTTTAAAGAAATAAAGAAATCTTTAACATGATACATGGCTTAACTGTCACTTTCGATCAATTTAATGCATCCTTGCTTAATAAAAGTATTAATTTCTTGAAAAAAAAAAAAAATGACTGACCACAAACTTTTTAAAACAGTAGTGTAGAAGATGACCTTAATTGTGAATACAATCAGGGCCATTATAAAGATGAGGATAGGCACTCAACACACAGACACATCATTACCCAGCAAATTAGAGGGGGATATTTATTCAAAACACCTTCTCCAACTGCAGTCTCATTACGAAAGAGAATCTTTTGTCTACTACTAATGACGCGTCAAGCCTGCTTGTCAAGCGGCTCGCACATCCCTGTCTTCCAGTGATTGATATCTTGCAAAACGAAACCTTCACACACACACACACACACACACACACACACACACACACACACACGCGCACACACACACAAGTGATTGCTGCAAAGCTTCAGGCTTCCTCTGCCTACAACGGCCAAGGCTATGGTTAATCCATGTTTCAGTAATCCCAATCCCAGAGTACTTTCTCTCGGGGATCAGGCAGCCAACCGATGCTGCATATGGACGTCACAACCCAGTGCTTCTTAACAACAGTGTTAACTGTAAATAAGAAGTAAACAGGACTATTCAGACTACAATAACCATATGCTAAATGCAAAAATATGCTTCACCAGCAAACAACAGTGTGACATACGCTGCACTGCAGGGCCATGAACTAAGGTGGTGTCTGTGTGAGTATAATGTAAGTATAATGCTTCAGTAATATGAGAATGTACAACAATGTAACTCTTCACTTCCAGTTTATTTCAATACATTTGAGAAAGTGGCTAATTTGCTTATCCAATACCAGCTCTCAGCAAGTAAAGTTTGCATGTGGACATGTATCACAACTGTCTTCAAGCATGGCGTACTAATAATAAGGCTCGCTGGGATATAGGTTCACTGAGGACTTTGTCTGGAAAACCTTGAGGCATCTCACAAGATGACTCACATGGAAGCCTCAATGGGGTCACATGACGGGCAGCTTGTGATGGGGGGGGGGGGGGGGAGCCCATCATGCCTTATTATTTGATCAGACTGACAAAAGTAAAGACATTTTAAATATATATATATTTTTTTTTTTAATTAAGCTTTTAACCAGATAATGGCACTCACTGAATTGAATGTGCAACTTATAATAAATATGGTCAACTTAGTAACATGAAAGTAGCACAAGCAAACTAATATTTTAAGTGTTTATTGCTGCATCTTATATTGTTTCAAATATGTACTATATGAAGAAAAATATATACAATGTGCAGTATATACTGCGTAGTAACCAGTTTTAAAAAAACTCAGATTCTCTCATTTAAATACTAATTCTAATTGCAATTGAAAATGAAAAGGATGGATTGGGGTAAGGGAACATTTCACGGTTTAAATATTGGAATTTCATGGTGAGAGTCTTAATGTCACTGAAAATTACTTCTTGTGGACCGTAAGACACGACAAATCATGACATGAGCTTTATAGAACTAACCCACTTTTCATGCACCATCACCCCCTTGTCATCAACAAACACATTCATCTCAAGTAAAACTGTTGTCCAGATCTCAAAATAGTGGCTAGAGACATATGGGCATATATGTTCAGAATAGTACAACTATACTACACTTAATATTTCTGCAGTATACAATGTGAATACATATACACAAATAATTACAGACACAGTTTTACCATCTCTTTCTTTGACACTTTATTTAGCATTTATTTAATGAGCATTAAAGCACATTAAAGAGAGAGTTGTCAACAGAACAGACACAAGTAAAAGATGAGACAATCCATGGTCAGTCTGTGCAACACAGGCAAACATTACAGATGTATGAGATATGCCTGCTGAACCACAAATCTTGTACTGATGGTAATAGTGAATTTATGAGAAAACAAAAACATTCAGAGAAACTGGGAAGTGGTGTGAACACACAGGGCTGTGCTACTTTATCAAATTGCAACAGTTGTTGAGACAATAGTCAATGCACTACTTTATCGGCAAAGGTTCCACAAATTCGCACAGATTCTAACCAATTTTTGTGACACCTAACGTTACTCTATCCTAGACACAGTTTTAACACAGTAACATAAAAATGTTACAATTCCATAAAAGAGCCATTTCCTCCAAAAACAGAATCTAAAGTATTGATCTGACTATATAAATTTAATGCAACAGAATGGCAGGGTACTACAATAAAGAGTATTAAGTCCAGATGTCACTATACACGTACTACAGATCAGCAGCTAGCAACTAGCTCACAAAACTATAGTAATAAAAAATTCCGCTTTGCTCACTATAGCTGGCCAACCTTAATGGAGTGTTGTTTTAGTGATTTTAAAATAACATTCAAAAATTAAACATGAAACTACTACGAACGCTTGTACAGAACAAAACGTGACCGGCTAGTTGCATGTCTACTACTGATAAGCTCAGTATAGTTCTACGCGTGCGCAGTGAACACCCAAACTGTCGCTACAGCTCGGACATGGACTTAAGATCATTTAATAAGTAGAGAAAAATTGGTGAAATAGATAAGAAACTCACCGACACACAGGGACTGGAGGTTGTACTAGGGGTTGGCGACCGTTGTACGATGACCAGCGCCATTAAGGTCCAGGAACACCAGATGTAAAAGAAGGTAGCGGCGAAACTCACATCATTTGGTGCCGTCGCACATAGGAAGATGTGCAACGTCTTTGAGCTCGCTCAGATCTGTTCGCTCTGCGCATGCGCGATGCGTTCCAGCTGTCAAACCACTAACAGTACTAAACAGTAATTTAATAAAGGGGTGAGGCTTCATACCGCTAGTGTTAATAATCTGATCGCTCTCTAAATCCTTTAAATGATGCGTTGCCATGGAAATAACGTCATAGTTGATAGTTTTGTGGATGCCAGCTGAATATAACTATTTGAAACAATTTTCTTCTCATTCTTTCATAAATTGTAAATGGGGAACAGGGAGTGTTGTAAAAATGTAGCAAGCTGTAGCATAATCGTCTAAACAAGCTTTAAAAGACAAAAAGATTAAATAAGAATGTAGCCTATTAATGTTACGTAAATAAGCTTTATTTTGTTAGTTGACTTATTGACTTCCTTAATGTTTTGAGTTTTGAGGCAGAGCGCTTAATTAAATGCTTTTGTATTATTTCTATTAAAATGTTTAAAATGAAATGTGGGGGAAGGTGGTGATGGTGGATGACACAATACAGCCCTATATATTTTTTCCAAGTATTTTGAATAAAAATGTTATAGGCTACACAACACGAAGCCTACAATCACACTATTTTTATTATTATTATTCTTTCAACGCACCCGGTAGAGTACAGTATTTCTATACTTTTATTCAAAGTAATTCTGAACTACTTTACTTTACAGAAGACAAATATGTGAACTATTAAATCAAAGTATTTTCCCTTAAACAATAATAACCTAAAACTTGTCATGTCCATATTGATCAGCTGCTCTAAAACAGAATACCTTCATAATGAATGTGTGATCTCATTTCACAGCTTCATTTAAAACCTTTGGACACTAAGCTATACGTGATTACCTCCTTCCTTCAATACAACATTAAGGAAGCTGTGTTCAAGGTGACAGTAAACACTCCACAACTAGATGACTGATGCTAAGGTAATGTTTCAAAGGGAGCTGTAGTCTGTCCCTAACCATCCTCATTAAGACAGAGAACCTGTTCCCCACAGTCACAACAACCTGATGACAAACACCACAGAATTAAGAGGATGGCAGTTCTTCTTCTGGGCTCTGAGCCTGAAGATAGAGCCTACGCAATTTCACGAATAAAGAATAAAAAAAAAAAACGGCTCTCGATACACCACAAAGACTTGCCGTAGTCACAGATGAGTCAACAATTTGTCCTTTTTCAAACTCTGATATGTCTGCCATTATGTTGTGTGGGTTGCAATATTTTAGCTGTGCTATTGCTCTGCTATTTCAACCTTCACACTCTACTCTTACTGATGGAATGTAAAATCAGTAAAGATTGGCCATGCATGACTGAGAATAGAAACATCCAACACTATTGGTTTAATTGTCCAACCCCTGTATAATCAAATAGAGATAAAACAATGCAGCACAGAAAATTCACGAAAAACACTATCATGGGAAAGCCTGGGAGTTTTAAACAACATTCTGAACATGGCAGCATCCGTGAAACCCCTGGTTGAAATGAGTAAAGAATTCCACAGACAGACGGCAGTTGGTGGGAGTGCTCCCGTCACCCTCGTGTCATATGATGCACATATATGTACGGAGGAGGGTGCTATTTCCAGGGCCTAAATAGAAGGGCCTTGATCATCAGTCTAGAGCTGATTGTTTTATCCACAGCTTTCTTTATTTTATTTAGAAAATCTAGACTAATGCAAACCAATTCAGCTGAGATTTGCACAAAATATTTTCATCTAGGTGGAGCGTATGTAGGAAAAATTCATCAAATCCGTTAAAATATCTGGGCTACAGATTATTAAACCCACCCATTCAATCTGAGCTCCATCCCCCATTTCATCCCAGCAGATGTAACATCAGTATGCTGGTGTTTTAGAGAGCTTGTGGCAAAAGACCACAGCCAACAATCAATGCAGACTCATTCTGTCAGAGAAAACAAGCAGTCAGCCGGAGACACAAAACATATTGGTGGGGATTTGCTGAGTGTTGTGACAGTGATTTATGGATTAATTTCTCTGAGTTATTACTTTCAGTGGTCAAATGTCTTATTGGTTGTTTAATGCATTACTATACCTCATATTTTCTCAATACAGTTAAAATCCCATACCATGAGTTTTTTTTTATTATTATTGTCAAACAGTAAAAGAACAACCACAACATAAGGAAATGAAGAAGCATTGTCTCCTACTTCATGATGCTTTTATGCTCAAATGTTGTTTTGCCACATGGGCACGTCTCACATTTTGTCTGTTATCACATGCGTGACGCTGTCTACATCTGCCAGTGACCGTATCTCTGTCTCCCCGTGTAGATTAGCAGGGAGAGCAGGGAAAATAAGATTGAGATTAGGGAACACTGACTATCAGGGTTTAAGACAGACAGACAACAGCAGTCATGGCTTTTAATTAAAGTTCGACTCGGAGGGCTTGGCTCGGTGACAGTGAAAGGGGGGATGATAGGGGTGGAGTAAGAGAAATTGCTCCATGGGGATTCGCAAAAATTCGAATACTCCCTATCAGACGACAAAAAATATTTTAAATGAGAGAACGAAATTTAAATGAAGCAGAACCACTTCAGATGCAGTGGACATATTTACACTGGTGAACCAAGAACATTATTTTTGTGATATCAGTCCTAGTGTTAAATCCTGTTTAATCGCATTTGAGATGTCTCATAACAGCAGCATTTCTAATGCAATGGGATATGAAACATCACCAGGATACATGCAGAGACCCTCATCCTTTCCACAGAGCACTAGTCCTTCTAGTGGTGATCTACTGGAATTGCAGCCTAGATTTCTTCAGTGTAATTGAGTTTGTACTTATAAAAACATTAAATCCACGTGATAGAGAATAAGTCTCTCATATTGAATAAAAGCTTATAATTGAGGAAAGCATAGAAAGCTCTAATTTAATATCTTTAGTGCATATGTCAGTCCCATTGTTTTCTGACCAATGTATTATTTGCATGATTTTCTGCTTGCTCCTGATTATTGCACATATTTTTTTATATCATAATTTTAGATTTTTAGAGATCGCAGGTTATGATTTCAATTTGTATGTAGGTACCAGAATTTAGAGACTTACCATGATACTTATTTGTGTACAAAGCATCCAAAAAGACAAAAACATGACCTGAGATTTGAATCCTGCTTAATTGATATCAACAGAACACTTTAGGTATTTCCATGACATTCAACATGTTAAACTTCCATGAGTTTGGAAGCTTGCTTGGAAGTCACTTTTAATAAACCACTAACGTTAGGCTATTTAAAGCCATCTAAAAATTTGTTTACATTTAATGTTAAACAGTTTAACATTTGTGGGTCCAACACAGAGATCCAGACATCCCAAGTCTCCCGGAAGTTCCGGGAGTCTCCCGCATATTGCTAGCGTCTCCTTGATGCCCGCAAATTAGTTCAAATCTCCCGGAATCTAGAGCGAGATAGAACATACTGCGTGCAGAGCGTTGAAAAACTCATATTTAACGGCTCTGACTCAAGGGGGTAATCCATCAGCCGGAAGTTGAAGCCTCGCGGGAGCCGCCATTGTAGCAGAACTTCACCTGCTGTTAGCATCCCATTGACTCCCATTCATTTTGGCGTCACTTTGACAGCGAATAACTTTACATCTGAGGCGTCCAAAGGCTTAATTTGTCGATTATTTATTTCTAAAGAAACACGACAATGTATAAAATGCTCCATTACTTTGTATCTTACGTTACGACCCCGTAGATGCCGTTTTTGTAAAAATAGGCTAAAGATTGCGTCATAACCACGGGACTTTCTGTCGCACAATAGAGACATTACCGTATAGACAGGAGGAGAAGCTCGCGGCAATCTTTTACTGTCTATGAGGCAATCGGGGGGACATGAAGGCACAAAGTCAAGGTAGAAGCCCATAAATAGAGAGTCCATAAAAGCAACGGGACAAAATATTTCAACAACGTTTTTGAGGAATTAGGTGATTCAGATTTGTCTTGGCACAGCTACTAGAAGATTTTCAACTGTCAGACTGTCGTCACGCTCAGTTTGAGCCTGCGCAGTCGCTCAGACATCAGACAGGAAGTGCAAAAATCGGGCTTCAAGTCTTCTCCGTTGAAATCAATGGGGTCGCTGTGTCCATTTCCTTTACTGTCTATGCTCTGACTGCGCGCATAACATACATAGCGCACGGCGGGTGCAAGGCAGTACGGAGCCCCTAAAGGGACGTGGTGGTAGAAACATTTTTAGGATGGGAGAATTTTTTTTTTCAAATCTTTTGCGTTCCCTCGCAAAACTTTTGCGTTCCCCCGAGAAACTTTGCGTTCCCTCGCAAAACTTTTGCGTTCCCTCGCAAAACTTGTGCGTTCCCTCGCAAAGATATTTGCGTTCCCACGCAAAATTTTTGCGTTCCCTCGCAAAGTTATTTGCGTTCCCACGCAAAAGTTTTGCGTTCCCTCGCAAAGATATTTGCGTTCCCAAGCAAAACCTGTTGGGAGCTCGGACAGACACTTCCTGTTTAATGTCCCGCTGGCAGTGTTTCAGAGCTCCGTACGGTAATGGAGCGTTTCATAGTGTTTGAACTCAAGAAATGCGGGTCAGTGCTTAACTCAAGCAGTTCAGTGAAGTTGGCAATACACATAGGCTATTCGAACTTCCCGGATCAATATTCTTGAGCTAAACGTTGTTAAAACACAAACGACACCTATTTACAATCACAGTAGACAACAAGTTACACCCCAATTTTCCTCAAAACGACCTTTATAATATAGGGTAAATGGATCTCTATGAGCAGGCGGCTGTCTCCGAAGGGACCATCTACAAAGTGCAATATAACCCAAAAAACGACTACAGCATCAACTCATAGTCAAAAATATAAAAATAGTCATTAACTTCAATGTTACAAACCACCCAATTCAGTTTACACATCAATGGTAAACCCACTGGTACGGAGCCCCTAAAGGGACGTGGTGGTGGAAAAATTTTTAGGATGGGAGAAATTTTTTTTTCAAATCTTTTGCGTTCCCTCGCAAAACTTTTGCGTTCCCCTGAGAAACTTTGCGTTCCCTCGCAACACTTTTGCGTTCCCTTGCAAAGATATTTGCGTTCCCACGCAAAATTTTTGCGTTCCCTCGCAAAGTTATTTGCGTTCCCACGCAAAAGTTTTGCGTTCCCTCGCAAAGATATTTGCGTTCCCACGCAAAACCTGTTGGCAGCTCGGACAGACACTTCCTGTTTAATGTCCCGCTGGCAGTGTTTCAGAGCTCCGTACGTTAATGAAGCGTTTCATAGTGTTTGAACTTGGACTCAAATTTAAAGAAATGCGGGTCAGTGCTTAACTCAAGGAGTTCAGTGAAGTTGGCAATACACATAGGCTATTCGAACTTCCCGGATCAATATTCTTGAGCTAAACGTTGTTAAAACACAAACGACACATATTTACAATCACAGACAACGAGCTACAACCCAATTCTCCTCAAAACGACCTTTATAATATAGGCTAAATGGATCTCTATGAGCAGGCGGCGGCTGTCTCCGAAGGGACCATCTGCAAACTGCAATATAACCCAAAAAACGACTACAGCATCAACTCATAGTCAAAAATATAAAAATAGTCATTAACTTCAATGTTACAAACCACCCAATTCAGTTTACACATCAATGGTAAACCCACTGGTCATACTGCACTGCTTTTGCACATTTTATATTATAAAAAAATATATTTAATAACTTCACTGTAACACACCAAATTTAGTTCACACATCACTGCTCTAATGTTGGTTATACAACACTTAGTTTGGGAAGTAATTGCACATAAAAAATAAGTAGGCCTACTCTTTACACAAATTATATTGGTACTGTACGCAGCTAACATAGTTACAACCATAGCTTTTGCATTATTTGCTTACTGAATTGGATGGCATTACACTGTATAACGAAGTTACTGAATATTTTTTTCTAAAAATTGTATTATTGGTACTGAATTTGTGTGAAGCTACACAGTGAAGCTATTGAAGTATGTTAAATAATATAAAAAATGTACAGAAGGGTTTTGGGATTTGCACTTTGCAGACGGTCCCTTCTTCGGACGTACTTGTCTCTCAATCGGCCGGTTAAAGACAAATTTATATTAAAGCTCGTTTTGTGGAGAATTGGGTTGTAGCTCGTTGTCTAGGTTACTGTGATTGTAAATAGGTGTACTGTGTGTTTTAACAACGTTTAGCTCAAGAATATTGATCCGGGAAGTTCAAATAGCCGATGTGTATAGGCTATATTGCCAACTTCACTGAACTCCTTGAGTTAAGCACTGACCGCATTTCTTTATATTTGAGTCCAAGTTCAAGCACTATGAAACGCTTCATTAACGTACGGAGCTCTGAAACACTGCCAGCGGGACATTAAACAGGAAGTGTCTGTCCGAGCTCCCAACAGGTTTTGCGTGGGAACGAAAATATCTTTGCGAGGGAACGCAAAACTTTTGCGTGGGAACGCAAATAACTTTGCGAGGGAACGCAAACATTTTGCGTGGGAACGCAAATATCTTTGTGAGGGAACGCAAAAGTTTTGCGAGGGAACGCAAAGTTGCTCGGGGGAACGCAAAGGTTTTGCGAGGGAACGCAAAAGATTTGAAAAAAAAAATATTCTCCCATCCTAATTTTTTTCCACCACCAAGTCCCTTTAGGGGCTCCGTACACTGGTCATACGGCACTGCTTTTGCACATTTTATATTATAAAAAATATTTTATAACTTCACTGTAACACACCAAATTTAGTTCACACATCACTGCTCTAATGTTGGTTATACAACACTTAGTTTGGGAAGTAATTGCACATAAAAAATAAGTAGGTCTATTCTTTACACAAATTATATTGGTACTGTACGCAGCTAACATAGTTACAACCATAGCTTTTGCATTATATTTGCTTACTGAATTTGATGGCATTACACTGTATAACGAGGTTACTGAATATTTTTTCTAAAAATGGTATTATTGGTACTGAATTTGGTGACAGTAGCCTACAGTGTATCACAGTGAAGCTATTGAATTATGTTAAATAATATAAAATGTACAGAAGGGTTTTGGGATTTGCACTTTGCAGACGGTCCCTTCTTCGGACTTGTCTCTCAATTGGCCGGTTAAAGACAAATTTATATTAAAGCTCGTTTTGTGGAGAATTTGGTTGTAGCTCGTTGTCTAGGTTACTGTGATTGTAAATAGGTGTACTGTGTGTTTTAGCAACGTTTAGCTCAAGAATATTGATCCGGGAAGTTCGAATAGCCGATGTGTAGCCTATAGGCTATATTGCCAACTTCACTGAACTGCTTGAGTTAAGCACTGACCGCATTTCTTTATATTTGAGTCCAAGTTCAAACACTATGAAACGCTCCATTACCGTACGGAGCTCTGAAACACTGCCAGCGGGACATTAAACTGGAAGTGTCTGTCCGAGCTCCCAACAGGTTTTGCGTGGGAACGCAAATATCTTTGCGAGGGAACGCAAAAGTTTTGCGAGGGAACGCAAAGATTCTCGGGGGAACGCAAAGGTTTTGCGAGGGAACGCAAAAGATTTAAAAAAAAAAAATTCTCCCATCCTATTTTTTTCCCACCACCACGTCCCTTTAGGGGCTCCGTAAGGCAGAGAGGGAGAGCGAGAGACCGTCAACAAAAGCTAGTCGACCATAAAGTTCATGTTTCTTTTTCAGTCAGCAGTCATGAAATTCTGTTAGAAGTCAGGGAGAGGTGTTCTTCATTCCCGTTTCTTCTCAAGCAGCGAGCTGTAGCGCCCGGGGAGTGTACACAACAGCCGCGAGGACGAGAATCACAACGATGATCATCAAACTCAATCCCACCGTCAGACCTGTGAAGGCATTTACTCTTTTAATATTATAAGATACGTTTTCAGAACCATATAGACCTTATGCACCAGAGAAACGTGAGCGCCGTCATCTTTAGAATATTGTCTTTGAACTTCCGTTTTTGCGGTCGCTCTGTATATTTCTATGGCATCGCGGTCCAGGAGTAATTAGCAAGGGGGTAGTCCATCGACCGGAAGTTGAAGCCGGCCGGGTGCCGCCATGTTGTAGCAGAACTTCACTTGCGTTAGCATTTCCATTGACTCCTATTCATTTTGGCGTCACTTTGACAGCGAATAACTTTACATCTGAGGCGTTTAAAGACTCCATTTGTCCATTATTTATTTCTAAAGAAACACGACAATGTATAAAGGGCTCCATTACCTTCTATGTTACATTATGGCCCCGTAGAAACAGATTTTGTAAAAATAGGCTAACGATTGCGTAATAACCACTCGACTCTCTGTCGCGCTGTACAGAAATTACCGTACAGACAGGAGGAGAAGCTCGCAGGCAATCGGGGGGACGTCCCGTCAAGGGAGAAGCCCATAGATAATGAGTCCATAAAAGCAATGGAATACTTACTCCTGCTCACTCACGCCAAAGAACTCTTTGCTCAAGTTCCACGTCTCTGCAAGATTAACGTTGGCCATTTTCACGCACGGCTACTAGAAGATTAACGTCTGTCAGACAGGTTGCTCACGTCATCAAGCTTAGTTTGAGTCGGTTTGAGTCTGCGCGTCAGGAACGGAAGTGCTCAAAAATCGCTAAAAATGGGCTTCAACTGTCTCAACTGAGTTCCAATGAGATGGCTCTGTCCACTTCTTATACTGTCTATGGTAATTAGCTGGTGAAGTGGATTTACTTATTGTAGAGTTAACAAAAGTTATCATGAGCATTGTAATGTTTATCATAAGCATTGTAAAGCAGATGTCTTAAAAAATGTCGACAGGGAACTTATTTACGAGCAGTTCATTCATAAGTTACCTATGCAAGATCGCTGTGAAAATACAGACCGGAAGTCAAAAGACAACGAGCGCAGCGCTGAAAAGGCGCGGGGCTACATAAGGTCTATAGAGTGAATTAAGTTCTTAGAACGTTTATTCTAGTTAGAACGTAAAGAAACTGATACGCGAGGAGTCACGAATGACAAGCGACAAAAGATGTGCCCTCGTCTAACCTTACAGCTTCTCTGATTATCTTTTTATTTTATTTTTATCATGACAACAAAGCACGATGTGTGCTTTTCTTTGCCTATTTGTTGTTGTCCAATGACATTCGCAAGTCGGTCCATGATTTTTCAGGAGATTTCACAATCCAGTTCGATGGATCCAGGAAAACTCTTGTCCTGAAGACACGCAGACAGTTGGTCGTCACGTGATTGTTAAAGTTTAGCAACAGATTCGATTCAAATTGAGCAAGATTATAAAATTTGTTTGCAAGCTGTGTAATTTGTAATAATTTCTTATGTATTTATTTGTGGTAATTTTTCTATATTGTAATTATTTCTGTAAACGTCATTAGCAGAAGTGCGGACGTAAAGATAGATGGCAGCACTGTATGAATTCTGTTAAAGGGGAAATGAAACGTCCATGTTTTGGCACTGGTAGTAGCTACATATATTAGAAAAATCACCTTGCCAAAAATTTTTTTTTAAAAGTTGTTAAAACCACAGATATGACCAAAATAATTTCGTAATTTCTAGCTAGCTATCTAGCTTACGAGTCGCCATTTTGGAGTGACGTCACAGCCTACGTCAAGTCAAGTCATCTTCATTTATATAGCGCTTTTAACAATGGATTGTTTCAAAGCAGCTTTACAGAGATAAACATATAATTTAAGGTAACAGATTGTTTTGGCTTTATAGCGGTTCTTGAATAATGTTACTTCCAGCTAAAGTTAACTTTGATTGATTCACCTCCATTGAAATGATCAGACTTTAAACGCGAACCTGTGATTAACGCTGACGGCGTTCACATGCTCATTCAGAATTGATTCTATAGTTATGTGCTTTTAAAATATGTGCGCAGGTTTGTAATTCATACAACACAGCCTAAACAAACTACTTTTCTTGCCTATAAATTTTGATACAGAATTTTGTTTTATTTTATCACTTCGGGGTACGCGAGCCGAAATTCACAACACTTTATCTGTAGAGTGGGGAAGGGATCCTCCATAGGGAGAGGATAGTGGATACTTCAGCACTGCATTGTCATCGGGTCCAGGCGGATCTCCTTCGTCAGATCTGGACACGGCCTGGATCCGGCAGGGTGCGGGAAAACCTCGGGATAAACAAAGACACTAATATTAGCGTAGATGCCATTCTTCTTATGATGTACCGAGTACATCAAGATTTAAGGGAAGTGTTCCCAGTTCCGGCTGACCTAATCTATGCAGCCTAACATTGAATTTATAGAAGTCTATAATGTATTATGTGTAGGCCTATGCTAGGTCAAAGAGATGTGTTTTTAGTCTAGCTTTGAACTGACAGAGTGTGTCTGCTTCCCGGACAATGGTAGGAAGACTGTTCCAAAGTTTTGGTGCTAAATAGGAAAAGGATCTACCGCCAGCAGTCAATTTAGATATTCTAGGTATTATCAACTGGCCGGAATTTTGAGATCGCAATAGACGTGAAGGACTATAATGCGTTAAGAGCTCGCTCAAGTACTGCGGAGCTAAACCATTTAGTGCTTTGTAGGTAATCAACAATATTTTAAAATTTATACGATGTTTAATAGGGAGCCAATGCAGTGTTGACAGAACCGGGCTAATATGGTCATATTTCCTGGTTCTGGTAAGAACTCGAGCTGCGGCGTTTTGAACTAGCTGTAGTTTATTTATTAAGCGTGCAGGGCAACCACCCAGTAGAGCATTACAATAATCTAGCCTTGAGGTCATGAACGCATGGACTAATTGTTCCGCATTTCCCAATGAGAGCATATGGCGTATTTTGGATATATTTTTAAGATGGAAAAATGCAGTTTTACAGATACTAGACACGTGGCTTTCAAAAGAAAGGTTGGTATCAAAGAGCACACCCAGGTTCCTAACCGACGACGAAGACTTGACAGAGGAGCCATCAACTGTTAGACAGTATTCTGGGTTATTGCGTGTGGAAGTTTTTTGTCCAATAATTAGAATCTCTGTCTTTTCAGAATTTAGTAGTAGGAAATTACTAGTCATCCAATTTTTTATATCAGCTATGCATTCCGTTAATTTTGTGAATTGGTAAGTTTCGTTGGGTTTTGAAGAAATATACAGCTGAGTATCATCGGCATAACAGTGAAAGCTAACTCCATGTTTCCTAATGATATCTCCTAATGGTAGCATGTACAGAGTGAACAGCAGCGGTCCTAGTACTGAGCCTTGTGGTACGCCATACTGAACTTGTGATCGATAAGACATCTCTTCATTTACTGCTACAAACTGATAACGGTCAGTTAAGTATGATTTAAACCATGCTAATGCAATTCCACTAATGCCAACATTGTTTTCTAGTCTATTTAAAAGAATGTTGTGGTCAATGGTGTCAAATGCAGCACTAAGATCGAGTAACACTAATAGAGAGATACAACCACGATCCGATGATAAGAGCAAATCATTTGTGACTCTAATGAGAGCGGTCTCAGTACTATGGTACGGTCTAAATCCGGACTGAAAATCCTCGCAGATATAATTTCTTTCTAGAAAGGAACATAGTTGTGAAGATACTGCTTTTTCTAATATCTTTGACAGAAAAGGCAGATTCGAGATCGGCCTGTAATTGACTAATTCTGTAGGATCAAGTTGTGGTTTTTTAACAAGCGGTTTTATCATAGCCAGTTTAAAGGTTTTTGGTACGTATCCTAGAGACAAAGATGAATTAATGATATTAAGAAGAGGATATATGACCTCTGGAAACATCTCTTTCAGTAGCTTAGTCGGTATAGGATCTAACATACAAGTTGTCGATTTAGATGAATTAATGAGTTTGCAGAATTCTTCCTCTCCTATAGCAACAAATGAATCAAATTTTTCCTCAGGGAGACTACAATGCACTTCCTGATGCGATACTGTGGTAGACGATTGCATAGTTATAATTTTGTCCCTGATATTATCAATCTTATAAGTGAAGAAGTTCATAAAGTCATCACTGCTGTGTTGCTTGGACACTTCGGAGCTTGAAGCTTTCTTTTTCGTTAGTTTAGCCACTGTTTCAAATAAATACCTTGGATTATATTTATTTTCTTCTCATAGATTTGAAAAATAAGCAGATCTAGCAGCTTTTAAAGCCTCTCTCTAAGCAATCGAGCTCTCTTTCCACGAAATCCGAAATACCTCTAGTTTAGTTTTCTTCCAGTTGCGCTCCATTTTTCTGGCTGCTCTCTTAAGGGCCCGGGTGTGCTCGCTGTACCACGGCGTTGGACTATTTTCTTTAATCTTCTTTAAGCGCAACGGAGCAACTGCGTCTAAAGTGCTGGAAAAGAGAGAATTAAAAGTTTCTGTTGCAATATCAAGTTCTTCTAAGCTATCCGGAATGCTGAGGTGATGAAACTGATTAGGAAGATTATTGATAAAGCAATCTTTAGTGGCAGAAGTTATAGGTCTAACGTATTTATAACACGGAGTCGGCTTTGCAGCCTTGGATAAATGTAATTTACATGAGATTAAATAATGATCTGAGATGTCATCGCTCTGCTGCAGAATTTCAACGGCATCAACATCTATTCCATGTGATAATATTAGATCTAGAGTATGATTACGACAATGAGTAGGTCCTGACACGTGTTGTCTAACTCCAATTGAGTTTACAATGTCTTTAAATACCAATCCCAATGCATCTTTTTCATTATCTACATGTATATTAAAATCACCAACAATTAGTACTTTATCTGCAGCCAATACTAATTCTGATAGAAAGTCCGCAAATTCTTTGATAAAATCTTTATGGTGCCCTGGTGGCCTGTATACAGTAGCCAGCATAATTCTCAAATGTGATTTATCGTTTACACTATATATTTTTACATTAAGCACCAATACTTCAAAAGAAGTATATTTAAAGCTAGATTTCTTAGCGGTTTTGAAAATATTACTATAAATTACAGCAACACCTCCCCCTTTGCCTTTCAGACGAGGTTCATGTTTATAACTGTAATCTTGTGGGGTTGACTCATTTAAAATAATGTAATCGTTTGGTTTTAGCCAGGTTTCTGTCAAACACAGCATATCAAGATTATAATCTGAAATCATATCATTAACTATGAGAGATTTTGAAGTAAGGGATCGAATATTTAGCAACCCAAGCTTTATCATTTGCTCATCTGTATTATATCTGTTTTTTATTTGTTGAACATCAATCAAGACGGTCGGTTTAGCCAGTCTGTCTGCTTCCTGACCTGAGCCCCAGATTGTCATGTTTTATCTCTAAGACTATGAGCCAAATTACTAGAGAGAAGAGCAGCACCAGCCCAGGAGAGATGGATACCATCTCTTTTCAACAGATCAGGCTTGCCCCAAAAACTTTTCCAATTGTCTATGAATTTTATATTATTCTGCGGACACCACTTCGACAGCCAACCATTCAGTGAGGCCAATCGGCTAACTATCTCATCACTCCTGCGTACAGGAAGGGGGCCAGAGCAAATTACAGTGCCTGACATCGTACTTGCGAGTTCACACACCTCTTTAATATTAATTTTGGTGATCTCCGACTGGCGGAGTCGAATATCATTAGTGCCGACATGAATAATGATCTTAGAGAATTTACGATTAGCATTAGCCAGCACTTTTAAATTTGCTTTGATGTCAGGCGCTCTGGCTCCCGGCAAACATGTGACTATGGTGGCTGGTGTCTCTATTTTCACGTTCCGTGTGATCAAATCACCAATTACCAGGGCACAATCAACAGACTTCTCAGTGGGTGTTTCACTGAGTGGGGCAAATCGGTTTGTTATGGGAATCGGAACGGAAGAGTGGTTCTTTGATCCGCCACTAGAACGATCTCTCACGGTCACCCATCTGCCCTGCTGCACGGGCTCTACTTCAGCCGGAACCGAATCATGTAAAGAGTTCACTAACCGTAACGTAACCGTAACGGGGTTGGTTGGTTTCGTTGGTGAGTGAAGAGAGTGAAGCGTTACTGGACCGGACCAGAGAGAGACAACCGGACTCAATACGCACTTGATTTGAAATGGTGGAAGACGAACTTGAAAGACCTGTTGAGTCGTGTCCCATTGCTTATGCATTTGAGTCAATACGGCGTGGGAACCGAGCAGTGGTAGGCTACTTCGCTATTTCGAACAGCCAGTGCCAGTGGTGGACATGGCTGTAGCCAGCTATGAGGTCACCGAGGTCCGGACCTATGTCATTTTTTTACATTCAAAAATAAAAATTCAAGCTCTCTGAATGATTAATTAGCCGTTTTAACCATAGACAGTAGAATAAAGGTTTAAACCACCTCATATGAGTGTTTGCCATTCATTTTGCTGCGAGAAGCTAGCGCAGATGGCGCGGATGCAGCCTCCGTGTTGCCTGATTTACCTTATGGAAAGGTATCAGTGCAGTAAGTAAGTCTTCTGGACTTGCTTTTCTTATTTAATGTCACACTATAGGAAGTTATTAAAGTGGAAAGTTGCATGTTAGATTTCCACGACGCATGCGCGAGAATTGCGATCTCCTTCAACTACTTCAGTTAAGTTCTCGCGCGTGCGCGTCGTGGAAATCTCTTGAAGTCTCGTTTCAGGCCTACAAGGAAGAAAAGGAATAGTCGAATAAAGTCGTTATTTTTGTTTTATTTCCGCACAAAAAGTATTCTCGTCGCTTGATAAACTTATAGTTGAGCCACTGTTGTGACATGGAATATTTAAACATTTTCTTCATTGACTTTCTGGGCCGTCAGGATTCATTCCCTTAGGGAGCCTATGGAGGAGTGATCCAGCTGTCACATTTAATCAAAAATATCTTCATTTGTGTTTCGAAGACGAACGAAGGTCTTACGGGGTTGGTACAGCATGGGGGTGAGTAATTAATGACTTAATTTTCATTTTTGGGTGAACTAACCCTTTAAGAGTGCTCTCGTCTGCTCGGAAGGACGTCGGGACCGCTCCGATCTCAAATCGGGGATATCCAACATTTTTTGGCCCGATTTCTCCTCGTGTGTGGTGTCCCCCGGGGACAAACGAGCACGAAGTCTGTGGACTGTGGCGTGTAGCCAATCAGAAAGCGAGGTGACGACGCGCAGAGGAAGCACCGGGAAACAAAATCAAAACAGCCGTCCATGCTCGCGTTGTCTCCACTTCTTTGACCATCGCCTTTTCTTTTGATAACGTTTTTTTTCGGTTAAAAACAAACTACAAACTATCGCCACTGCATCCTCTTCGTCCGCCATGATTGTTTACTCTGAAGTCACGTTTGATCTCGAGGGATTTTGCGAGATTTTCCGTCTGACCTGGGAATGCTCTGGAGTCAAATCGGTTCGTGTGTGATGTGTTGATTTTGCCGTGTGGCTGCGCACCACACACTGTACGACCAAAACTGTTAGACCCGTGATTTTTTATCGCCGTGTGTGGAGTCTCTCAGGTTTGGAAAATCGGCCGACAATTTTAAAATCGTCCCGTGTGAACCAGGCTTTAGACTTGCATAGACATGTTGAGACGAAACCCTTTGAAACACTTGCACGTTCAAATTAGACTTGCATAGACATGTGTAACACCTGCGATACACATTGAAACTCTTGCGATACACACTGAAACACTTGCGATACACACTGAAACACTTGCGATACACACTGAAACTCTTGCGATACACACTGAAACACTTGCGATACACACTGAAACTCTTGCAATACACACTGAAACACTTGCGATACACACTGAAACACTTGCGATACACACTGAAACTTTTGGGATACACACTGAAACACTTGCGATACACATTGAAACTCTTGCGATACACATTGAAACTCTTGCGATTCACATTGAAACTTCAATGCAAAACAAAAATGAAAAAATATAGGCTAAGTAGCATATAAAATAAACATACATTATACATGGCATTAATTAGTCCACCAACAATATTTATTTTAAAGCCTAAACTAATGTATTTATTTAAAGCAAAACTAAAACCAGCATTGGGCATTTAGGCTAAGTGTTGTATTTGTTTATATTATTATTAATATGTGCTTTTTAATATTTTTATTTATTAACTTATTTATTTAGCCTAAATCACCGCTTATAGGCAGGACTAATGGCTCTGAGTTTCGTTTATTGGAAATATGAACTGAATTTAGAAATGCTTGAAATAAAAAACTTTTGTTTATTAAAATAAAAAACGTTTAATAAACAAAATAATTTCACTGTTCCCTGAATCGGCTTAATTTTAGGAAAACACATAACGTGTAATTCATGCGGTGCGTTCATATTCTGGGCTCATCTGCTTTTATGTAGGCCTACTTTATTAATAAAGGGTTAGTTCACCCAAAAATGAAAATTAAGTCATTAATTACTCACCCCCATGCTGTACCAACCCCGCCAGGCCTTCGTTCGTCTTCAGAACACAAATGAAGATATTTATGATTAAATCTGAGAGGTGTATCACTGCTACATAGGCTCCCTAAGGGAATGAAACCTGACAGCCCAGAAAGTCATTAAAGAAAATGTTTAAATATTCCATGTCGCAACAGTGGCTCAACTATAAGTTTATCAAGCGACGAGAATACTTTTTGTGCGATAAAACAAACAAAAATAACGACTTTATTTGACTATTCCTTTTCTTCCTTGTAGGCCTGAAACGAGACTTCAAGAGATTTCCACGACACACGCGTGAGAACTTAACTGAAGTAGTTGAAGGAGATCGCAATTCTCGCGCATGCGTCGTGGAAATCTCTAGAAGTCTCGTTTGAGGCCTACAAGGAAGAAAAGGAATAGTCGAATAAAGTTGTTATTTTTGTTTTATTTCCGCACAAAAAGTATTCTCGTCGCTTGATAAACTTATAGTTGAGCCACTATTGTGACATGGAATATTTAAACATTTTCTTCATTGACTTTCTGGGCCGTCAGGTTTCATTCCCGGCAGCCTATGTAGCAGTGATACACCTCTCAGATTTAATCATAAATATCTTCATTTGTGTTCCGAAGACGAACGAAGGTCTTACGGGGTTGGTACAGCATGGGGGTGAGTAATTAATGACTTAATTTTCATTTTTGGGTGAACTAACCCTTTAATGAGTTTGATTGCTCTGGCATAGAAAAAGATCGTCTTGAATTTATTGTCCAGTTTATTTTTTAAACCGTTTTTACTTCTAAAATGTTCCCCTAAATGATCAACTATAATTTTCACTGTTAAGGGTAATTTGTAGCTATTGTGAGCCCTAACAAAACTCTTGCACATCATCTTGTGAAGGAAGAAGATAATCAATTTCACTTGTCAGAATTAAATTAAATTAAATGAAATGAGATGATAGATAGATAGATAGATGGATAGATAGATAGATAGATAGATAGATAGATAGATAGATAGATAGATAGATAGATAGATAGATAGATAGATAGATAGATAGATAGATAGATAGATAGATAGATAGATAGAGCAGCCAGAGAGGATGCTTTCAATTTTTAACTTCAAGTTCATTTACATGTAAATACACGTAGAAGTGGTAGTTGCATAGGCTTTCAATGGAGAGACAGAACTCTCAGATTTCATCAAAAAGATCTTCATTTGTGTTCCGAAGATTAACGAAAGTCTTACGGGTTTGGAACGACATGAGGTTGAGTAATTAATGACTAGAATTTTTATTTTTGGGTGAACTAACCCTTTAACATGAAAAGGTAATGGGTAACAACAGTGGCCTACTAATATTAAATGTACAGTATCTGTCAAACAAACCTCTTGCACTCTGCAATCTCCATGAGATGGCGCCACCTCCTAGATGATGACAGTGCAACAGTTGTGAAATGCTTAGACCTGAAGTAATTACAAACTATCTAAAGGTATGTTCTAAAAAAAATCTTAAAAATAACTTTATCATCATATTTTCCAATTTATCCAGATTGTTCAGTGATATTTTAACTAATCCGAGACCACCATTTTTTTTTTAACCTGAGTCCACCATCATCTCTCTCTCTCTCCCACCCTTTCATTTGTAGCCATATGTGTCTTTACTCTCTCAGCACCTCAGTCTATAAAGAAGGTGGATGGAAGTTAAAGTTCTGAGCCTTCTGAAAACAATTATAATACAGTGTATTGAGAATCGAGAGGGAAAGGAGGAGATGGAAGTGTGTGTGTGTATTTGTTGAGATAAGGAGGCATTCTTTGCGCACAAAATGAGTTCATTAGGCGGTGGGCTGCAATGAAGAAACCCAGTTGCTTTTGATAAAGGGGCTGCAACTGGGGAGGAATGAAAGGTTTCATTTCCTGTCTTGGCAAGGCAACATATCACCCAGATCAGTTAGTGGCAGGGCAAAGGCTGGGTGACAGACAGGAGAATAGAGGAGGAGGAGGAGGAGAGAAATACCAGGATTAAGGAGCTAATACAAACAGAGAGAAAAAAATCTGACTTGTATGCAGAAAATACACACAGTTCACAGATCAAAGATAGGTTTCAATAAAAGAAAATATTGCAAATGTTTATTTATCTGTGTGGTGCACATCATCATTATTTCTTTTTTAAGTCATGTGCTCTTGTAATCTTTAATCAAATAACTTCCCCTTCCCTTACAGCGACATCTCTTCTCTGATGATGTGTTTACTGGTGCGAGGGGCGGGACAACCTGTCACTCACATGACATCACATTCACAGCTCTACATTTTATTTCTTGTCAAGTACTTCCGTTTCAGGCTGTACGCAAAAAGTCACATAACACAGACATAGGAATGAGTTAGGCCTACAATCATTAAACCATGCATGTTTAATGTGAAATGTGTGCTGTTTTAAATTTAAAAACAGTTTCAATATATTCATTTTCCACCCACTACATGCAATCTGATTTCGCTAATTAAACCTACATGTTGGTCTGACATTCTCTGATTGTGTTTCTTGTTTGCTGTTTATTCGTTGCACATTTGTAGCCTGTTTGGCACATGGTAGGCTATAACTGCCTGTGATGTTTATGAGGTATGATGTGATCTTACCATTAAATATTCCAAGGCAACTTCGGCTTTCATATTCTGCCAACATTTGTAAGGCTCACTAACACACAAAAATAAAACAAGTGTAAAGTGGTTTAGAATGCAACCATTAAAACCAGCATTATAAATGTAACACGTCGTGTTTGCTGCCATTCGTTGTAACAGGTTACAACACTTTGTCTAACATTTTTGAATACATCTTTAGACCCATTCAAATTCGTAAAGAAGTTATTCACCAGTGAGAAGAATGGAATTTTAAAAGCATCTAGGGTTGAGCTAGAGAGATATTTGGAGGAAACGCATTCAGATACAAAAAGGCATGAGCCTATGTCAATTCCATCAGACATCCCACCTATTTACCCACCAGAATACCAAATGGAGGTCTGTGCACCTAAGTGGAAAGAGGTAGAGCAGGCTGTGAGAAAGGCAAGGGCTTCATCATCTCCAGGGCCTAATGGAGTTCAGTACAGTGTACAAGAGTGCTTCAGGAGTTCTACGAATCCTGTGGAAATTGATAAAAGTGGCATGGGAACAACAGGTTGTACCTAGAGCATGGCGCAGAGCAGGTGGAGTCTTTATACCTAAAGAAAAAGATGCTACAAGCATCAGTCAGTTTCGTCCTATTTCACTATTAAACGTTGAAGGTAAGATTTTCTTCAGCATTATTGCTCAGAGATTGTCCACCTACCTATTAAAGAATGGCTTCGTTGACACTTCAGTTAAAAAAGCGGGCATTCTAGGGTTCTCAGGATGCTTAGAGCACATCAATGGTATCTGGCAACGAACTCAATCAGCTAAAAAGGAGAGGAAGGAGCTCCATGTGACATTCCTGGATTTGGCTAATGCATATGGTTCAGTGCCACATGAGCTTCTTTGGGCAGCATTTGATTTTTTCAGAGTACCAATGTCAATAACAAATTTAGTGAAAGCCTATTTTGGAGATTTGCAATTTAGTTTCTCAACTCCAGAATTCAGCACTACATGGCAACGCTTAGAGGTTGGAATAATGGCAGGATGCACCATTTCTCCACTGGCTTTAACATGGCAATGGAAGTAATCATTAGGGCATCAAGATGGGTAGTAGGAGGAGAGCGCTTGGCTTCTGGGGTGCGACTACCACCAATCAGAGCATACATGGATGACATGACAACCATGACTACAACAGTAGCCTGCACTAATCAGGTATTGGGTAAGTTAACCGATAATATTGAATGGGCACGAATGCAATTTAAGCCCTCTAAATCAAGGAGCATCTCGATAGTTAAAGGAAAGGTAGTAGATAAAACATTCTTCATTAATGGTGAGGCAATACCAACAGTTTCTGAGAACCCAGTGAAGAGTCTTGGGTGATGGTACGATAGGGATCTAAAGGACACAGCTCGAGTGGGAGAAGTTAGATGACAAGCAGTGGAAAGGTTGAAGAGCATAAACAGCTGTGCTCTACCAGGCAAACTAAAACTCTGGTGCTTTTAGTTTGGTCTACTGCCGAGGTTGCTGTGGCCACTGACTGTGTACGAGGTTTCTTTGACAACAGTGGACACGCTGGAAGCGTTATTAAGTTCATACATCAAGAAATGTTTGGGAGTTCCACGCTGCGTCAGCAGAGTGGGACTTTATAGGTAAGGAATATTGCAGCTGCCAGTCTCTGCTTTAACCGAGGAGTTTAAGTGCACCAAGGTCAGACTGGAAATGACCTTAGTAGAGTCACACGACAAATGTGTAAGGGAGGCAGCACCTGTGTTAAAAACTGGTAGAAGGTACGAAATGTGAACGCCGTCAGCGTTAATCACAGGTTCGCGTTTAAAAGTCTGATCATTTCGACGGAGGTGAATCAATCAAAGTTAACTTTAGCTGGAAATAACATTATTCAAGAACCGCTATAATGCCAAAACAATCTGTTACCTTAAATTATATGTTTATCTCTGTAAAGCTGCTTTGAAACAATCCATTGTTAAAAGCGCTATATAAATGAAGATGACTTGACTTGACTAGAAACTGGTCAGCAAAGAAATCTGTGGTAGAGGCAAAGACTGCCCTTCAAATTGGTGATATCGTGGGACAGGTACAGCATGGAAGAGGGGGTTTTGGGCTCAGTTTACCTCCTCCTAAATGGCACAAGGCAGGCCCAGCTCAAAGGAGGAAGCTGGTAGTCAACGAGGTACGAAAGCAGGAGGAGAGGATAAGGTGTATAAAGGCCATTTCTCAGGCCAAGCAGGGAGAGTGGATGAGATGGGAGAGTGTGGAACAACGCAAGATGGGCTGGCAAGACCTTTGGTCAATGGAAGAGAGTAGAATCAGTTTCCTTATCAGGTCAACATATGATGTTCTCCCATCACCACCACAGACCCTAAACCTCTGGGTAGGAGAGGATACCTCTTGTCCTTTGTGTTCATCACCTGCCACATTAAGGCACATTTTGACAGGATGTAAGGTGGCTCTTGGTCATGGCGCCAAGTTTACCGACCTTGGCTAAGTACTGCAATGTTTGGCTTTAGCATTGGAAGGCAAGCGTAACATGACCAATAAGTTGCCCCCTGTTCTAGCAAAACATTACACACAGAAGACAATATTCCTCCGCCCAGGCGAGCAACCACCAAGAAAAGGTGTTAACACCAATTCTCCCCCAGGACAACTGGAAGCTGCTAGGGACTGGAAAATGCTGGCTGATCTTGATCAACGGCTTATTTTTCCACCTGAGATTGCTACCACTAACCTCTGACCAGATATTGTTTTTTGGTCTGGATCAGTACGCATTGTTCAACTGATAGAGTTAAACGTGCCATGGGAGGATGCTGTAGATGAGGCATATGAGAGGAAGAAACTGCGGTATGCTCATCTGGCCACTGAAGAAGAACAGCGAGGATGGAGAGTCCAGGTTTATCCGGTGGAAGTGGGTTGTTGAGGATTTGTGGCACACTCTACAACCCGGTTCCTCAGAGACGTCGGATTCAGTGGCCAAGAGTTGCGTCGCACAGTAAAGAACTTATCTGAAGCAGCAGAGAGGAGCAGCAACTGGTTGTGGTTGAGACGGAAAGATTCTGGCTGGCTGTGTACAGGCCGCCACGCTATGGTTTCGTAGAATTCTTGAAAAACTTGAAGAGTCTGTTGGTTTATTTGTATAGTTTGCATAGTAATTACAATTATTACGTTCCTGAGTATATTGCATGAATGAGGGTTGGTCTTTGGACAGATGTTGTGTTTTGCGGTAGGTAGTATGCCATACGGAACCGTTGCCACTGAACCTACTGAACGAAGACAGTGGGGCTCGACAGCCTTAGTCAAACGGGTTGGCGCGTATGTTTGGGTTGCGGAGAGATTGTGAGATTGTGGTTAGGTCACATGTGAACTACGAGGAAGGAGCAACCTCAGCAGCAGGAGGGATGTAAAGGTCAGTAAGCTGGGCTGAGTTAGGTGGGGGACGGAGGGGGGTGACTCTGGGATGCCAGAGTCACTGTCGAGCCCTCTTGAGGTGTCGTGGGCTAGTCGACGAAACACTGAGGACGGAAGGTGCCCACTTGAAGACCCTAGAGCTGTCCCCTACTCGGCTCAATCCAGACGGTTGTCGTGCTGGTCCACCGGGGAGACCACACTGTAGTTGCAGCCATTGTGCGTGCTGACGCGCCAAGTACACTGCAGCCGTTAACGCCGGACAGAAGGGGAGTCACACCACCATATGGAAAGAAGCGTAAATGGATGGAGAAGCATAGGTAACTGTAAAGCTACGTCTTAGTTTGTGCTTATCTTGGCGAAAACCGAGTACAAATCAGCATGAAGTTTTAACATCTACTCTTGTGTAATGGAAATCATGATGACTGAATAAGTGAAATTCACCTTCACAAGGTGGTAATGTCTGATACACAATAATGAAGTGGCATTTCCCTCATAGTTATCGCAGGCAGAAAACAAAAGAATAGGAAGTATCATCAGCAAATCTTGAAATGGCTCAGGAATTTACTGCAGAGCAAGTACTAAACGCAATCAAAGATTAGTGTCACTGTCACTTCGATGGTGGATCTGGTGAAGAAGCTGTCAGTGATCAAAATTGACTTAAAATGATAGTTTTGAGAATATGTTTGAGCCAGATGCTGAATGTAGGCCTACTTGGAAATGAGCTCTGACGAGCTCAGTGATGATGGTATAAATAAAACATTTGTTCAAACTGAACCTGTCCAAGCTCCAAAAGGTAACCTAATATGATTTATTTTATTCTTCTGTAATAGTCTAATATCTGCTAAAGACCCAAATAATGTAATAGCCTAATGATTGGCGAAACATTAATGCATTTAAGGGTTAAAAGCGATAGGTTTATATTGATTTTTCTTTTGAATTGCTTTTAAGTTTTGTCAATATTCCATCCATAAGGATCGATAACAAAAAAATGTCTGTTGCTACGGTAACATTCTCAGGTGAACGCTTTTTTTTTCTGTCAGTATGTAGTAAATGTAAATATACATATATATATATATTAGGTTATAAATAGTCAATTTACTGGTAGGTAAAAACTCTTGCAGTTGAACATGCTCCCTGCTTTTAAGTGACCTACAAGTGTAGTCAGTATAAAACTGAGGAAAGTAACTTTCTTCGGCTAATATCAGTGTGAAAAGTCAAAATGATAGGCTTACAAAATCACGGAACAAAAACATTAAAGCAAAAATATGTGCAGAGTGGGTGTGTGAGAGCAGCAGGGCAGATTAAGAGATGGTGTGATCGTTGCAGGGGAGAGAGGGAGATGTGACAGGGTGTTTAATATAGATCCTCCAGTCTGATAAAACTGACAGGAGGTTCCCATTCCCAGAAGGGACTCATAGGAAATTGCCATGATGAAAAACAGAGAGAGAGAAAAAGAGATAGAAGGGTTACGTGACTGACACCCCTCATTACTCTGTATTTCTTCTCTCTCTCTCTTTTTAATATATTTAGAATTCTCTGTTACTTTGAACGTATTCAGATATGTTTTTTTTGTCCAAAAACATTTTTGATATGGTTGTACAACTTGTGTAACTCAACAACACTGTGTGTATGTATCTGAGTTCAGTTTGTGTGAAAGCAGAGGAGTATTTATTCAGTCTCTGGGTTCAGAGGCCCAGGCTTCAGTTCACATACAATGTATAAATTAGTTCCTGATGACAGAAACTCAACTCATTATGCTTGTTATTATTTCACATTCAGAATTTGAGATGCATGTGACTCTCAGTGTACCGAAAACAGACATTTGAATCCCGAGTTCCTGCCCATATCGTTCAAGATTCTCAATGCAGTTAATTTATCATGAATTATATAATCATTCACAAACTAAAAAATTAAACTAAATGTTTTCTATTTGAAAATATTTACAGCATCATTACTGCAGTCTTCAGTATCACATGATCCTTCAGAAATCATTCTAATATAATATTGGTGCACAAGTACATTTCTTATTATTATCAATGTTGAAAACAGTTGTGCTGCTTAATATTTTGTGGAAACAAAACCATAGAATAACCCAATGAACAGAAAGTTCAACAAATAATATATTTGAAATAGAAATTGTTTGTAACATTATAGATGTCATACTGTCACTTTAGATCAATTAAATGTGTCCTTGATGAAATAAATAACAAAACAAATGACTAATCATTCATTTTCATAAATTATTACTATTATGAAAGATAACATAAAAAATGGACCCTATTAACCGGGTAATATTTAATAGTATGTTTAAAGTTTATTAACACAATGTAGTCCTTTAAGAATAATGTAACCATTTAAAACATGTCAGCATAAAACATATTTGAACTCAGGTATGAAAATTAGATTTATCATTTAAGATGTTAATGCAGCCGGTTTATTTCCATTGGTTTGATAATGTATCTCTTAAAGCAGAAAATGGTCTTGTGGTTCACTGTGTGGAGTGTCTCCTCTAGGGAATTAGGAAGATAACTGATAGCTCATGTCAATACGAGGAGAAGCTCTGCGTCCTCTGTGACTTGTGGTGGAGAGTAGAAGCGTGTGTATATGTGTGCAATCTGCTCCAAAGAATGTCTGTGAGCAAAACCTAATTTATCTGTGCCCAAACCCACCCGATAACAGGCTCTCAGGGTGAAGTGTGGGATAAGTGGGTTTTCCAAAGATGGGATAGAGTGAATCATGAATTAGCTCAAGGAAGTTAGATGTGATTCAGCTGCAATCAATTGTAGTCAAAGAATTTTAATGAGTTATCATTTTTTTATTTTATGTTCTGTCATAATGTTCATGACCACTACTGTTGGAAAGTGTGGGGGTCAGTAAGATTTTTTAATTCTCTTATGGCTGAATATGTTTCTTATTTATTCAGAAACACAGTAAAAAGTAATATTGTGAAATATTTTTAATATTCTTTTTACATTTTAATATTTTTTTAATTAGGTTAAAATAAAAATGTATAAATTAAATGTAAAATATTCCTGTGATGGCGAAGCTGAATTGTCAGCATCATTAGTTTTATCATCATAGACGCTTTTATCCAAAGCGACTTACATTGCATTCAAAGGTACACATCTTCACATTTTTTTATCAGTTCTTGCTTTCCCTGGGAAACGAACCCATGACCGTGACGTTGCAAGCGCCAATGCTCTACACTTTGAGCTACAGGAAATCATTATTCCAGTCTTGAGTTTCACATGATCCTTTAGAAATCATTCTAATATTATGATTTGATGCATACAAAACATGTTTTTTTATTATTATTATGCTGAATACAGTTATGTTGTTTAATATTTTTTTTATTCTTTGATAAATAGAAAGTTAAAAAAACAGAATTTTTTTAAATTTTAACATTTTGTAAACATTATTAATGCCTTTACTGTCACTTTTGGCCATTTTAATGCATCCTCGCTGAATTTAAGTATTCATTCATTTAAAAACATCTTACTGACCCCAAACTTTTGAACTGTATATTTATGATTTACTGGTTAAATATTTAATAAGAAAAGACAAATAGAAGAAATGTAAAAAAAAATATTGCATTTTAAAAGAAAGAAATGATAAAAAAAATATTGTACATTTTTCACTTTCTTAGAAAACAAAAAAATGTACCATGATAATTCCATGCATGCTTGAAGTACCTTAAAGAAAATAACATTATGAATACGGTAATTCTTCAGTACCATGTAACTTCTTGTACTTTATCTTCCGTGTAAGCAACAAATTGAAAAAATAAGAAAAAATACACGATAGGATGGGCAGTCAAATACCTCCATATTTATATTATAAACACAATAAAGACACACATCCATTATACATTTACCTTTATTTTATATCTCTTAATAATTCATATATGTCTTTGTCCTACATAGTTTCTCTGAACAGTCTTGGAGACATACATAGATCATAGTTAGTGCTAGGCCTATAGATTTTCAATACTTTGATAGACAGAATAATAAATTCTGTTGAGAAAGAAGAGGAAAAGTCAGCACTGGACTGAAGCACACACACACACACACACCCACACACACAGATGCACAATATAGACTCACGTCTACGGCATGCACACACACACACACACACACTGACGAAACTGACCATGGCTTATTACTTTTCTACCTTAATGTACAGCTCACACAGTTCAGTAACAGTTCGACAGAGAAATCGACTTCCTCACATTTTCCCCACTCTACAAAATCAACGAGTAACAGAACGTCGGACCGCACAAACAGCAAGACTCACAAATTACACACGCACATACTTAGATGTCCAGTCACACCTTTTTTTTCTCATGAAAAAATAAAAAAGTGTGAATCAAGGCTGAAGCGTTTAAAACAAGCATATTAGTTTTTGGTTTCTGCTACTTTGTTTAACACACATAAAGAAATATGTAAAAAAAAAAAGAAATGCTCAGAGCCCCCTGTTGATATTGAGGAGCATGCTAGTGGTCGATCAATATGGGTTTTTCAGTAACCGAGTCTCAAGACTTATACATTTGGTTTCCCCAGTCCTGAATATTTTGGTCCCATCCTTGTAAATGCTACATGTAAATGGAAACTGGTATAGGCAGACAAAGAGTTCCAGTTGTAAATAAACAAAATAAGCATTATGTGAATTGAAATGCGCCACAAATAAATACACATATGTCGAACAGTTGGTATATATCCACCAAAAGTAGGCTAAACACTTAATAACTGTTACATACTGTATACAGGATTGGTGGACAAGACACACACATAAACACACTCACTCACACACACAAACACACCAATGCAAAAAAAAAAAAAAAAAACCACATCTGGACCTAAATAAAAAATATTTGGGCTCTTGCTTCTGTCATTTAAAACCTACAACCGTAACCTACATTTACCCTTACCACATCTGAAATTAAAAAAATAAAAAATAACACATATTTTTGTTTAAGTAAGAAAAAAAGACAATATATATCCATAATTAGTGATGGATTTAGTCTCTAAACCAAAAACAGATTCATTGAAGTCATACTTACTGTACAAATTCCTGTAATAACAATAAAGAATATGGCCTTATATAAATGTGTGTACATGTAAAATATACCTGAAATTGGTCACAAAACCATAATATAGCAATCTTGTATTTAGTTAGTATTTTAAAAACAAATTATTGTAGAAAAACAATATATATATATATTTATGTTATATCTTTATAAAGTAAATTGAACCATTTGTGCATCCATTCCTGTTCCTATCCCAAACTTCACTGAACAGATATACCAGCGTTCAAAATTTTGGGAGCAGTAAGATTTTTTAATTTTTAAAGAAGTATTTTATGCTCACCAAGGCTGCATCTATTTGATAAAAACAAAACAAAAAACATTGCGAAATATTATTACAATTTAAAATAACTGTTTTCTATTTTAATAAATTATTACCGCAGTCTTCAGTGTCAAAGTGATCCTTCAGAAAATCATTATAATATGATGATTTGATGCTCAAGAAACATTTCTTATTATTATCAATGTTGAAAAAACAGTTGTGCAGCACAGAATTTTTGTGGAAACCATGATATACTTTTCCCAGGATTCTATGATGAATAGAAAGATAAAAACAGCATTTATATGAAACAGAAATTTTTTGTTACAATGTAAAAGTCTTTACTGTCACCTTTGATTCGTTTAATGCATCCTTGCTGAATAAAAGAAGTGATTATCTTTCAAAGAAAAAAAAATCCTACTGACCCTAAACTTTTGAATGGTAGTGTACATATAGTCATGAGCCACACACACACACACACACACACACACACACACACACACACACACATATATATATATATATATATATATATATATATATATATATATATATATATATATATATATATATATATATACATATAAAAATAATGAACAATGGAAGGACAAAAACACAATCTCAAGAACTTTCCACGTCGGTCAATAACTCATATGAGCGATGACTGGTAACACATGGACGGCAAGAATACAATAAACAACGGCTGTATTCGGAGGCCTGGCCCCACCGTCACACAATACAGGTAGCAGACTCCTCTGGGGTGAGGTGTGAAGGGAGGTCGGCCGGGGCCCTTACAGGAGCCACGGCCCCGCTGCGTTTGTGCTACATGTCCAGCAGAGGACGATATGTGTCACACGGCATTGGTGATGACAATTGTGTCTCTCTGAGGGCCGCTGGACCCCGAAGCCTCAGGGGTAATGCTTTTTAGCAGCCGCTATGGGGGTAAGCAGTGAGAGTGGCACAAAGATTTTACATCATGAATTGTGAAAACATTTAAGCTACTGAAAAAGCTACAGCAAGTGAAGACAGTAACAGCTCAACTTCAAAGAAATGTCTTAGTGCATTGTGAAATCCTTTCATTTATAAGCAGTCTCTAAGTGATGCGTTGCAATTCTTTAGCAGTTAAACAGTGAACAGCTGTAGGCTAAAACTCTCCTCTGTGAGACACATAATTACTCACCCAAAACCTGACATGCTAAAAGCTCTGGTAGTTATATCACAGAAGCAACAAAGATTAACCTTGTGTCATTTTTCACCATCTGCCGAACACACATCCTGTGACTAAACACACACTCTCAAAGTCACTGTATGGATGCATGTAGTGACTGACAGCCATGAGGCCCTTTGATGTCTATCTTCATGCCTCAAACAGAGAAAGTTTACAGATGCATTGCAGCATAATTGTGTTTGTGCTGCTGTAATGTGTTTAAATGTTACGTGATCAGACCAGATACAGTCATGTACGTGTTTTGATGTTTTAGTCTGTCTAGGCTCACCTCTTTGAAGGTTCCTTTGGTGGTGATCAGATAGTAGACCATGTAGGAAGGCACACAGATGAAGGAGGAGACTCCAATGCAGTAGCCGAGCACTGTGGTCCAGAAAGGGTAGAGGTAGTCAAACAGCTTCACCTCGGGAGGGAATGCCAGGAAACTCACAATAATGAACTATAGGCATGAAACAATGAGGAAAAAAGAATTTTTTTTTTTTTTTTTTCAAAACTGTATTTGCATATCTGACATGCTGGGATCTGTTATCATTTACTCACTCTCATGTTGGTCCAAACCTGTATGACTTACCTTTTTTCTGTGGAACAAAAAAATAATAGTTTTCATAAGTTCCAAATTTATTTTGGACCTCATTGATTTTCATTGTAAGGGCAAAAACAGTTGAAACAAATCCTTAACAACAACAACAACAAATCTTCTTTTGTGTTCTGCAGAAGAAAGTCATACATGTTTGGAATGACATGAGGGTGAGTAAATAATGACAGAACAACAATCTATTTTAATTTATTTGTAAGTGAAAGCACTTTCTGGACTGGATTTATATAGCCCAAGCAGCGTAGCATATGCCAAAATCATGGGTATGAAACCTAGGGAATGCATAAACTGATACAATGTATTCATTGAAAGCAATATAAGTTGCTTAGGCAAGTCACCAGATGCATAAATGTTATGTAATAGACTGACCAATAGGAAGCAGGGACAGATGGCTACCCAGCAGACCCTCCAGAAAATACCAGGGGCAAAGCCAAGCATCAGCTGCACGTCGTTGCAGAAACGTGTCGTCCCTGCAAGTATTTTACAAACACACTTAGTGCAAATTGCCTGAAGCGGCATATCGGATTACGAAACTATTGAAGTGCATGATAACATTTTGGGACTTATAGATGTTAGGTGGATAAGAAAGAACAGATGGACAACAGCAGAGAATAAAGTGATAGAATGACTAAAGAGTTTTATAGTTTGACATTATGACTTCTCTCCCTGTAGCAGTGACTAAAATGAGATTTTCATAGACTCTCATAGGAAAGGGTGCACAGTCCAAAACTAATAAATACAAATGCTAGGAGGTTTAACAGCAATGCTCAGACAGTCTTGACGAGTTTTGAGAGAGTTGAGGAACTGTAATACAAAAATTGTGACATGTCAAAAGTATACATTTCTGGTTCCAGCTTAAAAGCCTCTAGTGATGATCTTGTCTAGACAATTCATTAAACTACGTAAGAGTTTGTTTGCTCTTAGTTGCGTCAAACCGACACTGAATTAGACCAGCGGAACATATCAAAATTAATTAAAGGGATGTTTTGAATGATTTAGCTGGAATCCAATACCTACCATAGAACCAGGAAACAGCAATGACCTCGAGGAAGACTGCGGTGATAACAGCGGGGCCCGTGGCATACTCCTCAAATAGTTTAACAACAAACGCACCTCCCTACAAACACATTGCGCCAGTATTAAAGGGAATGACGTATGTGCACACTTTGGAAAATGACAATGTTGTTTTGGTAAAATTCCAAGTTTGGTCTCTGGACAATGTTTAAAGACCTCCAATGCAAAGCAAGATTTTTTTAGCTGTGCTGTTAGACTCACGTAGGTGAGAGTCGAGAGGGCGCCCAAATAACAGACACACACCAGGCCGAGAACAAACCATTCTCTTCTTTTGACCAAAAGGTGGGGGAACTCGTCCAACATGGCTGTAATTACACCTTCCAGACCAGCAAACTGTAGTGAAAAGCAAGAAAAGCAGAGGATGATAGAAAAGTAGGTCAAGGACCCATTGAATCTGTACAGGCATTAATCCAAATAATACTCCTCACGGTGAACATAGCACTAACTCAGTGGTTTTTGACAGGGACAAACATTATAATGAAAGAAAATTAGACTACATATGGAGTTATTTAATTAGCAGACTGTAATAAGCCATGCCTAACATGACTTCATTGTGAGTGTGATCACTATAAGGACAGGCATGGGTTAACTATGCGCACTGAAGACCTAATGTAATGAAACACTGTTGACAATACATCATACTAAATTCAGAGACAATAAGCTGAGTAAACAGGGAAAAAAGCTCATTCATTAAGAGAAAATTGTCTCGAAAGAAAGAAAGAAAGACCGACCGTGCTATCCAGCCCCAGCATAATTATCATGAGGAAGAATATGATGGCGAAGAACGTAGCAGCAGGCATATTGGCAATAGCCTCAGCATAGATGATGAAGAGCAGACTGGGACCTTCGAACACATGCATTCAATCAGCACAGGTCCATCAAATGTAATTTCAATGTAAACGGCCATATCACATTGTATGGCTTCTCACAAACTTTCATATGCAATGATTTATTTGGTATTATGGTTTAAATAATCAAAAATTCTCTAATTCGTACTTATTTGAATGGAAATGGGAGCAAGTATAAAGTAAACGTGGTGCTCACCAGCATCCTTAGCTACAGTCTCCACACCTTGGTGCCGCATCTCTGCCATGTAGCCTAGCACTGTGAAGATCACAAAGCCTGACAGGAAACTGGTCAAACAGTTCACTGAGCTTGTGATCAACGCATCTCTGAAAATCAAAGAGAGATATAAAGATTTGAGCTAAAAGAAAAGGGACAAATAAAAAGATAGAGTTCAAACAGGGAGCAACAGAAAAAAAGGGTTCTAGAAAACAAAACTAGAATTTCTGGAAAAAATAATTACATTACAAATATTACAAAAAGGTGTTGTATTATATAAATTATATATTATATAAACCTGCATAGAAACACGTGCAACAAGTTGCATGGGGAATAAAAATGGTGTAAGGGAATGTCTGTTCACTGTTCACTTTCTCTTTGTGTTTATGAGAGAAGCACCTAACACCTGTTAAAATCTATATTTACTCTTCTAGCTGACCCTGTTAGCCTATGTCTCTTTAATCATGAGAGAATAATGACAAACATTGTCTGAACCTCTTCCTGAGAGAAAAAATATCGTATCAGCGTGTTTTGGGAAAGTTTCCTTGTCAGAGCTAGAACTCGACCAACTCCAACCTTGAAGAAGCGGTGTATCTGTGTGTGTTTTGTGTGTGTGTGTGTGTTTATGTTTCAGTACACTTTTACTGGCACGAAGGAGAGGTGAAATGACCATCTGCAGACATACTGGAGCCTAGAACCTCAGATTGGTGACCTCAGCAGGCCACTTTGTACCTAAACCGGGATTTTGACTGACATCCTAATAATAAATAGAGATAGGCTTCTGACAAGCAGTGCCTTAGTCGGAATCATTCAACCTGACGTGATGACGTAGTTAGTGACCTGTGTTAGTGTAGAATTTCCGTATTTCCCCTACAATAGAAAATGACGGTATGAATGTGAGGTATGTACTTGTAGCAGTTGTTATGAAAAGGATTGTAGCTGGCAAAGGCCAGGAGAACACCAAAGCCTGGACCCAGAGAGAAGAAGATCTGTGCAGCTGCATCAAGCCAAACCTGAAAAAACACAGATGGAGTGATTTGTCTGTAAATATTTTCATTCATCCATATCATATCTGACAGATGGCAAGAAGTATGTGTTTAGGGGGAAGACAGACACGGCAACCAACACAGATTGTGCAATATCTCAGTATTCAAAATGGTTGAATTAGTTTCCACTCACTGAAGTGGTTAGAAGTTTGCTCCAATCAGGTTTCAGGAAGAAGATCACTCCTCTCCATGCTCCTGGCAGGGTGGCCCCTCTTACCAACAGGATCAGCAACACCAGGTATGGAAAGGTAGCCGTCACCCACACTACCTAAAAGAGAGAGTCATGAAGAAACTGCTAAACAAAGGGTGCAATTGTTGAACAACAATCTAAAGTCAAGGTTGCTATTTTTCCCCTTTGCCCCTTGAGGTTTTCTGTATATCTTACCTTACCAGATGTCTTGACCCCCTTCCAGATGCTGAAGTAGACAACAGTAAAGATGAACAACAGACACAGGGCTAGCTGCCAGCTCACCCAGCCCAGCTGATGAAGACCAGGTGACAGATGAACCTGCAACACCTGCCGTCTAAGGACATGAGAGAAGTTGGTTGACAGTTTATAAAGGCATGCCTGTAGAAGCTACTTTTGTGAGATTAAGGTGCCACAGAATAATAAAATAAAAGTCGGAACACTGTAAAACATTATATGATCAATAAGTTAGGACAACGTATGTTTTTACATCGGTTTAACTCGTCAAAATTAGTCAAGCAACTTTTTTTCATAAGTTATACAAGATTCAACTGTTTTTTTTTATGTCAGGTTAATGTAATTTAAGTTGAAATTACTTGATTGTACCCCTTACAATGTAAGGGGTTGATTGTACATCCAAGTTGATTGTACTTAAAAATTTAAGGCAGCAACTTTTTTTTTACAGTGAAGGTGGATCTTTCTAGCCTGACTTCGTCATACTCATATTCTAGTCAGAATATGAGTCTGAAACTGCTCCATAGGGCTTTGATTATGAGGCGTGTCTTAACCGAACCAGGAAGAAAAAAAACTCTGCACTCAATTGGATAGACCTACAACCAATCAGAGCAACGCAGTAAGTCAGCTACATAGTTGCATAGCATAGTTTCAACAGAACTCAACTGCACGCACGCTGGAAGAAGTAGTAAAATAATGAGTGTTGCTTCTTTTACTTGGTCCTCCATGAGTGCGAGTGTGCGACCAAAGGAGAAACCACAACGACCGCAGGGTTTTCATTGCGTCCCATCTTCTTAGTGACCATCGGAGCCAGCTGATAAAATAAACTTTTGCTGAATCCCGTAGTAAGGACGGCAAACACATCTTTCCGATCGACAAATGCCTTGATTGCAGTTCTCTGTTCGTCTTTTAAAATTAATGCGCTGTCGATTTCTTTTACAACAGATGCAATAGCGAAATCTATACATCTCAATTCTCCAGCTGCAGTCATCTTTGAGGGAAACCATTTCAACCCAAGCGCTCTTTGATAACGCGATGATTACGTAACTGCAGATCATCTGTCCATCATCGTATAAAGCGCGCCCTGGCAATTTGATTGGCCCGACTAATTTTGAACCGATCATAATTACTCAATGGATCGAGTCCAGACCGAAGTTCCCGCCCAAAAAATGTTGTGGGCAGGGTTCGGGCTGGCATCCAGGCTAGGATCTTTCAGGAAAGGACTGATGAGTGCAGGACAGTTAGATAAGGAGCAACATTTATCCACCTTATTCCTGACGAGCTTACTGCATTTTGAATTATGGGTGGCACTTCCCGTTTGGGGAACTTTCATTCAAAAAGACTGAAACTTATAATTTCAAATTCTAAGATTGCCTTACAAATAACGCTGATCCGTCAGTTTGACTGAATGAGCTGTCAATTTTCCTTCATGATTTATTTTCAGACATCATGAGAATAACGCAACACTTGGTATTTTTAACGTGACATGTTACAATAAGAATATATATGGTTTCGGTTGCTGCATTCGTTTCCTCTTGATAATTTTCTTCCCTTTGCATTTCTAATTTTTCTCTTTGCATTTCGCTGTTATAGTATGAAAAAATGACAACATATACTGCACATTTGTGGTCTGTTTTTCCGATTTAGTTTACGACATATCCCAAACCCTCTGGGGTTCTTCGTCCACCAGTCACACATAGGACCTTCACGGTCATAAGTGACCGGACCTCTAAAATCTAATTTTTTATTTTTCCAGTAAAATCAATGAAATGTATTTTTATTCAATAATATTTTTTCTTTTTTTCTTTGGTGTTTTCAGAGAATTCTATGATAATAATTAATATTTATGCAATAATTATGATCATTTTTTTCCCATTTAATATATTAGAAAATGTATATATATATATATATATATATATATATATACACTCACCTAAAGGATTATTAGGAACACCTGTTCAATTTCTCATTAATGCAATTATCTAATCAACCAATCACATGGCAGTTGCTTCAATGCATTTAGGGGTGTGGTCCTGGTCAAGACAATCTCCTGAACTCCAAACTGAATGTCAGAATGGGAAAGAAAGGTGATTTAAGCAATTTTGAGCGTGGCATGGTTGTTGGTGCCAGACGGGCCGGTCTGAGTATTTCACAATCTGCTCAGTTACTGCGATTTTCACGCACAACCATTTCTAGGGTTTACAAAGAATGGTGTGAAAAGGGAAAAACATCCAGTATGCGGCAGTCCTGTGGGCGAAAATGCCTTGTTGATGCTAGAGGTCAGAGGAGAATGGGCCGACTGATTCAAGCTGATAGAAGAGCAACTTTGACTGAAATAACCACTCGTTACAACCGAGGTATGCAGCAAAGCATTTGTGAAGCCACAACACGCACAACCTTGAGGCGGATGGGCTACAACAGCAGAAGACCCCACCGGGTACCACTTATCTCCACTACAAATAGGAAAAAAGAGGCTACAATTTGCAAGAGCTCACCAAAATTGGACAGTTGAAGACTGGAAAAATGTTGCCTGGTCTGATGAGACTCGATTTCTGTTGAGACATTCAGATGGTAGAGTCAGAATTTGGCGTAAACAGAATACGAACATGGATCCATCATGCCTTGTTACCACTGTGCAGGCTGGTGGTGGTGGTGTAATGGTGTGGGGGATGTTTTCTTGGCACACTTTAGGCCCCTTAGTGCCAATTGGTCATCGTTTAAATGCCACGGCCTACCTGAGCATTGTTTCTGACCATGTCCATCCCTTTATGGCCACCATGTACCCATCCTCTGATGGCTACTTCCAGCAGGATAATGCACCATGTCACAAAGCTAAAATCATTTCAAATTGGTTTCTTGAACATGACAATGAGTTCACTGTACTAAAATGGCCCCCACAGTCACCAGATCTCAACCCAATAGAGCATCTTTGGGATGTGGTGGAACGGGAGCTTCGTGCCCTGGATGTGCATCCCACAAATCTTCATCAAATGCAAGATGCTATCCTATCAATATGGGCCAACATTTCTAAAGAATGCTTTCAGCACCTTGTTGAATCAATGTCACGTAGAATTAAGGAAGTTCTGAAGGCAAAGGGGGTCAAACACAGTATTAGTATGGTGTTCCTAATAATCCTTTAGGTGAGTGTATATATATATATATATATACATTTTCTATTATATTCAAATATATATATATATATATATTTTTTTTTTTATTTTTTTTTTTTTATTAATGCTGTATTTCAGGTTAAATTAGAGACAAGGCCTGTAGAATTATTTTTTTTTTAAATCAGATTGGTGCCATCTGGTGAAAGTAGTGAGCCTAATTATCATGCAATATCATATTGTAACAACTAGATGGATTTACAGCTCTGTAGAAAGGCTTCTGAATTCTAGTTGTTTTGAACATATTTGCCTATTTTTTCAGGTTGTGGATTTTAATATATAATAAGAGATTCTCAAAGACTATTTTTGTCAAGTTTTTTGAGAATTTTATGATAATAATTAATATTTATGCAATAATTATGATCCAGTTTTCCCCATTGAATATAATAGAAAATGTGTGTGTGTATATATATTCTCTTTTTTTTTAATTAATGCTGTATTTCAGGTTAAATTAGAGACTAGGCCTATAGAAATATTTTTTGAAATCAGATTGGAGCCATCTGGTGAAAGTAGTGAGCATAATTATCATGCAATATCATATTGTAACAACTAGATGGAATTACAGCTCTCTGTAGAAAGGCTTGTGAATTCTAGTTGTTTTGCACATATTTGTTGTGGATTTTAATATATAATAAGAGATTCTCAAAGACTATTTTTGTCAAGTTTTTTGTTTGTTTGGTTGGTTTAAAATTATTTTTTGTACAATTCAATGAACAGCAACTCTTATTCAAATTTGGCAACAGCAATTATGAACAAAAAACTAAAATAACAGAAAAAGTATAATAATTATCAAACAGTAAATGGAAAATAGGATGATATTTAAAACACTTTTTTATTTCTCAATTTTTTTGAAAATTATTATACTTTTGATGTTATTTTAGTTTTTTGTTCATAATTGCCGTTGCCTTTTGAATAAGAGTTAGTGTTCATTGAATATGCAAATAATATACACATATGTAAATATAGATAGGATGATATTTAAAACACTTTTTTTTATTTCTCTAACTATATTTACATATTATTTACATACTAACTGTATTTGTAACTAACTGTAACTGTATTTTATTTAACATATTCTCACATTTCTCTGTTACAGTTTCACCAGTCTCATATTTCCCTGTGTGTGTATGTGTGTGTGTGTGTGTCTATTTTGCAACCTTGATGTTTTAGAGATTCACCCCTTCACTGTTGTGTGCTTTTTTCTGCATCGTGGCTGATTTGTAGATTGTACGCACAAAAAAACTCTGATTTTTCATATTTTTGCCAATTTCCCATTCATTTCCTATGGGGGTCATTTATGACCGAAGTTCCCGAGTGTGACTATTTTTTTTACGACCACTTAGACTTTTCAAATCATGTCCCCAATTTTTTTGTGTGTTCATATACCAAGTACCATAAAAGTCACCAAGTTTCGTACCATTCCGATGAAGCTACGATTTAAAAAAAAAAAATTATTTAAAAAATTCCGGTCATAAATGACCGAAGAACCCCAGAGGGTTAATAATTCACTGGAATGGAATCTGAAAATTACGTAAATCACTTTGAAATAGTATCACGCAATGCTGAAGTTAATGAACATTTTTGATTAAGGCAACGCATGTTACATAATACAGATATGTATTACTGATCTTTAACCCGTCTGTTATTGCCGTGGAAAGAATTTTGCTTTTGGGGTTATTTATGGTCTCTTGTTGAAAGTGCCTTGTTGATGCTTTTACACTTTTAAATGTCCTTTTAATGTTCAATGGTTGAAGGGTGAGTAGAATAATATCATCTCATTGTAGCCAACGTACATAAAAAAACATAAAAAAAAGAAAAACTTATAATTGCGTTAATAAAGCGAGCCTTTCACTGATTGTTTACAGCTTTGCGGAAGTTACACCCATAAATCGCGCAAAGCGTTATGGGGAGTGGGCATAAGTGGATATGGAAAAAAGGAGCAATGAACAAAATAAAGTCTCTAAATCTCTCCTAAAGCAGAGGATACAAAACCCATCCCCCCCTGCATCTTTCGGGATCTTCCTCTTTCAAACACAAAAGTCTCTTGATGGTACATGAAGCCTGGTGAAGGCAAAGTTCTTAGTTTCTTGTTCTTAGTTTCTTTCCCTTTAAACCTGGACTTGCACTTACATGCACTTACATATAGAACTCCTCAGCAGGAGAGATGGAGTTTTCGGTCCAGGAGACATTCAAGTCGGTGGACAGGTAGTGGGTGCAGTTGGGAGTGTTCCACCGGTTGTTGCAGGTGGTCCAGGGCAGTGTTGTGCGAAAGGAGGACAGGAGGTAGTAGAGAGCCCAGGCCATTATGGTATTGTAGTAGAAGGCAATGTAAAGTGCAATGATGCAGATGGCAAAGCCTATACCTGGAAAAGAACAGGAAAAACAAATATCTAACTCGGGTTCAAGCACCTTCCACTTTAGGGGAGTGGGTGACATTTAGGACCAAGTTGCATTTACATATAATTAGGTTTCTTAAGCAGCTGGCATTTTACCAGGTAAATGTGACAATTTCCATAACAGAGTCCTGGCTATCAACAAAGAGAGAGTGAAATCGGTAAGAAGTTTAGAAGAATGTCAAGGGAGAGTGTACTATCAGCCCAGCACATGTCAGTCTGCCACTATCTGTCAGAGTGTTAACCCAGGTCCTCTGTCTCAGATGTCTGATTCTTGTGAAGCGAACCCTTCTTACCCTTGAAGATGGGGCAAATGTGTTTCCAGATGGAGATACACCCACTGCGGTGAAACTGGCCCAAAGCCAGTTCCATGTAGAACAGAGGCACACCACCAAAGACAGCCATCAGCAGGTACGGCAGGAGAAAGGCACCTGAAGCACAAGTATTTAAACAGGAAGTGCAACTTGAACTTCACGGTTCCATTGCATTAGTCTTAACACATCCTGAAAGCAGTATTATACTTACAAAAACAGCATAAAAGGCGCTAACATACACAAAAAGTTCCTGTTCAGACAAGCCCTCTGTGCTTGATTAAAGCTTTATACGTGAACATTTGACGTGAACGCTAGATAGCTGTTGATTGAGTAGCAGTAAGCCAGATTATTAAACAATATGAGAAAGTCCCACCCATGAGAGCCACAATTATTGGCGTTGGATGCGATGAGTGTCTCCTTGCCCACTCTATCTCTCATGCACTCCCCTTGCATGGTGAAACAGGAAATTACAAAGATTTTATTACTTCAAATTCAATGAAAGGAGACTAAAGCCTGTTTGCACTGAAGATGCGAGCCGGAACGCACAAAGAGCAGAGACAACAGCAGAATTCCCCATTGTCTATTTGTTATTTTTAAGCAAACAGTACCTAGTTGATCTTGTCTTTAAGACGGAAATCTTTATTTTAATGGGATGCAACACAATATTTGTTTAACTCCACTAGAGTGCATCCCACTTATCTGTCTCAGTGTTGCCTGCAGCTTCAGTAGCACTATTGCCTAGTGTTCCTCACTTTTGACCTTACCCCCTCCGTTTTGGTAGCAGATGTAGGGAAAGCGCCACACATTGCCCAGGTCCACTGCATACCCGATCACCGACAGCAGGAAGTCCATCTTTTTGCTCCAGGTTTCCCTAGGTGGATCCAGGCTGGTCTGCTGGACCACCAGAGTCCTGAATGTTCCAGGGGTGCTGCCCCTGTCCGTCCCAGCACCTGCACCTTCCCTGGGACTTTGTGGGGATGTGCTGCGATAACCGTTGGAGACCTGCCCAGACCCGGAGCAGGATTTCGGACCCTTCTCCGCAACGCTGTCCGCAACCAGCCTGCCATTCTCTTGCAACTCCTGTTCTTTCTCCTGCTTTCCCCCGTCCTCTTGATCCATCATCATTGGTTGTTTCATCTCCATGGTGAGGACTGCTGTTAGGGCTGAGAAGGTGGTCCTCTTGCACTGGCTGATATCGTGCCCATGAGGGGATAGAGAGCCTGGAGAAGAGGGGCTGGGTGTGGAACAGAGCAGGCTGGGATGGAGACAGCAAGGAGAGGGTGACTGGTCCTTAACCTGTATGTTTTAACAAGCTCGGGTGGGAAAACAAGGAGGGACTGCTCAGGCCCAGCTGCAGAACAAAAAGAGGGGAATTTAACATGGATTTACCCCTGTCATTCTCATAAAAAGGGTTCTTAAGAAGTCATACATCATCTTTGACAGAAAAAATATATGTTGTTTTGCAAGGTTTCTGAAGATTTTGATTAAATATACCCTTGAAACACGGCTGTAAAATGCTAAGTGAACTCTGTACATGCCACAGCAACTTTAAGCCTTAGGGAGATGCCAAGACACATATTTATTCTCACTATGATTCTCACACTTATGATACTCAAATTACAATAAGAGACTGTACCCGATGTTACACACAGATAAACCAAAAACTTGCACTTAACCCAACCTTGACACTAATTTAAATAGATCTTCTATTCACTGGTACATATACATTTAACAGTGCAACATGTGAGAGTTAAGTAATACCAAACATTACAACATGTTGAACTCATGTAAAAGATAGACTAATTACAACTATTTTTATTTGTATTTAAGGACAGAAATAAAGGGTCAAACAAGTTTAACACTTGTTGATCAATACCAATCAATCCATCACTATTCAATACAAATATATAAAATTGCATTTAAATAAAATTGTGATTCAACATCTAAAACTAGCTGGAGAGTAAGTTGCTTCCAGCAACTGCATTTCTTTCTGCCTAGCGTTCTCTAAAAGCTGTTTGTAATTACTAGTTGAAGTTGAGGAGTAGTGAGGCAGGTGGGCGCAGCGACCAGAGTGAGAACATATTAACAAATACATCAAAACATAATGATTGTAATAATGTTAGGAATAATTGAAAGGGAAATAAAAAAAATTCCACGCTTGCCTTTTCCTCATACTATTACTATAATTATAAACAGCTAACGCATTTCATTTAGTTTCCATCAGGGGATATTTTTTTCTTGCCAAAATTGTTTATTATTTATTCAAAGTGAATAATTTGTTCCGCTAAAACACATTTTGAAAAAAAGACAAATGCTATTAATGATTTTATGATGGCTGTGGAGAAGGTGGAAAGCGTTCCGCACTATTAAAATCAGACAAAAAGTGAAATGTTAAAATGTTTGCGCATATCCAGCATGGCAACTTATCAATACAATTAATTTGAATGTAAAAGTTGAATCATCAAACATGACTATGCATACAGGAAAATTAAACTTTTTTTATATGGAATGATAAAAAAAGTTACTTGAAAAAAAAAAGGACAAGCAAAAGTTAAGCAAAGCAAAAATTATCATGCCATAGTATCAATCATCTAATTAAAACATAATGACAAATTAATGTAAAACGAAATTTCATTTTTTTTAACTGCCTCCACTCATTTTCCTCATTCAAGTGTCACAAGATAAAATAATAAATAACACCAATTTACTAGTTTTAACCCTAACCCTAGGATGGTTTTCTGGACAAAGATTATCTGATTGGCAAACTGCCTGATTTTTATTATTAACAGCTGTATCTCTTTGCTACTTTCCGCCCGCTCTTCTTTGCACACACTAAATCAAGCCACAAATCGGCTCTCTTTTACAAACCCTAAATCAACCCTCTTAATGCTGAGCGTCTAGGACACTTCGTCTCATTTTTTCTTTCTTTCCATAATTCATAATTATAGATAATATGCAAGGTCAAGATCAGTGCAGCTTTGTTATGGTAGGAGTTTGTTCGGTTACTAGGATCACAAGATTACCAGGACCTCAAGCCAGATGTGTGTAAAATAACCCATTACTTCACTATCTTCATTATTACACATCTGATATGCACATAAATGCTAAAGTTAATATGAACAGTTTTACAACCACTAGATATTGAGATAAAACACTTCCAGTCCCATTGTAGCATCATTAGACCTAATAAAATGAGTTATTCTTGGTTTTCAAAAACCTCCACTACAGCAGAACTAGACTTCCACATTTTAATGAACTTAAAATGTCTGTTAAAGTACAACTTGACGGTTTCACAGCACTACATAAATCAACATAAAACTTTTGTATAAAGAATCAACAACATACACGGAAACATCAAAATGCCTCCTGTTACACATGCAGGCGCGTACAGACACACACAAGCAAAGACTTGCCACCCCAAATCGCTTCATTAAGACACACACGCAGCCACAAACACCATGCACAGTGCAACCCTACCGTGCTGCGGTTGAGCAGTTCTGTGGGGGTCTGTGTTAGGGTGGTGACCAAAACCATCCCTGGAAGCCCAGCACTCAAGACACACCCCCTTCACGCCTGCTCACTCTCTTTCTCTCACTCACTCTGTCTTCCTCTACTTTTTCTGCTACCAAACTTGCTTTGTGGTTGTCACCTTAAGGCACTTCAGATGTAGTCACATAGAATTAAGCTCAATGATATAATTATGGCCCCTGCTACCAAGCATCTGTTCATGCAAAACACAAAAGGCATGAATGGAGAACTCCAGTCCTCATCACATGCGTATCCACATATTTATTTGTGTCAAAAGAACCCTGACCTACATTCTCAAAATCCCACTAAGATATTCGACTTACTTAATTGACGTCAGGTTTAAGAGGGACTGCCTATTAGTTTAAAAGAATCGCTGATATCTATATACACATGCAGGTCAAAAGTTTGGATACACTTACAGATACACTTCATCACTTATTGAATATTTTCGATTAAAGATATTATCTAGGTCCAACACACACTTATTATCCGGTCCAACACACACACACACACACACACACACACACACACACACACACACACACACACACACTCACACACACACACTCACACGCACACACACACACACACACACACACACATAAATATATAATTTATATGTATGTATTTTACATAATCTGAATTTCTAATATATGTAGACATAAGAGAAATGTAAAATCTAGTCAAGTGTGTCTAGACTTTTGACTCAATTTTTGTATCAATTTCAACTGCCTTTTTAATTACATGCAAACACTGATCTTGTTGGGAAGCTCACTGTACAAATTGACTAAAAACAGTTAAAATATAGGCCTTGTCTGTCAATTAATCTTCTAAGTGCCATGGTAAATAAGTGAATTACGCACACAGTTGGGAGTCTAATTGTAAACAAGATTTTAGAGATAAATATGAACACACAACATGGTTTCCACATTGACTTTTAAGCTGTACATAATGTAACATTAGACGTAAACAATAAGGGTTGAATCAACAGGGAAAGATAAATATACATTACCCTTCTGTTCTCCTGTATGATCTGCAATCCAGAAATAACATAACTTAGTGATGGACACAAAACATATCTATTGCCTTTTGAAAATTAAAAGCCCTGACCTACAACACAACTGACTCTTCAGCTTCATCAGCAAACTATGAACCTTTCTAATACAGCAAGTTGTTCTGTTCTTTTCTTAGCATAGTTTATTAAAATGCATTGTATACTTGAATAAAAGCCATCACCTCGGGCACACATAGGCTACACTCATGTAGTCTTTTCATGTTTTATGGGGACTTTCCATAGACAGAATGATTTTTATACTGTAAAAACTGTATATTGATCCCCTCACACTAACTCTACCCCTAAACCTACCCATTACACAAAACATTCTGCATTTTTACATTTTCAAAAAACACCCACACGGACAAGCATGTTGGATATTGCCATATTTGTGGGGACATTTCGTTTCCAAGGACTACACACACACACACAACAAATAATGTAAGATGATAAGATTTGCATTTTCGAACACAGAGAAAGTAGGTCAATGACAGCTTATGCAGTCCTATAAGTGTGAAGCAATTTATGCAGATTTGTTTTTAAAAAGTAAAAAAGAAGAAATTCTAACCGTTTGCTGCATTATTAAATGAAAGTAAAAGTGATTTTCGACGTGCAATCTGTCAAAATGCACTTTGAGCCATGGAAATCGTAAACATCACCAAAAGTTGTGATATGAAAATCAATAATAAAGCGTTAGAAAAAGACAATAGGCTATGTAATGCTTCATCAACATAAAATGATCAAACTGAGGACCCAAAACTGATCAGATGATTCTAAAGTGATTTTTAACGTAAAAGTGTAGCCTGCGTCACATAAATATTAAATATTCCACTATGTTCAACAAAGTTGTCCCAGCATACCTATGTTGTCACTTAAAATCGTACTCGCATCTTTTTGTGTCAATGTAGCCTATGCCATAATCTGAGCAGAAAACAAGACAGTTGACACCTTTACTTAATCTCTTATTGTTGTGATTGTCCGTAGCCGATAGACCATAGATCGTACAGAAGACGGGACAGGGGGATCAGGACAGAAGAAGGGGTGCTGGCTGATGACAGCTCAAACGGACCGAAGGAGACAGGACGTTTAATCTGTATTAACAGAGAACCACCTCAGGTGAACCGCATTACAGATCTTATTATTTTATATATATTTACCTCGATAAAACTGAGGTGTGTTCCAGTTTCTTCCATACTATTCAATTAATGTAAAATCTGTTACTTTTTCTATATTTATCTGTGAGTTCATTCTATCTGCTATCTTATTGAAAGAAATGCTCTCTGGACATGTGTTGGGGAGAAACAGCGTCCTCTACAGAGCAGTGAATAACTGCAAGAAGAAAGTTATCCACGCCGTTTTTACCAGTCTGTCTGCGTCCAGCTGTAGGCCAACTACAAACCACGCCCCTGCGAATTACGCCTGCCTACTACAACAAGTTACGCCTCCCGCGAAGAAACAAGCTTGGATGTCATTATCTGATTCTAAAACAATCTTTTGCAGTAAATACATTTTTATTTCTTTATTTAATATATCAAATGCTTTTAAGACGAGCGTATTTTGCTTTAGAATCGTGAAATAAAGTAAATAAAGTGTGAAATAGCTAGTTGTAAAACATAAAATAAAGTATACTATCAAATTAATACATGGTATTTATAGCTAAAAACCTACCCCTTCTATAAAAATAAAATTTCCTGTAGAGTTTCATAATTAAAATAGCCTACTTTAAAAACTGATGAAAACAAACAGGACGACTACCGCGTCTGATAATCTCGGGTAATCTAGCTATGGTTAATTTGTATGCTTTATCACTGGGTGGCGATAGTGAATCTGAAAAACCAAGAACAATTGAAGTAGAAGAAGAGTAGCCTATTATTATAGAGGGAATGCATTAACGTCACTTCCCCGCCGGAACACGCCCCCCTCAGCGGGACTGAGTGGCAAAAGAGCTGCTGCGTGACTGGAGTTAATAGGGGAAACTGCGTTAACGCGAGTAAAACAAACTATTATCAGTTTAAACTAAAAGTTGGACTCGATATAGTGTTCCTTACAACTTATCAAAGATCCAGTGATCCATGGATATTGACATGCAGCCAGGAATCGTGTTTCCTGACATTTATATGTGCCTGATTTCGACGCCGGGGAAATAAATGAAGAAAATTTGCCTGTAAACGTTTTATATAAATACAATATAGATAGGTCTAAATCCGAGTGATCACTTACATTAATGTTATACTGTATATCATCATATCGTCCAGCCCTAAAACTTGTATAGTTTTTTGTCAGTGTTTATTTAAAAACATCCAATTATGCAGAATATAGTCTGTTCTGTAGCTTTTTGCAGTCTGTAAAAATATACAGTACCTCAGATTTCTGGTCAAATCTAGTTGTACAGTCAATCGCAAAGCTCTTTCCCGTTTTAGATGTGTTTTGTGTGATTTTCACGGCATTCACGCTGAAAACAAATGCTGCCGTTCAGTCTTTTTGCCACTTGTGGGCGTGACCGCATTCACTCCGGCCGACGTTGACGTCATGCGCATACCCTCTATAGGGGGCGTAATTAGTATGGGCGTGGTTTGTAGTACTGCGAGACGCCGCTGGACAGATTTGGATTTTACAGGTACAAATAATATCTTCACATATGAAAGGTAGATGTAATTTATTAGTCAATAACCCCTCAAAATACAAAAACGGTGACCTACCTTACAGATGTCAAGTTGAGTTCTACAGCTCATGCTAATTTGATGTTTTTGCAGCATCTCTCTGGGTCCACTGTGGGAGGGGACAATACAAACCATTTTTCCCACTTTTAAGCACTCACACACTGTTAAGCACATAAATAATGTAAAGCACCAAGAACATTTGCTGAGGAGGATCCATTACATCATCCAGTTTTTTTTGCCCATCGAAAGATTCTGATCATATTGTGTCTCAAACGTTCCCAAGAATCTGTCTTGGTTTTATAGCTAGATGTAATAGATGCTACAAACCTGTTTTAAATCCCTAAAGACAAACACATAGCCTACACGGCACACAGACAGCTCTTCTTGAAGAACCAAACTTCTCTGACAGACATATTACAAACACACTTAGCCTACAGTGCGGAGAACACAGAGTCTTTCCAATCTGCCTGAGCTAGTAGGATAATCCGCAACAAGTCCAATGAACTGAAAAGCAGCAGGGAAACAGAGGGGTGGGGTGGATGTATCTAAACTAGGTGAAACAGATTTTTAAGGAGAGAAATAAGAAGCTTAGGTTGTGTCTGTGACAAATGGACTCCCCTTTAACTTTCCCTCTAACAGTGGCAGATTGGGATGTGAAAGAATTAAGGGCACAAACATCCAGTCAAGAGTATCTTCCCATTTCAACACCAAGAGAGTTCTTGGAATCACTCTTTGTTAGGAAGAGGACTCGGAGGCATAATTGTTCCATGGAACGGCCAACAAAAAGGTACCGTTCCTCAGAGGTCTTTTAAACCCCTTCCACACTTTTTAATCTTTTGTGAGGCCCTGGTATTTCCACAGTCTTCGCAAAGTTCAAAAAGATACCATCTCTCCACGGTACTGGAAAAATTGTATTAAATCCATGCAAAATAGTCTGATAATATCATTTTATGTTGTTGGAAGGCATTCAGTTTAAGAGTCTTAAAGAGACACTTTGCCGTTTTGAGGCATTTAAAAATGGAAAAATCTTAGTCACATGGAGGACAAATTGGTTTGGCAAAATAAAAACAATACATTTAATTAAATAAATACAATTATTAAGAAATTTCCTAGCAAAATATATACATTTTTTCAGTCAGGCATCTGCTGTGTGATATAACCTGGTGAACAGCCCAAAATGTGCAGGTCTTTAATTAAGACATCAGCCTGATCCTCAACAGACCATGGTTTATGTGACCAAGATTAAAAAATAAATAAATTTTAATATCTGAAATGCCTATATTAAGGGTCTTCTAAGATAAAATTTGTTGTTATTGCTAATGAAAAAGAAAGTAAATTAAAACATATTTGTTCTTGTTTAGATAAAAATAAATGCTGAAAATGTTGAACAAAGACTCAAAAATAAACAAAAATATTAGAGATGTGACCATGAATTAATTTTAGTTTTTGATACTCAGTATATTATAATATTTTAAAACTTTACAACCTGCCTGTATTATACATAACATTTCTACTTTAGTGAAGACACTGTGGACAGCCCTGAAAACTGAAATGACTAGTTAATGTATTAACCTAGCCAAATGTAGTTTATATATTTAAATTATATGTTATATAGATATTGTATATTTTAATAAAATTGTAAAAAAAAAAAAAAGTTTTTATAAAATATTAAATGAATGAAAAAAAAAAATATATATATATATATTCATTCATTTAATATTTTATAAAAACTTTTTTTTATACAATTTTATTAAAATATATATATATATATATATATATATATATATATATATATATATATATATATATATGCCCGCTTTATTCAATATAAACTGATTCATAGTTGAGTTGAGTAGGTGCATGATTACAATACATTGTTTATAACATTATATCCTCATGTTTATTTCCTTCTTTCTATGTGGGTGTAATTAAGAGCCATTAACTCCTCTTAATTAGATTTAACACACAGATGCTGACTCAACTCAATTTGTTCAAGTTTAATAACAAATCAATCTACAGTAGTCAACATTTGAAGTGGTTCAAAACCTTTCATCAGTTATACATGAATTTTGAACAATACCCATTCTTGTCTTAGGACAACTTTGATGCACTTTTTTGATCCACTTCAAATGTTGACTACTGTATTATATGTCCCTTAAAACTGGCTGATTTTTGACTCAGACTTAAAAAGTTCAGCATATGTGAGGCTTTAAAATGAAGGACATTAGGAGTTCATATGTAACATTTTCTTAACCCATATTCTAATGTGAACTCCAGCATATAATATCAAAGATATATCAGCCACGTCTGACATCCTGTCTGTTGGCAGTGCCCTTTGCACTTAGGATGCTATTGTAGGGAAATTGTAAGTCATGGCTAATACATAACAATTATTCATAGCATTTCTCTATTGATGTCCATTCAAAAACATATACACTACTGTTTGGGTTCGGTAAGATTTTTTAAATGTTTTTGAAAAAAGTCTCTTATGCTTACCCAAGCTGCATACATTAGATCAGAAATACAGTAAACACAGTAATATTGTAAAATATTGTTACAATATTTTTTTTTCCTATTTAAATAGATTTTAATGCTTAAATGACAAAGCTGAATTTTCAGCATCATTACTCCAGTCTTCAGTGCCACATACTCTTTCAGAATCCATTCTAATATGCTGCTCAAGAAACATTTCTTATTATCAATGCTGAAATTTAACTATAAAAAAAGAACTTACTGACCTCAACCTTTTGAACAGTAGTGTAATATATCTGAAAGATTCCAAAATAAAATAAGGGAATGCTAGCAGGTGAGCACTAAGGAAACGCTGCATTGAAATGACTCGTCACTCAGACTCCACTGATAATAAAAAAGAGACAAAAAAACTTTATTTTTTATCTAGATCAGGCTTTTTGTGAGAGATGATGGGAGGGTTAAAAACCAGCTGGAGGCGGATTCAAGGAGACCAGGCTAAAACTGGTGCCTTTGGCTCCAGTGGTTAAGCCAGGGCTCCCATGGGGTCCCAGGCCGGGAGGACGATGGGGTCTTGCTGCATGACGTCCAGCACTTCAGGTGGTATGAAACTCTTATCCACCACCACCTCATATACATACTCGGTGAACCACTCGTCAGTCATGATCAGATATCCTGCAGGAAGAGGCAGAGATGAGGCACGGCCAGTCAGAGATAAACGGGTAAAATAAGAGAGGAGCAAAAGAAGGGGAACACTATTTAATTTGCAGCAGCAGAAGCTCTTTTGAGAAACTTCAGATTGCCCAGCTCACTAGGTTTGGACAGAACTCAGTCAGCTAATTAAACTTGTAATTAAAGGGTTAGTTCACCCAAAAATGAAAATTAAGTCATTAATTACTCACCCCCATGCTGTACCAACCCTGTAAGTCCTTTGTTCGTCTTCGGAACACAAATGAAGATATTTTTGATTAAATGTGACAGCTGGATCACTCCTCCATAGGCTCCCTAAGGGATTGAAACCTGACGGCCCAGAAAGCCAATGAAGAAAATGTTTAAATATTCCATGTCACAACAGTGGCTCAACTATAAGTTTATCAAGCGACGAGAATACTTTTTGTGCGAAAAAACAAACAAAAATAACGACTTTATTCGACTATTCCTTTTCTTCCTTGTAGGCCTGAAACGAGACTTCAAGAGATTTCCATGACGCATGCGCGAGAACTTAACTGAAGTAGTTGAAGGAGATCGCAATTCTCGCGCATGCGTCATGGAAATCTCTTGAAGTCTCGTTTTATTTAATCAAAAATATCTTCATTTGTGTTCCGAAGACGAACGAAGGTCTTACGGGGTTGATACAGCATGGGGGTGAGTAATTAATGACTTAATTTTCATTTTTGGGTGAACTAACGCTTTAAGCAATATATGACACTATAAAGTCCAGGCCTGAGAGATGTCTGATTAAGTGCCCGCCTCGTGAGACGGGATTTTTCGTCACACTCTGAAAGCCGATTAGGCTTGTGAGTAAAACGTAAATGGCAAACAGTGTTTAACCAAATCTGATGTCAAATGAAATCCTGATCCCATTAGCGCGGCATGTTCTTCATTGTTCCTCACAGAGGGAAAGAGCCACACCCTGTCTTATTCGCCCGTCTGTTCTCACCTCTCGAAACTGACAAGGTTTGATTTTAAAACAAGCAAACACACACATTTGAACATTTTTTTATTCAGAATGTGTCTGACAGTGGTTCCCAATAAAGCCAGTTCCTTTTTTAAATTGCTTAAAGAAAGCAACAAGTCTTGACATCAGGAAAGTTTTCCCCTGCTAAAAGCAGGAAGTAAATGTCGATAAGGATTATTTTACACAGCGTTCGCTCTTGAGCCATGTCCGGTTGACTAAGACGCGTCAACCGGGCAATCAAACAGAAGAAAAACACCTAGTGAAACAGAGCAGAACAAATACTAGAACACATAGAGCAGTAGAGCTTGAATTTCCATGTTTGATTTCTGTGCATTGGTACCTCAGCTCAATGCTTTGGCAAGTAAAGTGTGATCCCCCCCCCCCCCCCAAAATACTTGTAATCTGTGTGAATGGAGCTTCATTTTTGGACTTTTAATGAGCCTGAGCCAAGCCTCAGTGACAAATTGTTCTAAATCTGAAGAACAAACTGATTTTTGCTGCAAAACATCATATTTATTTATGAAGCAAGCAGTCTTGGTATTTTCAATAGAAATCATACATTCCTGGGGGACAAAAAGCATCTGAAAGAATATTTGTCTCTCTATTCATCACTTCACTTTTACACCCATAAAATCTACAAGCTTCAGGGCCCCCAGTGAGCCACTGAACACATTATAAATATTCGGTCAAAATCAGTTACACAAATACCCCTCTTCAAACTCTCGTTCGTGCCACAGTATGTAAACAGGCAAAAGAAGGTAGGAATGAGGCAGAAATACAGCCCAAAGCCTGTATTCCCCCAGAAATGTCAACCCGGCCCCCCTGAGTATATCATGTTATTGTTTAATCTTCAGGGGAAACAACTGTTATGACCAATTTGAGAGCCCTTAACCCCTTCAACCTCAACAACACATTTTTTAAATTCCCCTTCTTGTCTAACTGTCAAACAATATGCCTTATTCACGGCAGCGCCATCTTTGATTTTTAATGAGAATGAAAGCGAGGCTGTGAGGGATAGACATGCATCTCTTCAATGGGCTGTACTGTTATCTAATGTGTTTTCGGATTGTTCTGCTCATGAAACACTGGAAAAATATCTTTCCAAGAAATTTCAGTTGACAAAAAACTCCCGACAATGTAATCTGTGGAAAATTGTAAGTTATTTAGGAGCTTTATTCAGCTTTTTACAGCGGATGCCATTGGAAACACGGTAAGTCTATCCCTCACAGCCTCACTTTCATACCTGTCATGGCGCTGCTCTGAATAATGTCTATATTGCTTGAAAACCACAAAGACCTGATTAAGTGCAGCTGTGATTTTTGAGTTCATAAACAGCTGTGATTAGGTTCTATTTGTCATGTATTATTAATACGCAGTGTGCTGTTAGACTGCTGTTTTATAAGACATTGGCAGGTGTTTCTATGAAAGTCAGTGGGTTAAAGGAGAAGCGTGTAAATTCTGCATTACGACTGGGATGTTGGAGTTGGCACTGCTAGAGTCTTCTAATGGTTGTTAGGGTGTTGCTATGTGGTTGTTTAGGCAGTTGCTTACTGTGCAGAATAAAATTTGATAACATTGTCTAAATTAAAAATAATAAAAAAAACTAAAATCAGTGGTTTCAAATGCTACAAGTGAATTTCAGCATCACAACATAATTTAGCATGAAAACTGAATATTAATTTTGATATTTGCTAAAGAATTTAACAGTTATTTTATTATTATTATATTTTAAGATTAACCAAGTTAGCATTAGGTAATTTAAATGCTAAAAATATTGCACATCCCAAAACCCTTTCCTCAATATCACCCTTCAAAAGTTTGGGGTCAGTAAAATGTTTTTGAAAGAAGTGTCACTCGTCAAGGATGCATTTACTTGACAGGAATACAATTGTAATAATATTTCACAATATTACTGTATTCCTGTCATGACACACCTGAATTTTAGGTATTTATTATAGTATTAATTACTTATTGAGTAATTCTTATTTGATCCCAAACTTTTGAATGACAGAAAAGTAAAATTAAAAATAGCAATGCTTGCCTTAGAAACACCACAAAGCCATGGCGATTACACTCTTTGAGAAAGTCATCCAATGAAAACTTTCTTTTAGTTGTCTCCTCACATTAAATGTATTGTAGGTAGGAATTGTATAAAAAAAACTTTTCCAAATTTGTTCAAACTTTCTGTATTTATCAATGCATAATTAAAATGTAAGTACTCTGAAAAAGAAAGTATAAAAATCGAGTGTCTGTAGACCTCTCACGACTGTTTTAAAGACAGCTCATTATTTCCATTCACTCCACCCCCTCCCGTCTGGGCTCCTTCCAAAGCCACGCCTCCAAAACACATGAACGCGCAACTCCGACCGCTGAGCTGAAGACGCATTATTTACCTGAGACGAGCGGAGAGGAAGGAGCGCAGTGCATGTAGTGACATCATGTCAGAATCACATGTAATAAAAAAATCTAACTTTATCATTATGAAGATAAACAAATAAGATGTATTTTAGTACTCACTATCAAGTAGCATATTGATATTGGTAAAGATTAAAATATATATTTATTGATTCGCTAACGAGCTAGTTATCTATAAGGCAAAGCTAAAAACCGGTTGCATGATACACGTTTTTCCATTGCCATCATTTACACTGTGATGAAGATGAATTTCGTGTAACATTCATAACATATATGGTGTTCTGCATGTAAGAGTTTCCATAATGATAGCATTGTTGACTCTGATGAGGACTACACTCCAGAGACAAGTACAGCATCGTCAGCTCGAGGACAGATCCGGGGTCGAGGGATTTTTTGTTTAAAAACAAAACAAAGGCGAAAAAAACGTGCAGGTAAACTTCCAGGTGAACATGATAAAAGAGTTAGACAGAGGGTAAATATAATTCTAAGAAAAGTTCCTGGATGCGGATCGGCCTACTATCTGTTAAACATGTATTTAGTTATCTAAAGCAAAATTATGCACAATTCAACACTATAGCTATCATCTTGAGCTAGGCATATATAATATATAGGCTATGCCTAGCTCAAGATGATAATATTATTATTTATCATCTCTCTACTACGGATCGCTAAGTAATGTTATGTTAGCTATATTAGGCAGCTACGTGTGCTAATGACACATGCTTCATGAAAACATAAAGAAAAAAATATGTATGCTCAAAATACAAAAAGAAAGATTTACCTGTCCAGCAGAAATATAGCCATCCAGGCGTCACTTTTCAGCCCCTTGAGGTCTCTCAGTTCTCGCCATCGCTGGAAAGCCACGCCGATATTGGCATGCGTTTTATTTTGTTGTTTATCCAAAGACTTTTTGTTCATTACCTTTTCTAGTAACGTTACTGTCTTCCTTTTTTTGCCTGGTTTGCCTTCGCGAACTGCATATGTGAATTTTGATTGGTCTTTCTAATCTCTGCCATTGTTTTGCTATTCCTAGGTGGCGTGCCTCTTGAATTCCTCAAATGAAACGGATGCGCGCGCAAGTGGGCAGGTCCTGTGTGGCAAAAGGGTGGTTGCCATGGTTGCGAGAGAGTGACAGTCGCCTAAGCCAATCCTTTGTTTCGTCCCGAATGTAAATAATGAGCTGTGTTTAGTGCAGATTAAACGGTCTAGAGTCACTCGATTTTTATACTGTTTTTATCAGAGTACTTACATTTTAATTATGCATTGATATATACAGAAAGTTTAAACAAATTTGGAAAAAAGTTTTTATAAAATTCCTACCTACAATACCTTTAAACCACCATAGGAAAAAGGATTTTAAAGGGGTCATATAATGCCATTTTTGTACAAGTTAATATGAATGTTTAGGGTCTAAATGAAAACTTTGTAATATACTTTTATTAAAAATTCTCATTAGTATTTTAAGAAAACACTAATTTTACCTGGTCAAAAACAGCTCTGTTTTCAGCACGCCGTTTCAGTGCATATGCCTTTAAATGATAATGAGCTTCCCTCACTCCGCCCCTCTGTTCTGCTGGCGTTTTGATACAACCAAGCGGCAACATTCTAATCTGAAAAATGAAGCCTACCCGGAAGTGCAAAAAACTGCAATACATCGAAAATCCGCTAGGGGCAGGTCCCAAAAGGGAGCAAATGTCCATAGACCCCATGTTAAAATGTCCATTTTCACAGCATAAATTCCTGTTTTTACAGGTTGGTCACATGGACTTTTTTTGTATTTTTCGATAGGTCCCGAGTGAATTTTTTTCTAACTCGTTAGTTTAGATCGTATTTACCGGTAGATATAAAATGTATGACAAATAAGGGCGTGTTTAACTTTGATTGACAGCTTAATTGACAGCGGATAACGGGCTGCGCCGAGTGGATCTGATCTGACACAACACATCATACCACCTCTGTATCCTTTCTGAACATTTGTATTTAAATATCGTACATAAAATGGGTTGCTCTGCTATAAACTGCACTAACTGACACTGTAGGAGGACGCTCCATTTTCTCCGGTAAGTGACATTCCACTACTATTTCACGTAGTTAGCACTATTTAGCATCAATGTTTGTGGGCAGTGGCACTGCAACAGTTAAATCGCCTCAGATAAGTTAGCGTCCGAGGTACCAGTTATAACTGACGTTTGAAACAGTGTAAATGCGTCTGCCAAATGAATAAATGCAACATAAGAATAGACTGATATGTCCCACATTGGAGTGTTAATATATTTTGATGGGTTGTACTCTTCAGCAACTTTGCAGTGAATGTAGTAGCCATAGACTTAGTCTGCCAGTCGATCTTGTAACGGTACAGATAGCTGAGGCTGCTTGGCTGAAGAGGCGCGTCCACCGGCCAGCTCAGTCTCACACAAAGCCCGCCCTTTTACCCATATATGGATTGACCAGAAGGTGGGCGGGGTTAGGATTTCCCAAGATTTTCAAAAGATGGTGCCGCCCATACCCCCCATAAACAGCCTCAAAACCGTTATTCAGAAAGTGTATGGGTGACGTCACAGACGCTTTGTCTATTTTGTTTACAGTCTATGGAGACAACGCACGTGGAGTGTTGCCTTGACAACAGTTGAGGGTATATTTTGGAGAAAGAATGGCAGCGGGAGTCTCTGAGGTCGAGGACACATCTGTGCAACCGTATCAGATTGAACCGGAGTTGGACCCGGAACAAGATGACGGCCGCAAAGAAGTTCGACAATTAAGGCTCGAACAGGACGTTTCTGAATAGTTGGTTAACGTAATGTCACTTTGATCTATCTTTGTATGCACTGGCAGGGTAGAGTAGTGAGATACGAACGCTATGCGTTTACTGATGTATACGTTAGTTTGTTGACAGATTGATGTTACAGCTAATGGCCATGAACAACTTTTTTTCACGATTTGCAAAGATTAATATAAAGGTTGATAAAACTTTACACTCGCTTCTTCTGGAGGTGCAGAGGGAACATAAATAGTTGCTACCGATTCTTTTTTCATGAGCAGCTTCTTAGCAAAACCAGCTTTATACTGATCCTCGTTTATAAAGCAGTCTGGTGAGAAATGATTCGCGCAAACATGAACGCTTTGACGTTGATCAAGGGGAATATTCCCTTCGAAAACAAAACTCAGCCACTGTCTCTTCAGCGGTTCGGATTTAGGAACATCAAAATGACTGCTGTGTTCGTTATTACAGCCCAGAACAGAACACCACAATCGCTTAGACGCCATTCTGCTCCAGTGTATCAACAATAGCGGACTATGATGACAGCTCGCTCAGGGCGGGGATGTGTTGAAACGCTGCTGTCAATCAACAATCGTGGGAGGGGCGTCCGTTTTATTGACGTCACAAAAACGAACGGCTCAATTTGAGGCAGGGGAAAACATGAGATTAAAACAAAAACACTGGATGGATTTTTATCATTATATGATGGTTGTGTACAGGCACTGCCAACACACATTTCAGGACAATCAACTTGTAAAAGTGCATGTACCATTTTATGACCCCTTTAACATAGAAAAAAAGGACATGTTTCATCTTTAAGGCAAAATTTGAACTTTTTAAATGCAGAGATGAAGCAATCTGCAAGGAATCATTTCTTACGATAAACGAGCAGGCCAAAAAAAACTTTATAATCTTCTGAGGAATGCAGGTCTAAGGAAGCAGAAAGAAAAATGTGTGCGTGTGCACACACTCTTTCTCTCTCCAGGCCGCCAGAGCTAATTAAACAGCCCCTCGATGCAGCGTCTGTTTTAAATAAGAAAGTGGGTATGGACATTGGGTCCAGCTGTGAGCGGGTCTACAGATGTGCCCGATAAGACTAGCGCACAGTGTGCTATAAACATCTGAAATCAGAAAGGCCCAGCACAGACCCCATGCTAAATCAGATATCCGACTCCCAGCGTTCTCAGACAAGAGTTAAATTAAGTCATTGAAGAGTGTACGAAGGAGCCCCAAGAGATAATCCTGCTGCAAATTGAATTATTCAATGTCAAAAGCCAAATATCTGTAAATTAGGAAGCACGTGTAATCGTCAGACAGATGGCGACCCCTCACCTTTATTCCCACGGTCGTCTCCCCACGAGTTCTCTACGCGCCACTTCTCATAGCATTCCTCCTTCCCATTCTGAGGACGAGAGACAAAGGTGAAGAAACAGAGAGAAAAAGACCATCCCATACACACGACAGTCTTATTGGTTGGTTTAGCATAATGGATAGATGTGGGCTTGAAATTAAAAGGTTTTAACCAAGGAAAAAAAAAACAACCGGCCAGGGTAAATAGAGATGACGTGGAAGGACCACAATCAGATCCTCTGTTTTACTCTCATTTAATTGAAGGAAATTATTAGTCAGCCAAAGCTAATATCATTATAGCATTCACCAACATGGTCTAAAGAAGATTGATGAACTCTAAAGAGAATGGTGAACTCTGGATATGCATATGGCAACTTATAAGGGGGATAACAGACAAACTGTTGGTAATTAAAACAGGCTGGATGTCTGCAGAAAGGGACTCAAAAAATCTTCAGGTCACTGACTGTCAGAGCTGTTAATTAGCAGGCAGGGTCATAACCCATGCGATATACTGGTCGTTAAATAACTTGCTCAAATTTCTGTACTATCCAACCCCGGTGTGTGTTGGGTTTTTGAGCATGCTGTTCTCTCAGTACCTTGTCAGTAACTGCAGTAAGAATCATGGCATGGGTCATCATGGAGTCTCCATAGATCAACCTTTCCGCCTTAGACAGATTTTTCACTGAGATGCCAAACACCAGGTCATGGTTAAACCTACAAAAATATCCAGAGAATCCTCTGGTCACAAACACATTTAGAAATAAGTCTTACTTTTTAACTGAAGGAAGAGGCAATACTCACACATTCATGTCATTGATGCCCAGTTTGCTATGGAAATGTTTGCCTACATCACAGCCAAACCACACCGCCTGATGCCAGAAAGACATTAATTAATACAGACATACAAAAATCCACTTTCAGCTGCTCAGTTATTAAAATCATCATCCTAAAGCCCAGGCTAAACAACAGCATCACTGTCCTAAATACCAAAAGTAACTTTGTCAAGACAAACATGTACAACAAGACTTTCAAACAAAACTACAAGAATATAATTTAGTCTCTTCTGCTCCCCAAGGCTACATTAATTTGATCAAAAATACAGTAAAAACAGTAATATTGTGAAATATTATTACAATTTAAAATAATAGTTTCTATTTTAATATATTTTAAAATGTAATTTATTCCTGTTATGGCAAAGCTGAATTTTCAGCAGCCATTACTCCAGTCTTCAATGTCACATGATCCTTCAGAAATCATGTTAATGTACTGATTTCTCATTATTACCAATGTTGAAAACAGTTGTGCTAGATAACATTTTTGTGGAAACTGAAACCTTTTGTAATAGCATGTATGTCTTCACTGTCACTTTTAATGAAAATAAATCCACACACTTTTGCAAGGATGGCCTAGTTGTTCAAACAACCTATCGAATAGTTGATTTTACCTCTCCATTCTTGATGGAATTTGCAGCAGCTTTCTTGAGCAGCTCGATGGGCTGGTTGTTGTAAAGTGTTCTGCGGCCGCCCACCATGTTGCCCAGAAACTCCACACTGTACAGCTTCCCATAGGGATTTTGGGGCCGAGGGTCATTAACGAGGCAGACCTGCATAGAAATTACACAACCTGTGAGTGAGGACTACAACACACTGAAGGCAACTAATGCTGTAGCTGAGGTAGTCTGTGCTGCTTGTACCTTGTCCTGGAGATTATAGAGTGGTTTGACGTGCTGTGTGTAGAACTCCAGAGGAGTTAAAGGGCCCATGCGGTGAAAGTTCTTGTCCTTGTCCCGGTATTCCCAACAGATGGTGTCTGGAGGACTGCCCAGACATACACTGGCCACTCGAAACACCTGAACACATTAAATGAAAGAAAAAAAGACATGAAATCAAAAATAGCCACTATTCACATGATCAATGGATTTCATCCATGGATAAAAATCATTCTGATTGATTCCCTAATGCTAAAAACAGTAATATTGTGAAATATTATTACACTTTAAAACTAACAGGGTTTTTTTCAAGATTGTTTTAGAAAGAAATTTTATGTAACATTATAAATGTCTTTAGCAACACTTTTGATAAATTTAATGCATTCTTGCAGAATACAACTACTAATAATTTTCAAATAAAAAACAACAACATACTGATACCAAACTTGAAATTTAGTGTACATTTTGGAAGCTTTCAAGCTTTACGGCATCTAACAAGCATCCAAAATTCATTGAAAGCTCACATTAAGTTTGAAATCTAAAGACGGATGACATGTGGATGTGATATCTTAAATAAGACCTGGGAAAACAAACCACATTATAGAGAAAACTCTGGCTTTGACTGGATGTAGCTGAGATGAGCACTAAGAACACAAACACTGTGTGTGAGGCGTCTAATGTTTGATTATGGTGCTCTTTATTCTGAACTCAAACTGTTTTTAGTTCTCAGAACTTAGCCTTTGTTACTCCAATCCCAGGCATTTCCTGGCCTCTCCTGACCGCGACCTCAGCTTTACATATTGGAACGCGGATTTCTCTTAGCCAAGATGAACTTGACCTTGATAACACGCACTTCTTGGTCAATCACAAATGTGCAGGCAGGAAGGCAAGAAAATGGACAGATAAGATGCGCCTGTCTTTTTTCTTTTGGCATACACAAGTAGGTGGATTGAGGAAAAACATGCGCCTGGTTCTGGTCGACATTATTCACACACATACGTGAGATTTCATTTGTCTGGACTTTACAGGATGTAAATAGAAAATAATAATATGTTATTTAATATATATATATATATATATATATATATATATATATATATATATATATAAAACTTTGTTTTTTTTTAAGGCATACTTTACTTCACCGACAAATGAATTCCACTGTTATTTACTCACCCTCACATCGTTCCATAAAAGAAGGTATTATGCAGAATGAATAGTGTTTTACATTCAAACTCAAAAAAACTCCACTGTAGAAGTACAATAGTACAATAAAAGCAATTAAGAACACATAAGATGTTCAGTCATGAGATGTTTGTTCAACATGTGTAGGCTTGTACGAGATTTTAAAGGGAAAATTGGGAGAATAATAGCTTAAATTTTTAAGAAGTTCTAGGAAAACTTTATCATTTATTCCAAAGGGTCAGAGCCATGGCTTTTGACATCTTTGTCATTTTTCTTATAATTAACTGTAGTAAATAAAACTAAATAAAAAGAAAAAAAAAATCCAAAAAACTAAAAGAAAAATCAAATATGATAACTTTTAGTGGTGCTTTTTTGTCCTATTGGGAGTTTGACAGTATAAATCATCCACAAAATATCATTTGACTTCCACAGAAGGCTTAGGATGAACACAAGGTTGAATAAACCAAAGATATGTCAATATACTGTACTCTTTAGATGCTCTTAAAAAAAAAAAAAGGTTTTCTCGACTCTAACCAATATTCTCTATTCTCTCTCACCCTATTCCAGCCCTATCCTGGAAAGAAAACCATTTAGCATTAGTTTGTTTTCTCTATCCAGTCTTCCAAGAGGGAGAGTAAATACCGGCGGCGCCCGGCCCTCTGTCCTCCCTGTTGACCCGGCGTTGGACCCAGATGCACCAACCGCACAAACAGCCTCTGCATCGCACGCTCTCACATCCTCTCTCCTCCTTGGCAGGTTACATAAACATGCTGAACCGTCCAAACAACACGGGCGCCTGTATTTTATTATTTTTTTGCCTGTTGAAAAGTGCCGCTTGCGCAAAACAATGGCTGAGGCTCACTGACGTCAGTACAGAACCAGCGAGTCAATATTGAAACACCTGTCTGAGGATGGGTGGCCACAGGGCAGCAGGAAGAGCCGAGAGGCACAACCAGGGAAGAGCAGCTGGCTCACAGGCCAGGAAGATGAGCACGACACAGCAAAATGTAGAGCTTTTTCTTAAGAAAAAAACATTTCTCAACCAAAAGCACTAAATCTCATATCATCTGGCTGTTCTGTCATGCCTTGACTTGGGATAATAAGGATCTGTGAGTCAGAGTAACTTAAGAGCAATGTTTATGGATGCAATGTTTGAATTATTTGAGCTTGGTGCTCATGCAGGGCATTGCCCCTGTAAATAACACCAGTAAAAAGGCAAAACATTCTAAAAAATATATTTAAAAAAAAATCAACAAAACTAAATACAATATAAAAAAAAGAAAAAGACCACAGAACTAAATAAAAACAAATTACAACAATTACAACCAAATAAGGCAAATTAAAAGAGTAATAGACAAAAGCAAACAGCACAACACAAAAAAAAAAATCAATAAACCCCAAATAACTAAATAAAAATAAATTACAAAAAAAAGACGAAATAAACTAACTTAAAAAAGTCAAATAAAATGAATGACCCCACAGAACTAAATAAAAATAACAAAATACTACATTTAAAATACAACAGAAAAAAACAATACAGACAATAAACAACACAAACTAAAAGGAAACAAAAAATGTAATAAAAAAAAATAAAAAAAGTAAAACCAACAAAACAAAAAAAAGTTTATGGAGTGGAGTGGGACTGGCGTGAGGAAGGTTCAGGTCACCCACGGTCACACTCATCCAATGTCACCTCACAGTCTAGTGGGTTGAGATATTGGCTTATCTGGGATCACAAGCACCTGCTCCTGACTTAAAAACATGCACTCATGTGGGCACGAGGCGCTCCAGGTATGATTGTGGCATCCAGGTGTTTGTTGACAAGGAAAGGAAAGGCTGGCTGTCTCACATCAAAGCAATCAATGTGCAAGCAATCAGCCATGCAAATTGCTGGACGTATGAAAACACAACACGGCACAATTTCAGTGGCCTGTGTGAAGATAAGTGTATCTGTTTACAAGCTCTTTATCAAAAAACATTGTTCTTCTATACAGCTTCCAGATTCTGGTACTGAGACCACAGCGCTGATCCTGTCATTTGTGTTGTTTGCATCTGCTTCTCAAACACAGCTTTGCAAGGAAGTAAACAGTATGGAGTTCCACGAGGAATAGTTTTTCAAAAATGTGCCTTTCTGCTTGTCACATGGCAGATATGACACAATGCAAGCCAAAATATAATTTAGAGCATGACCGTGAAAAGCTGACAAATACATTTGATTGATTTACTTGAACTTTTCCTGTAAACATGAAACATTTTAGCCTGACTTCGTCATACTCATATTCTATTCAGAATGTGAGTTTGAAACTGCTCCATAGGGCTTTAATTATGAGGCGTGTCTTAATCGAACCAGGAAAAAAACAAACTCTGCACTCAATTGGATAGACCTACAACCAATCAGAGCAACGCAGTAAGTGACGCATGTTGAGCAAGTTGTCAACAGAACTCAACTGCACAAACTCTGGAAAAAGTATTTAAAAGAAAAATGAGTGTTAATGACCTTTGCCGGTGTTGCAAAAAGAATTTAAGGATTCGAGGAGTACTTGCAAAAACATGTTTGAAACATGTCGAAATAGGAAATGTGAATGTATATACGAACAAGTTCTCCGTTTAGGATTAGATCTCGACAATAAAGCCAACAAATCTGCTCGCATTTGTATAACCTGTCTCAACTTTATAACACGGTTGGAGCGCGTCTTGACTGATTTTAATAAATGGAGAGACGACGAAAGACACCAGGCTGAAGAAGCGTGTTCATTTAAGTCTTAAGAGAAAAGAGACCAGGAGCCAAAATGATGTTTTAATGATGTATTTAATGATGATTTAAATACAAAATGATGAGTAGCATCTAATAATTTATAGTTAAAAGAAATACACCGCTTATAAGGGGTACAGTGACTACCAGTATGGGTATGGTGTGCCGCGTGCGAGTAGTATAACAAAGCGTCACCATTGTTTGATGCAGTGATGGCTTTGACATGAGTTGCATCGCCGTGATGCCCATTTCGGTTGCTTCTTTTACTTGGTCTTCCATGAGTGCGACCAAAGGAGAAACCACAATGACAACTGGGTTTTCATTGCGTCCCATCTTCTTAACGACCATCGGAGCCAGCTGATAAATTAAACTTTTGCCGAATAGGGCTGGGTATCGTAACAAAAGGTTCGATACCGATACCGATACCTTGACTTCGATACCGGTTCCTGAACGATACTTTTTTCGATACCAATTTTATTTAACAATATAACATTACCTAATTTTTATTTTTTCAGTTTGTTGACTTTTTTACACTCATATTTTGAGTATGTAAAAAAGCACCAATGCTGAAGTTTTCTATGTTTCCTAATCATTTAACAACATGTATTCTTTACTTCAATGAGCTCATTGTTTCTGCCTTAACTTAATGCATTGTTTAACAATGAAATTGAATGAAAATTAATAGAAATGCATACACTGTCACCTCTGATAACAGATCACTCTAAATTGTAATTTAGACATTTCTGTAAAGCTGCTTTAAAACTACATGTATTGTGAAAAATGCTATACAAATAAATGTGAATTAAATTAAATATAGGCTACTGGGGGGTGGGATATAGCCTATGCCTCGCGCTCCGCACACATCAAGCTTGCCGCAAAGCACTGGCAAAAGTAGCCTAATGATTATGGATGTGTCGGGAAACAATAGCAAGGAGATATTTTAATTGTTTATTAATGAACAAGTGTTTACTAATGGTGTGTTCACACCGAACGCGAATTTAATTATTTGCGCTAGTAGATTAGATACAAAGTCAAAGACGCGGATAGACGCATCATTCACGCCGGGCGTCGCGAATGATGCGAATTGGGCGACGCGTTATGAACTCGAGCGGAAGATTGAAGCGTCTAACTTGACGCGATAGATGCCTATTTGACGCTCTATTCGCGTTCGGTGTTCTTTGTATGACACACCGCTTTGCCTTATCAGATTTACCGTGTTACCGGTCTTGGCAGCAATTATCTGTGTCGAAAATATTGCATCGCGTGCTTCTGGCAGACACACACACTACAGCCTCACGTGCGACGAGCCAAGTCTCTGGGCAGCAGCGTAAACTAGTGTTTTTCCGCCACAGCCAATCATGCTGCTTGCATGTTTCACTGACTTTGACGAGATTAACCACTTAGGTACCGAAATTTGGTACCGAAAAACAAGACATGTTTCGATACTCGGTAGTATCGAGGCAATTCGGTCGGTACCTAAAAAGTACCGAACTCGGTACCCAGCCCTATTGCCGAATCCTGTAGGAAGGACGGCAAACACATCTTGACGATCGACAAATGCCTTTATTGCAGTTCTCTGTTCGTCTTTTAAAATTAATGCGCTTTCGATTTCTTCTAAAACAGACGCGATAGCGGAATCTATACATCTCTATTCTCCAGCTGCAGTCACCTTTGTTGAAAAAACAGTTCAAACCAAGCGCTCTTTGATGACGTGATTACGTAACTGCAGATCATCTGTCCATCATCGTATAAAGCCCGCCCTGGCAATTTGATTGGCCCGAACATTTTTTGACAGATCATAATTACTCCTCAATGGATCGAGTCCAGACCGAACTTCCCGACCAAAAAATGTTGTGGGCGGGGTTCGGGCTGGCATCCAGGCCAGAAACATTTGGCCCTTACAAACAAACTCATCAATGGAATTTTAGTATGTCTTGACTCTTTGCAGAGAATTATGCATCACAGTAATAAACCAGAGCTCAACCCACAAAATAATAATACTGCACATTCCTCTATCATAGCTAGAATCTGACAGAAAATGGAATGTTTATACAACCCAATTGTGATACACACAAAATATGATTCCAATTGTATGTTTTCCTCAGTATTGTTATTTACTGATTGTGTTGCTTTATTTCCTTTATGCAGTGTTGCAAATTAACAAATGTCTATTGAACTATATGGACAAAATGAAAAAAGGCCTCTTATTTTGTCATTCCAGGGAGTCGCAAACAGAACAGCGAACTGTGCATGCTTCCTCAGATCCGCAGAGAAGCTGTGAAAGACCAGACCCGACTCTCCCATTCTCCTCACTTTGCGTCTCCTGAGCCAGGGCCTGCAACAGCTTCTTGGGGGCTCGTCCGGGAGCTACTCCATGTGATGCTAGGAGGATGCAAAGATTCCAGGACCGTGGGACAAGGTGGCGCAGGGGCTAGAGGCCAGCGACTGCTGTGTCAACGGTGACAACGAGAGTACGAAACACATACAGAGGGTTTAACATACGGCTGTCTTCATCCTGAAGTTAAGGCGGTTTCGGGAAGGACGACGGAGAGCAATAGCATGGCAGATCGTACGAGGAAATGCTTGGTGTGGGACATCAGAAAAGACCCGATCAGACTGCCTGCTGATGATCTATTCCACATTGCAAGGTACAAGTTAAAGACTCACTCATCTGAGCTGGACCTGGAGGACACTGAGGGTTGTTTCGAGTACATCAATGCCTTCAAGTCAAGTAAATCCTTGCTCGAGACTGAGGACCAAGGTACGAGTTAACTGTTGTCATTGCAAGAGACTGTAAAATCAGCAAAACAGATTTGCACTACTACATCTGATGTTGATACAAACACTCATCTTGCACATGCGTTACATCCACCCACCACTGACAACACCTATCTGACACCACCACATGTCGCACCTGACTCAAGGGGTGTTAAGGGGGCCATACCTGGAACAAACACAGACATACATAAAATGCTCGAAGAATATGAAGAAATTGGCAGACAAATCCACCAGTACATGACACCTACCCAGAACATGAACTTGACTAGCTTGACTCACACTGTAGCACAGGGGGGCAGCACTACAGCACACGTGAACCAGACTGAGCAGCCTAAACGTGTAGCTCATGACTTTGCGTTCCCTATGGGAGGGTTTTCATATATACAGTCCAGTGAGTTTAAGATACATGGAGGCCAGATTGGGGATCACTCAATAGACATCACGTACAACAATGTATGCTGATAAACAAAGAAGACATGACTGTAGCTGAGCTAAAAGGGTTCTTACAATAACACTTGGGGGACCGAAACAGCACAGAACTGTTCCAAGAACTGATGTGCACCAAGCAGAGTGAACATGAAACCCCTCAGCAATTCCTATACAGAGTCATGGGGTTGAAACAAGAAAATACTCTTTGCGGCAAAACTGATTCAGACAGGAAGCACAGTGCAGCTACTGTGCAGGATGTGTTCTTGCACATGGACTACCAGGGCCTAAGTCACCGGTGTAAAGATAGTGATGTAACTGACGACGCTATCCTCAAGCACGTTATGAAAATCACAAGTGACGAGAATGAGAGGCTGCGCCGACTGGGCCCACCAACCAGAGCAAAACCATCCATGACCAGTAGGGCCCAAGTTAGCGATGAAACAGACGGAGATGTGAAAGCTGCAAAAGGGTCTGGTGCACAAAAAGGCCAGGCCTAGGGAGGGAGAAGTGCTATGACCAAAACACACCTATCAGAGACAAAAGACCAAAGATACTAAAGAGGTGAGGTACAGGAGTCAAGGAGAACGCATTCTGGATCCCTGTAAGACCAAAAATGACAACAATCAAATTGATCGGCAGCAAGGCACTGACCCAGTGCAACTTGACAATGAGGGCACTGCTCGACACAGGTGGGCAAGTTAGTATGGTGGACCGCTCATTGAAAGATAAATACCTGCCAAGTGTTGAGGTGAGGCCACTTCGGGAGCTTCTTGGGTGTGAAGATGATCTGAAAGTCTAAGCTGTAAACGGACACCTCCCATTTAATGGCTACAGTCAACCTGCTAGGACCCATGTCTATATATTAATTTCCCATTCCTGGTGAGTAAGATGCTAATTGAGAAACCACTCCTGGGTTTCAACTTAGTTGAAGAAGAAGAACTGGCGTGTATATATATATATATATATATATATATATATATATATATATATATATATATATATACATACATATAAATCAAACGCTGGAAACCTCCGATTGCACCAAGCTTCTTGGGTAAACTGAAATTAGACATGACAGGGAGGTGTTCTGAAAACAAAACAAATATTTTTAAATGGGTAAGTTCTAGAGTCTCCATCTGTGTGAAGTGATCGCATTACAAGGAGGCATTGTGTGTTTGAGCCACTTTCAGGTGTGTTCTGCTGCACAGAGATCTGTCAGATACAGTCCTGATAGAGTAAAGAGTGACACTGTCCAGTCCAGCACTGCCAACACATCAGTTAAAGGGTTAGTTCACCCAAAAATTACTTTATTCGACTACTCCTTTTCTTCCTTGTAGGCCTGAAACGAGACTTCAAGAGATTTCCACGACCCGCACGCGCGAGAACTTAACTGAAGTAGTTGAAGGAGATCGCAATTCTCGCGCGTGCGTCGTGGAAATCTCTTGAAGTCTCATTTCAGGCCTACAAGGAAGAAAAGGAATAGTCGAATAAAGTCGTTATTTTTGTTTGTTTTTTCGCACAAAAAGTATTCTCGTCGCTTGATAAACTTATAGTTGAGCCACTGTTGCGACATGGAATATTTAAACATTTTCTTTAATGACTCTCTGGGCCGTCAGGTTTCAATCCCTTAGGCAGCCTATGGAGGAGTCATGCACCTCTCAGATTTAATCATAAATATCTTCATTTGTGTTCCGAAGACGAACGAAGGTCTTACGGGGTTGGTACAGCATGGGGGTGAGTAATTAATGACTTAATTTTCATTTTTGGGTGAACTAACCCTTTAAACAAGGACACCTTTGATCTACTAGTGATTTTGAATGGAACGACAGATAAAATAAAAATAAACATGATACAGGTTGATTATGAACCCATGACTCTCATTCAAGTTCAATGTGCAAGACCACCGCCCCGATTTCACGCGTAATGCTCGTTTCATCTATGCTGGACTCTTAATTACATAAATATTATGTACTTATTTATGTACAAATAAATAATATATTATTATATTATATTACCCCCTCCCCCCACCACCATGTGATCTCATCCACTGTAACTCACCATTTTGATAAAGCAACATCTCTCCACGTCCCTGTTAAGTACACAAACAACTTCCCAACAACTCCTCTGCAAGTGAAGTGTTACAGAAAAAACAAACCAACCAACACCAGGTGGACAAACAAACATCCCATCAAATACAGGAAAACACACAACGAGGAGAGGAGATTTACAGGGAAGCAGATCGTACTCAGGCACATGTTTGCCCTGTGAAAGAAACGCAGAGCACGAGCTTAGAGATATTAACTTAGACGTGCGTCGTCCCTTCACAGATGGTGGAGGTATAGTAATAATGCCACTGAGATTGCCATTGCCACTCAACGACAGGCACCGGGCGATAGCAATCATGTTTGTGGAACATTCTGTCATCAAGTCCTGCAGGCACTTGTTCTTTCTCTGTCTAGCTCGCTCTTTCCTCACTCACAGTCACACCCACAAAAATGCATGCAAACATATAAAAGATACGTTCAAATACACATCCGCAGGTATTCACAAAACCAGGGCATGCTTTGTATGTGCTCATTTTGGGTCACAGGTGGTTGACAACATTATTGTTCAGGTTACCGTTAAATGATTTTTAATTATTGATGTCATTTATTCGTTCAATTCTCAATATTAGCAGCATAGTAAATTTGCTTACCTAGAAGTATTGCAGAATCTTAAATATTTCAAATTCTTTAAACTTTATTTCCAATTTGTTTTTGAATGACATTTGCAATGAAGTTTCAGATTGTATGTGTATTTGAAGAAGAAAAGTTTTTTTCCTCTCTTTTTTTAAAGTGAAATTTATAATACTGTTTTGTATTGTATTTATTTTACCTTGTGCACTGTATTATATATATTTCATGTAAAATATTACCCCAGGTATATGCTGATCTTTGAAAAAAGACCTTTACCTTTAAGTTAGCATAAATTTTATCGACTAAACTATGAAACTGTGATCATACTGCCTGTCTGTTTGCTGATTCTGGAAAAGTGTCTAAGAAAAGCTTTTATGTTTCTGAGAGCTGATATGTCAGGGACGTTCTCAGAGCTGGCAACTGCTGATAAGGAACAAACAGTTGCAAATCCCATAATTATAAAAAGTAAACTTGACAGTCCTCATACAGTTTCACAGTTTATGTGAAACATGCAAGAGTTTGCAGCCAGCCAAGCCTGTGAAGAATAACCTTGCAATATTGTCTGGCAACCTCAAGTGGCAGCGGTGAAACAGCGCCATCAACAGGCATACAAGAAATACACCAAGGAATATTTCACACAAACATAGTAATGATCACTTTTTTACTCAGCCTCATGTCATAACAATCTATCAACCATATGGTGTTATCTTTTTATGTTGAACACAAAATAATGATTATTAAAAATTAAATCAGTATGTTGCCAGGATCTTTAATGACGTGCACATGCATGAAACAGGATACAAGGTTTAGAACAACATGAGGGTGAGTAAATAATGACAGAATTTTCGTTTTAAGCTTAACTATCCCATTGTCATAAAACAGAGGGTGGGTTAGCTCCGAAATTTAACTCACCTCCTCAATCATGGTGTCTATAGTGTCAGACAGCTCAGTTTTAGTGGCTTCACTGGCCACCATGTTCCTCAGCCTTAGACAATATTCCCTCAACTGCAACAAACAAACAAATGCGATCATAAAAGCGATTCAAAAGAAAAATATGATAATATATGGAACGTGTTAAATTATATAAGACCATTCTAGGGGTACAACGGATCACAAAACTCATTTTTGGATCATATTATGTTTTTTGAGTCATGGATTGTTTTTCGGATCTGCTTTCAGCCTTTCAATCTTTTCAAGTTGCAGCGTTGCCTTCAATATTGTTAACTAAAACTATTAAAAATCATTTTGGGTAATTAATGAAATATACATATTAGAGGAAAAACTTAAATTTAATTAAAAATTTTGCCTTTTAAATACTTAGAAATACTTCAACTTAAAAATAAGTTTAAGTACTAAAATGACTTAAACTGAAAATTAAAGTAAAGCTAAACAGAAATATAATTTTTTTTTAAACTAATAAAAAGCACAAAAGCATAGAAAACTTGAAAACTGAAAATATAAACATAAAAACTAATTAAAAATTTCAATAGTATATAAATAATACTTAAATAAGAATGGTTGCCTTTGATTCATCTTTTCTGGCACACTATTTCACATTTGTTTTAGTTCTTTATTAAATGTCACAATGGCCAAAACTGCCATCTTCCTCAATTATCTAAGGGAAGTGACCTTAGTGGCATTCTCCTCTGCTCATCCGGTGAGTCAAAGAGTGCTTCTATGATGGAGTCACCAGCTCATACACAGCCACTAAATCCTCATTCGGTAAATGTCAACATGAAAGCTTGAGGGGATACAACGCTGCTGACTGAGAGTAGCTTTCAAGGGTTGAGCGTAACTTCGAACCCACCTTGTGATTGAGGATATCGTTCATTCTACGGGATGCCTCTGAGCTGTGAGACTCGGGGAAGCACTTCTTAGGGACGACACCGTATTTTTCTGAAAAACACATAGGAGTTTAAATGCACCTCGAAAGTGAAGAATTTCAATTCATATTTTTAAACCAATTTTTGTCTGAACTGAAGTGAACGATATGGATATCATCACTTATCAATTGAGAATAATTACTTCCCCTGAACAAATGCGAGTTTAGTTGCAACAGTTGCATCAATGCAACAGAGCTAAACTGACCAATAAGGTTAACCAACATATCCCACTGTCCACCATCATTGGTAGGATTTGATAGCAGGAACTGAACCAATCTGCCATCTACTGACTCCTTCCGCTGGGCTGTCTCCACACAGGCATGCAGAAAATAATAGCACCTCTCCACCTGAGACAAAAACAGAAATACACATAATCAGGGGGTGTGTACCATCAAGGTGAAGGGGCAAAGAGGGGACACGGTGGGCCACAAACATCCAGGGAACACAATACATCTCACACAAAAAGAGGATTTACAGGACCTTTACCATTAACACAACGAGAGAAGGCGATACACAGCAAAAACAACACACAGCAGAATTATAACCTTAGAGCCTGGTGCAAATAAGTAGTTCATTCTCAAATTAAACATTGTTTTTGTAATGCAAACAAGAAATGGTAACACTGACTTACCTTATCCCAGAAAAAAAGATAAGACTGACTGAATTCAAATTCTTCAATGTTAAACTTCTTCATGAATGGAAGACGCATGACATTGAGGCATGAGAAGATCCAACATCTCCCTGATGGAAAAAAACAAGCATAGACAGTGAGGTCAGGTCAAACCTGACAAGGAAGCATTTAAACTGTATTTTCAGCCATATGGACCATTTTCATAGACGTGGTAGCGGATTTATGCAACAATTAACATTAATTTATTTTTTATATATTTATATATACATTTTTTAATATGAATAAAAAAGATACACTTACACTATCAGTTAAAATATTTGGGGTCGATACAATGTTTTTGAAACATTATGCTTACCAAGTCTCTTATGCTTATGATCAAAACAGTATTATTACTAAATATTGTTACTCTTTAAAATATCAGTTTTCTATTTGAACATAATTTTGATCACCATTAATTAATGCTTAAGAAACATTTCTTATTTTTATCAATGTTGAAAACAGTTGTGCTGCTTAATATTTTTGTGTAAGCATGCTATTCTTTGATGAATAAAACGTTTTAAAAAAATAAATAAAATACATTTAGAACACTACACTTTGTGTTATATTATCCCAGTATTAAATGACAAAAATGTTGTCTACACTGCTGTATGGGGGTTTTTATGCAGCCGCTGAGGAAGTGACTGTAAATTTGACATTGTTCTTCTGACCGTTGTAATTCATCGCTGTATTTTTTTTTCTTCTTCTTTTGGAAAGTCACAGAAATGTATTAATGGACTTCAAAAATAATACATAATACTGTATTTGCTATACAAATATTACTCCCATGTACTTCTATAAAAGTTTAACCTGCTATAGTTTACTTCCATGTTCCAAATCTAGTACATGTGTCTTTTGAAAGTGTTGCACCAAGAAATTTTGTTGTTTTGGTGATTCTTAAGAAAAAGTTAAGCAGCAGTTTTGAACTTCGCGTCATGCAAAAACAAGTTTTGGGATACTATTTCCATTTAATTGATTTTCGTAGCTTTTTCTAGACTTGATATGACTGACACTTCCCACTCAAGTGGGCTTACATCTTTTTGAACATAATGTCAGATGCACAATTCATGTGCAAAACTTTATTTTAGTGTAGGTACCTGAGTTTTTCTGGTTGGTAACAGGTTTGCCCTCTGTGGGAATGCTGTGCTGGAAGATGTGTACTGTGTCCTGGACTGTCTGCCGATGCAGACACACCTCTAAAGGATCAATGCAAGTCGAGACGTTCTGGGCGAGCAGATATCGAGGCTCCGACCGGAACCGCTTGACAAAAGCTGATGCTTTCTCCAGACTCAGGCCTGGGCAACAAACAAGGACACAAACACAAAACAAGGGCTCTCAGTTTACAGTCCAGCAGGGACAGTGACAGAGTGTGACACTGCCCATTACTGCCACATAACATTCACTAGCATTTTCATGAATGAATCAATTGCATAATCATGAATGGTGAAAAGAAATGTTGATCTATATGACTTTCTTTTTCCCCATGAGACACAAAAGAGGTTAGACATAATGACAGTGTCAGATTCTGCCTTAAATGATTGACAGCCAGCTCTCTTGACTTGAGTTTGACTCCCTTTATTGTTTCTGGAGTTTGCCGGTGTTTAGCTTATCTTTCACTCTACAAACCATTATTTCAAATAATTACACGTAAGCACTAATTTTAACCCATACAAAGTGTCACTCCAGTGATTTAACTCGAGCAAAAGCCATCAAGAGTTTAAAGTCACATCTTTGCTTAGTCACTTTCAGCTGTAGTAGTAAACAGCTCTGGCTAGTTAACTGTTAGCCACACAATGCTACTGCATTCACATCAACATTTGTGAGGCTCTGAGCCATCAGCCCGCACCAACGATCAGCGAGAGACAATATTTACACATACGCACCAGTGTCCATCTTTGCAGGTGAGGAGAGGAGGTGTTGGAGTCTGATTTGTAAGTCTTTGTTTATTTCATTCGCCGACAGCCAGTCAGTCCGTGCGGAATCCCGGAAACAGGAAATCCAGTAAAATCGCGTGTCTTTCTGTCAAGGTTGCCATATCTGAGAGAAACCCTCCTTCCTTTCTGGAGCTTCAGGAGGACACATGTATTTTGATGAATACCATGGTATTTGCGTGGTACTCCAGGTTAATTTCCACGAATAAACTTAAACTATTAAGTACTTACTTAGTTTTTTTCTTTTCCAACATTAGTCAGCGAGTAAAAAAAATAAAAAAAAATAAAAAAAATAAATAAATAAATAAATAAATTACACCTCTTCAAATAACAAACTCGGCATTTTTTTGGTAACACGGTCGCAAAATAATCCAAGCAGCATACAATGAAAACAACAACATATATATATATATATATATATATATATATATATATATATATATATATATATATATATATATATATATATATATATATATATATATATATATATATATATATATATAAATAAATAATTTACAACAAAATAAATAAATATCGAAATATATAAATGCAAATTAAACCTTTTCATTATTTCATTTAAATGATTAATTATTTTAATTTTTAAAATTATTTTAAAAATATTTAATACCACAAAAATGAACAAATCTACATTTGTGTAAATTTACTATAATCAAAATGTTATTGCACAACAATTCAACATGAGGTTTCTCACCTTAATAAAATGTTGACTGACAGCTTATGTCAAACAAAATTATATATCATCTGTATCAACTGCAAAATATTCTGCTCATTTTGTTTTTTTGCTATTGCAACTTTGATATTGCAACCTTTGAATTAGCTAGTTTGGGGTCAAATTTTAGTTTGTAGTGTTTAAAAAAAACATTTAAATAATAATACAAATAATATTTAAATAATTTTCTCTTAGCTACAACAAAATGTGTCACAGACAGGTTACAGACTGGTTGAGCTTGATGAATGCAGCGCTGCGGTTTCTCTATGGTGAGAAAATTGAATGAGATTATTTACTAGTTTTCCAGCAATGTTGTAATAAAGAGTCCAAATACATATTTTGAAATGGTGGAAAATCATGTGATAATAGGAGTGTAAATAAAAAAACTGCCATTACATTTTTGAAAACTAAAAGAGTTAATAATTAAAAATTGTTTTCGATTTAAATTAATTGAATATGACATTTGATGCGTTTAAATGGTCTTGTTCATGTGTTTGTCTGTGTATTTAAGGCATTTTACTTTTTCTTTAGGGAGTTTCAGTTCGTGTGATTTAGATATTATTGATCTCTCATTCTGGATTCTTGTCTTGCTTTGTTTTAGAATAAAAAGCTTCAACCAGATTCTCAAACTTTGCTCTCTGAAATTCAAATTTGTGACATTATATGATTATACGTGATGGTGCTGCCATGGTCCTTGTTTTTTTTTCTTTTCTTATGCAGTGATAAATGTTTCAGTATTTTTCCAGCTGCTATGACTTTTACAGGCCTACTTTCTTTGATGGCTTTGCCCAATAACCTTTCAGACTTTGCCCTGAAAGTCTAACTTCTTTTAACTTTGGAATTGTAATAAGGATATGTGCCACTTAAGTCTGAAGTATAGTCAATCTTATTTCAGTAAAGCAAAGGTAACAAGGTTGAAGTCCATTACAAGGTAACACATATCTGATTCTGCACACAGCAATAGTGAGATAAGATTTACTATATATATATATATATATATATATATATATATATATATATATATATATATATATATATATAACCCTCCTGTTACCCTCAAATCTGATAACATTTTTTACCTACTGGCGTCAATTTGACCCCAGTAATTTAAACCTCCACAATATAATTTTTTTTTTTTTACAAAGGTTTGTCTCAGGTAATTTATGTCTTTGTTGACTACTTAAGTAACCTTTTAAGCTGACATCTACCCACCACCCCCCTCCCCTCCCCACCCCACCTAACCCCTTATACATCCAAAATACCCATTCCACAACTATGGACAAATTTAGAAATCAACATAAAATCTGACTGATTGACCTAAAATTGGAAAAGTATAAATATATTTGGTGTTTTATTTGTTTTATAATATTTCTAAATATAGATTTTTGTAATATATAACATTTGGAAAGAAAAATATTTATTTTATCAAGGATAGTAACACGAGTTATGTTTGGGGTCAATCTCGCAAAAATTATGTTTTCCCCTCCCCCATGGCACGGGAAACATCAAAGTTCTTGCAAAAATTATGTTTTCCACTTCCACTCCCCATGGCACAGGAAAGAATTATTAGTTCTGATGAGAATTATATCACATGTCATGTGAACTACTAGTGGTTCTCGCAATACTACAGATATGGTTATGTTTGGTTAGAGCCCTAAAACAGAGGGAAGTTTTTTGAATATGATATTGAATATGTAAAATTACAATGAACATTATAAATTCAAAGTATAACATGTTATAGTGACCATAAACAACCAAAACAAATGTGTGTGTAATTTTAATATTTCTTCTGTTTTATTATACAACTAAAAGAGCCTGGGGTCAAATTGACCCCAAGGATAATAGGAGGGTTAAGTATATGATAGAAAAGTATATATAATACTATCATAATCTTTAGCCTACTATTATAATCATGAAAACGAAGGAAAATTTTTAAAGCAAAAAAAAAAAGATGTTGTGAAACATCTGCCCTCATGTGGCTGTAAATTTTACTGTCACATGAAAACTCCAATGAAATGTGGCTCGTTTTGCCACAAGAGGACAGTAACCTTTTGTAACCTCCACAGCTGCACTGACTTGAGTAAATACAATGTTTCTTAATAGCTTCATTTATTATCAATTCCAAGAACGTTGTTTTTTTTAATAGTGTGGATGCTTTTACTGATATGGAACAATTACTACATTGCTGTTGTTGTAGTTCATGTAGATAATGTGGATCAAAATATGAAGAGAGTTTGAGGACAGAATACAAATGTGTATTAAATTTAATTGTTAGATCTGTATTTAGAGTTGGTGTCGTCTCTGCAACCTTACATTCTGGCAGGAAACACTGGACAAAGAAGCAGCTCTTAGCTCTTCTCAGTCTCTTTGACTGCTTCCACAATTCACCCACAAGATGGAGACTCTTGTGTGTGTCCCAATCTGACAAACAAATGATTTCATATTTATTATTCTAGCTGAGGCTGATATTAATAATGTTTTGGGAGTAATTCAGTATTCTCATTGGGTTTATTAGTTGTTTATTTGTAAAAACAACTTGATAATTATTCCAAAAAAGCTAGTTTGTGCCAGATTAATTATCAAATACCCTTGTCTCCTTTTAAACCTGCATAGTGCCATGTTGTTGCTCATAAATAAATGTGGAATTTAATGCCAGATGTTGCCCAGTCTGGCTAATTCTTAAGGTTTTTCTGTGTTAGTGGCAGAAACAATAGTGTGGGTGCTCTTCATAGAGAAGGGGGCAGATGGGGTCCCCTCTTCAAACAATGTGCATTGGATGGGGGAGGGTGTGATGCATTGAAAGTCATCCTTGACGAGATATCGCCCTTTCACTAGTGTGACAGAGGGGGAAAACTGCACAGGTTTATGTGAAAGCTCATAAACCCATATTACAGGAATGGAGAGCTTTAGCATCCACCATCTGTCCGAAATTAACATTTGCGTGCAATGAGTTGCTGGTAAACAGAAAAGGATTTTTGTTTTGCTTGTTTCATGGTATGTAAATGAAGTCTATTATTTATCTGTCAGATTGGGTGTATATATATGGTGCATATGAGTGTACATTTCATGCAGATATATTTAGTTTATTCTTCAGGAAAATAAATGAGTACACTTTTATTTATATATATATATATATATATATATATATATATATATATATATATATATATATATATATATATATATATATATATATATAAAAGAAAAGAAAAACCCTCAGAGGAACCTCATGAGCTGCATGAACTAAATACAAGCCAAATATATTTAGTTCATTTATTCTACTCTAATCCTTGCATAAAATGTATATATATATACATTTTATGCAAGGATTAGAGTAGAATAAATGAACTAAATATATTTGGCTTGTATTTAGTTCATGCAGCTCATGAGGTTCCTCTGAGGGTTTTTCTTTTCTTTTCTGTGGCATCTGCTTCTATCGGTTAAATGTAACACGGATAAACCATAGCATATGTGAACATGCTCTATGATTCTAGTCTGACTACATCCCCAATCCTATCCCTGTATTCGGCTGGATCCGTCGAAGCACACCATTTTCAAGCAATATCATGTATCCTAATTCTCATATTACTAAAGCTTTGTAATAATCACCCATTTTATTTCCTGAGTAATGAGCTTTTCTAGAATGTGACTGGTAGAATAAACAAAGCAACTGAGTTTGATTGTTTCACATTGATTGCATTTCATGGATGGCCAGACTCAAATGAACACAAGTGTTTAATAGTCATTTATTTTGCTCAATTTTCCTGCTTTAAATAGGAGTCAAATGTCTCAGTATCGGTTTGCCACATACCTCCACTCACACTGAGCATAGGCCTATGTATTTCAGATGACACTGGCGCACTGCTGAGTTTTTCCACAGAAATGTGAAATTGCGTGAGGTGGCTCTTTGTGTTCATGCAGTAGACGGCGCAGCATCACCTCGATGCGAATCTGGAATATAGAGAAGTGCTCGCCTCCGGCCCTGATGTGTTGACACAGTAGGAGTGTGAGTGTGTGACAAGAGGATACGGAGACTCTTACTGGGCACTGAGGACACTATATATACTATATAAAATGTATGCACTATGTTTGAACAACATCCTTTAGTCCATCCAGTTAACATCCATTCATTTATACTTAATTTTATGATTTAATTTTAAAGTGATTTTTATTAGTAATTTAAATTCAAAGTTGTCAAAAATTGTGTAACTTTTTCTTTTTATCATCTTTTATCAACCATTTCTTTTGATCGTAATTGTTGCTTATAATTGTACAGATGTCAGTTTTAGTTTAATATTTTGTTCATTGGTACTAAGTTTTCAAAGCTCAAATACTGCAATAATAATAATGATAATAATAAGGTAAAATTTAATAAATATAAAAATGGCATTAAAACTACATAAAAAAAATAAAATAAAGATGATGATAATAATAACAAATAGTTATAGTTGATAATAATAATGATAAATAGTTATTGTTAATAATATATGATAATAAAATTACATTAAAAATATGCCTAATATTAAATATTTATATAAATACATGTACATATTTAAATATATATTCATATATAGGCTAATATACACAATATTTTGTTAACAACAACAATAATAAGGTAAAATTAAATAATTATAAAACAACATTAAAAATGAAATTAAATAATAATAATAATAATGATGATAATAATAAATAGTTATTGTTAATAATAATCATTCATAAGTAGGTATTGTTAATAATAATAAGATTACATTAAAATATACCATATAAAAATACAATATATTTTAAACATATATATATATTTATATATAGCCCCTCTCTCTCTCTCTCTCTCTCTATATATATATATATATATATATATATATATATATATATATAAATATATTTATTTATTTATTTATATATAACAACAACCACAATAATAATAATATGCTAATTGTACCATAATAATAATATACTGTGGTATAATTCTTGGGTGTTAGACAGAGACGTGCTGTGCATTTAGAACTACGACTTTTATTTTTCACAACCCTGTGCCTATTTTTCAATGATGCTCTCGCATTTTTATCATCACCACCTCCTCCTGTATGTGTTGTCATGTGACAAGCAGGATTTATACTTCGCTTTGCAGGAGAAAATCAAATCTCGACCAATCGCAGCTAGAGGGGGGCGTGTTAGTTCCTCCACATTTGACAGGCGCGCATTCGGCTTCGCATGACGTCACCCGCGGCTCCGCGCTCCAGCAGCAGAAACGCGCAAAGATGCTCTGAAAGCAAGACTGCAGCATCTCCGAGTCAGAGCCTACAAAAACATCGCATCTCCTACAAGCGCTCGTCCAGCGCTTCAACACCGTTCAGCTCTATCTGCAGGGGTTTGCCCACCTGCATGCGGGATCCGCTGTTTTTCCCTATCGACGACTCTTGTTCATTTCCCGTTGCTATTTATTATTCGCGCATCTTCCCAATTTTTAGCAGTGCATCTTTTGAGTTCTGCTGACCACTGAGGTCTCATATGGTTTTCAGCTGGAGAGCGCCATCGCAGAGCCACGAGTGAGGACGTTTCCCATATCACTTCTTATTAATAATATCAGTAGCCTACAGCCTGAGCAAAATCGAGCCACTGGATATCAATGCGTCTTTCATTCTGTATCTAGGCTGCTACGGAGGATCGACGCACCCCAAACATTCATATCATCGTGGTTTCACATACAAAAACAACATATCTGCGAATCGCGTGTAGGGGAAACGAGAGCGAGCCTAAAGCTTCTTTATAAAAAATGATGGCCGGTGGGGCAGTGCAGCAAAACGGGATTTTCTCCAATCCGCATCATCACAATCAACCGCCGCACATGGAGTCTGATCCCCCCGATTCCCGCAAAAGACCCCTGGAGACCCCGACGGAGGCCAGCAGCACCAAACGCACAAACACAGGAGGTAAGAGCCAACTGCTGTCTACATAGGCAACTCACTTGGCAATGAATTAGCGACTCTTTCCAAAGACAAGTGCTTTGATGTAAGTCCCAAAGGGAAAGATGAAAGCAAAATCGTTCATGGCATATTCATTCATTTTCGATTTCCACGGAGCATCTCACCATCTAACGTGGCCATGCTTCACCAGACATGTGCATCTGAGATTTTAAATTCATATTTACAGTTCGCGTCCATTTTAAGTGACCCTGAATTGGTGGTTGCGTCTACTTACGCACTTACGACAGTCGTTTACCAAACACATCCTCAAGTAGGCCTATTCCTAAATTAAAGGCTTATGCAATAAACGGATTGTGTTTTACTAAATATCATGAGCACGTACCGAAACATTAGAAAACATGGCTCGTTTACGCATCCTTTCTATCACCACAGATGACCTTGCTCTGGTGCCTTGAATATATTCTTTTATTTTAAAAATTGGCCCTGAAAACTGGATGAGAAATACAAATATAGTGATAATAATTGTTACAATTTATGTATTTTTGAATTGTTTGAATTTATACATTTTATTACCAGTTGCAATATTTAATATAAAATGTTTCTCAAAATTTGGTACACATTTGCTTGCTTTACCTGCATCACTGATATTCGAAATTTCCAAATGTATTCAGTTCTTGAATGTGCGCTCAATCCTTCAATATTTTACTGTAGTCTATTGTTTATAGCCTACTGGACCCATGCTTGCTTGTTTATTATGCATTCCGGCAGATGCCATATGAAGTTTTGTGTGCACTACACTTGTCTGCTAAACTGTTATGCAGTCAAAAGTGTAAAACATTGTTTTTCTTATCTGTGATGATTAAATCCCCATTAAGCAGGAAATCTGATAAATCTGATTTAAGTCTTTTTGAACTCTGTGACATTTAAGGCAGAGCATTTTGATATTTGCAATATTAACAATATATCTCAACTGATTGGCTGAGGTCAATATTTGTTTTCATTAAAGGCCTTTTTTTTAAAAAGTGCAAGAATCTCTTAAAGGGTTTAAAAAAAAGAAACAAGTTTGTAGTTAGAGTTATAAGGGTTAATAATGGCGCATAGATGAAGTGATTGGTGGATGTTCACATGTGAAAGAATCGATGCTGAAAGCGTAATGAATTGTCAGTCAGAAGAAGCATGCTGGACCCGTGGGAGGCATAACCTGCAGATCCATTTGCTCAAATGAAAAGACTTTGATGCTTAAGAGATCTAGGCTTCACTGGAATTTATTTACCTAGGCAGATTATTCTATGGGGTTCTCACAACTATGGAAGGGAAATTTTAATATTGTCATTTCCAGGCCTGCAAATGACAAAGAAATTAATACAATTTTGAAATGTCATGGAAGGATAATGGAAATTTCTGTTGGTAATAAAATACAATTTTGTGTTGTTATGCTTAGCTATCAAAGATCGCCTGTTCGAAATTGCTCTTTGTCCATGAAATCTCTATAAAATGATTTTTAAAAACCTTAGCCAGTTACGTAGTATAAAAGCTATGGAAATGTATTAACCAAAAGCTGTAGAATCCCTATTCAAATACTCAATTAAATTATTTCAATATATTAAAAATAATGTATTTATATTATAGGAACTTTATTTAGTATTGTAATATGACATTGTTGCTCTATGTTTAAGCACATATATTTACATTAATTAATCCATATTTTTTTAACTTACTGGAAAATGATCAAATACAAATGCTGAAATAATTTGTTATTATTAATTTAGTGATTTGTATCTCTAAGAGTTGGTAAGACATGTTGATAAATATGTGGAAGGGAATTTATATTTATATTAAAAAAGTCAAATTAGTTATGTCATGTAAAAGAGATAAATTTGGCATGTATTAACATGGTTACATATGTTTAGTCGACATTTACCCATAGTTTCCGCTTTGTGGTTCATATTTAAACAGCAGCAGTTAAACAGGCAGATCTTTGGCCTAGAGTGAATCTGAACCATTTATGTAGTTTTTTTTGGACTATACTTTTGAGCATAGCATACTGCATGGATCCAGCTTAGCATACTGAAAACGGGAAAAGCAACTGACGACAACAGTCCTACAACAATAATAGGTCTAATTTGTTTTCTCTCATTAAACATTTACTCTTTGATTTAAGGTTTTCATACACGTTGGATTAGTTTCATATTTTGTTTGACTTGCATATTGCTTGAACTTTTTTTTTAGCGGATTAAATCATGATGTGGCAGAAGACGAAGGATTGTATCTTAAAGGCTGCCTGAAAAGAAAGTTATAGACATTAAGATGAAAGTCAGTTGGCTTAAAAATAAGAATCATTTTCCTGCCAATTGATCGTTAAGGCTTCGACTTCAAGTTAACCAAAGAGCCTCTCTCCACGTTCCCGAGCTGTCTCATAAGATGTAATGTTTTAATTTTGTAAATGGATGAATTGGCACAGGACAGTGCTTCCATTTACAAAAGGTTGTGGGGACTGTGACCCTCTGAGGCCGTAAGAAAACGTGGAAGTGTATGTTCAATCTTGTATTGCTTTTACTAGGCTATATAAAGACATTTTCGGATGCTGCTCGGCACCAGTGAGTAGCTTCTTTTTTAGATTCTCTCGCTTGTGCATTTCTACCCGCAGGATGAGAAAATGGACGCAGGATCCGTCTTCGAAGGGGTCGTTACGTAAACATGATTTGCCAGCTGTGTTTGAAGATTCAGACATTTATACGGGGGACCAATAACCGATTCGTCGCTGTCGCCCACCTTGTTCACTCGTCTCACATCCTACAATGCAATACTCCCACCAGTTTTCAAATTAAGTGCACAGTTTCTACAGCAGTTTTTTGATAGGCTCAGCAGAAAATACATTTAGGGTGCGCTGCGTTGTGCTCCCCCATCATTTGTTTGTTTCACCTCTAATCATGATTATGGGTCGAGGCAATCGTTTTTTCCTCCTTCCCGGGTCTATCTCTCCCATCTTCCATCAATAGAGGCAAGTCATTGATTATCCATGCAACCCTCAGCCTATTGATCACCGTAGGATCACTTAAAAATGAAGGGGGCGCTGCTTCAGTTTTTTCTTTAATGCACTGCGTCAAAGAAAAAAAAATCTCATGCAGGATGGCGAGGATTTGGGAGGGCGTTGTGAAAGGCAACACATGGGATGATTTGCTCACCTCTCTCGGCTTGTCTGCAGTGGAATGGAGGACAGGACCTGAGATGAATATGGATGAGATGAATGAAAGAAGCAATGCGAAAGCTTTTCTTCGAGCCTTCGCGCTTGTTAGAACAAAGCCTGCTGCTTTCTCTCACGTGCAGCAGAAAGCGAGGAGTATGTTTGCAATGTTTATATCGGAAGCCATTTTGGTCAGGCAGTTGCTTGGACAGCCATGCAGGGAAAGTGGTCCTTTCATCACTCCACTAAAATTAGATGTTTAATATGCTTAAGCAAAAATGCTGTCTAACCCAATGATGAATTTTAAATCTAGTGCAGTATAAATTTATTTTTCAAAGACAAAAAATCTAAAGCAAATGAAATCAAAAAACAAAACATTCTTTGCTTTGTGTCTGTTTTTAAAAGGCCCCCTACATAAGCTCTCAGGAACCTTCAATCCTCAAGCTGACGTTGCTTATTCTGAACCACAGGTCTCTTGGGAGTCTCTTGCAACCAATTATTTGTGTTTACACCATAGGTTTACACCCACTGGTTTATTATAAATAATACCCATTTAGGCTTTTTTATTAATTATTCTGACTTCTCAGTGAGTATAATCATAGATACATGCAAGACGAGGACTTAAGATATGAAGTAAGTTGGAAGTAAGAAAAACAGCATACCAACTTGTTGTTGTTTTGTTCCCGGTGTAGCACAATGGGAGGGACTCATTTCCCTCAAAGGCACTGCTACGGATATGCGTGTAGTGTAATCCACTGATTTTTCTCAGCCAGGGTATTTGTGTTGACAAGTGACAGGAAATATGCTTGATCCAACTCAAACTTGGGCTGTTGATGCTCCATGTTTTAGAAGAGAATAAACTGAGAATGCATTTTATTCTGATGTATGATTCTGGTTGATATAGGCTTGTTTAAAGGAATATTCCAAGTTCAAGTTAAGCTCAATTGACAGCATTTGTGGCAATATGTTGACTTTGTTTTGTTTTTTTTATGAATGACTGGTTCCTAATTTTTTTTTTTTTTTTAAAGAAGCAAAAATAAGTGAGGCACTTACAATGAAAGTGAAGTAAATTTAAAAGCAGAAACATGAAGCTTAATATAAAAGCATACATGAGTTCTTGTAATTTTTACAGTTATTTTAGGGCTTTAGACATTTCATGGCAACTAAAAAAATTGTATATATCTGTACACAGAAAAGTTTAGTTAGCACGCATATTGTTTACTTGTGGCTATACTATTGAAACAGCGAGTATATCCATGTTTACAGATTGGCCCTCTTTACTATTTTGTGTCTTTTAAAGAAAATGAGGCACAAGTTAATCAATTAATTTTTGTGGTAATCAACAGCTGTTGTTAGTTGACTTTAACTTGTATTGTACCTGGAATAATCTTTGAATTTACAGTGCCATTCAATGTAGAATTCAATGCCATTGAACATTGTTGTCAGGTCATGTTTAATTTAAAATAATAGTGAAAATAATTGAAAACCAAGAAGTCATTATTATAAAGTTCATGATTACAGCATCTTGTATCTTTATCCATGACGTTAACATTCACAATCACAAATTAGAGCAGGAGGTTTGAAGGTAGACTCTGTCATGGACTCATGTTTCACTTTGTTTTGTTTTTCTATCTGATATTTCAACAAAGATTAATTTTCTCATTCACATTCTTTTAGAGAGATGCAACCAACCGGCCATCCATGATCCTCCATTTTCATCAGATTTTGTCGGATTTCACGGTAATGTCTAATTTTCTGCCCAAATTACATACAGATCTTGTTATCTGCAATCCAGAGTCTACCTTTAACTCTATAATGTTGTTTTCTTTATTTTTTGTTCATTATTTCAGTTCAGTATTTTGTTCAGTATTTTTCTGCATAACCGCCACAATGCTTTGTAATTTTTTTTCTGCTCATAATTGAAGTAAAATATGACCTTTAAAACAGCCTAATTTTGTTACGAAAATGTGATGCTTGACATAATATCTTGTGTCTAATGTGTTACATTAATTAGAGTAGATAATGTCAATTATAGCCGGTCTGGATGCATCCGTGATCCAATTTATGACAGACTTTTGTTAGATGCTTTTTGAAGAGAGAATACTAATGTATGCATGATACACATTATTTATGAACCCCACGCCATATTAATCAAGGTTAAATTTAGACTCATCCAAATCAAAAGGAGGACAGTCTTAGCTCTGTGAGAAATCTGGGTCATTGCAGAAAAGCTTGTATCTGTAGTGTGCTGTAGACACAGTTTGAACCGCCTATTCATAATGTGTGAAAACAACAGCAATTTTTATTACGTGAGTTAAAAATCTGGACTTGTCATTTAGAGCTGTTCATGAGCCTAGTTCTGAGTACATTTATTTATGTCGCAGTAAACCTCTATTATTCCCTTGTTGTTTATGTAACTCATAATCTGGTGGCATCCAGCACTAGTGTGGCTAAATATGAGACTTCTTTAGTTAGAGATCCGCTTCATTACACATCCAGATCCATTGGCATGTGATTCGAATGAGATTATCTCAAGAAGACTTAAACATTGTTAAAATCATCCCATTGCCTACTGTTAAAGGGATAGTTCACCCATAAATAAACTACAATTCTGACATCATTTACTCAGCCTCATGTCGTTCCAATCCTGTATGACATATTTTCTTCAGTGGAACACAAAATGTGATGTTTTTGAAGAATTTCCAGGCCACAATGTTAAATATAATAAAAGTAAATGAGGACTGTCAAGTTCCAAAATGACAAAAAAGCACCATGAAAGTATCATAAAAATGGTCCATATAACTTGTGCCCTATATTTGAAGTCTCCTGAAGTCATACAAGAACTATCTCTTTAACCTTAAAACAAATCTGCTGTATTAACACTAACCCTCTCTATGATTTCCAGCTCAAAACAATCTGATCTGTGACGTCCATCTTGTTAACAGAACGCTAACACTTCTCCTAATTTGGCTCACACGTAACTACAGACATGTGTCATTACTTTGTCAGTGATGCGGTTAAGTCGGGCCTTCGACCAAAACATGCCACGCATCCCCGCTGTCGTTGCTGTTGTTAGCTTGTTTGCTTGTCCAGCTGCACTCTGAGATTAATACTCCATGGTCTATATAATTTTGACCCAATCATCAGTATTAGGCTGCAACTGCATGCAGTTTTGCCTAGCCATCAGCCTAGCTTGACAAGATAAACTGCTTCTCCAGAATAACAATCTAATCTAAAGCGGCCGTCTTCTGGGAGCCGACACAGATTAATTGTGGTGGAATATTAAGCGCGTACCCAAGCGGCCCAGGCAGAGGGATACAATGTCATGTTAAAGTCACGGTGTAGGGACCATTTACTGTGCTTCTGCTGACCTGGATATGCTGCAGCCAGGTAGAGCCCAACAATAGATGAAGCACTTTACTGCCCCACCGCTGCTCCACTTTCAAGAAAACCTTTGCTGACCTTCCTCTAGAGGAAAGGGAAATCAGGATGTCTTGTGCTATATTTTATGTGCCATGCTCTTCACTTGCTATAAATGGCTACTTCTACACATTACAATGTCTACGTCGAGTCTACTAATACGTCTTTTGAAATTCACCCTCTCTTGCATTTATTTTGATTGACATGTTTAACAAAATGTACTCTCATCCCTTTCCTACTTGCATAACTTGTCATTTTCTTGTACCTGCACTGGAGTTTTTGTTCTGCTTTTGACTGTTAGAAGCCCTGCTTAACTTAAGCATTAATACTTGTGGTTCAGCTTTAATTACAACTCGTTAAGTCCACTGATCTTATTATAGTAGTCTTGTAGTTCTTTGCTGGTCTAGTATTTCAGCTGGACTTTTATTTATAGCGACCTCGTCTGATTGCCACTTAGGCAATATGTGCTTTTTCTCATAAGTCAGGCATTAAAGTGTCTAGCAAAAATGTGAATCGGCTCTTTGCTGCCATATTTTATCACCATGAGGTCTTCACTTCAGTTTGCCAACTTGGTAATTGTTGGATATTTCTGATCAGCATACGGTAAAGCTTTATGTCATACTTTCTTTTTTTCAGATAACAGTTCGATGCTTTAGGCCATAGGAAATAAAGCTATTTAAAAATTCACTACCAGCTAAAATTTGGATGCACTTTCTCATTCTTAATCTTTATTACCTTATTTTACATCTCAAAATAATAACAGTAAAGTCATTAAATCTATGATGTAGCACAAATTGAAGCATGTTAATTATGTAGTGGCCAAAAAACAAAACGATCTTATTTTAGCTTCTTTAAAGTAGCCACCCTTTGCATAGATTACAGCTCTGCACACTCTGGGCATTCAACCAAATTCATGAGGTGCCACCTGGGATGCTTTTTAAACTGTATATATTATTAAAGAAGTTCCCATGTATCCTAGGCACTTGTTGACGGCCTTTCCCTTCACTTTCCCTGCTAAAATCCATCCATTAAAAAAAGTAATTAAAATATTAGGTTGTATACATAACTTATATTTGTCTACAAAACTGATTGCAGGTATTTAAGCGCATGCATTTTTTTAAATCTCAAATATAAAAGTAAATGTCAGATTACATAAAAAAGTTTAAATCCATTGCAAATATTTATTATTATTATTGTAAATGTCAGATTAATGTTTAAAAAATGCTAAAATCTATTGCAAATATTTATTATTTATTATTATCATCATAAGAAGTAGTAGTAGTAGTACCGGTAAGTATTGTAAATGTTAGTTTTTTTTTAAATCTGTTGCAAATTGATATTTGTTTGTTTTGTATTCTTGTTTGTTTATTATTATTGTACGTGCCAGATTTTGGTAAATCTATTGCGGAGTTAATTTTTTTCTCCTTCTTTTTTTCCAGAGGAAGGCGAATATTTCTTAAAGGTGCTGATTCCAAGCTACGCCGCAGGCTCCATCATTGGCAAGGGTGGTCAGACTATTGTCCAGCTACAGAAAGAGACAGGGGCCACCATCAAGCTGTCCAAATCCAAAGACTTCTACCCGGGTGAGTCTCCTAATTCCAGAAAGCCTTGAAGGGAACCCTCATCAACCTCTTTTTGTTTACTGCTCTACTCTACCATCCAATCATTAAACGGCACACATTTAAAGCACCTGGATTGCTTTATATCTTAATTAATCTATGCTATTAGTCTATGCTAATACATTACCAAACGTACCTCATTCCCAGAGTCACTGCGACTCGTGCTTAATGAGAATCATATGGGGTGCTGTCACCTTTGGGCTTGCGGCCACACCATATGGCCTTTATCAGAGCTCAGGTTGCACATAGTGCCAGATCAAGTGAGGACAATGATCTGAGAGACTCAGTATGAAGTTCAGTGCTCAAATGAATGCCGATACAATGTTTGAATGCTCCTTTTCTAGCACTATTAATATTTAGAGAGAAGAAGAGAGATGTTTTGTGTCTGTGTGTGTTGGAATTCTTTCAGATGTTTTTAGGGATAGGGTGACAGAGGAAACGAGAAGTGGCGGGGGGCTTCTGGGCTCTTACTTAAAAGGGCTTTGTGCGATTTGCTCATCCTCCCATCGTTGGCATGTCCAACAGGGCACCTCTGTCCCTTTTCCCTTGGGATGTAGAGCACAGAGCGATGGCCAGCCATGGCAGATGCCAAATGCAAGACACCTCCTACCCACCCCCCCCTTTTCATTGGTTTTGGCAACCTTGAGTGCTCCAATGTCTAGAGCGGGGGGTTGTGATGGCTACTGAATTAAGGGAGAGGAACGTAGGCGAGAAGTTGCCGGTGCTGTGCTAGGTTGTTCGAGTGCTTAATGGGGGGTTCTTCCTCCCCAGTGAAGGGGGCATCTGTATGGAAATTAGCTTGAGCTTTTCCTTGGGTGCAAGTCAAAAGATCCACCTGCTGTGTTGCTCTCGGGGTGGGGAAGGAGGGAACTCTTTCCCTTTTCAGGAGAGAAGTGTCCGGTATAACTAAATCACTAAACTGTTTAGTAAGCACATCACATCTCTGAAGACATCATCTGTGATAGAAGCCACACTGGCATTTAATTTTGGACAAAGCAGCGCTGGCCAGAGAAATCCATTATTTCTGCAGAATGAATTTATCAGTTGTCTTCGCTCCAAGTATAGCTCCTGCTGCATTTATTGTAAAACAGCCATATTTGACAACAACCTTGCATCTGTAAAGAACACTGTTCCATCTTAAAGACACCACAAGAGACTGCTAAATTAAATGTAGTTTCAAATGTTGTCGTTTTTATCAATTAGCAATCCATGCAAATGCAGAACATAAAACTGGATGTTACAGTTTCAGTTCACACAAAAATGAAAATTCTGTCATTATTTACACACCCTCATGTCTTTCCAAACCTCAATTACTTTCTTTCTTCTGTGGAATACGAAATAAACTATTTTCAAAAATGTCTGTGTGTTGGGGTCTAATGTTGTTTTTGGACCCCATTGCCTTTCATTATATGGTCAAAAATATATATTTTTGTGTTCCATTGAAGAAAGAAAATAATTCAGGTTTGGAGCAACGTGATGGTGAACAAATGATGACAGAATTTTCATTTTGGGGTAAACTGCTGTACCAATTTGAATGATGTTACGCTAAATGTATTATGTTGTCATTTTTATTAAATAGCATGCAAATTTATGCAAATGCATTAACTAGACTAAGTATCCACTACTTAAAAGGATAGTTCACACACAACAATGAAAATGTAGTCATTTACTTACCCTTATATTCATCCAAACCTGTATGACTTTCTGTTCTCTGTGGAACATTAAAAGATATATTTTATTCAAATGTGTCCATACTCCATACAAAGAACATCAATGGGTCCAATGGTATTTTGGACCCCACTGACCTTCATTGTATGGACAAAAACAGTTAAAAACATTCCTCAAAATATGTTCTATTCATTTGTTCTTTTGTTATCCACAGAAAGAAAAGTTATGCAGGTTGCACAAAAAACAACATGAGGGTGAAAAAATGACCTTTTTGGGTTAATTGCTCAAAAAAATACTTTGAATTTAAAGTCACATTTTAACGCACAAGACTCGATTTTTCTCACAGCATTTTCAGATATGAGTCCAGAGAGTTGCATCACCCTTTTTTTCTTTATGATTGGCCAGCGCCAGGTTTCCTGACTGTGTGTACATTCTGACTTTTCCCTGTCCAAGTCACTGATCCCCATGCAGCCTCTGTCCCTTTCAGCAGTATGTAGCACAATATTAAAGCTCGCTTCTAATCTAGCACCGTGATTGCAGTTTTCAGTGTTTAATACCCAGAGAGCAATGCTGCCCTCCCCCACACATTATCAACATTACTGATTTCTCTGCTGTGTAATCTGCTTAAGACCTAAGCTTTGTGGCCAAAAGATGAAAAGCCGCAATATTACAAATCTAGGGGTAGAAATTTGATTTCTGTGTGTTTATATTATTTGTTTTTGCTCCCTTTCTTCAGCCTTATTCACTCACATTTTTATTTACGATGACCTTAGTGTTGCTTAGTTCAATTCAAGCTGAGTCATCTCGTGAAAAAGAAGTAAACTTTAGCATTCTTTTACAAAGAGTACTTAGTACGGAAATAATGTACTTCCAAAAATGTACCCAAGTGAAAACTGAATGTAATATTTATAGACACTTGACTGCATGTTATTTGCAGTTAAATGAATGTCTTATAAATTTAAATTAAATGCAATAAGTTCAAGAGTACATTTTGACACTTAATTAGGACTTACTTAATTAGTATATCTTTATATATAATTTCATAATTATTTTTGAAATAATTGTCTTTGCAATTTGGTTAAAGTGTACTGCCAAGTATTTATAGTAAACTAAAATATACTTTAATGTAGTCATGTATTTTTTGTAATAAACTATTTTTTAAAGATGTTGCTGTCTAATACATTTAAAATACTTTAAATGTAATATTGAATAACACACTACAATTAAAATCATGTACTTTACATGTGTTTTAGTATGTTAGTCACCACATAAAAATCAGTGCACTTTAAAGTACGATAAAAGATAAGAAAAGTTAAAACAATGTACATTAGAGTAAATCTTTTAATTTGACATCTTTAGAAAGTATAATTTATATATATTATTTGCAAGGACGTACACTATTGGGCATTTATGTTTTTTGGATGGTGTTTCTTCAATGTTTCATGATATATCAAAGTACCTTGTAATTATCATCACGGATACCACCACAGAATGTTTTTGTAAGGGATTGCTAACACTTTGTTTATGATAGAGTTAGCTTTTATTGCTACTAAATTAGCAAATGTTAGCAAGTAATTATGTGACTTTTGTTTGTGTCTTGGATTTGGACTGTGGAAGACAGATCAACTTAAAAGATTCACACTCGAGGAGTGTTATGTTTAGAAGGTGAAGTCGCTCACTATGCTAGTTGCTCACTATGCTACATGAAATTGTCAACTCCTAAAATGTCAATAGGGTTATGTCTTAAAGCTTGCGCGTTCTAAGTAATGATTCAACACATTTTAGTGCTTGTTAATCAGTCTGTCTGTAAACTCCATTAGTGCTATGTGCTAGCCTACATGCTAATTGTCTTTAGCATGTAAAAGAGCCATTGTCAGAGGCGGCAGGATAGTCGGCATCTGGGCTGTGGAGGAGAGACGAGGTACCCTTAATCCCTGTGGCTTTGTTTTCTTTTTCAGGCACGTGACGTCATCTTCTGTGGCCGCTAGCCCTCAGTGTCAGCCAGTGCCTGAGACTCACACAGTCAAACCGTCTTATACAAAAGAGCCTTGCTTTCCAGAGCCAGTTTGACCCGAGTCTGATCATAGACAGAGCGATATAGAGAGAAACACTTAGCGAGGGGGATGATGGGAGTGATGGCGCAGACAGTGATCTTGAAAATGATGAAGATGCTAGGACATCAAAGTACATTTGTGATATAATTAGCATGTTGCCCACTTAGCCTGCTGACGCTTCCAATTAGGTATGACTAGACCTTTTTCAGTGATCATTTCTTTCTTTCTTTCTTTCTTTCTTTCTTTCTTTCTTTCTTTCTTTCTTTCTTTCTTTCTTTCTTTCTTTCTTTCTTTCTTTCTTTCTTTCTTTCTTTCTTTCTTTCTTTCTTTCTTTCTTTCTTTCTTTCTTTCTTTCTTTCTTTCTTGTATTAAATTGCAACTTCATCATAACAAACATAATATTACACATAAATTTAAATACAAGACATACAACTAACTGCATTTAATATATATTAAAATTCTAATACATATTTTACATATTACATTATATGCATTTCACATAATAATAAAGTGTCCTAAAAGTATATTCTTTAAGGTATGTTATTTAAGTACTCTTTTTAAAAGCTAATGTGTAGTTCTTTTTCACAAAGGTATCTTCCTGGTTACCCCCTCTCTTTCATTTCTCTTTCCTCTTGGGTGTTGTACTTTTGCTTCTGTAATGTGTGGCTTTTCCGTCAGATGTAATAAAAAACCTCAGAGGGACTTGCCATTAATAGAACACTGCAAATTTATTCCAGGGATCAATTTTTGCATCATGGGAGTGGTGCCGTGTCCTTTACTCCAGCCCTCCCCCTCGGCCGGCCACCATCTCTAGTGCATCTCTATGAGGCGTCAGTACAAATACTATTGATCAATCCTGCCACTGCAAATAGACAGGATAAAGGATCAAATTCACCATGAGAACTGAAGAGAATAGCAGGTGCCTTCCCTTCAATTTTGAAAAGCCAATCTCCTTCCACCCAGGAAGTACACTGACTAAATCATTTTTGATCATTTTCACCTCGACTCAATAGCGTCGAGAGGGGATGTGCGCGTAACAGAACATTAAAGTGCGATCTTTCGCATTACTGGCTCAGAAACACTGAGGCTTACCTGCAGACCCACACTTAAAAAAATTAGAACTGTCATTATTTACCTACCCTCATGTCGTTCCTGTATGACGTTCTTTCTTCTGAGGAACACAAAAAAAAAGATAATTGAATGAACATTCATTTTATTGACAAAAAACACAGATACGTTCTTGAAAATATCTTCTTTTGTGCTATAGAAGAAAGAAAGTCATATAAGAAAGCCAGTCATATAGTGGCCTACCGATATGCTGACCGATATTTTCCTTTTTTTTTTTATCACATTGCCCAATACATTTGTCTCTATGAACTGAGACTTTTATTTTGACAGAGCTAACAAGACGCACAGGATTCTCCATTCTCCATTAGTTTAATAAAATCAAGAAGTTACTATCTAAAATGTAAATCTTATCTATTTTATTGATTTTTTTTTTAATTCAAATATATATTTTAAATATGATTCATTTTCAAATTATTTCTAATTTTGTAAATATAATGTAAAATAACAATACATTTAGTTGCAGCATTTGTTATTTACTATTTTTATATTAAATCGTGTGATATCATATATATCGGATTTATATCGGATGGCCGATATGATATAGATCATATCATATGATATCGGCATATTACTTAAAAAACCCTTATTGGTTGACTACTACAGATATGATTATAAAGGTTTGGAACAACATGACAGAATTTTTATTTTTGGGTAAACTATTAATTTAATCTTTCCGTTTTCTTCTGAATTTCAGCACCAATTCTTACATTTTGTTTAAAATATGTTAGAATCATCAAATCAGTCAAAAAATGTGAAATACACACATCTTTCTGAATATTGACCGATTGAGATCCTCCAACGGGCAGCGATTGCATACGGTCCTGCTCGTCCTGAACCAGTATTTCGCATAGCGCTTGTTATAATAGACATTCTTATCATGCAACATGTTTGGATTGTTTTTAATAGTCTCTCATGGAAACTGTAAAAACAAATGAGTTGATGTCAGTCCTAGAAACTGAAGCCAGTTATGAGATAATGGTAAACCATTTTGTAGATCTGAGGGCCTTTAATCCAGCATTCCTGTAGGTCTGAGCGGTGTTCCTGACTGTCATCCCTCAGACTGTGCATCATTAGACCAGGCACCGAGTGGGCGAGAGCTTATGGGCACAGAGCTTAGGACCTCAATAACTGTCCCATGCTTGGGCGATGTGCGGAATAGTGGATTCTGACTAGGAGGATCTTGGATTTGAGAGCCACAAATATCCCTCCAAATGTTTGACCCATCTGTAAGTCCTTCCCATGGTCTATATAATAACCTCTGACACTGAGCTTACCGCCTGACACTCCTGTCATCTCTCATATTAGGCTCAAAGTTGTGAGTGTTTGTGTCTCTATCAGAGTATATTAAGGGATTTGATATATTTATGACGGTGCAGTTATGTCTGGTCCCTCCGAAACACTTGGACAAAAAGATGCAGACATGGAAAGAAGTTGAGAGGGGAATGACACAGTGAAGGGGGAGGAGTGTTTGAATATCTAATGGTTTGAATGGTCAATGATGGGTCTAAACTGTGTAGGACAAAGAGGAGTGATGGGCCACTCATAATGACAATAGACGCTTTTGACATTGTTGACGACACTGCTCCTCAAGTATGGGGGGAGGAGCAGGCGCGCAGACTGGTCTCCCATCTGCCCGAGGAGGTGTTAGTGTGTGTGTGTGTGTGTGTGTGTGTGTGTGTGATGATGCAGAGACAAAAAACAAGAGTGAATAGGAGACTGGCAAAAGTGAGAGTGCTGTGCACCGTGTAAATCCCAGTTGACTGAATTTGTTTAACACTACCTACATATAGCAGTTTTTAATTGCTGATTTTGAGATTATCGGCATTATTGTTGTTTAAAGCCTTAAATTATATATAATAAATGTGATTTATTTATAGTGTATATCCATATAGTTTATTTATATATAAATATATTTATTAGATCATTATAATACAATATATAATTCATTTCAGGATACAAATCTCAACATATTATTGCCATCGTTAAATGATTATGCATACATCAGCATCAGACATAGACCAGCAAGCTCTTTAGATATCAGTCTCTGAACACTGACTAAAGCTGTGAAATAAATACTTATCAATCATAGTGAATAGTAAGTATCTCTAAACTCATAGTAGTGGTAGTAGTTGTATCGAACAAGTCCCTTTTTTTGTAGAAATGCATCCAGGGTGTCAGTGGGAGTCCTGACGTGTTACATAAGTGGGCCTGTCTCTGTGCTTTTGTCTGAGTCTGTCAGTGGTGTAGAGATGATGAATGTGTCAGTGGGAGACAGCCTTCCTCTTCTCTCGCTGCGTTCACTCTGTCATCTGCTGCACATTTTATGATGAGCTCATCAGTAAAAACCAACCCCCCATGCTCAAAGCTCAGCAATGCAGGAGCTTGACAGATTTGGTCTATATGCATGGATATTTACATACTTTTGCCGAGAGAAGCTTACATGCAACTTTTGGTAAAAGTGAGTCGCTTTGGATAAAATAATTTATAAATGTAATGGAAATGTATATCGATTTGGATAAGTGGATATATTTTTTGGCACGAGTACAGGAATTGATTTAGTGATACTATATATAAGGCTTGTAAATTTTTTTTAGTAATAATTAATCATTTTTTCCAGTAATAATTAAATTTAATACCATATGTTTTTGCTTTACATTGGTGCACAAGTCCCCCCCTTTGTTATTGTAGACAAAAGCTTTAAATTATTCAAATACATTTAAACGATATAAAAACAGCATTATATTTTCCAGCCTTGTTTAGATTGTGACTCTCATGTCTTATATCTGCACGCAAGGTGCACAGGATCTGTCCCACGAAGGTGGGACCTCTCCTGGGGTTTGGTGCAGAGCTGACGGGGCTGACACCCCCCATCCCCCTTTGTCACAGACACACCCTCCTCCCTATGGGTTCTCACTCCCCCCTCAGAGACAAAGCATGCTTTGTTAGTCTCTACACTTGGTTGCCTCAGAGATGGGAATTAAAGTGACGGCTCTAGAGGCAAGAGGTTCCCCTCTACCATCATCATCATTATAGCCGTCTTTCTCTGTTTCCCCAGCTATGGCAGGCAGGTAGAAAGGCAACAAAGATGTCTCTCGCTTCTGTGCCGATGTTTGCCTCTGGGCTTAGGGCGAGACAGATGCGTGGTCTGAGAGAGAGAGAGAGAGAGAGAGAGTCAGCCGCAGTAAGGATGTAGACTCTTGCAGTCCAGTCACGTAGAGAGGCCTTAGACTCCAGCAGCCAATCGCATAATGGCATGGCTTCCATTTTGAAGTTCTCGCGAAGGAAAAAAAGCGGTGGCAGATGTCCTGCTGCTCTCACTGGCCGATTAAAGCGTAACGCAAACACCAACTGTACCTTTAAAATAATTTAAATAATTTTTGTTGTAACAAATATATATATATAAAATAATGTTAGTAAATGTTACGTAAAATATATTGAGAATATTTTGAGAATATCTATATTATTTTAGTTCAGAAATCTAACGAGAACCTATATATATATATATATAGGTTCTCGTTAGATTTCTGAACTAAAATAATATAGATATTCTCAAAATAAATAAAATAATTATAAATATGCAAATAATTGCGAGTAACACTAAGATTAATATATAATTAATAATAATAAAATATTCTGACACTTAAATCAACAGAATAATTATTCAGAAGCAATCTTTAATCAAAACTCAAACATCACCATGTTAATAAAGCCATTTGATTAATAATAATTTTTTCACTGAAGCACAATCAAAAGACACAAAAGCCTCCAGCACATTTCTTTAATCGTAGATCCACCATCATGACACTTGGCTTGCCGGTTGCTGTGGCATGCCCTCCCGTTGCATAATGAGGTTAGTGCAAAATCATTTAATGCCTGTGTCCTGCATTTGGGGCAATTTAGCATTTGTGCTGAGACATTTGGGGCTTAAATAAGAAAATCCCCTTACATAAGATTAGGACAATGGAAAGCTGCATTGTGTAGAATAGGGGGGCACCTTTCCTCTAAAACGGAAGGTGGTGAGGGATGACAAAGAAGAGTATTGAGTGTTGGCGGTGGGTTTCTTTTTGGAGCAGATCCAGCCTCTTCACAGAGGGGACAAAGCTCCCCCTCTGTGCCTCAACAGAGCCTCTAAAGGCACAGAGTTCCGCAGCTGCCTCCCGCTCCGCCCATTTGCCTCCCAAAATCTCTAATCCCCACTGAATGACCCCCCAAACTCCCTTTCCCTCTCTCATACACTCACTACCACCTTGAGCCCACCAGACTAGTGATTAATTTCTCCTTCGTCCCCCGTCAGCTGTCGAAACGTTCCCTTCAACACACTGGCTGTATGCTCGTATTAATTGCAACAGATCGGCCATGGCTAATTATCTTTGACCCCTTTAGCCTTGTAGGAGTAGTGTGTGTCTATGCGTCAACTATGGGTTAGAGAGTATACAATTGGGAATTTGCATGCACAGATACCTAAATGGAAGACTGCTATTTGATATATATCCAAATATATTGTACAGCCTATTTGATCATCTTTGGCACTAAAGCATAGGTTGCTAGAGCTGTTTGTGGGTCAGCTTTGGATCTAGGGAGAACAGTTGTTCCTCAACGGGACCTCTTGAGATGGTCATGTGATCATGGCCTTCTAGAATTAAGTAGCATGAGGACTGGGAGGGATGCTGCCTATTGAGCTCAACCAATTGTCACTTTGATTTGATACTTTTTGTTTTTTCTGAAGATACAGCTGTGCCTTTGACATCAACAAAGAAATCATACAAAATAAGTAAATTATATATAGTTATATAATTATATAGTTAAAAATATGAAATATATGTGATTGTATATTGTTTTATATAATAGAATTCAACCTATATATAAAAAACTAAGCATTTTATATATATTAATATTATTTTATATGTAATTGTTTATAATCATCACACACATCATTGACAAAATATTTATATATATATATATATATATATATATATATATAAATTAAATATTTTTGTTTCTTTTGTCAATGATATTTATATATATTTATGTATATTTAAAATCAATGACAAAGTAAATATATATGCAAATGTATCTGTTTTTTTCTTCTTTTTATGTAATTTCTAGACTAGAGTGAGTCAAGTGAAACAAAGATGCAGATTATAGTTTGCTATTCTTGTTGCAGCGAGGCTGTATGATGTTGCCTTTTCAGTCACATGAAACCTTCGACCACAGACACAAAGGAGATTGCTAATTGCTATTTTGCTGATTGCTAATTGCTATTTGCTTCTCAGCTATCGCCAAACCCAAATGTTCCCCAAAACATTTAGTTGATGCACCACTTGGGCTTTCCCTAAAAAACGTAATAAAAAGAAAATAAGAAAGGATAAAACACATTCAAAAGATTCCTGTTTGTCTTTAACTACTAACCTCTCAGTTTTAAGGAAAAACTGGAAGCAGAGGGGGAAGATTCACACGTGCACTGAAGACTTCACAATCAGTGCTTTCAACCTTAGTACCCACTGTTCACCTCCATTGCCCACGCAGGACAGGTGCAGGCAGAGGGGGCAGCATTTCAGAGCCTCCTTTGTCATGAAATGTTAGCACTTTACTGCACAGGGTTTGGCTGGCCAGCGCCAGGAGCTCTATCCCAAATTTCAGGAAGGAGGATGAAAGCCAAGTCAATTGTGAAGACACCCACACCCTTTAACCGAAGAAAAAAGCGTAATACTTCTGTGTTCCTAACGGGGAGCTTCTTCATTCGGAGTGGCGTTTGCTAACTCCTGAAAATCCCTCAGCAGAGCTGAATAATGGCTCTGGTTACGTATGCATTTTGGCAGCCGCACCTAAATGAAACTTTTTCTGACAGCCAGTGCTGATCACGTCCTTTTAGACATGAGCTGTAGAGTTGAATCCTAATTGTACAGCAAGTCAAGTGACTCTCGGTTGTGTCTGTAGAGATGCACTAGCTGATTGCCGTAGTGGCGACCTGAGGCAGTGTCATGATTGTCTGTGCTGCAGGGTTGTACATTGTTCACAATTAAATTGAGAATGTCTTTTAAATTCTAGTTTACTTTCTAAATTTTAATTGACTTGAAATTGAGGTAGTAAACAGGATGCACAATTGCAGTTCGAATTCAAATGTAAGGAAGTAGATTTAAAAAGAACTGACATTGAAAGAAATTCTTATAACAAATTTTTAAGGAGAAAAGCAAAATGTGACAATTGCAATAAATTTCAGTTTTGAATTCCAAATGAATTTGAACTGCAATAGAGTGCGACAGCTGGGTTCTGGAAGTAAAGTCATTTTCTCCAAAGGGGAATCGATATTTTACAATAACTTATAAACTATTAAAGACAGACCCACTATGAGTTACGAGGTTGTTAATTGATGGTATATGCTTTTGTTGATGTAATGTATTTTTGAAATAATTGTTTAACAGCTGGCATCCTTGTGAAAAACTACATTACCCATGTTTCTGCAAAGAAATATCTTCCAATCAGAGAAGAGATCAAATCACACCAAGGCTACATCAGAAATTGCATACTTCCCTACTATATAGAAGGCGAAAAACAGTATATGACAAAAGAAGTATGTCCGAATTCACAGTACTCGTAACAGAGTTGGCAGAAAGTACCTGGATGACCTGCTTCTTCAAACCAGTATATATATATATATATATATATATATATATATATATATATATATATATATATATATATATATATATATATGAATATTTTGCAATAAATGTAGCCTAAATTATATTGTTTCTATATAATTAACAGTTTTATATTTATCAATCATTTTTCCTTTGATTGTCATTCGCAATGCTTCATGGGATTGTAGTTCTTTCCCTCATTGAATCTGTTACATATTCTTGTACCTTTGTCTCTTCAATTACTTTTTTGTTTCAAATCAAAGTTTGTTGTGTTGTGATTCACCTCGTAACTGGTAGGTTTGGTTCATGACCTTATCTCCTTAACGAAGACTTTTTTTTTAATCCCTATGGGAAAAATTTATGTAAAGAATACCGGAACTGTTCTCTGTTCTGTTCCAGAACTGTTCTGTTCTCTTCTGGTCATTCCAGGTCAAATTTCAGTTCAACTTCTTGTGCGGTGTAGCCAATTCATTTCAGATTTAGACTTTGATTTGAAAAGGAGCCAATTCAACCCAACCGACATTTGAGAAGTGACGTGGCTGCTTCTTGGACCGCCAGCTCTGTTACACAAATGCCTTATGTCTGCACATCTGCATGCACATGCGAGATCCATTCATATGTTGGCAATTGCATTCAGTGCATGTTCATTTCAAGCACTCTGTATTTCTGCGCGCCTGTCAGTATATTCCCATGGTGCTGAGAGCCTTAAAAGGCGGTGGGGGTGTCTCATTTTCAGGTTGACTTCTCCGGCCTTGCTTGGCTCCTCAACCCCATTGCCTCACTCGAATTCCAGCTGTACGAAATGGGGAACAGATTTGTGCATGATGTAAAACGGCTGGCATTCTCCCGTTGCTATGGATAAGGTCAACTGTTGAGTAAACTCAAGCAGATTAATACACATTATGAAAAGTAGAAAACTGAAAACATGGCACTGAAGAATAAAAACAGAAAGCTCTTCTAGTGGTCTCTTGTAGCAGACAAAAAAAAATAAAAATAAAAGAAGTTAGTGGTAAAGGGTGCGATAAGGAGTGGGCTGGAAACTGAATCTTGGCTCAGAGTTCGGAGACACTGAAAGCGCTGATAAAGAACCAGAGCAGAAAGCTGGCCCTGGACCTTCAGGCCTCTGCGCCTCAATCGGCTCGAGAGAAATGACTCACAGGCCAGTGGAGGAGGCCCAGACCGGAGAGGACTCTTAGCAATTAGCAGTGCTTGGACATGACAGCGTTGGAGAAAGCGGAAGCAGGTTTGGATAGTCTTGTTGTAGGTTGTTTGGGGCAGCCATGCCAGCTGACTCAGTCTGCCTATCGTTCAGGCCGACAATGTTTAGACGTCTTTGATGGACAGCAGGCAAGCCGAGACAGGTGTGTGTTGGGCTCCGTGCACTTGTGTGGAACCCAATACCTCCGCAGGGAGATACGCTCAACGAGTTGAGGACATAGAGTATGTGGACGGGAAAAGCATTTAAATGCAGATTTAAGAAGGAAGTGTTTTGAGAGTCGCAAACAGGCTATGATATGTTAGCATTCTGATATTGTAATAATAATGCCACGTTTTCCTGTTGCTCACCATAATCTTACTCTGTCAGCTTTTCTAATACGATTTTTCTTAATCCTCCTCCACTCTCATTAACTTGCATTTTATGGTTAGCAAAATGGGCTAATGTTGTTAGTGCACTGCTAAGTGTTTTTACTAAGATACTTGGTTCAAAATTCAACTCATTTTGCAAATGGAGCTCTCTTTGTTTGGTGCTTTCATATAGTCTCTCTTATATTATAAGGCACGGTTAATTTTCCAAGGTACAGTCCCAGTTACACGTTAGCAGCATACAACTAGTTGGGTTTCCTTCCAACTTTTGTCCTTAGCTGATCACGTAGCCTACCTGATTATGGAAACATTGCAAATTAGAAACATTTGAAAGGCACAAAAATCTGTAAGTAGACAAAACAGAGGGACTGATGGGCATTTACCAAGCGTCCCGAGAGTTTCGCACCTCTTATGGGGCTAACTGTAATGTTATGACAAAAGCATTGTGACACAACCTCTCCATCATCTTGCTCAGTTTTCTCCTCTCTACAGCTTTCTTACAGCTTCATTATTCATATTAAAGGATGGAAAGAGGTAACGGAGGTATCTTAATTGCGTCGTCCACACACTATGTACTGAATTATGGGGGCCAGTGGGTTACTCTCTTTTCTATACCCTAATGTAGATGACCATCAGTCACTGTTTGAATCATTTGTGCAAGCCTGGAATTCACAACAGCTCCAGTTACCACACCGGCCTTTAGAGATTGCAAATTCACTATGGGTTACTTACCAGGCAGTGTACATGTGTGAGTTTGAGCGTGATAAAATTCCTGCTCTTATGGCTTAATTCAAGCACATTTTGAAGTGAATTGATACATGGTGAAACATGAAAAGAGTTGTTGTGTAGGTGTGCGACAAGGAAACAGTGTATTACTGCATGTGCATGTTGACACGCGGGTCAGGCATTGTGCTCGGGTTAGCGTGCATTCAGCATAAAAAGCTGTTAGACGTGTTGGATCTGGCTGAGCAGTTTGGTTGCTCGTTACAGTAAGTAAGCTGGACCAAAGTGCTAACTTAACATCCACAAGAACCTCTCTAGGATAGATGGTTTTGAAAAATTTTCACAAACACAGATCCAATGGATTTGTAATGGAGTCTCAGTCCCAGTGTTAAATGCACATGATTAGAAACAATAAAAAATACACATAATCCCTCTCAAGTGTGTGGAAGGTCTGACTGAAACCAAAGTCTGTGTAACACTTGAAATCATTTCAGCAGTAAATTCATTGGCTGTAAAGCAGAGTCGCCTCTAACAAGGAGCAAACACTAAAGCATCTATGGATTTTACACCTTCTCTCCGTTCCCCTGCAAGGCAAAGGCAACTGGTCTGTTTAAGCATCAGCAGTCATAAATCAGGGGCTGTAACTCTTTCGAAAAAAGATCTGCTGAAAATACCTTTTGATATTTTTATTAGAAGACATAACTCATGCAGCTATCGATGAAGCAAATGCCAAATTCGTGTGTGTTAAGTGAAACGCTGTTCAGTCTAGTTTGTTAAACTTTGTTAAACTTTCAGTTTGCGAGTTCGAGTTGCGAGAATGTGAGCAGTGTCAGAATGTGAGGTATTCATCTAGAAATAACATCACATTCTTATTTGACTTATAGGTTTGTATGCAACAGATTTATGACAGTAAATAGCTGGTTGTGATCTTCAGGGCTTAGGTTTGCGAAATATGAGTTTAAGAATCGAGTCACATAGGATTAGAGACTGAAACGTCTTTTGAAACGACCCATTTTGGCAGTCGTGTCCCTTTTTTTTTCTGTCCCTTGAGATTAGCCATCTCCAAATGCAGTTCCCTCTTCAGAAATCTGCATAACACACCCGTGGAGTTGGCCTCGGTTGCCTCTCGAGTCATTTCCTCATCAACGGTGAATCAGTGTCTAAGCTCATGGACCCAGTCTTTATTTTTATTCGCTTCATATGTGAAATGTAAGAAAAATATCTGGGAAGTCACTCGGTTACCTTTTTTAATGGAATTAGTTACGTGAAATGGCAATTCATTATTCTGAATGATCACAAGATGTCATTATATATATATATATATATATAAGTATTTGCACACAAATGAAGATAATTCAAAGACATTACATACACATTTATTTTAGATGTTAATAGATAAACACTACCATTCAAACTTTCAAAGGTTTGAGGTCAATCAAAAGTTTGGGTATAGTATTACTTTTTTTTTGTTACAAACAAATGATTAATTATGAAATTATTAAAAATTATATTTCAAAGAAATCTGAAAATAAAAATATATCACGTGACACTGAAGACTGGAGTAATGATGCTGAAAATTCAGCTTTGCCATCACAGAAATAAATTCCATTTTAAAATATAATTAAAATAAAAAATATTTTTAAGTTGTCATCAATTTTAAATAATATTTCACAATATTATAGTTTTTACTAGAGTTTTGATCAAATAAATGCAGCCTTGGTGATCATAACATAACATTTAAAAAATCTTACCGACTCCAAATGCTTGAACAGTAATGTACTGTAGGTAGGGAGGTCGCACTTTTGAAAACAGTGACAACACAAACTATTTTGGATATTAAGGAGATTTTTATTCAAATAATTTTTTAATTATTTACGTTTTGTCATATGCTTATTTGTCATTATGCTTATGCTTATGTCATATGTTTTTCAGCATCTCACGCTTGAGCACCACTTTGAAGAACATGTCTAGAGATTCTTGCTCTCTTTTTTGTATTCTGTTCTATTCTTCACAGCTGCTCTTAAATGCAAGAATGCATGCTGTGTATGACTCAAGAACATTACGGAGGATTTTCAAGCTTGTATTACTCCAATAATGAATTTTATGGAATGGTCAGGGGGGCGTGACTTATTAATTTTTTATTACATTTCTTAAATTGACAGCCCTAAATATATCACATCAAATCTAAAATGCACAGATTACTACAGTTGAGGAAAATATCCTCTTTTAAGCCAAAGTGGAAAAGCTCCCCAGAGCCTTTGAAACAGTGTTAGGCACCTGGCAGGAACGTTTAGACCCCCCCTTTACATCTCCTACCTCTTTTTTCATTCTTCATCTTTCTTTTTAGAGAGTTTAGTTTCTCTCTGAGTATTGTTACCCCCTCTTTCCTCTCTTTATTGGTGGGTTGGACATATTGAATAAAGAATCTCTTTTGCTTTCGCCTTTAATCGCGTTCCTTCCTCACTGCGTTTCTTTTTCACTCACTGCATGTTGTTTTGTCTCTTGCTCTCTCTTTGTCCTTCTGTGAGGTCTTGGAGGGGTGTGCAGGAAGGTCTTGAGAGGGTGAGAGAGAACATTGGGGAAAAGATGAGGAAAGGATCCCAGCCCAGCCCAGGCATCTCTTCAGCTGTTTGCACGACATGGGCCCGTATCCATGGCGACGTCACTATAGATGTGGGGGGCTGGGGACGGCTTAGGTCAAACTGAGGAAAAGGGGTGGACAAACCCAGCACTTCTCAATAAGAGTGACATCACTGAAGAGGAATTCACTCTTTCTTCCAGATCCTTTGTTATTCTTTGGAGACCCTTCTATCCTTCCTTTGCTGTTTAGAGAGGCTTGTTGCATTGGAAAGGCAAAGCCGAACTGATTCAAGTTCACTTAAAAATTTAAATTCTGTCATCGTTTACTCACCCTCATGTTGTTCTAAACCTGTATGACTTGCTCGTTTCTGTGGAAAACAAAAGAAGATATATTGAAAAGATTGTTTGTTTGTTTTGTTCGTACAATGAAAGTCAATAAGGCACAATGTTGTTTTGGACCCCATTTACTTTAATTATACATATAAAAACAGTTGAAGAATTCTTCGAAATAACTTTTGTTGTGTTCCACAGAGAAAAAAAGAAAGTCATAAAGGTTTGGAACAAAGACACAAGGAACAAAGGTTTGTTGGGGGAACTATCCCTTTAAGAAGACTTGGAAAGTGAGATTCCCCATCTGCCCTAGTGACTGCTGACATGGGTTAGTTTAGGCCCATAAAGAAACGTCTGGATTTGGAGCGTCCATCCAGCCTGACAGACTATAAAATACCGGTTCAAACAGCATAAAGAGATTTGAATGGAAACTCTTTCTGAATTTCCAATCCGCATCTTTCCTCTTCCTTTTTACTGTTCATAATTACATAAGCACAGGCAAAACCCCGTCCTTTGTGTTTTAAAATAAAAACACATACGTCATTAGCAGCTGCCCCAAAATATTTTCAGGATCTGCCAGTTGCTGTGGTGATGTGTCTTATGTCATATGTCTGGACTGGCCCCATCCCAAACATTCATGTAGTTATTAACATAATGGTGCACACTGACACCAACAGGACCCAGGTGTCCCCTGTTTTAATTTGCTCGTCTTTGCAGTCAACACTTCATCTTGTAGTGGGTGCTCCATGCTAAAACAATGGCCTATGTGCTCGCTCCTGTGTGACTCCTACGTGGAGGCTGCAATCAGCCGGCCTTTGGTGGGCGGACAGGAAAATACGAGTCACTGAGGAAGGGAGATGGCTAGTTTTTTTATTCCCCCCACTTCCCCAAATCATTCTTCCTCTCGCTCTCGTTTTCTCCCCCCTTTTTTTCTTTCTCCTAACACCAAAGCCAGGAAACATCTGTAACCTCATCCACGGGCAGGGCCGTATGTTCACGAAATCTCTAAGGCCGCTGTTGGACTCTTTGGAGTGAGGCAATCAGGAAGCTTGACAAATTTTGCTCGTCCAAGAAACGTCTCTACGCCGTATCTCAATACAAGCCCGTACGGTGTATATTCTGAAAGATTCTCCATGTGTCCCGGCAGCTGATCTCATTTGTCATGTGGTACGCAGCAGTTTAATTGGTTATTGAGCCTGCTGTGGGGATTTCTATGGGGTTCAGAGCCCAATCTGAATCTTGTCAATCAATGTGACCCATCAGTCTAGCAGCTTTTGGTGTTGTGGGACTTGTGATCAGCATTTGTGATCTACATGACAGTGCACTGTTCTTCCAATGGACAAGCTCTGGGCATCTGGTTTAGGAAACATCTACCTGCTCATGAATTTTTGGTAACACTTTAGTTTACAGTCCAATTCTCACTATTAACTAGTTGCTTATTAGCATGCATATGACTAGGATATTGGTGGTTTATTAGTACTTATAAAGCACATATTAATGCCGTATTCTGCATGACCATATTCTACATCCCTTAATCATAACCAATACCTAAACTATCTATTTAATATTTAGTTAATAGTGAAAATTGGATCTAAAATGTGACAATTTTTTTTAATAATTTTTTTTAGTTTAGGAAACATCATCTACCACTTTAAGCCTAATTGATTTTTAATCACTTTTTTATAGTTTTGTGAAAATATATATACCGCTATACATTTGATTTTGATTTATCATTACCATATTTTTTTTATAGTTTTGGAAACAAGAAATCAAACTATATGCAAACCTTTTTTTTTTTTTTTTTTTAAACACCTTTTTTTTGGGGGGGATTGATTATGGCGTCATTTTCAACAGTATGCAACAGCAATTTGCACCAATACTGACTCTCCATCCGTTGCAGCAGCAGCAGAGATTAGATGGCGTTAACACAGGACGCTTTCTCCTTTTCAAACAGCTAGACAGAGCTGGAACAGAGCGATGTCTTGTGACACGTTTCTGATAGACTATTTTTAACCTGACACACCTTAAAAACAACGTCTGGCTATGGACGTCTGTACATGGACCAACAAAATAATGCAGATCTATACACCTCTTTCCGCCATCCTTGAGTACTCATAAGATTTATCTGTCTAGTAGTAAACAAAATGACCAAAATATCCATCCTTGCTATGAGCCACCATGTTTCTGTTCTCTCTCTAAATAATTTGCAGGATCTAGGCATTATCTCACATTACTGCACTGTTTACCAGGTTTAATTGGCTCTTCTTTTTTTTAATGAGCTAACATTACATTCCATATAGTAGGCTACATGTTAATGTTTTGTTCATGCTCATGTGGTTTTGTTTAGTGGCCCTTGTAGACTTGCATTGTCTGTTTTGAAGTCATGATAGAGTTATTCTTTAGAACAGTCTTCCAGACACTCCATCACTCACGCAACTACAGAAAACAGGCCCCTCCTCTGTTTTACATGCTTTTGGGAAAAAGATTGGCATTCCTGTGAAGAAAGATAGGATACCGCATGCAACAATAATAATAACGATGTTCTCAGTACCTAAATCACCAAAGAGGAGCTCCATCTAGCAACAAGAACAAGGAATGAATGACTCATCGACTTAACAACTGTACAAAAACAATTTAGTACAAGAGTGAACAGCCAAGTAGGCATTCCCTAGGCAACTTTATAAAACACCTCCTCGCACAATACCTTTTCTTAGTTTTATTTCTTGGTCTGTATTGAAGTGTTTCCATAAACGCTAGCACAAAGCTCACACATATTCTAAAATCAAATGGTGATTAATAGATATTAGATAGTCTCTGGCCTTTCTCTGTCTATATGGACAGAGACCAAACCCTTAATTTCAGAAGTTGCACAGTGACTCACAGTGGTCCGTCAGAAATCATTCTAATGTGCTGAATTGTGCTTAAGAAACCTTTATTATTACTATCTTATTATATTATTCTGTTGAAAATGTTTGTTTCTACTACTAAATATTTTTTGGGAAACTTTTTTTTGGGAAACTTTGATCATTTTTTCAAGATTATTTGATGAACATGAACCATTTATTTGATATAGAATCTTTTGTATTACTGTGAAATGATTTACTGTCACTTTGGTTCAATGTGTCCTTGCTGAAAAAAACAACAATTATTATAAAAAAAAAAAAAAAACTTCAAACATTTGAACGGTAGTTGTATGTATATACGCTCCATTCCAGTTTTTGTTTGACCAATTCTCTCACATTTAATAACTAAATGTTGGTTAATTTTATATTGTCAACCAAATAATATAAAATATATTGTGTATACATATACTATTGCCCAGCCTTACTATGTTTTTGTCTTAATGAGGAGGCAGAGTGCTGTTGAGGGGGGTGTTTATGTGTTTGAATGGGTGGTAAAGCAAACTGCCCATCACTTTCAATGAGCTCCATGAGCAGAAACTTAAACGTGTGTCATAAAGTGTCCCGTCCATTTGCAAGAGGAAAGAAGATCCTCAGTGACCTCTTTCTAAACACTCCCCCACCCCACCCCTTTCTCATATCCCGCTGAGTATCTCACAACAGACACATCACAACCTCTCCAGGAACTCTTCATCCAGGCAGTCAACACATCACATAAGCTTTCTACTTGTATGCTATAATCTCGCCTGTGCAGCTATTTGGTATTTAACATGTTGAGTTCAACTAATGGTCATTGTGTGTGTATACCGTATACACCATAAACATAAGTAATGTTTCAAAACTAGTCCTCTTTCTCTGACAGTTGTTTGACTGGTGTTGTCCACACCCTACCCCCTCGTCTCCCTGCCAAAACAATGGTGATCTCTGCTCTAATAATCTACCAGCCCGATTGGTCCGTCAAAGATTACTCTTGGGCCGCCAGCTGTCGGGAGCTCAGCAAAGCTTTTTTTTTTTTTCTTTTTTTTTTGTAAGATCCCATCCATGATCCTGAGATTCCTCAGTATGAGAGTATTAACACGGCTTCATATAGCTAGTCTGGGCCCAAACCCAATTATTTTCATGCTTGTAAACAATAGAAGGTTAAAGGATACCGGAAAACCCTACTGCACCATGCCGATAAGGGCCGATTCTCTTCCCAGCCTCTCGGGAGCCAAGAGATCCTGGCTTCGGATCAGTCTGGTTGCGTTTTTTTCCCCTCTTCCCTTCTACTGTTTTTATTTCTGAATCTGAATGGCAACGTTTGACTGCCTCACTTATGGTGCAATGTGATTTTGTGTGTTTTTTGTGGGATAAATATCCCAGAAGCACGCTTTCAGGCAAATTGTTATAGTGTAGAAGGATTAGTAACCAATCAGAGAACCACAGTTGGCTAATTCCTTTAAAGTCCGCACTAAAACACAGTTAATCAATGGTGATTGTATGTGTGTGCATGCACTGAACCTCCTCGTGTTTTGTAGGAGAGATAGTGGAACTGGAGTCGAATTGCCGATATTGTATCAGAATTAATTGAAAGTGGAGACTTTGGGGCGTCTAATGGAAGGCTTTCTGTGAATAGACTGCCAAAAATAGTAGCTTTGCCAGGCGACTGTTATTGCAGCTGCTCCCATAACTTCAGTCTGCATGTACATAGATCCATGGTATTTACATGGGCAGATGCTTTAATGCTGCTTGTTTGCCTCCTAACACAATGTCTGTAGTCTCTCGTGTAATGTGATTGATAACCCAGTGACTGACGGATTCACCCTCTGATAACACATACTACTCTGATACTCTGTACGTGCCTGTCATACAAACAGTGCACTATAATATTATATCATTTAGTTCAGTAAAAACAGAGAGTAAGTCTTTTATTATCAGCCATTTCTGATGTTGTCAGCTGATGATATTTTATGGTGCTTCTATGTAAGGAAAAAAGCATTCCATTACCTTTTCAGTTCCAAACACCATCAATCGCAAAAACAAGCTGTATGACCTCAGTCTTACACCAGCAGCAGTAAACCAACTTTAGAAATGGGACATAATATGGGACATGGGACATAATATGCTTAGAAAGATTACTAGGGAGCTTGAAAAAGGTGACAAATTAAATTTTAAAGTGCAATTTCTTTAAGTCTTCAGTGCACATTATCCTTTCGAAATCATTCTAATTTGCTGATTTGGTGCTCAAGAAACTTTTCTTATTATTATTTATCAATGTTAAATACAGTTGTGCTATGTAATATGTTTGTAGAAACCTGGCCTTGCTGTATAAGATATCTTACTGACCCCAAACTTTTGAACAGTAGTGTATTATTCATTGGCCAAATCTTTTGAAATTCTGACTAGTCAGATGACCAATGTCAGTTTTAATTCAATTAAATTTAGAATAATTAATTTTAATTTAGAATGATTGTTTATTATATATTATATTTATATTAGTGATGTCAAATCGATTAATCGCATCTAAAATAAAAGTTTATGTAATATATGCGTGTATAAATGTGATTATATTTATATATATCATATGTAGTATGTGTGTGTACACACCCATGTATGCACAATATATATATATATATATATATATATATATATATATATATATATATATATATATATATATATATATGTTTGTGTATATGTATATTTATGCATACACAGACACGCACACACACACACATATAATGTAAATATAATAATATACATATAAACACACATATATCATATAAACAAAAACACCTTTGTCAGATGCGATTAATCGATTTGACAGCACTAATATAAAATGTTATGTTCACATGTGCATATTTCAATGTGCAATTATTCTATTGGGGTGGTTTATTATATTATATTTTATTTGATGACATGGCAATCGTCTTGGACGACTTGTTACGCACTGACCTATACTGAGATTACTAATTTAATCTGGAAGAGAAAGCGTTTGATAAGAAGTATTTTTTGGCTGGTCATGTGATCTAAATATTGCTGCCCCCATGAGGTAACCTGAATGAATGTTTACTTTCAAAAAATAATTATTCATTTAAACAATTATTCATTTATTCACATGTAAAACATTTTATAATGAGGTAAAACATGCTCCTTTGGCCCTCACCTCATCACAGCACTGCGATTTTCTTATTCATTTTACAGCACACTTTGGACAACATCTGTAAATCACACTGAGGTTAAACTGGAGTTCTCTTTGTGTGTGTCCTTCAGGTACAACAGAGCGTGTCTGCTTGATCCAGGGCACTGTAGAGGCGCTGAATAGTGTCCATGACTTCATCGCAGAGAAGGTGCGGGAGATGCCGCAGAGCGCTCAGAAAACAGAGCCAGTTAGTATACTTCAGCCACAGACCACAGTCAACCCTGACCGTGTCAAACAGGTGAGGCTTCACTTCCTTTAACTTGCCCCCCCCATTTCCTGTTTCTTTTCATTTCCAGTTTCCTCTCCATCCTTGCAGAATTGCAGAGCACATGCACAAGATTGTGAACTTCCTTTTGATTCATTCTATATATTTAATCAGAATTTTTTTCGCACTTCTTTTTTGATCTGATTCCCATTTGATAAGTTGTAATAAAAAGCACAAGTAAACAGACCCATGAATTTAGCCACAGAATGAAATGAAGTGTGAGGAAGGACATTTTGATTATATCATCCTTTCTAATAAACTGTGTTAACTCAGTCAAACAGGCTCCACTTGGTTTGGCCTTTCCATTATACAAGCAAACAAACTCTCGAAGATTCTGAGTGTGTTCCAATTAGACAAGTCATTGATTGTGTACCGGCTATCTGTTTAGGAGATTATCGCCACCGGTCACTTCATTATTATGGTCCATTGATCTGCTGGGCTCCTGCATTGTTGTCATCCACATCAATGATTTTTCTCCTTTATTTATCATTTGCTTAATTAAATCACCCTTAGGACAAAGAGACAGAGTTGGCTGTATCCATGAATAATTTACGACATGCTACCGTTTTCTGTTCTTAATTTTCAGTTAAGCCTGTCCATTAAGGAAACTTCTTTCTTTGTGCTTATTGAGCGGTTTCTGTGAAGACAGGGCCATAACCTGAATTCCTAGAACATAAGTCCAAGACGCTTTCCCCTGCAGAGTTGCCGACCTAATTATTTATGCATGTAATTATAGGGCTTATCAGCGGAGCTGTACACTATTGTCTCTGCTGGGACAGCATCACTGCATTCTGCTGCACTCTGCAATATGACAAACTATATTTGTATGATTATGATATATATACACACAGGGACGCAGAGAGTTTAGATTGTTGTGGTATATTAAAAATGTTCAATATGAGGATGTACAGTTGAGTCATAACTGTTGAAAAAGTTGATCAAACTGTTGATCAGACCTTATAGACTTATGGATAGGCATTGGTACTTCAACATATCGTTTAAATAGATATTTTTTAGTCATATAATAAAATATATTTTAATGAAATATATACATAATATTAAGTCATTACATTTTTTATATTTTTATGTCAATATTTTGTTTATATTTTATTTATTTTTATTTTACTTACTTTTCGCTGGTCACAATTTTGCCAATGCCAGTCCGGTTTTGGGCACAGTGAGTTGTGATTGATGTCATATGATCTTGCGTTGCCTTTGCGTTCTTTTCCAATTGTCACCACCAGGCCCGGATTAAGAGGACTTTGGGCCCTGGGGCTATAGCAACACCAAGGGCCCCCTATCATCTGATTGCCACGCCACAGTCTTCTACCGCAATAAATATTTTTTTATTGTTATTAAAGCTGCAGTCCGTAGCTTTTCCTCTTTTTCGCCATCTCTGTTCGAAAACTGCAATTGCAGTTATTTGCGGAATTATCAACTTTACGTGGGTTGTACATCGGCATGAAACAGCGCGGATGAATCCAATGTTTTGAGGTGAGTGTGCGGCTGTCAATTCAGATTCACACATTATACTTTTTGGAAGTATGACCAATATTAGAACATAATATAAACATCTTACGACAGGAACATTTTAATTTTCTCTTTATCATTATTTATTATTATTATGTTTGCACACTAAATAGTCCAGGCTATTTTAACATATTAACCCTCTACTGCAAAAATAAAAATTACTCCACATAATTTCTTGGTTCATTTCGGGAACATTTTATTGATAAAACATTTTTACCCGCTCCCCTCTCATAAGTGCATTTACTCCAGATATGAACTCAAAAACATAAAGGTTGCCAAAATCAGCAATAACAGTATTCATACTTCAGTCATAGTTCCTCAATAAGTACTTAACCATGAATAATTTAAAGGGATAGTTCAACAACGTCACCCTCATGTTGTTCAAAACCTGGTAGTCATTGACTTAATATATATTTTTCCTACTATGGAAGTCAATGGGTGCCGTCAACTGTCTGGTTACTAACACTATATAAAATATCTTCTTTTGTGTTCAGCATAAGAAAGAAATTCTGTCAGTTTGAACAACATGAGGGTGAGTAAATGATGACAGTTTTCATTTTTGGGTGAACTTTCCTTTTACATATGGGTCTTACAGTTAAATAGTCTTTTTTCTAGCTTTAGCTGAGCAGAAATCCTTAATGATATCATTAAAATCCATGGTTCTAACAATGTCGCATTCCAGGGACATCCGTGTTAGATGGCTCAGTCTTTCTTGTGCCATTGTTGACCGCAATCGAGATTTAATGAAAGATAATTTTGAGAAGGAACGCTCTCCTGACGCATTCGTGACTGGTAAGGTGAGATATATTCTCAAGGCTATGTCCACATTTGGAAAAACATTTTGAAGGTCCCTTGCTCTTATTTCTTGCAGCAATTCCCTGGCTGAAACTGTCTTTTCTTTTTTGCAAAATGCTTTAAAATGTACAAACTCATCAGCAAAATCTTCTTGTAAGTCTGTATTGTACTTCTGTTGTAATTTAACACAAGAAGAACGAAGTTCTTGATCAGAGAGTGTATGAATATTATTCAGGAAAGTGAAAAAGTTAGTGATCTCTTTGTATGATTCACTTCTTCTGTCAAGCTCGGCTATAAGACGGTCATTTATCACATAAAAAACATCTGCAATAAACTTCTGTCTACCAGACATCTGCAAGTCCTGATGAGGTTTGTCTGGTTCATCTGCATGTTTTTTACGTGTTCGCTTCCTTTGGGAGTCACTTTTGTAGGCCTGTGAAGTAGTAGGTGACATTCCTTTCGCAGCGGTTTCAAAACTATCAAACTGGCCTCTCAATTCTGCAACGAAGTCCCTTAAAGATGCAACTAAATCCACAGCTTTGGATAGATCAAGGTCAGTGTTTTGTAGGACTATACTAGTTGCATCAAAACGTTGAAGTATGCAGTTCCAGTATTTGCAAAGAAGAGCGGTTTCCAATTTGTCCATTTGCTTTGAGAGCACTCTAGCTTCGTTACGCGTGGATAAATTCTGATTGTCGTCCTCAGACAAGTCAACGAGAGACCGCTGAATATTTGAATAGTTGTAGCACAGTACTTTAGTTGCTGAGGCATGCGCAGACCAGCGGGTGTCTGACAGGGACTTTAAACTCTCAATTCGCTTGTTCTCATTAGCTTCGAGACCACTGGTAATCACCTGCCATCGCGAGGATGATCGGGAGCAGAAATTAAACAGTGTCTGCACAAATGTAAAAAACTCATTCGTTTCAAAGCAGCAATTCACTGTGTTTATTCCCACTAAATTAAGTGTGTGTGCTGCGCAAGGCACCCATTCTGCCAGTGGATTTACCTCCCGAATGCGTGACTGTACACCCTTATAAGCCCCCGACATATTGCTTGCATTGTCGTAACACTGTCCTCGACAATTGTTTATGTCAATTCCCAGCTCATTCAGTACAGTCATCACAGAGTTAAAAAGTGATTCCCCTGTGTGGCTTGTAATAGGAAGAAATTCAAGAAAGCGCTCCTCTATATTTCCCTCAGGAGAAATGTATCGCGCTATGAAAGTGAGTTGATCGATATGGGCAATGTCTGGCGTGGAATCCACGCTTATAGAAAAGTACTTGGCTAATTTTATTTTGTTGACGATCTCTGATAAAACTTTTTCTCCCATCAATTTGACAATTTCTTCACATATTGTACTAGACAGATAGGACGGCTTTCCTCTCCCAGCATTTCCAAAACGAGCTATGTGTTCCCGCAGAAATGGATCGAATTGAGCAATGAGTTCAAGTATTCCCATATAATTACCGTTATTGGTGGAATTGAAAGTCTCAGTATCGCCCCTGAACGATAGACCACGCTCAGACAAAAATTTTACTGTAGCTACAACCCTTTTAAGTACATCCTCCCAGTACTGACACTCCAATTTGAACTGATCCCTAAGGCCCGCATCAATCTGCCCCTTTTCAGATGTCCTTGTCACCAAGTTACCATGCACTCTCTGTGATGTTCAGAGTTCTCATGATCAGGAATGCGACTGTGTGCGTGTTTCCAGTCACTGTATCCAGATGGTCCAGAAAATGATGAAATGCCTCCAAACAATTTGCAAACAAAACAAAACACAGATCCTTTGATTGGAGAGTACAGAAGCCAGTCACGTGGAACAGACTCACCATTCGCAAGTTTTCGGCTCACAAGGGTCTTTGAAAACGCCCGTTTTTGGTGTTTGTATTGTTTTTCAGAAGCAGAAAAATCACAGCTGCGATTCTGACATGGCACTGGTCCTTTTCCGATCCAATCATTTTGGCCTTGTATGTTAATGTCAGCAGGCCAACATCCCGGATCAGTACTGTAGATGTCATTTTTCCCTGCATTCTGATCCGATATGTCTGGTGGTGGTGATGATGGCCCCAATATTTCATCATGCACCAGGCTATTTCTCTCATTTTTATCTAAAGGGACAAAGTAAGCATTAATAAAACATTTGCTTTCTAAAGCCCTATTCAGATGGTAATTGTTTCTCATGTGGATATCTGTAAAAAAATTTAAGTACATTTACAATTACATAAATGCTATGATTGTTATTTTAGTTAATATTTAAATATAAAATGATTTCAAATTTTTAATTAAAGGGTACTTTAATTATGAAACTAAAACTAACAGTAGGTGGCAGCAAGTCCCTGTCTTAATAAGCGAGTCATTCATTCAACCGATTTGTTCAAACGGCTGTTTGATTCAACACGAAGCAAACGAGGAGTCATTTAATCATTAAATGAACCCATTCGTTCAAAACGCGGATTATTCAGTAACGAATCACCACTATCAGTTGCAGAGATTGTTTCTGCTGTGGTTTCATTTTGGAATTTTCATCGGCGAAATGACGATAAACCAAAACGTAACTCTCAATGTTAACTTATTGGTCAACTCATTTATTGTTGCATAAAAATATCACATTAGCAATTGTGCTGAATCTGATATTTGGGGAAAACTGCGCTTTTACTTGTGTTGTGTGAGATATTTATTTTATTTTATATTATGTAATATTACCATAAGACAAAAACTCATCGGGGCAAAAATGCCCATGTAGCCTACGTATTGGACCTTGATGTTCGTCAAAAAACAGTAATTCGGCCGGGGATTTTTACGCGGGTGGTGGGAGAAAAAACACTGACATTCTGGATTCAGAGACTGCAATAAAAATCACAGACTAGCCCCTATAAATATTGAAAATACCCTACGACTCCACGAGAAACAATTACCATCCAAATAGTGCTTCACTCAGTAACTTACTTCAGCAGTTTGCTTACCTTCTTCGGCGTATAAAACACGCGGATCGGTGACGACGCAGGAGGGTGAAGCTAACTGTGGGCTGCTGCTGCTGCTGCACTCGGGGTCTTCCACGACCACCACGGGCACGGATGAAAGTGAACCAAAGTAGTTCGTTAGTTTAGGAATTTTTGCATCCCTTTTCTGCCTTTCTAGTTTGTTTTTCCTTTTTTGTGCACCACTATCACCTTTTTTCATCATTTTTGAACTCCAGCGAGCGATTTTATACCCATGTTCTACATGAAAGCATAACGAAAAGAGGCGTTTCCCAACGTCATGGCGCAAATTGTAGAGTTAATTTGATTGGGCGGTGTATTATATCAGTCAGGCACATTTTCCAATAACTTCTTGTTATTTTATTATACACAAATCAACCACATATGATTTGACAATCTCATTTCCTCCAGCCAATCACGGGCCCCCTAATCCCGCGGGCCCTGGGGCTTCAGCCCCGCCTAGCCCTTATGTTAATCCGGCCCTGGTCACCACACGTGCGGCTGTCGTGGCATGTATCTCATTGCAGTGCACACTGATTGAGAGATAGAGGGCAAGAATTAAAGTCATATTAAGTGACAGCTGCTGATTTCAGGTCAGGAACGTTAACCGCTGAGACTGCAACGAAATGGTCAGGGCAGGAGCGCGGCTGAGACCTAACTTAATCCACGCACCCATCAGCACAGGAAATCAATCTGGTCATCTAGATGGCTCATTGTTATGGACGCCTCATTGTTTCCAACAGAGTTTGACTAAACTCAAATGTAGAAGTGCCAGCCATCAGTGGCTTCCTCTTGTCAGCACAGGTTTCATCTGATCCTTTCCTCTGCCTGCTTCCCACATCCTGTTTTTCCTATCTACAAAGGAAATGGACCATTAATGCAGAGGAATCCAAGAGTTCCTAATGTTGTATATAGGTAGACACAGTGAATCAATGCAGTTGACCATTTTCGTCACTGAAAAGCTGGCAAATACTGTATATGCGAGCAAAATAATGCACTTACTGCATCCCCAAACAAATCAATCCCAATGTAATTTATTCAACTGAAAATCTATAGTAATGCATATGGCAATTACAATAATTCGCTAAGCAAATCAATAAAGAGAAAGGAAACGCATATTCTGGACTTTCATTAAAGATCAGCTGTGAAACTAATTTTGAAGCTTATTCACATAGTATTTATGAACATTTTGATTTGGCACAGGAACAGCATCAACGGTTCCTCCTGCTTCGCTTATGACTTTGAAAAATGGAACAATTTCTCTGTAATCTCTATGTCTACATCAAAGAGAAAAGAATGATTTTCTCCATGCATCACTGGCCTTTTTCATAATAACCCCAAGCTTTACTTCTATTATATTGATCAGTGGGATTGCCTTAAGTGGCTGTGCTGTTTCAAACCATCCTTTCCCTTCACGACACCACCAAAGCCAGCCCATTTAATTATCCTGCATCATGAATCTAATAAAAGTTCTCATTGGAGCACTACGCCCGCACACACACAAAGAGACAGCCAAGCGAAACACTCCTGTGTTCCCTGCTCATCTTCTAAATTAAAAGCGACATCAGGAAAATTGCTATAACGTCTAAAATTGAAGAAGATAAAAAACTCTCCCGCCTGATAGCCCAACCTTCCCTCCCCTCCCCTCCCCTCCCTGCTCCGGTCTCTGGAGGGATGATGACTGGCTAAAATATTTTATGCCTTTTTTAACCTTCAAATCCATCAGCTGGCCAGGAAAAAGGTCACTGTCTCTCCACGGAGGATCGATCTAATTTCCAGAAGAGCCAATGGAGAGGGAGAGTCTTACACAACATTGGTTGTTGGACAAGGAAGTACATCCTCTAATGCTGGGCTGAAATCTCTTTTGGGTGAAAGAAAGGACAGATGCTGTCTGTGTTGTGTGTCTTTAGTATTTGCAGACTGGCAGTTTTGTAAGCTGTTTGTTGTCACAGCGTGTTTGTGGAAAGCATGTGTGCATCTTACGCACACTTTCTTATGATTTCTACAGGGTTCTCACATGGAAAATATCAGGGAATTGTGGTTTCCAGGTCTTGAAAAATCATGGAAATATTTATAATGACTGTTTTTTCCCCCCATTTATATAAAAGAAAATATTTAATTGGCTAAAATGCCTTTTTTTGTGAGGGAAATCTCATTTTTCAGCTTTAAAATTGTCTAACAAATGTTTGAACTAATTTCAAGACAATATTTTATAGTTATTGTACGTACAAATTGCACTCAAATACCAACCCAAATATATATTCACTGTAAAATGTCTTAGTTTGTGATCTAATCATTTCAAAACATTATTTTATAACCAGAAACACTAAAAATTAATAAAAATACTCTTGTCAATCTGCAATATATGCAAAATACAGCTCTGAAATCACATGTCCGATGGATGATACAAGAGGATATTAATAAGTCAGAATGTTGAGCATTATTATCAGGGATTATATTGGCTATTTCGGAAGAATTGACATGTCTATATCAAGTCTCATAGCAAGTGTCACACCTACCTTAAATACAGGTCGTCCCGTTGATATTGGACTGTGGTGATCTCATATTGTCTATGTGTGAGAGGATGTTCTCTATCCGAAGCTCGCACATCTCTAATCCTGAGCCAGACCCCTGGAGATATGAGTTGTAACATTCTTTGATGGATGCAGGACTTGAGCTGTCCGAAATGGCATAAAATTCAATAATAAATTAGATCTTCATTAAATATGCATTTGCAAGGCGCATACTTCATTTGGTGTTGCTCTGAGTTTGAGTTCTGAAGAGATCTGTGATGTTTCTGTGTCAAGATAGATCATAATGTTCAGATGGATACAGATGGATAGAAGTTGGACTGCACTGGGCTATAATCGATTAATCAACCAATAGTTTTTAAAATGGATTCTGAATGAAACCAAACATAACACATAACATAGTGCTGAACTTTATAAAAAAAAATTTTAAAACAGTACTGAACCATGAAAATGTACTGTACTTTTTACATATAAAAAATATTAATATATAAATTGTACCTTGATCATTCATATTAGTTAATAGGATAAACTAATGTGAAGAGATGCAACTTTAATGTATTAATAAATGTTGAAATTAACAATGAACAATACTTTTTATTAACCTCAGTTAATGTTACAAATGGACTCTTATTGTAAAGTGTTAGGCTACTATTTCATATAAATACAGTCATGGATAAAGATGGCCATCTTTATATCTACACTAATTTCAATGCTATGGCTTTTGATACATGTGTATATTATATGTATACTTTCACACTTTATGCGTGTGTTTTTGTCACACTGTTTTAACCGCTTGAGGTACTGCTAATTTTAGCGTCCTCTCCGCCTCAACGGCAAACATACTGCTGTTCTCCACTAATGCAGCATCTAATCAACAAATTAATTACTTTATAATGATATGAAAACATGTACTGTAGTGTACTGTATATACCGTTTCATTGTCTGTTTTTAAATCCACATTGGAAGTGTCCATCTTTGTGCAGCATGCAGCCTCACATGTCAAAACAAACACCATGAGATGTCAGTGATAGTTTTTAATTCGCCTCTAGAGGCCGCTCTCGTACTGTATAATGACAGCAGACCCTTCTCAGCCACTTCAGCAACGGACGCAACCCGGAAAAACTATCGGTATAAATTTTTGCCGATAACCGATGGTTCCAGCAATCGTTTATTTGTGCCAATCAATCGGCGAAACCAATCAATCGGTCGACCTCTACTCATTTCATTCCTGTTAGACTTTCTTCTTTCTGTGGAACACAAAAGGTATTCTTAAGAATGTTTCAAGTGTTTATTTTATTTTATAAAATGTTAAGTTTATGGGATCCAATGTTGTTTAGGACCTCGTGACTTCATTGTATAGACAAATGTATGTTACAGAGAAGAAAAAAAGTCATAAAGGTTTGAAAAAAAGTACATGATGGCAGTATTCTCATTTTGGGTAAATTATCCCTTAAATAAGATTTCAGAATGCTTGTCACATTCTGGGACTGTAAATATTAATATTTATTGTTAAAGAGAGCAGCACACTGGATTTTGGGGAGGCCAAGGACCTTATTTTAGTTTACAATGAGCTTGGCCTTTACGGGATAGACTGTAATTTTTGGGAGCATCACTCGTGTGATTTGGGGTTATTTAATGCAGTCTAAAGAGCTGAGAGTTAAAATTATTTGTTTATATATGAAGTAAACTGGTATCTTGCAGTCATAAATACATTTTAATTGCTTTGATATGTCTAAAAAAATCCTTATTTTAAGCATCATCATGTCTAAAAGTAGAAAAACAAGAAATTTAATACCATGTTAAATGTGTTCCTTGGCACTACAAATTCATTGGGAAGCTCAAATGGCGTAATCCCTTGCCCGTTGCATTTTGCTCTTGTGCTCAAAATATAAACGACTTTCTGCGCCTGAGCCTGACAGAAAGAATTATAGGGAGTGAACATTGAAAGTGTGACCACTCATACAGGACCCTCGCTAGCAAACAACAACCTCTCACGACAGTCATAAGACCAAGGTGAGAAGGAGGAGGAGGACAGAGTGTTATTTTTAACTCGTATGGAGTCTTTTTTCTTTTCTTTGCCGATGCCAGCAGCCAGAGCACACAGGCAGATGCTGTACAGAGATGGGCGGCTAAGCCCGGGATCAGGAGACAGGCGATTAACCCAAAGGCAAGCGCTTAAGACTTCAAAGTGCAAACAGCTACGGCTCTAGAGTCAGGCACTGTTTCGGGGACAGAGGTTGGGAGGGGGGAAACAGTTGCTGTGTGCCCGAGTTGGGTGGGATGCGCCAGGGGTCATTGTTTGAGACCCCTTGTCACCTTCAGGACTGGGTACATTTTGCTGGCACAAAAGTAGAAAGTAGGACTCCAAAATAAAATCGCTATCGCGATATGGCTTAGTGTGATTGTCAAATCGTGCAGACTGCAATTTAATTAAATAAATATATGCGCTTCCGGCTCCAGCGTGGCACTGCTCAACCACATCCCATGATGCAGTGCTTCACCGGTCCACGAGCTGCCCGCGTGCAAAGTGCCGAGTTTTACTCTGAAACCGGCAGCGGATACATCCATTTGCCAGAAACCCTTTCAAAATAAAAGCTTGATGGTTTTACATTTGAAAATGAAGAAATACAGACGTAAACATTAGTATTGTAATTTTACAGTTGTACTGTGAAATAAAACTATTTTTATGAAATATTAGATTTTCTTAGTTTAGGGTACAACAGGTACAATATTACAATATATTTATTATATTGTTTAATATTATTTAATAAGAATTATAATAAATCACAAATATTATTTTATTAAGTACTTAATTTTTCATTTAACAGTTCAACAGTTACAATATTACAATATCTTTTTTATTTAAAGGAGCCGTATGTAGGGTTGTGGCCAAAACTGGTACTGCAATCACTTTAAAAATACCAAAAAGCGCTGTATCCCCTCCCCCTACCCCCTGACTCGAGGTTGCCAGATTAGCTGCAGGATTCAGCAGAAACGTAGGCTGCTTCCAATGGCAAGTGACAACGAGACGTACACAGTAAGTTTTTGGTGTGTTGAGGGGTGTTGAGGTGCTGGGGCCATAATAGCTGAAGAGATAAGCGTTTTTGATTTGATATTTAATTTGATTTTATTTCGTTATTTTGAACATATATACAATTACAATTTTAAAAAAAGTCTGTGGAAAAATAAATGTATAATAGTAAAACAAAACAAAAACATATAACCACAAAATAAAACTTCCTTATTTTTAAAGACGAAAAAAAAAAATCGATTTACAAGTGCTAAAGTTTTTGTCATAAGCGGGCTAACAAATAACCAAAACATTTACCACAACAATTATAACGCCAGACAAATTCAATATCACCAATGGCTATCACAGGGTTGTTTTCAGTTTCATCATAAAATATTGTTAGAGTAACTAAACTTGATTAGCAATGTTCATACAGGTCAACTTGCAGCATGTGTAACTTAGTCCACGATTTACGCGAAGAACGAATGACGAATCATTTTTTCTGAGGTAAAGTTAGGCTTCTGTCTCAATTACGCTTCAAATTGCCATAATGGGAGTGCTAATGTTGTTTTCCTCTGCGTCTCAGCATAAGGACAGAGAAACTGGCTCCTATAGAGGGGTTTCACCAACGTCACGTTCTGGGCGGTAACCCGGATGCGCGGCCATTATGGACAGTAGCACCTCAATGCAGTACATGAGATCCACGGGGAGGAGTCGGATCAAGATCCAAGGGGTGGAGATGGGTAGGATTAGGGTTGGGTTTAGGGATTAGGGGTGTGTTTAGGGATCAGGGGGCGGAGTTGGCTAGGTTTAGGTGTATGTAAGGTGGGAGGAGTTGGATCTGGATCCGACTCCTCCCCGTGGATTTCATGTTCCGCAGTGAGAACCATCTCATTATGGAGGCACTCGGATGTAAACAACAGCATGGATTGCACAGTTTATGTACTACTGAACACATTGTTACACTAATAAACCACGGAAAAAACACGTGGTAGGTGCGAAATCATATAGAGAAGGACTTGGGAAGCAGGAGAGAGCGCAACATTTTGACAAACTAAAGTTAATATGTGGTAAAGATCCGAACGAGTTAACTTAGCTTCTCTAGCACGTAACATTACTGCAATTCTTCCATCTATTTATTATCCCGACATAGGATACGTTCAGATTGTCAGTCCAAAAAAGCACATGAAATCCGTTTCAAGTTACATCCATGTGGTTTGAAATCCTATTCAAATCACATATCAGGACATCAGCCTCAGTCTGAACGATCGGATTTCGCGTGGTATGTCTTAAAATGCAAACGTCATTTATAGGAAACATGCTGAAAGTCACTGCCGAAACAATGCTGTGTTGTTGCAAAGTGCCGGACGAGCAGAAAAGTATTATTTCTGAAACCGGCGCAGACGAGCGTGGGGAAAAAGCAGTAGCTACATACCAGCCTCCTACAGTTCTGCCGCAGTAGTCCAGCGCGGCGGCTACACATTTCCATGTTGTAACATTTAAATAAGACAACATCTAACATTATATTGCAAATGCAACGCCCTCCATCACCGCAAAGTCATTGCCATATTACCAAATGACATGCATGGACACACACGTCGGATCTGAACAGTTGCGATACACAGTGTGGACATAATTTTAGATCAGATTCCAATTTGATACAAAGATAAACTGATTTGAACCGACAGTGTGAATGTAGCCATAGTTAACTACGTCGACATTTTAGCCATAGTCAACGCTTCATTTATACGTGTCTGATGCTGTACCTCTCTCAATCACAAACGCCTTCTTTCATCAGTTTTTTGCACTCTTCTCTTTAACTTTTGACAGTCTATAGCATTCGGCATGTTTTTTCCCGATGTGACTGATTGGTACAGACCAAAACTCGACCAATTTTCAGCAGCAATAATCAGCCAGATTTGCGAGTCCATTCAGGTCAGTGGCATTATTTACGTTCTGTGCCTCCAAAATGGCCGACTTCCGGATTGATGACGCGTCGTGAAACCAAGGGGGTAATCCATCAGCCGGAAGTTGAAGCCTCGCGGGAGCCGCCATTGTAGCAGAACTTCACCTGCTGTTAGCATCCCATTGACTCCCATTCATTTTGGCGTCACTTTTACAGCGAATAACTTTACATCTGAGGCGTCCAAAGGCTTAATTTGTCGATTATTTATTTCTAAAGAAACACGACAATGTATAAAATGCTCCATTACTTTGTATCTTACGTTACGACCCCGTAGAAGCCGTTTTTGTAAAAATAGGCTAAAGATTGCGTCATAACCACGGGACTTTCTGTCGCACAATAGAGACATTACCGTATAGACAGGAGGAGAAGCTCGTGGCAATCTTTTACTGTCTATGAGGCAATCGGGGGGACATGAAGGCACAAAGTCAAGGTAGAAGCCCATAAATAGACAGTCCATAAAAGCAACGGGACAAAATATTTCAACAACGTTTTTGAGGAATTAGGTGATTCAGATTTATCTTGGCACAGCTACTAGAAGATTTTCAACAATCAGACTGTCGTCACGCTCAGACATCAGACAGGAAGTGCAATAATCGGGCTTCAAGTCTTCTCCGTTGAAATCAATGGGGTCGCTGTGTCCATTTCTTTTACTGTCTATGCGTGAAACCCCTCTTGCATACGTCCATGTGAGCTTACGTTACGTTACTTTGCACGAACATGCATAACTTTGTTCGACTGTCATGAATATATGAAATGTCCATTGACATCAAGTACAAGTTAGCCAAGCATAGATGAATCTTACCTGTTCAGGAGAAAATTAGCAACGTTGGCGTCTCTGTTCAAATTCTTCTCCGTTTTCAGCCGTCTCCATCTTTCAAAAGCATCTCCAATGCAAATTCTGGTTTTATTTCTGACTTTGTCACGACGAATTTCTGAATCATAACGAGGTCTTTTTGATTTAGTAACGTTAGACATCTTTATCCGACAACAGTTAGGGTAGATTAGAGCAAAGCTGGCAACCCGGATCCCGAAACACTACTGACTTCGTGATTGGTGGATAGGTGGAGGGTGGCGCATAAGACCAAAACACAACATGACAAAATCAACATCAGTTGAGGGCTGCAAGTCCACTTTTTAACCCTTAGTCACTGTTAGAAAAGGACAACACTCCATGTGTTTGGGGTCAAAATGACCCCAAACTTTTAAAGAGCGATTGCATAAGGAAATATAATTTTTTTATATGGAAAACTATATATCATTTTTTAAATTTACTTCTCAACTATACATTTATGCTGTGTTTTTGTGGAAATTTTGAAGTTTTTTACCTATTTACTGCACAAATACATAACTAGGCCATAAATTGGCATATGAAAAATGATTTTTTAAAGAAAAAATCCCTTAAAATATGATCTTAATTAAATCTAAATAGTTTTTGGACATTGCTCTATGTGTTAGGGATAGAATACTGCCATCTGGAGGTTAGTCGAAAAACTTTTTTTCTTAGAGTTAAGGAATTAAAGTGCAATGACCACATGTGTATCCAATAGAGGTCCATAGAGACTCATTCATTTTCACTTAAAATTTTCTTGATGTTTCAACTTCTCACAACTTTATGATATATATTTTGTGAATATATATTTAAACATTTTGAAATACATAAAAAATCTGTATTTTTGTCAAAGTTAGAGTTTGTTTTGTTGTCTGATATATTTTGAATTATCTGCTTTTGCAAATTATTATACATACATTCTCAGAAACATTACAAGTCACCACTATGACATTACTGTAATCACAATAAATAAATTTCGTCCGCATGGCCTTCCTCCTCATAATCCTCCTCTTCAGATTCCTGGTAATCCTCTTGAAACTCTGTTTCATCTTCTGTGTCAGTGGTAAAGTCCTCAGGATTATCTGGGTCAGTGTTCTCCGGGCGTTCTTCATTGTCACTTTCATCCAGTATGAAATCCAGGGTCTCCTCAAGACTGTACCTTTTGGCCATGATGCTGTCACAGAATGAGCTGTGTGCGGGACCCAGACTGCCACTTTTATACTCTAACTGGGATGTTTTCAAAATACTGCTGCAGCTCTTTCATCTAACAGTAAACTTTCTCAGAGTGCAAAAGTTCAGCTGCATTTCATCTTTCTTTTATCTGCCCTTTCTCTCTCTCTCTCTCTCTCTCTCTCTCTCTCTCTCTCTCTCTCTCTCTCTCTCTCTCTCTCTCTCTCTCTCTCTCTCTTCCTCTCTCTCTCTCTCTCTCTCTCTCTCTCTCTCTCTCTCTCTCTCTCTCTCTCTCTCTCTCTCTCTCTCTCTCTCTCTCTCTCTCTCTCTGTGTGTGTGTGTGGGTGGGGTGTGGGGTGGGGGCATGCTTGTTCCATGTTGCAAATGTGAAATTTTTCAGATTTATGCCAGTTTAGTTGATTTTATTTGCCAATTTCTATAAAATGCTCTCTGTTGCAGTCACATACGTGTGTGTTTGTGTGTGTGTGTGTGTGTGTGTGTGTGTGTGTGTGTGTGTATGAGATAGAAAGTTCGTTCTACTTTTTATTTATGCTCTAGGACCAGACCTTGATTTAAATGTAATTTTTTTTAGATTTATGCCAGTTTAGTTGATTTTTTTTTGCCAATTTCTGTAAAAATGCTCTCTGTTGCAGTCACATACATTTGTGTGTTTGTGTGTGTGTGTGTATGAGATAGAAAGTTCGTTCTACTTTTTATTTATGCTCTAGGACCAGACCTTGGTTTATATGTAGAACATTTCTGATTTATAATGGATTTACTTTTATTTTTTTGACAAACAAAATAAAAAAAAGTAATTTTTTTCATTTTCCCCATTCATTTTCAATGTGGGGTCATTTTGACCCCAAACCCCTTAAATGGTAAAAAATTTTTACACACCTTTAGAACAACCAAATCAAGCCCAGTTTTTTTGTGCATGTTTAGATAGATTATTTAGGAAAAGTCACAGAGTTTCATGCCCCTGAGATGAAGGGAACATTTTTTAAAAATCAAGTAAAAGTCCAGTGGGGTCATAATGACCCCAAACAGTGACTAAGGGTTGACAATATCCTAGCCATACTACTGTTGTCAGTGATATAAGTATATGAAATGAACATGATTTCTTAATGTCTAGTGACATATCAGGGCCTTTTTATGATTAATTGAAATAAATTTCTTACATACAGCTCCTTTAATTTAATATATTATTTAATAATAAAAAATAACTATTTTAATCAAATAATAAGTATAATATACTGAATTGGTCAAAAATAGTGGAAATGTGGCATATGCAAACTCAAGTGAATAGATATATAATATATTTTTTTAAACTGTTCACTTTATGTTGACTGAAGGCTTGTGTTTACTAAATAGTAAATCCAAGTGTGAACACCCGAATTAAAAAAAAAAAAAAATCCCAAATCGCTCAGCCATAAAAGTATGGTTTGCACAAAAAAAAGAATTCAGGATTAAACAAGAATTTTCCAGCTTTTTAAATTTGCATTTATTCATATTGCAATATACATATAGCAGAAAAAGTAAATATCGCAAAGTTTTTTTCCAATATCATGCAGCCCTAGTTGAAAGAGTTCAGAGGAAGTTTGAACTGCTTTTTTCAGTGGCTGAAGGTTTTTTATAATGTGCAGCCGGATACGAAGACTCCTGGGGCCTCATCTGCCCGTTCAGCAAAAACACACATAGAACGAGACTGTATCCTTTGATTAATTTGTGCTAGTCTCAGATGTTGCTCTCATTATTTTATTTTATTATTTTTTTAGCAGGAATAGAACAAAGTAACACAGTCTGCATAAGGAGTGCATACATGTCCTTCATGGCTGACCAATCTTTCATTGCCCATTACCCAGAACCCCCTGCAGCATCCTCCCGACAATTCATCAAAGGCTTCTAGTCCCAGATGACTGGTGGCACAGGAGCAGCAGGCGTCTCTCTCTCTCTCTCTCTCTCTCTCTCTCTCTCTCTCTCTCTCTCTGTCTTGCACTCTTTATTTCTCTGTCTCAGCCTCCTCTTCCGTTCACTCTTTTATAGATAGACGAAGCGGGCATCCACCTCCTCTAGCTCAGCACTTGGATGCATTCAGTCAAATTAACTTGAATATGTGTCGACGCTGCTCGGTTCCTACCCAACAGGCTCGATTCTATCAGCACTTCTCCTGCCAAATGCCATCATAGCAAATGATGGCATCATAAAGAAAGAGGCGGAGAAGGAAGAGGAAGGAGCTGCATTTGCTAAAAGTAGCAACAAATACCACTTAATTATGCTAATAGTCATCTGTGTCATATTGTGGATATTTAGTGTAAGAGTGTTGGTAATAATATTTTTTGAATATATGGATATATTGATCAGATAAAGTAATTAAACATTTATTTTCAGATACATTTTCTTTTTATTTAAGCATTTTCTGGTTACACTTTATTTTAAGATGTCTTTGATACACCGAAACTATTAAGTAATATTAAGTATACATGTGCTTACTATAGGGTTAGAATTAGGGTGCGGTTTGGTTTGGTTTTGGGTTAGTTATGTGTAATTATGCATCATTTATAGTTATTACTATAGCAACTACGTGTAACATAATGTAACAATGCTGCACACTGTAAAAAAAAGTGTTACCCGGCTTTTTTTAATATAAAAAAAATCAACACTTTTATTCAGCAAGGACAGTGACAGTGACATGTATAATGTTACAAAAGATTTAGATTTACAATTACATTTTAAAGTGGATTAAAAAATATTTCACAGTGTTTTTAGTGAGCAAAGAGACGTTCAAAAACATTTTACAAAATCATACCGAGCCCAAACTTTTAAGCGAAGTGTGTGTGTGTATATATTATCAGTCTTTTTATTTGGAAACATTTTATATTTATTAATTTCATTATTTATTATGTTCAATATTTATTAATTAATATTAATTAATACAGTATACGTATTTAATACAAATGTTTAATATATGAACATTTGGGATCAAGATCTGGAGTTTGGAAGTGTAATTATTAATATTAATGATTTTTATTAGTGATTTTTTTAAAGACAATATGAATACAAAATCTAATTTAAGCCTGGCAAAAAGTTTTAGGATTCTGACAAAGGGACAAAAGAAACATGATGTAAAAGCAAAAAAATATATTTCAGATTTCGGAGTAAACTATTTGTGACATTATGTGAACTCCTTTAAACAACAGGTCTCAATTTTTAATCTTCTAATAGATCTGCTAACTGGTGTGTTTTTTTTCACTTTTGGACTGCACTGTATATGAACTGATCAATCACACTACATCAATCTACTTTCCAATGCATTAAACGATAATTGTGAATATGATTATTTTGCTCAAAATGTTCTCTAAACAAGGTTCTGTGTATAGCAAGATAAAAGGTGAATGTAGGAGTCCATGAAATTACCTGTCGGCAGTTTTTCATTTCTATGCTAATTCAGTTGAGCTGAATGAGAGTTGGAGCTACAGTGGCAAGGCTAAACAGCCTCTGTAAAGACATGTCTGTGGGCAGCGAGCTTCAGCAGACCTTGAGGCAAAGAGTGAAAAGAACGAAGCGACTCACAAAAGAAACAAACGTAAAGGCTGAGCCGATCACCACCCCTCCCCAACCTCTCTCCTTTCCTCTAGTCTCTCCTTGCTTTGTTCGTAAACACACGCACACACACACGCACACACACACACACACACACACACACACACACACAAAGCACGCCCCCACAAACACACATCCTCCTTCACTCACATCTACCCGCTCCTCTTGTCTCCCCTTTTTACAATTTTCATCTCTCTATCTGTCATTTTGACAGTGGAAATATTCTGAATCCAGCATTGTCAAAGCACTCTCGGAGGGCTGGTGCTTTTCATTATACAGAGTAATTAACTGTCAAAGCGAACACCACACCGCATATTTTGTTTTCTCACAATGCTACAGTGCGTAGATGTATCCGGCAAAGATCAAAGAGATCAATCGCTAATTTGTCAGTTCAATTAATAAGTGAATATTTCAAGTTATACAAGTGAAAATCAAAACATGTGTGATGTTTTCTTACAGAATTGTTGGTAGTGTATGAGCATACGCACTGTTATGGCACAAGTAGCTGGTGTTTTTAAGTGAATGGTTGCGAGCATGTGAGGTGGGGGGTGGAAGGGTGGTTGGTTGCTATGCATCATTCCGACTCCCTTTCAGTCCCTCTTGAATGCTGGAGTTGAGTTTCCATGGAAACACTGACCCCTGGGAGTCGATGCTTTTCAGGAGGAGCCTGTTTTTACCTAGTGATTCACTGCTCAGGAAGTACAAGAACAAAAACACATCTTTGTATTTATCTTCTAAATAATACATCATTTTCTGGTTTCATCAGTGCTGCAGTATTTTCTTCTTTTGTAATGTTAACTAATATAATAATATTTATATTTCTATCTCATATTTTCTTATATATTTCAGATAAACCAGTGTCAATTCAGTATTTATGAGTTTTTTTTTAATCATTCAATTAATTCATTTTAGTTAAATTTTTGTAATTTTGGTATGTTTTTTATTTCACTTTTAGTTTTATTTATGTAATATTTATATTTTATTTTAGCTTTATTTCAATTCGTGAAAAGTATTTTTAATAGTTTTAGTTAATACCAACACTCAGCTAAACTTTTTTTTACAGATTTTGTATTTTAATGTAATATTTTGCAGTCTACACTCAAAAATAATAGTATAATTGATTGAGGATTGTTCAACTATTCAATTAAAATACGTAAGGATTATTTATTTCAATTTGATGTAATTTTACTATTAATTAAATTGCGTAAATCTAAAAAAAAAAACTGAGTGTGATAAAATAGTTAATAATTCTAGATTAGGCTAGACTTCTTTTTTTTAACTCTTTTAAACCAAATGTTTCTAATCCTTATATACTATTTTACAGTTTTTGGTTAACAGCACCTAAAATGGAACAGAAACAAGTTCAGATATTTTTTTTTAGGCAAGAAATCCCAAATCATTTTAACCACCACATTTATCAAGGGTGCTTTTAGCAACATTTTAACAAGATCGGTATGTTCTGTGTAAAGCTTTGGTAAAAAGTACCAGCGTGAGTCACTGCTTGATCAGAGGAGCAAGCCTTTCTAAGTTAGGGAAGAAACCATGGTAACCACTGTTTACACTTTTTTTCCCCCCCTCTATTAAAGAGGACATTGTTTTCGCAGACATTATCAAAAACATACTCACTGAGAACACTATGTTGCTGTTGCACTAAATTACAAGATAAAGCTCTTCTGTCAAATGCAACTTGATTAATGCTTTAATGATACAGCAATTGATGAAATGGCAACTTGAAGCAAAGTAATTACTGTAAAGTCTAAAAGCCAGGCTTTAGTTTAAACACATACAGGCGCAGTTGCCGCAAAAGTAGTTGTTTGTGTTCAAAGACATTGGTTGGGCTGCAACTAATGGGCTCCCAGTGGATAAAAAATAAATTCACACTTTCTACTTAAATCCCAAAACTGAGAAATGGCGCTTCCTTGACTACTAGAGTGACTCATTAACTGACACCAGCCTCTCTGCTTATGTTTCCTTCAGGCCAAGCTGATAGTGCCCAACAGTACGGCAGGGCTGATCATCGGCAAGGGCGGAGCCACCGTGAAGGCCGTCATGGAGCAGTCCGGTGCCTGGGTCCAGCTTTCACAGAAACCCGAAGGTATCAACCTGCAGGAACGCGTCGTCACCATCAGCGGAGAGCCCGAGCAGAACCGCAAGGCCGTCGAGATCATCGTCCAGAAGATCCAGGAGGACCCGCAGAGCAGCAGCTGTCTGAACATCAGCTACTCCAACATATCCGGCCCCGTGGCCAACTCCAACCCCACTGGTTCTCCGTACGCCAACTCTGCAGAGGTGATGCCGGCTGCTGCCGCGGCGGCGGCGGCCACGGCCTCCAGTCTCCTGGGGCAGGCCAGTCTGGCTGGAGTGGGCGCTTTCCCCACCACCATGTCCAGCTTCTCAGGGAATGACCTGCTGGCTATCACGTCCGCACTAAACACGTTAGCCAGCTATGGATACAATACCAACTCCCTGGGTCTAGGGCTAAACCCTGCAGCCGCCTCAGGAGTCCTCGCCGCTGTGGCTGCAAGCGCTAACCCTGCTGCAGCCGCGGCCGCCAACCTGCTAGCCTCCTACGCCAATGATGCGTCCAGTGGCGCCGGCCACCCGGCGGCCAGCCTGGGAGGTTTCACGCTAGGCTCGCTCGCCGCCGCCACTGGAGCCACCAATGGCTACCTGAGTGCCGCTTCCCCGCTGGTGGCGAGCTCCCTACTGGCCACTGAGAAGCTGAATGAGGGGGCTAAAGATGTGGTGGAGATTGCAGTGCCGGAGAACTTGGTGGGCGCCATTTTGGGGAAGGGAGGCAAAACGCTTGTGGAGTACCAAGAACTGACGGGAGCCCGCATTCAGATCTCAAAAAAGGGAGAGTTTGTTCCTGGCACCAGAAATCGTAAAGTTACCATTACCGGATCGCCAGCCGCTACACAGGCAGCCCAATATCTTATCAGCCAGCGAATCACATACGAGCAGGGTGTGAGGGCCACCAATCCGCAGAAGGTGGGCTAAAAACAGGGAGTATGAAAAAAGGAGAGAGAAAGAGTGGGGGATGGGGAACATACAGAGAAAGATGGAGGGCGCGAATAACGAAGAAAATCAGCCACATTCTTTGTGGGAAAAATCTCAGTATTAAAAAAAAAGAAGGAAAAAAATCCTCTCGAAGTGGAAAATTTGAAAAAAGAAAAATGTGTAAAATGTAAATATGGGTTTATTTCTTAAGTTTGAATCTTTTTGGAATTTTTATTGGTTGATTTTGTTTTGTTTTTCTTTCTTTTTGTTTGTTTGTTTTTTTTGTGCATTTTTCTGGACAGCAGTGAATGGCATTTCAACCTGGCATGCTGCCGCGCTGCAGTTCCCAGCAGGTGGGCAAGGTGGTCGGATGGGGGACCATGGGGTGGAAAAATCCCAGGAAACGGCCCTTTCCCCACCCCCATCCCCTCCTAGCTGACATATTTTTGTTCTTTATTTTTAGTCTTTAGTTTAATTCCCTCCCTTTCGCCCATGCCTCCTCTTTAAGAGGGTCTGAGACTGATTATATATCCCCCCCCCCCCCCCCCCCCAGTCTGTGACACCCCATCCCAGCCCCCCTCGCCTCAGCCCTCACGATCCCAGCCGGCCTGACCCTGCCCTGTGCTGGGCAGGATAGGGCAGGGGATGCGAGGCTGCTGAAGGGGTCTCAGCGTCACTAGACATTGACCTGGGGTTCCAGTTCGACCAGGTCCATTGCCACTACAGATGTTGTTAGCATAAGGGAAGCTTGTAGATCATGTTGCGGACATAGGCCAGGACGCAAAATGCACCTGAATCTTTCGTACCAGAGCTTCTAGAGTTTGTGGCATTTCTCTATGGGATTCAAGGTCTGGTGTTTATACAAATACTATTATCATTATTATTATTATTACTACTACTACTATTATTATTATTATTATTACAAATTATCATCACCATCAACGTTATTTATTAATATGATTTCACCCATAAGAACTGAGGTATTTCCTTTTTTTGTTTTTCTTAATCTGTGAATTCAGGTTGACATGAATGTAAAGACAATATTTTGGATTTAGTTTTTTATTTAAGTAGATTGAATCGTGTGTCCATTTAATATATGTCTTATTTAACGTCCAGTGATAACTGCACCGTCGGCACCAACAGAGAGAATAGGGGCAGATGTACTGTACAGTGATATTAATACAGCAAAACACACACCCTCAGCAGACTATTACCAGATTGAAATTCTGAAAATACAACTAAACATATGCAGACTTGAAATCACAGTGGGGACTAGACAATTTATTCACATATCTACTGAATGAGAATGTAGGTCTTTGCACAAGTCCAAGGGAGTTTATCAGAATACGACTTTATATAAAAGCCAATCTCTTTCTGTAACGTCCCAAAACATATCCCCGTCTTTACTCTATGCTGCCCTTCTGCAGTGCGAGACATTGTGCACTTTGAGCCGCTGCAGTTGAATATCTGCACAAATGTGCTGGAAAATTTGCGTAGATATTCCTTATCAAATCTGAAACTGGCCCTCAGAGCTCTGAGGCGTTTCATGAACACATACTACTGAACGACTACGAACAAATTCTGATCGGCATAGGCTGCTTAGTAACATGGTCTGCACTGGAAGTCCCAGGTTGTCTGCTCTATTGTGGATAACGTGATAGCCTCGACATTTTTTAAATAAACGTCCCAAGTCACCAGTTCCAATTTGGTTCTGGTTGCATTATACTGAACAGGCTGCCCATGTGAAGATCTTCCTGTGCAGTTCAGAACTACCCATGTGCGACTTATGTGCTGCTAATAAGGTCCTATTTTCTTTTTGTTTTAAATCTGAGTACACTGAATTTCGTCTTAATGCACTGTGAAGTGTGGAGGCCGTGATGGAAGGCCAAAAAAGTCAGGGTTTCTATATCGTTATCGTGTTGATGCATCACCATGATGGAATGTACTCAAGTGGAACGTCTCATATTTAAAACAGCCTCCATGGAGTCAATGTATCACTTACCGTACACTCTTAAAAATAAAGGTTCGAAAAGAGGGAGTTTTTGCAGCGATTCCATAAAGAACCAATTTTGGTTCCTCAAAGAACCTTTCATTGAGCAGTTCTGAACAGAACCATTTTTTTCCTTAGTGTGAAGAACATTTTATTAACCAAAATAATCTTTTTCCACCGTAAAGAACCTTTTGTACAATGGAAATGCTCCATGGAAGTTAAAGGATCTTTATGGAACCATTGATGCCAACATAGAACCTTAATTTGTAAGAGTGAAGGGCGGAAAGGAAGCCTAGATGGTTTGTTAGGTTGAGGTCAGACTCTTCTGAGCAGTTTTTTGGCATCACGTTGCAGTATCCAACCTTAACTTTCCAAGTGTGCACTAACTAACCGCCAGCCGACCGTGTATATTTATCGTGAAGGGGCAGAGGATGGTATATTTTGTATGTTTAAACTGTGTCCTCCAAATCTATTCTGTGTCTAAACGACTGCTATAACAACATATTGATTCTTTACCGGCTGGAATGAGCTTAAAAATACCAAACTGATCCTCATTAACCACAAGACTTCTATACGTTAGCACAGAGAGCATTTCCCAAAGAAGAATTAGACCAACAGAGAAAGACAGAACTGTGCTTTCTCTCCCCCTGACTAAAGTTATGATTCTTTCCTCTCCTTTGCTATTGGAGCACCAAGGAGAGTAAATCTGAACCGATTGGTAAGGAGGCTTCTTTATTCTCATCTAAAAACCATCACCTCCCCTCACCTCTTCTCAACCCCCCTTTTTACCTTTGTGCACCCCCATTCTGACACATCAACCCAGAGACCCACTTTTCTCTCACATCTCTCCATGGGTGGCGATGACTGGTGTAACAGTGCATGTCTGCTTGCCCTTTGACGAAACTGACAATGCTAAAGGGAAGATGCGCCTAAAGAGTAGAACTAGAAGCTTGCCGTAGATCACACTCAAGCACATCACACCTTCAACAAGGGACTTGCAACGAGCCATCAATGTTTGTATGGTGTGAATGTGTGTGTATATGCGTGTAAAGTTGATGCGTTTGGATAGATATGAATTTGTCAAGTGGTTGTGCCCTGAGTGAGGAGGTCTAACAAGCGTTTGAAACAGCAATGACTCCATGTACTCCGAAAGATAGTTGCACGTTTTTGAGATGCAATGAGCTTTTCTTTTCAAATGAAGGAACACTATTGTTCAGACTTGAAGATCAAAACGAGAAAGCGATGGCAATCGAGCGCCTCCGCATTTTAGAGTGCATCTGTGCATTCGGTTTTACCTATGATGCAGTACTTCATCAGACACTTCAGAGCTTGAATGAGTGGAAACAGTCTTGGTAGATCCCCCAGATAATTTTAATGTTAAGAAACGTTACATGACCGTTCAATTTGATTAATACACACAAAAAGCAAGATATTACTGTGACAATTCAATGTGAAAACTATAAAAAGGTGCCAATATAGTGTCAAGGAGCAGCTTTCTGTTTGGTTGTTTTTGTATTCAGTACTGAAAGTACATATGTTTTTTTTTTTAAGTAACTGGGAAAATAGATCAAATGTGATGAGTACTGAAAGCAATATACGTAGTAGCATGTCGTCATGTCTTGTCCTTTTATTCTGTCTGTGTAGGAGCTTTGGATTTACCTAGATGTTGAGTAGATTTGCATATACTATTTTTTAAGTTGTGAAGATGCTGCTATTGAATAAGTGATGTACTAAAATTTAAGATTAAAAACATATCTGATCAGTCATTTAGCAGGATGTGGTAGTTGTAAGAGGTGTAACTAAATGCTACATTGATAATGAAATAATTGCTATATCAATGGATTAAATAAACCTGTGCCAAAATAGATCTTTACAGATTTAAATGTGATTTAAACACCATTAGTTAAGAGCAGACATACTTTTGTAATTTAAAAAAAGTGAGAAAAAAATGTGAAAAGTGCCAAACAAGCCACAGTTAAGATATAACTAGTGGAGGTAAAGTGACTAGAGAAGCAAAAAAATAGACATTAGCACTATAAGGTTGAGAGTTTTCTGCCCCTTAAACAAACTAGTCCTTGTTAAAAAGAAGGGATGGATTCATCTCGCAGGCCAAACAACAGCAGGGTGCCATGTGGCCATTAACACATCCCCGGGGCTAGAAGACTGCCGAGTTAGCTTAGCATGGTTAAAGTTTTATAAGTTATCAGCATTCTTAAGTCAGCCTTTTATAGTTCTGAAAATGTATTTTGTGAAGATAGATGTTATCTTTTTTGCACGTTGATATTTGCATGATACCAAGTGAGGCGTGGATAAAAAAAAAAAAAGTGAAGACAAAAAAATCATTACAAAAAAAAAACAATTAGGCTATGTGCATTCATTTTGAGGACAAATCTTTGCATGGCAACAACAGTTCGAGCTATTAAATTAGCTTTTTCACATTTTTAACTTATTATATTTTAGTTTTGCTAAGACCAAGCTGGAGTTTTGTTGTCCTGTGAAAACTAGGCCACAGAAACCAAAATCATTCATAGCCATGGTCATATTCAGCGTCATAATAACAGCACTCATTTTGTACAGACTTATCAATGTTTTGTGATAATTTGTAAGAAAAACAATGGGAAAAGTTGGAAACGGAGGGTTAATTCAGCGACATTAACATTCAAACATGGTCGTGAATGTATTCACCACTACATAAGTTTGCATATCACTCTTTCGATCATGATTTTAGGGCTTGTGTTTGCTGTCAGTTCTAACAACATCATTAGGCTTCTGTTCTTTAGCTTGTTCTGCCATCACTGCACATAAAGCTTGACTCATTATCACGAGAATATGCACTTTATAATTCTCTTGCGCTTCACGCCACCCCAGATAAGAACAGCCCCGTTTCCGAATGAGAACAAATGCAATGACACCGCTAAACTGCTTGAATCCTTTACCTCAGATCACCACGAATAAAGGAAAGGGACGGGACTTTCCGATGACGTCACAATGCAATGATGCGGCACTACTGTTTGCATGAGAAAGGATTGGCCAGATGTTCGAAGCTGACCAAAAACGGCAGAATAGTTTTTACAGAAATAGGAAATGTTGTTATTTTGACAGTGTTTTTTTTATTATTAATATTAATGTTAATAAGTGCCAAAAAGGGCATGTCTGATATGATGAATAATGTTTTTTTTCCACTCTATCTCTCTTTAAGGCCATCAAAATTGCACTGTGCTTAGTCATGGTTACTTTTTAAGCTACGTTCCTGTGCGCAGTTGTGTTTTTGTGCATGCGTTTAGCATTTTCGTGCCCACGTTCCTCTCCCAGGTCACTGGGTTTGTCACACGCTGTTAAGTCGAGATGAATGCAAACTTATGGTTTAGATGATGTCGAGGAGGTCATTGCTTTTATGTGGGCGCATGGCTAGAGCTCGTCGCTCTTCCCAAACCCCACACGCCCCCCAGTCCAAGCCCCCCCCCCTCGCCCGCCCCTCACGCCATCAGAAGATGATAACCCGGGTCACTTTTGAGCTCGTACCCATTGAAGCACCAGCAATGTTAGAATACATTTGTCATATCACTGTTCTGTTCTCTTTTTTATTTTCCTGTTTTTATTTGTACGACACTCTCTAACCTAGACCAAGTATAACAAAAATGTCATTCATATGTATCCTGTTTACTCTCCCTTTTTCTCCCTTTTGCACTTTCACTGCTCCCCTTTTTTCCAACCACTCCCCACTCTTCTGCCGACCTCCCCCTCACACCCTCCCAGACTTTCTCCTGAGTGCCAAACAAAAACAGTACCATTCCAAACTTTTTGAGTTCTCTTGTATGTTGGACATCCATTGGACGCACCCATGAAGCCAGCATGTTTCTCCATAACATGATGTCAGTCATGACGCCTCAACATTACCCAAAAAGCGAGCAGTAAAAGCAAGACCTGGATTAACACGGTAAAAACACAGCTGGCTACCTCTCATAAACTGCTTTTCCTAATTCTCTATCATCTCTGCAACCTCCAGGACATCACTGATTGTGTGCCATAATGTTGGGGGGCACTGTCACTCTCCTCACCCCCGAGTCTCTCCATTTGATTTTCTCGATGGATAACATTAAGCGCAAGCAAAGAAAATAAATCCATTTTAATGGCAGGTTTCTTTTTGTTCCTTTAACATAAAAACATGCTCAAAAAAGCTGAGGAGCGTGTAAACATCAGCCGTGCAGCCATCTTCTGTCTTCTGAACTTTGAACTTCTCACCCCTCATGAACTTTATTGACCTTCTTCCTCCCCTTCTATGTTCATCAAATGTTTGGACTTAAAATCTCCATTCCATCTCCAAACCTTTTTGAGACTGTGCAATTCTAGTTGAGATGATTGGATTTACTTTTCTTTCTTCTTTTTTTTTTTAAGTCATCATTGGGGACGAAAAAAAAATAATAATAAAAAAAGACACACACAAACATCAGTAAGAACCAAACTGTTTCCTCCACGATTTCATTATTTTCTCTCATTGTAAATATCTGTCAGATTTGGTTGAACTGTAACCAGAAACATGTTCATCGTAATGGGGCTGGCAGCATAAATTCGCTTTTGTGGAGTACTCTTATGAGCCGGCGATATGACGAAACTAAACTAAAGCAGCTCCTTTTTTTAGAATGATTTAGTCTCGTTGAAGATGATTATAGAGCCACATACGCAGTACTGAGACTGAAATCCGGATCCGGCCCCTCCAAATAATGCATAATCAGCACTAACCACTAAAGTAGACTACGATTAGCTTGAACTGATGCTAGTCGCTAATCTCATTGTACATATCAGACGTGTTGAGTGTAAATTGTGATACATGTCGATTAGGTGTCTTGACCATTGCAGCATCCGTTCACGAGACGAAAATGTTTCTCTGTGATGCCGAGCGATCATTTTCATGCGTCTCAACCATGCTTGAGCTCCACATCTAATGTTTCTATGCTGCCAGCTTTGTTTTCTGATAACCCTTCATGAGCTTATTTATTTTCAAACTACTATACATTATTAATAAATGGCATCAAGAAACTAGACAAAAGGGAATGACTGGAAAGATGAATTACTGTTTTGTTTTTAGTATTTTAGTGTTTTAACATCATCCATTAACTGACTTAAAAAAAAGTATTAAATATTTAATGTAACTGTAGCATTGTGTTTGTACAAGAAATAGTGAGTTGTGTTTCTTGACTTGTGGATTACCAGTGAAGTCAGCAATTTAGTGCTAATATCTATTAAGTCGTTCCTTTTCTTTTTCTCTTTTATTTAAGGGTTATTATTTTCCGACAGCAACAGCAGTCATTATAAATGTTCATTTTACCATCACCTGTCTTCTGTTGTCTTATTCTTCACCTCCCACTACACTCAGTTTCATCAAATAACACATTGCAAGTTCGTGCCTGAAACCATGTGCTCGGTCTTGGGGGAGGGGCCATGCTTCGTGAGTGAGTGGGCGAGCGAATGAACGAATGCGACTGCTTGCGAGAGGCTTGGCCGGGTGGGTGTTATGTCTTCAGTCCACCTAAAGCTAAAACCTGTTGGGTTTCCATTTACCAATGGAACCTGCTGATGTTATAGCTGAATCCCATCATGTAAGCCTAGTTGATTTTGATCGTCCATAACTCCCCTTCCTCCGTTTGCCAACCACTTTCCACCACTACCTTTACCCTCCCCCCTTACGAGCCATTCCCACACCACGCCATGTGATGTTCTCCATCGATAACATACTACTCGACCAGACCCACATTAACTCTGTTCTCATGCCTGCAAATGAGGCGGTTGCCAGTCAACTCACCCTCCACTCATGATCCGCCACCATCCCTTACCGGCTGCCGGGGCCAGGCCCAAATTATTAAAATAATAATAATGTTTTTTAAAATGAGAAAGAAAAAAAAAAATCAAGAAAATACAGACAAGTGACTCTCAGGGTGTTTACGTAGTCTACCTTACTCTGTGATCTCACAGAACCGCAACCCAGCTCTCTCTCTCAAGCTTTTTAAGGAGCCCAAAGACAATTTACCATGTATGATTGCTTATCAAGTCTTCTTCAAGAAAAAAAAAACACAACAACAGAATGATATGCACCCAGTTAAAGGAGCAGGCAAAATGCTGTAATGTTTACAACCTTAACGAGACCAACGCTGTTGAAAGAATGTGTAGGAGTTCAAAGACAATTCTTTAATAATTACGTCCTTTTCGAAGTGACTTCATTTTAATTGATAATTTCTATGTGATATGGAGTTATGTGTTAACTGAGGCATTTTGGAAACATTGCATGTTCCTCTTTTTTGCAATGACTTACATTTTTTTTAAATGTCAGAATGGCTGGTACCGTGTAAAGTTAGAGCTACGTTTAGTTGCTAATAATAAACTACATTGATGTCAGTGTTCATCTCACATATTTTGGAGAAAGGTACCGGACTGTGGTCCGAAAAGAAAAAAAATTTGCGTAATTGTATAGAATTTGTTCTTATTTGTATATGGTGGCAGTGAAATAAAGGATATAGCCTACTGGAAGTATCAGGGACACGTGGGTAGAGTTTGAAGGGCCACTGACTGTAAAGCTCGCAGTCATGAGGTAAGTTTACATGAGGGGGAAAAGTATCAATTTTGTTTTTTTTTTATTTACAGATATTTAAGACATTAAACCTTTATTTAAAACAGTATGTGAATATGAAATACATGACATAGATGCTTTAATGGAACTGGCATCTACATGTTAAATAAAGTAAAATCATTCTAATTTTACATTTCAACATTTCAAACAGTGTATCAGTGAAATAAGCATGAAAAAATTATGTTTTTTGTATGGGTGTCTTGAGTATGACTGATATGCAAATGCAGCACGTGTGATGTAATCCAATGTAATTTGCCATCACATGCTTGGTAAAGCAAAACCACTGGTCTTTTTGCTCATAATGCATGTGGTTTCAGGTTGAAGTCGATTCAAGATGATCTCAAAAACATGATAAAGTCTCTTGATCATTGTCATCCACCCACTTTTTCTGTGCACTAATTCATCCAACCTGCAAAAACCACCTTCACCTTCCCAACATGTCTCCAAAGCCAACACCAGCTAAAAGCACCGCGGAAAATCCCAATATAGTCATCGGTCAGCGGGCTTGACTGGTCTTCATGTTGGCTTCAGCACATTGATCTGTGGTGGAGACCCCAGGGAAATTAACATTCACCGCATGATTAAAACCTGTCTCACCAAACCAACCATAAACTAAAGAAGTATCTCCAGTGTTCAGACAAAACGGCTCAACTTGATTGTTATTTTTTAGTGATGGTCTTTTAGACAGCGTTCAATTCTAATAGGGTTTTGCAAAAATATGATGCACGTTGAGGGATTTAAAAGTGTTTACAGGCAGCTTCTAGATGTCTCGCTCTGAGAAAATCAAATCAAAATCAAACGTAGGAATGTTTCTGCACCAGTCGTCATGCATAAGTAGTGATTTCATAATCTAGCCATGATCCTATGATATCTATATCTGCATCCATAACTCGGCCCAAAGCTCCGAGCTCCTTTTTAAACATGGAAACTGTCATGATGAATAATTAGGTCTTTCAAGTGGAATCATCACTCCCTCTCTCTGTATCCACCGGGAATGGTGAGCTGGTGTACCCGAAGCTCCATCATTTCAAATGTATCCAATCTCGCTAATTGTGCACCTTTACCAGCCTTAGGCCATGATTGATTTTCCCCGCTCCAGCTCGGTTCCTTCCCCTCACCTCAAACCCAACAGGCTCGTTGCAGCCCAGCTGTTCCAGAAAGCAAGCCTAATTGTTTCTGCTCCCATGCTTTTCTCAGAGGGGGAGAAAGAGAGAGAGCAAGTAGACAAGAATATGCTCTCAGCTCTCATAAATCCCTAGAGTTGCAAAGCAGACCTGTGGAACATGTGCAAAGTTCTCCAGTCCCTAGGCCAGCACTTTTCAAGGGAGAACACGTAGTAGTCTGTCCTGAGATCATTTCGTCCTCTCTCGGCTTTTTTAAGGTGGACTGTCTTTGCATTTACCTGTATGTGTATTTGCTGAATGATATCTGTTGCAAATTTTTAAATTGGATTATTTCTAGTGACCCTAAAAAGCATTTGGACATTTAAAACACACTTAAAATATATGCATTTCTATACACACATATTATATAAACAAAAATGTTTTATGTTAGATGTGATTAATCGATTTGACATCACTAATATATATTTACAGTATATATATATATATATATATATATATATATATATATATATATATATATACATCATTACTGTATAGTCTTCAGTGTCACTTGATCCTTCAAAAATAATTCTAATCATTCTAATATGCTGATTTGATACTCAAGAAACATTTCTGATAAATAGAGTTCAAAAGAACAGCATTTATTTAAAATAGAAAAATGTTGTAACATTATGAATGTATGTACTGTCACTTTTGATCAATTTAATGCATTCTTGCTGAAGATTAATTTCTTTTCTTCCCCAAAATAAATAAAAATTTGTACTGAGCCCAAACTATTGAAGTATGTAACAAGCTTTCTATTTCGGATAAATGCTGTTCTTTTGAACTTTCTATTCATAAAAGAATCCTGAAAAATAATTGTACACAACTTTTTTCAGCATTGATAATAATCAGAAATGTTTCTTGAGCAGCAAATCACCATATTAGAATGATTAGATTGATTTCTGAAGGATCATGTGACACTGTGAAGTAGGGAAGTAATGATGCTGAAAATTCAGCTTATATATTATATTATATATTATTAATATTGTAGCCTATAATATTTTTTCTTTAATAATTGAAATCTTTTGTGAAATGTATTTTTCATCATTTTAGGCCTAAGTGTCCAAATACTTTGTTGGGCCACTGTACATAGATTTGTATGACATCAAAATGACTGAAGTACCACATTTCTACAGATGCATTATTATAAAATGCAATTATGTGCAGAAAAAAAGTTGAAGACTGAAAAAAATGGCAGAACATCTGTAACTACAAATGTGTAAAAGTAAATAATTTTGATTTGCAATCTGAGCAACAGCTTTCTGGCTGCAAACAGGCCTCAGGAATGCATGAGCCGTAGATCTACACAAACATTTCCTCGACTTTACAACAGGTTTCTGCCTGTGCGGTGGTGCTGAAGTCAACAGCATGAATTCAGCAGGAAATCTGTCCTTTTAATAGGGCTGACTCCTTAAAAACAGCTAGGATACAGAATCAGTCAGTGTGACGCAGTCTAATCAATTTAAAGCCATGTGTCTCGGATACATGGAGGCTTGTGCTGATACAGAGAGTAGCTGTCACGTCAAAGCGAGGTCTGGCCCACACGAAGACTATAAAACTAAAGTCAGCAATCTGAGTCACAGTAGAAAAGCACTTTGTCCTCGTTTTACCCCAGATTAGTTTTTGTATGAAAATATATCCACTGAATAGACTATATATATATATATATATATATATATATATATATATATATATATATATATATATATATATATATATATATATATATATATATTCCTTTTTGTATAATCAGTGACTGATACTAGTCTTCAATGTACAAATCTGACCTTAAATACTGTTTCTAAGACAAAACCAAATCAGATGGTGGTAAACTAACTGTGGTCCATAAGAATAAGTCCTTTTATCAGCAATAATGTTCGAAACTTTATAAGCTACCTTTTTATGGCTTTGATATATTTATTTGAATGTTGCAACATGCATTTTGACAAAATAGTACAAAAGTGACAAAAACAATTGATTAATCACTCCAATTAATGTACATTTCTAACACATTTTTTTCATCAGCTTGTTTGTTTTTAAAGAAGTGCAATTTAAAAAGCAAGAAAATGCTTTCTTATTCTACTGTGAAAGGAAACGGCAGGCTTCCTACAAGACATCATCATTGGTATTTAAAAAACCCCTGTAAATTCTGCTTTAATTTTGCTCCCCCTTTTCTTTATTTAAAGAGTACAACATTTCCTAAAGTGGGAGTTTGTTTTTGACAGACCAAAATATCCATCCAGTTCCATTTCACTCAATTTAAACTGGTTTCACGGAAAACACTGAAAATGATTGTAATAGTTTTGTATGTTTTTTTGTTTCTTGCTGTTGTAATATTTCTAACAAATGAAGCTGATAAATTATCCTAGAGATCGTTTGTAATATAAGGAATAACGTTTAACATCAGTGTTTTATGAGTATATGTACATAAGATAAAGAAATAAATTAAGAAAGTTGCAATGCAAAGCTGTGATTTTAAAGCACTGTAGCCCTGTACAGTGATTTGTTTTTATCAATTTTATGGTACATATGATATGTTCTGCATTTCTGCAGTTGTTTCTTTTCTTTATGTTCATGAGCATATGCTTTAATAAATATGTTTTTTACAGTATATTGCTGAGGCCCAAGCCATTCTTATGACAAATTACAGTAGAGTGAGTGAACTTACAAAGCAACCTGCATAGGTCATGCTTTCCTTATCTTATCTAGTGTGTCTTTTTTCTAATTATCCATGAATTCTTGCTTCTGTCTGTAATTAGCTTTTGGTGCTGTCGTTTATCTCAAAAGTCTTTCATAGGTGATGTACGTTAGCGCTGATGAACCCTGCTGGGCTAATGAGGGATATAAATGCACAAGTTCAAGTCTTAATTGGGTCACTGCTTGCCACAGATATGACTAGTACAATGAAGACAACAACTCATGCTCCCAAGACGCAAGATAAAATAAGAAACGCCTTAGTTCTTGTATAAATCTCTCCACGCTTTCTGTGTAGGTTAACGGTGAGAGACACCCGGCATGCAATGATAAACCTATGTGATAAACCTACACGCCTGTGGAGGAGGGTCTTTGTGATAAAAGACTTTCTGGAAATAAGATAGAAAACTTTCAATTGAAATCAAAGTGCATGCCAAACAAAATAACAAGTAGTGGCCAAAAGTGATGTCTGCAGGGGATTATTTGCACAATATTAGCTTTTGAGGGTTCTATTAAACAATCAAAATATGATGAGTATGTTATATTGAGAAACAGACAAGGTATTAAAATGACAAAATTATTTGGCAAAAAAGACAAACACCAACATAATAATTAAAAACGGGTTTTATTGTATTAGGCAAAAAAGGCATAGAACAACAAAAAGCTCACATGCAGGAAATAAAGCATACTGTACACTGACAGAATACAATGAAATGAGTTATTAATATTTTGTTGGTTCTCCCATTCTCCTGGGCACTGACTTACAAAACCTTGTGCAAGTGTCGCGCTTAACTTCTTTCCAATCCTGTTCTTCCCAAAGTTGAGCTTCGTTGGAAGAATTGTATGACAAAATTCAGGTTTATAATTTCCCAATGGTTGTATTGTGGTTGAAAATGAAAAGGCGGATTCTGACGTCAACCCGACTTTCATTTCAACCAAAATGCAACCAAACCTACTTTCTACTCAAGGGCCTTGACACAAATTTAGTGGAGTAAAAAGTATGATATTTGGACAACCAGCCATTTCCAGATCTGCAAGCTAAAACATACTGTAGGCTGAAATAAAAGTATAGATTCATAATAAATGAATTTTGCTTAAAGCCATAAATGCAGTAAACAGCATGCATCAGTAACGCAGCAAGCTATTTTTTTAATCACCATAGAAACTGGTTGAAGCCTTCTGACTGAGCACAATATGTCCTCTGATGATAAACTCTCATTGTGCCTATCCTGTAATTTTAACCAAGACTCAATGATAAAGCTCCAGCACTAAATCTCTTCCAGCATCTGTCTCATTTTCCTAAAGAGTTCAAATTAAACAAACACAACCATATTTCTGACACTGAGGTGAAATGCTGCTTTACACTCCGCATCCCCAACTCCTGCCCTCCAGAAGACACCCACTGAGGACAGGCCGAATGCAGAGGGGAATTAATCTCTTTTACTTGGCCACAAGGGGACAAAATACATGTCTTGTGACCTTTAAAAACAACTCACCGCAGCACTTTGAAAGACCTAGAAGGAACATTTTATGGTGAGTTGAAAGGATGAAATCACCCTTGAATCTTTGAATGTATGTGTGTCCCGTAGCCCTTTATGGTGAATTTAAGTGCCAGAGTATGGCTGTGGAAATCCTAAGAACAGTAGGCCTATCACAGCTTGCCGATAAAAAAAACACAAGTAGCCTATAAGTGCTTACAATCAGTATTGACTGCATTAAGCTTTATGCAAGTAGGCCTATACCATAAAAGCAAACTTCCAGCTTTATAGTCTACTCATTTTTAAAGTCAACATTTGATCAAAATTGACCCCATTTATTTTCTTAACACACTTTCCTGGTCTTAAGGCTGTTAAGGACGATAACTATAACGATAATGATAAAGATATAGTTCTAAAAATCGTTCTAAACATAAAAGAATAGCAGAGTCCACACCAAAACTTTATGGATAACGGCAAAGACAAACAAAATCGTTGGAATCAATTTTTTCCAGTTGATAAACAATAAAAACATTGAAAGCCAATCAGAATCCACCTTCCTTTAAAGAGCTCGAGCATGCGGCATGCGCATATAGAACGATATCATGCGTAGGTGTTCGTGCTATGCCTCTGCATTGACTTCTCCTTTCATTTGACATTACAGACATTACCTGGACTGTGCAGCCTATTAACTCTTTCCCCGCTACTGATGGAATTTTCCGTGTTTTCACTGTTATATGGTAGGGGGCGCTATTACATCTTCTAAAAGAGTACAGAATCTGAGGAGCAAAACACAGGCAAAAGGGGGCAGAAACAAGCGTTAAAGCATATGCACGTTGTTGTCTTTCTCAGTTTTTTGTTACTTTTTCATGAAACTTGCCCATATTCAAGTGGAGCAAGCAATGCGTCAAGCAAGAATAAAACGTTAAAAAAAAGCAGAGGCTCTGTTCTTTCTTTTGATATATTGCATGTTCAGATATTCATACAACAAAATATTCTGGGGCCATGCAAGTTTTGTGAAAATAATCAAACATGCTGGGGGTGGCAGGCAACTTTAAAAAAATAAAATAAAACAAAAACCGCTGGGAGGGAAAGAGTTAATGTTCATCAGATGTGAATTTTTTTTATTTAGGCTTTCCATCGGAACCTTTCTACAATAGCTCACTGTAACTTTAATGTGATAAATCCATGCATTTTCACAATTCAAAAACTGTTTCTAAATGATAAATTAGAATTCTACTTGAATATCCTGTTTAACTCCGATGGGCCTAAATGTCACATTACGGAAACAAAACAGGTTTGAGAATGCTTTTTCTAATTTCTAATTTCTTTTGCTTACCAAATTATATGTATTAATGAACATACATGAAAAGGTGAATAAATACAGGACATTTAGTAGTTTTATTCTACAATACTTTGTAAAATGTTTTTATTTTGATGTAACATTCAACAAGCCACTATACAGACACAACTTCAGGGCTGCGTTTCCCAAAACAATCATAATCATTAGTGCCAATGGTTTTGGTGACAGTGCTTTCTACAATTTACTTAGGCTTGTGATGCTTTTGGAAAATACTGTCCAGATATACTGTATATCCCAATTCACACAAATGACAGAAAAAGTAAAAAATAATCACACGCCCTAAGAAATCTAAGCAACATTTCTATACAGAGAGGGAAACCCTGTCAATTTCATTTGAATCGCAAATTTGACTTCCAATTAGCCTACTTTACTAACATCTTCCCCTCGTTTTTCCACAGTTTTAGCTACAACAGCACCTGAAGGTTAAATCTAACAACAATTCAATGAGGTTATAAAAAGCTCAAGTGACCCAGTTTCCATCTGCACTCCCCCCTTTTATCTCGACAAGCCAAAAGAGGCAGAAACAGAGAAGATGTCAGAGCCGCGCAGAGGGAAGCGTGCGTTTGGCACCGATGGGGAGTAAGTGACCCTTGGACAGATGGAAGCACAGCATGTCTAGCAGAGACAGTGCCGGCCTGTCCTAATGGGTCATGCAGTCGCCACCACGAACCCTGGCCCTGGCCTGGACTAAATAAGGCTAGTTGGGTTTTTGTTTAGGCAGTGAGAGAAAATGGCTACAAATGTAATGGTTTTTATGAAGCTAAATTGAGTGTATTGCCTTGCCACATCCCAATATAGCCCAATATGATGTGTGTCAGATTCATGTGCAGCAACGGCAGATTTTGAAGTGACAGAAGCCTAATAAACCTCATGCTGTTTGTCATTAAGGATAATCAAAGAACAAAAGATAAAGAGAAAATTACTCACTGCTCTTGACTGAATAACTTTTAGCTATAATAAGTATTAATCTATATTCAATTTATAATTTTTGCAGTGAAGACTGTGCAGTGTTTATTAACTGCACAGATACAGAAATTATTCAAGGAATTATTTAAATATTACATTTCTGTATATTTACCTGTTAAACTGAAAATCTTAAGCACTAGCTGTTTACAAGGTAACATGGGTCAAAAACAACGAAAACAATAACTTTTTTGAGCATTTTAAAAGGGCAGGTAAAAACCTGAACCAGACCGATTGGGGAGAAAAAAAAACCTTAGCACTGAACCCGAAAAAAACATGCTACCTTTGAAGAAACCAAATGTTATTTTAACGCATTTTAAGACAGAAATTTTTAAATACATACATATTGAGCACTTTAATTTACACATATTGGTTGTGGTGGTTAACCTGCAATTTACACTTTAAAGGCACAGTTAAATGTGACATTTATTATAATGGGTTTATGTGTAGACTGTTTTAAGTGCACTTAAATTAAAAGTTGTTATAGGCTATTCAAAATGTAAAGCCTATATGTTAAAATTGATAGCTTTCAATTATACTGTAATGTTGAATGGCTAAAATTGAGGGAAAAAAACATTTAAAAGACATCATTATTGGTATCAGTGATACTGGCCTTCATAATCCAGCCATTAGACAAATATTTAAAATATAGTGCCTTTATGTTGTTTACATTAATTTGGAGATTCAATGTGAAAGTAGGCCTATTACAATATAAAAATATATTAAAAAATGTAATGTTAGGTGAGATTAATCACAGAAAAATATGTGATTAATTACTTCATTTTTAATCGATTCACAGCAATAAAGTAGCTACTATTGACAAACTTTTATGTTGGATGTGAATCATGCGATTAATCGTGATTAATTGATTTGACAACACTTATAAGGTATATAGTATTCATACACAGATAATAGATTAGGCAAGTTAGCTTGTTAAATTGGGCACAATAAGCACAGGCATCTGTTGAGTTTGGACGATCTCGAATCCACTGCCTTTATCATCACAGCCAAAAGATGGTTTGAAAGGCTGGTCTTTTATAAAGATAAATAAATAAATAAAAATTCATGCAACACATCTTGGTGAGTGACAGAAAACCAAGTCCTTGAGCACGAATACAGTCATAGAGGTGGGTAAGGAAACAATGATAGAAAAAAACGGCATCGTGGTTGTCATGACAACCAGCTGAAAGACCTGCTGCTTTTATAACATATGTCTGACTTGACTTGGGTGTGCGCATAGCAGCAATAGTAGGCCTATCACACTTAATTTATTAATACTTTTTTTTTTCTATGTAAGGCAAGAGCCAAATCCAATTGCACTCTTGCTGTCATGATAAATCAAACAATAAATAAACAATCCTGTATTTCTGACACCATCTAATACTGAAATGTAAAGGCGTATGAAGTGATGCTGTGCTGAAAGCTCCCAGAATTCCTTGCTGCTGCAGAGGAGGCTCAATGACACATTTTGCAATAGATTGCTTTGAATGAGTCACGTCAACGTATTAGTATGCAAACAAGTTCCTGGTGCGGTAATTCACCCCCAAACAAACACTTCAATGGGAATTATCAAGAAGAAATATTGACTTCCGCCTCTTGACAAGAAGAAAATTATGTATGTCTTGGTGGATACTAGATACTAGTACTATCGTATAATTGGGGAAAAGGTCCCTATCGATGTCGAGCCGAACCCCATTTCGACCGCCGCGCGGCTCCGTAGTCCTTGGCAAGTGCGCGTTGCTATGGTAACTCCCCTAACCCCCCTCCCCAAAAGCTGCAGGCCGCATGGAGCACGTTGAAGGAAGGAAGGGAGAGAGAGAGAGAGAGAGAGAGAGAGAGAGAGAGAGAGAGAGAGAGAGAGAGAGCGAGAGCGAGAGAGAGAGAACAAGAATTGCTGCAGTAAAGAGGGGGAGGGTTTGCACAAACGAGATTGGCTCAAAAAGAAAAAACATTACTCCCCCACCCGAACCTTATCGTTTGCATCAGTTTAGGGCGCACAGGGGCCCCGCGCTGTGCTTTACAGTCTGGGCACGTTGCTTCCAAACTTCAGACTGCATTCAATTATTTATCTGCCTCACCAGACACCCAGCAATGTTCAAGCATCTCATAACGCCTATGGCATACCGCGGGAATTTTTTTTTACTGATGGGTGTATTATACATTTTAATGCACATGTCTGTGGGTGGGGCTGAGGATGATAATGTGGGCTGGCGTGACTACAGTGCCAGGGCTCAATTTTTGACCCAGTGTTAAGCAATTTTAACATAGTATCGTCATCATATATCAGTGTAGATGGGCCAAAATAAAACCATTAAAATATCAATAATAAATGATAGTACCTACTGCCACAGCGACACTCTTGACCCAAAAAAGTATTGCTATACCACTATACTCAATATGTTGTCCCACGGCGAGTCATTTTCCCCTGTTGCACCTTACACAAAATTTGAGGGTTGTCCCACCTGCCAAATCCCACTTTAACCACTGGGTGTATATAAAAAGAAATAAAAAAAACAAGGCAAACAGGTGCGTGCACGGGACGTGATTAGCGTATCCGCCTCTGTGATAAAATAACAGGTGATGACAAACCACTTGTCTTTCTGTGACTCAAACTCAGAAAATAAATGCCAAACGTGAGTGTTGTAAACAGGTTTACATTTGAATATGACCCACGAAGTCTTGGAGTTCTTTATGTGCATCATGTACATGCATATATATATAGCCTAGGCTATATATAGGCTACCTTATCGTTATTCAATATTCGATACGGTATATTGGTGCTGTCAAATTGATTAATCGCATCTAACATAGTTTTTGTTTATAAAAAAATGTATGTGTAGGCTATGTATATTATATTTATATGATGTGCATGTATATATGCATGTGTGTGTGTATACAGCACAAATATATAATATGCACACACATCTGTGGCGAGCAGGACGAGGCCGAGGGCCGTGAGAGAACGGTGCGAGGCCGATGGTGATTGATAATGAACCGGTGCGTCGCGCAGATGTCACTCATTATCAATCACGCCGTCGGCCTCGTCCTGCTCGCCACAGTATTATATACAAAAACTTTTATGTTAGATGCGATTCATCGATTTGACAGCACTAACATATCTATAGAGAGGGAGTTTGTTATAATGTTCAGTTCACAAAAACGTCTCCATTAGAGAATCATCAGGTGCAACATTCTTCAAATACCTGATCAAAGCAGCGAGTAGCGTCTATATAGAATTCCTCGTGACCCCACTACTCTGGGATGTTGAGCTGTACCTGCATGTGCGCAGTGGGAGGGGCAGAGAAACCCATTTTGCAGGCGGCAAACGTGCCTGTACTCATTAGAAATCATGGCCATACCTCAGTGCAGAACACGCGGAGGACCTTCAGCGCTTCCACCAGCAGAGGGAGATTTTCCGCCACCTACCGGTGAACTGCAAGTACTGCAGGAACGCAGTATTTAATGGGATAGTTCACCCCAAAACACTCATTCTGCTATTCTTTTTGTGGAGCATGAAAGAAAGTATTTTTTAAAAACACTTAGTACAGACCACTTTGGATAATTACATTTTCTGTCATTCTTTCAAAACACTTTGTATCTGTCAATACAATGAAATTGAAAGGGCTTGACTTTCGTACAAACACTTGAAACAATCTTAAATATACTCTTTTATGTTCCACAGAAGAAAGACATTGTTTAGAAAGACATAATGTTGGATAAATGACAGGAATTTGTTTGGGGGCGGGGGTTTCCCTTTCATGTCTGTATCACACAGCACTCTCTGCAATGTGCAGTTGCTTGTATGGCGGTTACAACAAAACAAAAGAGACCAAAATAATGATTTTAAGCAGAAGAAACAATGCTTTTGAGGTAATATTGAGTGTTGTACAGAAACGTTGAATTCTTTTATGAGAGACACAGTAAGAGATACTGATTTCTTAGTTGTATTTTGACAGTTAAATATCACAGTAAGTATGTGTGAACATGACAGAAAAATGTATACAGCATTTCAAGTTCTTTTGACAGTCTACTCATCTCGACTAGTCTTCTTTTTCTTCTTCTTAGTTTTCCCTGGGGTGTCATTATAATCATAAGGATCCAGTGGCTCTGTTTTGGATATTAAACTTTCATCAACCATGTCTTCACTCTGTCTTTCCTTCTCTTTCTTAATCTTTTTCTTCTTCCTCCTCCTCTCCTCCATTGACTCTTCCTCCATAAATTCAGATGACTCTAACTGATCACAGTCCATTTGAGTTTGTTCTTGCTTGATAAAAACAGTTTCACTATCATCTTGTCTCTTGTCTTTCTTTTTCTTTTTCTTCTTTTTTCGCTCCTCGCCCTCATTCGAATCCTGTCTGGTTCTCTTGGGTGTAGTTGGAGAAACTACAGTGACTTCATCTTTCATGTGAGCTGCAATGGAACTACCAAAAGGCTGGAAACGTTGCTTGAGACCAGCTGGGATGCACGGAGCTGGAGCGGCCGGGATGGGAATGGGGCCTTGGTTCTCACTGCAGTTTCCGTAGCTCTCAGAGATCTTGAGGACACCACTAAAGCCGGAGGAACAGAGAGAAGTCTTCTGTTTTTTCCCTTTGGTAACGAGCAGATGGAGGTCTGATGGTGCCGTCCTGCCACTGAGGACGCTGTAGATCTGAGGTGCCGTGCCACAAGACTGGACCCTTTTTAGCCCTGATATGGGAAGTTTGAGGTCTTTAAAGCTGCAGAGGACACAAAACAATTATTGAATTGATCAACCCCATATCACAGCTATTTTTAAATTATTCAAAGCTTAATACAGAAGTTGTTTTGTTTTTGAATATACATTTTACAAATAATATTGTAGAGATATCATGAAGTTAATACATTTAAGCCATTTAGCCAGTAACTTCTAAATCCCACAGACAGTTACCCTCAATGGACATATTGAAATTATGTTGCATTGTTGTTGTTTTTTACTCAACAGGAGAATTTACAAAGATATATTGTCAATATGTATTATTATTTATTTCATAAACACCCATGTCTAAAGTCTGAAAGAATATACTATTATTATATACTAAAATAATTACAATTTAATATCAATTCTAACTTCATATCCATAATTGTTCTATATGTTTTACTCATTATTAATATCATATTTTTAGGCAATATTATCATCAGGATTGCTTCCAAATTATGACAGAAATCCTATTAGCAAACCTGTGCGTTAATTCTAAAGTTATTTTATACCTTTTAGGATCAAAACTAGCTGGAGCTTTGATGAGCCATAATTCCTTCTGTTCATCTCCGTCCCATGAGTCATTTACAGAGGCATCATATGAAACTGCCACAAAATCATCCGGACACTGGTACTTTGAAACTGTGAAAAAAAAAAAAAATAGGAAATAAAGTTAGATACATTCTATTTGACATGTTCGACTTTACTACTGTATGTAATGAACAGACTGAAAGTGTTAGCTAGTTAGCACTACCTTTCTTCTGTGCTACTGAAGTCTGTTCAAAACCTTCGTCTTCATTTTGCGACATATCTGCACTCTACTTTTACTATAACAGTATGAAATAAATGTATTCCTATGCTAGTGTCACCAATATTTTGCTACAAATACAAGCGTCCATGTAAACATGTGCATCTCATGCGGATGGGAACGGAATCAACCTTGACCCGGAAGGACTTCTACGTCGCAGTTTGTTGGAGAACTCGAGTCTGTAATACATGTTTGTGACAGCAGAGGGTGGACTTATACAGTTTTTTTTTTGGGACTCTGTGATAATTTGACAGGAACAGGCTAGGGAGGTATTTTGCATGAATGTCAATCGGGACAAGTTGTCAAGTTTAATATGCTGCAATTTTAGGGTATGTGTTAGTAATATATAACTAAATTACAGTTCATAATTTATCAATGAGAAATATGAGCTTTATTTGTTTTTATAGCCTATTTTAAAATCACAATTTGGCGATTTTTTTGTACGGGTTACATTTTGCTGAAAGACCTATGGGCTTTATATTTCCCATTGTGACAACAGTGCCGCTATTGCTTCATTCCTGGTATGCGGTGACTTTTCCTGTCCCAATGATTTATTTACTCATATTTTCTCTAAAATGAGTCACATATTTATAGTAAATGGCTTAAATTGTAGATTTAAGTATTCTTTACCATTTAAACAGAGATAATAGACATTAAAAATACTATTTTGTATTTTACACAATTTTAATTGATGTATGCATTCAATTATATCATGTCCTCAGTGCACAGTAACCAAATTCTGCAAGAAATATAAACCATGAAATGACAAAAACCTCAAAATATTTTTTTATTATGTTATAGACTAGGCTAAATTGCCTCTAGTCATACATATAAATCATGTGAAAATATAGGTCTTTTTATTAAAATTTTCTTCAATTACTGCGTCCCTGAAGTAGTCTTCCACCCTGTTAGTAGGCTATGTACTTTTTTGCCTTCCAAATCCGACTGCAATTTCATTGAGACCATTTTCAAGAAGTGACTTAATTTCTTTTACCTGCTGGAATTCAACTGTACAAACTGAAGTAAGCTTCAACTCTCACTCCTAACTTTTTTTTTAGTTTTTGAAATGTTATCCTGGTTGTCCCACCCTTAAAGTTCCACCCTGTTAGGCTATGTTATGGACAATGTTTGTCCTATCAAAAAAATGTAAAAACAAATCTGACATAGTTATAAAAGTTATATTTATCTGTAGAAGGTTAGCTAGCTAAATGTTGATCACTCAAAGAGCTATGGCTAATTTAGCTAAACATTTTCCACCCTGTTAGATTCCACCCTGTTAAGGTCTATAAACCTAACAGGGTGGAATGTGAAACATATTCTATTCATCAAAAATTGTTTTGCTTGTTTCAAGAAGAAAAAAAATCTAAGATGGCATAAGGGACATATACTATCAAAGAAAAGCTCATTATTGTTTAACATTTACATTATTAACATGTTGTGATAACTATGTATATGTCCCTAACAGGGTGGAATATTTTCATGGACAGTGTCTGAACAAACTACCCATAATTATTATTATAGAGTCCCTGAGCTTGACCAATATGTATTCCTTATAGTTAAACATGTCACTATTTTGGTAGAATGCTAAAAACATGAAAATCATGTTCTTTTTCTCCCCAACACTTATGAAGCCAAAATGTCACCGCATACCAGTAATGACCCTATGTTTCACAAAAAGTCAATGTCTATGGATATTACATTTACATTTATTTTTTTAAAAGTAGCCTAATTATTATTATTATTATCAATTATAGTGACATATCAGTCTATTTTGTTGGAAGGCATGAGCTTATATGCTCTTACCATTCTACGTTTATTTTACCAAGTTCATCTCAGGTTCAATACTGTGGGAAAGCTCCCCAGTGCAACAGAGCACAGTAGATGCATTTTGTAATTGGAGATGCTCCTCGTGAAGACGCAAAGCCTCCTCCAGTGAACAAGATCCTTATCATTTATATAGCAGGTCACTGAGCAGGTCGTAGAGTCCATATAGTCGGAGGGTCAAGATTGAGAGGTAGATCTGTAAATTGAGTTGATGCTGTATTGTGTGTTTTGGCTGGACCGAGCATATTATGTTGTCCTGGTTTAGAGCACACATGAAAAGTAAATAAAAGAATGCTGAGCGAAAATTAATGTAAACAAAATACGAGTCTTCTCATTTTTGGTTGTGCATTGCGTAATGAGGCCACTATTTAAAGAAATTTATTTATATTAATTTTCTTTCTTTTTTTCTCAAAGCATCCGAATGTTGTAGAATACATAATTTGGAATCATTTCTATTTTTAAAGTTTTTAAAAGAAGTCTCTTATGCTCACCAAGCCTGCATTTATTTGATCAAAAAATACAGAGAAAATCAGTAATATTGTGAAATATTATTACAATTTAAAATAATGGTTTTATATTTTAATAGGCTATACTTTAAAATATAATTTATTTCTGTGATGCAAAGCTGAATTTTCATCAGCCGTTATCTTCAGTGTCACGTGATCCTTAAGAAATCTTTCTTTGCTGATTTGATGCTCAGTTATTATCGGTTATTATCAATGCTGGAAACAGTTGTGCTGCTTAATATTTTTTTGGAACCTGTGATACTTTTTTTTCAGGATTCTTTGATGAATAAAAAGTTAAAAAAGAACAGTATTTATTCAAAATAGAAATCTTTTTTAACAATATATATCTTTACTATAACATTTTGTCAATTTAATTTTAAACTTGCTGAATAAAATGTGATATGGAGTAATGACTGATGAAAATTCAGCCTTGCATCACAGAAATAAATTATATTTTAAAGTATATTAAAATAGAAAACCATTATTTTAAATTGTAATAATATTTCACAATATTACAGTCTTTTTCTGTATTTTTGATCAAATAAATGCAGCCTTGATGAGCATGAGACTTCTTTCATAAACATTGAACATTGCCATTCATCTAAAACATGAGCTGATTAATTTATGTTATGTGAAGCCACAATGTGTGTGGTGGGTAAATCACCTACTCAGTATTTATATATATAGCCTACAGTATATATATATATTTGGATTGAATAATTCTGGTATATTTCTGGTGTCTGAATAATTTTTGGTTTGACTGTATACATATATATATATATATATATATATATATATATATATATATATATATATATATATATATATTAATTTATGTTATATATATATATATATATATATATATGTACAGTCAAACCAAAAATTATTCAGACTCAAGATATAATTTTTTAGGGTTTTTTTTACTAGTGGGTGCAGGACAATATATGGTAAGGAAGTGAGGATAGCAACTTAAGGTGTCTGAATAAATTTTGGTTTGACTGTAATCAGCTCATGTTTTAAATTAATGGCAATGTAATGCCATCCAGACTTGAAGTATAACATTTAGGACCTCGATTCCAGTGAGAACTGGAACATTCCGACATTATCTAGACTGGGAAGCACAGCCAGACGACGAGGTGCTTGGTCTGTGGTTACTTCCCATCAGCAGAAGCTCATCTTGAGTTGGTGTTGCTCTTACAAGGGGTTATTCACTTAGGGGATGGGAACATGGGAAAATCAACCACATCCCGCCTCGCTTCCTCCATCCCTCTGGACCCAACTGGGAGCGCGTCATTCCACTGACCTTCTGTCTCATCCTGGACCCCCAGCAGACGCCATGACATCAGCATTACAGCAGACGAGGCCTGCAAGGTTATCTTGCACCTCGCGTCCTCAAACCACCCCGTTCCCCTCACTATGAGGTGTTTGATACTCATCACATGGTAGAGAGGGCAGAAATTATATTCTTCGTGTCAGACATTGTTTTACAATAATGATTATTAATATAGTGTACTTATTATTATCAACAATAATTTGAATATGCATTAATTTGTGTAATATTTATGAGTACACTAACTTTCAAAAGTTTAGGGTCAGTAAGATTTTGTAATGTTTTTGAAAGACGCCTCTTATGCTCTCCAAGGCTGCATTTATTTGATAAAAAAATACACAAAAAAACAGTAATATTGTGATTTTTAAAATAACTGTTTTCTATTTTAATAATGTCTTCCTGTGATGGTAAAGCTGAATATTCAGCATCATTACTGCAGTCTTCAGTGTCAAATGATCCTTCAGAAATCATTCTAATGTGATGATTTTGGTGCTCACGAAACATTTCCTATTATTATGTAGACAGTTGTGCTGCATAATATTTTTGTGGAAACCATGTTCAAGTGAACAGATTTTTAATTGCATTCTAAATGTCTTTCGTTCAATCTTACTGACCCCTACATTTTTTTAATGGTAGTGTATATTTAAATATATCATTTAAAGCTGCAGTCCTCAGTTTTTCCTCTTTGTCGCCATCTCTGTTCGAAATCTGCAATTGCAGTTATTCGCGGAATTATCAACTTTACGTGAGTTGTAGCCTCCTTCACAGCGCGGATAAACAATGTTTGAGGAGAGTGTGCAGCTGTCAGTCACCGCATCGGTGTGGATACTGTCATTCAGAATCACAGATTATTCTTTTTGGAAGTATGACCAACATAATAATTTTTACCGGAAAATGTCATCTGAACAAGTAAGTAACATCCACTTTTGTTCTGGTTCTGACATTGCAGTAAATCGCGCTGATTAAATCTAACAATCGCTTATAAGTTATCATATCACGCAAAACCGTGCAAATTATACTTTGTTCTCAAATTGTTAATAACAACGTCAGCATTGCCTGGCTACATGTAATGTCCTTTCATTATGTATCCTTGTTTTCGCATGGGTCCGGTTGCAGTCTCTTTTTTTTCTGTAGCCACTCCAAAGTCGGAACAAAGTCTTTTGCATTTTACAGCGGGCGAATCTGTTGTCACTGGTGATTGTCGTTTGAACCGTTCTGGATCCGCCATCAAATTAAGTTTAATTATATCAAGTGCTGTGAGAAAAGGCTATAAATTCATGTGTACAGATGTGACGTAATGACGCAAAGACATGCTCGAATCTCCCGCGGAAATCCACCAGTACCACTGGAATTAAAAACATTATTACAAGCCACCGTTTTGAATCAAGCTAAGGCACGCAGATAGTTTTGAACACTGGCTGGTTATGTATTTTCTCAAATCTGTATTTTGGATAATTTTTAACCCCAAAAAAGCTACAGACTGCAGCTTTAAAAATAGATACTTAGTTCTTGAATTAATATTACACACACACACACATAAATACAGATATAATGCAATGTAACCTGTTTACAGTATGAGGCAGATTGAGTTCGGTCTAATACACACAACACAGCTGAAGGTGGACACAAGGTCAAAGCGGTGAACCATGTAACAAAGTCCCAAAAAAATCACTTTACCATTGTTTAAAGTGCAGTGAAACACATTTTGATTATAGTTCTCAGCCTTTCAAGCATAAATATGAATACATCAGAATTTTCTTTTCTCAGAATACATCATCTTACGCTTTTCTTAAAGGCACACTGTGGAACTTTTTGGCCACTAGTGGCGCTCGACCTGTAATTTTCCCCTAGAGGCCACAAGCGCCACAGCACTGTCGCAAAAGTCAACAAACAGTCAACCGGTCAGCCTCCTGTGTCTTTAGATTATGTGTGTGCAGACAGTAGTTGACTTGTTGGTTGAAGAAAGATAATCGATTCACTATTGAACAAAATAATGATATAAATATAAGATTAATAATATAAATTGTACAAAGAAAATAAATTGAACAAAAGTACACAGAAAACAATGTCTGATCAGGTAAGTCGCATAGACAAGGGTTGCCCAATCCTGCTCCTGCCGATCGTCTGTCCTGCACAGTTCATCTCCAACCCTAATCAAACACACCTGAAGCAAACAATCAACGTCTTCAGGATCTCTTTAAAATTAAAGTCAGGTGTGTTTTGATCAGGGTTGGAGATGAAATCGTGTAACAAAACTGATATAACTAACAACATACTGCCATTATTTGTAGGCTTCAGTTTGTTTGTCCTTTTACACACATAGTGCTACAAATATGAGCTGAAGGCAAAAAAAATAACAGCAGTATGTTGTGACTTATATCACTTATAGCATCTTACTGTAGCTAGTAAGATTGATAATTTGCTACTAGCATTCCTTGATACATGAAGTTAAATGGAGGACAAGATAGATTCCGTAACATGGCCAGACAGACAACAAATTCGAAAAAATAGAGATATTGTGCAAGCAATATATTTAACTAACTAAGTTAGTCCAAAAGCATGACGGCCAGGTCAGCATCGGTCGGGCACCCCTCCTCCTCCTTTAGCCAGCGAGCGAACGCTGGATGTTGATCCTCGTCCTGGCTTTTAGTTTATCACTCTCCCTTTTTCTTTTTTTTTTGTCCTCTTACAAAATCTTTGCATTCTTCCGAGTATCTGTTGGTTCAGCCATGACGACAACATACAGACGGCAATCAAATGCGAGTTGAGCTCTCACATTAGAATTTGGGGAAGTGACGTATGCCTTAAAGCGGTCGAATTTTGTAGTTCTTTTTGTGCTCAGGTTACTACCCGAAACCCGAAGTTACATAGTGCTAGTAAAAGCGATACAGACACCTTCAGGCTGCGGCAGACGTGTCATTCAACCTATTGTAAGTCGATGTACCATCTCAATGGGTTTTGGTAATATATTATAAAGGTTGAAAAGTTCCACAGTGTGCCTTTAATGACATAAGCCAGGTCTCATACATATAAAATGCCACAGTATGTTGGCGAGACATCCAATCCTCAACACTACAGTGTTTATGTTTAAAAATAAAAATAAAATAAAAAAAATGCATCACCGCTTCAGCCGTTCCCTTGCAATTTAAATGACACTCAACCAATTACATGTTTTAGTGCTGGAAATGTGTCTGCTTCGGTCCTCTTTGCTGTTGTATTCCTCATGAGGATGTCAGTGAGTGGGAGAGAATCTCTCGTGGAAAATAAGGGCGTTGCCTCCCAATTTGCTCTGCTGATACCAACACCCAACAGCAAGCACATTATACTGTGAGACTTGTAATGCACAGATTACACAAGTGCATAAAGTAAGTGGGTTCTTGAGGTCTTTATTTTGTATCTACAGCCATTTTTTGTGCATGGCAAGTGCTTTCTTAAAGGTGCAATGTGTGATATTTCTGAGGATCTATTGACAGAAATGTGTTCAGTGGTGTATAAAGACCTTACTCAATGAACCGTTATGTTTTTATTACCTTAGAATTAGACATTTATATCTACATAACCGCGGGCACCCCCTTCTATGGAGGTCGACATATTGTGACGTCATATTTCTACCGTAGCCGAACGCGCACAAACAGCGCTACAGAGCGCGTTTCGTCACTACCTTGAAAGAGAAGCCGCAGAAACCTAGAAGCTAGCCATAAACACCGTGAGTAGTGACTTGGAGGTGGAGTAGTCCCGAGGTGGAACCAGGGTGACAGCTGACCAATGCGAGGAAGAAAGGAGGAGTGAGCCTGGTGGAGCTATAGGGCTGACAAGACCCGGCGGAGGTGAGGGCACAATGAGCCGAAGAGAAGCTGCAGGGTCGGAGGACCAAGGTGGAGTCAGAGGTTCAGGGGATTGAGGCGAGGACAGGGGATCCACTGACCAGGGCGATGCTGAGGCCTGGAGTCCCGGAGGCGGCTCCACAGCAACACTGGCGGGTAGCTGTGGATGGGCAGCAGGGTCAACAGGGCTCAGTAGAGGCAAAACAGTAGAGCATGAAGACACCAACAGCGGAGGTGGGAGAGGGAGGCTGGGTGGGTTCAGCGATGAGGGCCCTGAGCTGGGCAGGACCAGCGCCGAAGAGGGCTTTGAGCGAAGCAGGACCAGCGGCAAAGGAAGCTCTGGGCAGGACAGGACTGGCGCAGGATCAGTGGGCTCTGGCGCAGGATCAGTGGGCTCCGGCGCAGGATCAGTGGGCTCCGGCGCAGGATCAGTGGGCTCCGGCGCAGGATCAGTGGGCTCCGGCGCAGGATCAGTGGGCTCCGGCGCGGGACCAGCGGCGAAGGAAGCTCAAGGCTGGACGGGACCAGCGGCGAAGGAAGCTCAGGGCTGGACGGGACCAGCAGCGAAGGAAGCTCAGGGCTGGACGGGACCAGCGGCGAAGGAAGCTCAGGGCTGGACGGGACCAGCGGCGAAGGAAGCTCAGGGCTGGACGGGACCAGCGGCGAAGGAAGCTCAGGGCTGGACGGGACCAGCGGCGAAGGAAGCTCAGGGCTGGACGGGACCAGCGGCGAAGGAAGCTCAGGGCTGGACGGGACCAGCGGCGAAGAAAGCTCAGGGCTGGACGGGACCAGCGGCGAAGGAAGCTCAGGGCTGGACGGGACCAGCGGCGAAGGAAGCTCAGGGCTGGACGGGACCAGCGGCGAAGGAAGCTCAGGGGTGGACGGGACCAGCGGCGAAGGAAGCTCAGGGCTGGACGGGACCAGCGGCGAAGGAAGCTCTGGGCTGGACGGGACCAGCGGCGAAGGAAACTCAGGGCTGGACTCATTGGCCATACTCGAATGTGCTGCCCACACACACAGAAGAGCTGTAGACACCACAATTAGTACTGTGTCTTCATGAGCTGGCTCAAGTGCGGCGTGCTCAGTCTCTGGCGGGTAGGTGATGGGCTTATGGTCTGGTGGGCAGGCGATGGACTCAGGCTCTGGTGAGCAGGTGACAGGCTCTGGCTCTTGCTCGACAGGGCGGATGAGATGAGGATTGGGCTGGACGCAGAGATGTTGACGCTGAAAAAGTTGTCTAGACCCATATCGCCCATATCCTCCCCTGTGACCTCCACGGATCCCACGGAAAATAGCTTTGCGGGTTCCCACAAAGGCCTGCTTATCGAACTCCATGTTCGACTGGAGGCTTACACTGGAGTTTTTTTTTTTTTTTTAAAGGTTGGTCGTTCTGTCAGGGTTGTTGCAGGATACTGAAGACGAGGGAACAGAATTTCAATGTAGCTGGTTTATTCACAAACTCAGGATACATGAAAACACAGGAACTCAGGAAAACAACCATACATCGACGACGACCAACAAACACTGAGGGAAAACACAGGGCTTAAATGAACAGGGACTATTGGGATAATTAACAGAACACAGGTGAAGGGAATTACTAATCAGACAGAGCGGAAAACTAACAGGACTGAACCAAAATCACAAAAGACGGGGGAAACAAGATTACAAAACAGAACTAAACACACTGAAAACGTGACAACAATGGATTAAAATACAAGCATGGTTAACGCAATGCATATTTTTTTTCAATTGGTGCAATTCAACATGCTTTCTGTTTCAAAAACATTTGACATTATTTTACTTCCATAGTAAAGTCAGCGCCAATATCCGCTATATATCAAGATATTGTCTTATTTATTCATAAAGAAGATCCATCACACGAAAATGTTCATATAGACTGACTGAAAACATCATTACACCTACCCTTACGAAAAAGTGTATTCAAGTGTGGTATTACTCATTTTAAACTAAAAATAAGAAAGTAGCCAACACTTTCTGTTTTCTTTTTATGTAGGCTACTTCTCAGAAATGCTACTTAAAATTGCATTCAAGTTTACTTGACTTATACTGACAGAAAGGTCTAAGTATATTTAGACTACTATACATGTAAAGGGTTAGTTCACCCAAAAATGAAAATTATGTCGTTAATACTTACCCTCATGTCGTTCCAGACCAGACCTTCGTTCATCTTCGGAACACAAATGAAGATATTTTTGATGAAATCTGAGAGCTTTCTGTTCCTCCATTGACAACGTCATTGCAACTTTCAAGCCCCAGAAACGTAGTAAAAACATTGTTAAAATAGTCTTCTGCCCACACAGAAGAAAATGAATAGTTGAATAAAGTTGTTATTTTTTGTTAGTTTTTTTTTTGCGCACAAAAAGTGATAAACTTTTGTATGTGATATACATATACCTGCATCACAATTGCACCAATATTCAAATTAAAGGTAGGGTATGGGATTTGCAAAACGGCCAGCAGATTTTGAAAATACACAACTCAAAAGGTCCTACCTTCTTTCCTCCAACGCTGGCCCTGACTCCACCCATTCGAAGAACATGGACTCGCAATCATTCTCCAAACGGAAGCAACTTGCACTTACTGGCCCTGTCCCAATACCCACACTACGCCCTAAGGTCTTCCTCAAAGTGGACACTTGTTGAAAGTGCACTTGGCGGAAATAAGTGCACAAGGGCCCGAAGCTGTGAAGAGCAGAATTGGGACAGTTTTGCACCCGTCACTATCTACGTCACTTCTGTTGTGATCAGGGGAGCAAACACCGTTCATTTGGCTAATGTGCGTGCTGCTTATAATAGCTGTAACATGACATAATCCTTTGAATGAAAAAAAATATATATTTTGTTACTCTTAGCTACCAACCTTTCTGTTAATGTTATTAATATTAAAACAGTTTCTGGCTAAGATAAATTGTGATTGAGGTTTACCTGAGCTTATACTGCCTTACCGTATTCACAGCGATTCGAAATGCAATTCTAATTATGTTATTATGGAAATTGATATATGAAATTCTTCCCATCCCATACATGAAAAAAAAATACATGACGTGTTGGTGATATGTTATATATAGGCTATATATTAAAATAGTCTTAGATAGGCTATATGAAATAAAATGACACAACCCTGTCTCTTTTTGTTAAATTGCAGTTTTATTGATCAATAATAGCCATTATTAAAGTATAAGTAAAAAGTATAAGAAGCTATATAAGTCAAGAAATAAAGCAAGTTAAAAGATTCAGTCAAACCTGTCAACAGGCTAACGTTACAACGTTACAGTTAAATAGCCTAAATATATAAAGTTATGAAACTTCACTTTGCCCTCAGCCAAAACGATTTGCCAGGGAACAAATCATAGATTAATGAGACCAAAGATCGCCCGTTAGATATACACAAGCCGATTTATAGCTCATGTTTAACCACTAGACACAGAGCCCGCGGGAAACGTCAGAATGACTAGCCGAGGTAAGGCTGTTCCAGGCGAGGTACATGAGCGTTGAGCACCCGCCGCCCGATGATCACCTGGAACGTCAAATTTTTAAATAGGGGCTATCTTTATAAATAAACCACAGATTTGAGCTTTAAACAACTAAATTCTCGACTGAAACCTCCTTAAAACTACATTTCGTGACACAATAACACTAATATTTTTAAATTTCGCGGCCTTCCTTTATCGAACAGCACCATAGCAACCGTTCTCCCCCATTGGTTAGCTGTTCGAAACGTCACGACACTACAAGGATTCTGGGTAATATCCCATAGCAAAGTGAGGTCTGATGGGCACTTGCCAAAAGGGTGCATTAAGTGCCGTTATGATCACCCCTGGAGAACACTATTAGAGGATCGGGACACCCTACTGTCTTGCACCCCTTAGCGAGAACGCGCATTGAGGGGCACAAGGGCGCAAGTGCGGATATTGGGACAGGGCCACTCTCTCTCTCTCTCTGTACCGGGGCGACTTGCACTTACTGGGTCACGAGCTTTGAGTATGGGAACGAAGGGGACACGTGCGCGAGGGAAGAGGGGGGGGGGGGGGGGGTATGGTACGACCGTTTGATTGACGCACTTACTATCCAATGATTCTAGGTGGTTTTGGAAATGATTGGCTGGAGTTTTTCCGAGTCCTGCCCGTTCCACAGATGATTGAATTGCTTAATTTTCATTTCAGTGCTTCTAACTCAGTGGCTGTAAGTGGGTTACTTAGGAAAAGGATTTAAAGTGATTTTGAAAAAATGGTCAAAAAAAAAAATTACATACCCCACCTTAAAATATAAACAAAAAATATAATTGTAATAGTAGCCTACTACTACTACTAATAATAATTAAAAATAATTTTGATGAATAATTTCTTCCTCTTAAATGGAATATCAAAATATTGTCAAGGAGCAGTATGTCGACACGTTTGTCCTGTCTGACACTTTCAGATAAGAATCCATTGGCATTACTCCTTTCCAGGTCACTGGACAGCCACACCGCACCGACACTGGGCTGAAGTGCCAAGGCATTGTGTTTCACTCAGGAGGAACGTGACCCAGTGAACACTGACCTTGGACAGATGGGCAGTGTGCTGCAGTACATTGTTGAATGAAGGAGCATGAAGACATGACTTCAGTCACACAGATGTCGAAAGGTAAAAGTAAATGCTGGCAAGGCACGTGCTATTGAACATGTCTATTAATAAACACACAGGCCATGCAGCTTAAAGACGATTTCACATTTTTGCATAAAGATTATTTTGCATTGTTCTTGTTTTAAAAGACATGACAGTGAATAAAATAGTTTTCATTCAATCTTTATTCCCCTTTTTATTCTTTTTTCTTTTTAACTTAAACAATTAGGGATGGCTAAAGCACTTTAAGTTTATGTGCGAGTTAAAGTGCAAATGCAATCAGTAAAAATTTTGAGTATCTATTAACAGAAATGCAAAATGACATCCATAACTATGTTTTAGTGATGTATAAAGAACTTACTTAATAAACCGTAATGTTTTTATTACCTTAGAATGAGACATTTATATCTACATAACCGCGGGAATCCCCTTCTATGAAGGTCGACATATTGTGACGTCATATTTCTACCGTAGCCGAACGCGCACAAACAGCGCTACAGAGCGCGTTTCGTCACTACCTTGAAAGAGAAGCCGCAGAAACCTAGAAGCTAGCTATAAACACCGTGAGTAGTGACTTGTCAGTTGTGTAAATATGTAGTTGAATTGTTTCCTGTAACTTAGTTCTCGCTCGCTGTGTTATGGCTTTGCTATGTGGGGATAAATGTGCTGGTTACGTTCGTGAGACAGCTGATTAGTACTCTTGTCATTGACCATAAAAGAGTAACGTTACAGGAATGACCAACCCGTCGATCTTGGAAGCATTTTAAGTCGATCGCGAAGAGTTGTCAAAATCAGAGAAAAAAAAGCCTATTGTGTGTAGTAAATGGTGTCTAGGGGATGCGGAGGCGCGCGCGCTGTTATAATCATGTAATTTTTGCCGCGCGCACCTTTGGGCTCATACGGACGTGTCGAATATAAACAAGGCTTTACGCTTTAACCAGCTCATCCACAGTAACAGCTCATATTAGCCAGCTAAATAGTCTCTGGCTAAACTTTTACTAGCAGCTACCCTGTTAGAAAAATATATAGTTGCCCAGTTTAATGTGGTTCTTCACCCTCGACCCTCTCTGTATTATGGGTTTAGACAATCAGCTGATTACTATTATTATATTATAGACCCTTGATCCTCACCTGACTATGGCTTTGAAAACGTTATCCATGATGTGGTTTATAATGGACTGTGGTACAGAAACAGTGACAATGTTACACACTCTTGGCTTACTCTGGCTATTCTCTGCTGTCTCAGACGACGATATGTTTGTCCCGTTTTAACCACCGTAGCTTCTTCGAAAGGGAGGGGTGAGCAATGGGCTGAACCCTTAGTGCAACTCGCAACCGAACTGCTAGATGTCGCTAAAAATCACACACTGCACCTTTAATGTCTTAACAAATAATTGTAATATTTAACACTATTGAGACAGAAAAACAGATTCCAAGTGCAGAAAGATTTAACTTTCCTGTGTACAACACGATGGAATTTGCAGACTTAGCATACATAAATATTTTGGAGATAAAGTCTTGTGTTTACAGACTATGTAAGAATTCCCCCTGAGCATTTTACTGGCAGCTCAGACTTCTGCTCTATTACACACAGCTTGATTCTTTTTTACAGTGACTGGTGGGAATCAGAATGACTCATCTTCACGTGAATGGTCAACGTTGACACGTTTGTGACTTTTATTAATGTTGTATTGTTTTTTCCACTGAACTACATGACCACATGTGTAAACTCTTACCATCTACTTCAGGTTATAAAGCTTGGTGTGCCCTTGATCACACATAATGTCATCCCAACTAATAGTTCTGGCAAGGTTTTCTCAAAGTTAAATAACTTTGACTTTTTTATTAACATATCACTCTTATTTCTTTTTACAACATCTGTTGACAAAGAAAGAATTTAACAGCACTATTTAAAGCAAATAGCTGAGCAATACATAGCAGAAAAATGACTGACATGTGTTTTATTTTGGCATAACAGCAAATCCAGTACATTGCACTTTCTCACTGCTGACATTCAGGACTTACAGTTTGGTAGGCTGAAACAGGGCACCTGGAGACCTAATGAAGAAAAAAATGTAAACAACAGCAAAGCCCATTGTTTGGAAACTGTTTCCATTTTGGGTATCTGTGGGCCACTGTACATAAAGTATATCAAACAAGAGAAAGCTAAGAGAAACTTGCTCCTCCAGACAGGGATTTGTTAAAGAATCTTGTTAAGACCATACAGCGTATTAAGATGCATATTAAGACATGTCACCTAAAATAGCCATGGCCATTGTTTTTGTTGACTGTGGCATTATTGGACTTGCTTAAAATGACCAATTATTTAAAAATAGGGATAGTATATTTCCTGCAAAATCTATAAGAACAGACACAAATGGCAGGGATGTTTACATAAAACATTCAAGAGGAGAAGGGATTCTGGCATCAACACTTCGCTGACATCAGTAATCCTCATCATAGACAGTGTTTCTGGGTAAAACGTGAGGTACACATAGGTGTTGGTATGGTTATTTTCAGAAAGCGCACATTCATGTACAGCGGTATGGCGTTATTGTCCTGTCAAATGTCGAGAGCGCATTATTGTAGCGCGAAAGTACATTAATATAATGCGTGAGCGTGAATCTCTCTGCTCGCGCGCGGAATATGATGTGCCGAGCGCGAATCTCTCTGCGCACGCGCGGAATATAATGTGCCGAGCGCGAATCTCTCTGCTCGCGCGCGGGAACTGGGCGCGCGCTCTCAGATACACTTTTCTTGTAAGAATTCTCTCTCTGGGCTCGCTCAGAGAATATGCCTGCACTTAAAACGTGTTCAGTGCAATCGCGAATCTCTCCTCTTCCCCAGCTAACAATTTTAGGTTATAAGAACGTTTTCAGAACGTTCCCATTAAGTTATAAAAACGTTATTTCTGAATGTTCTAGGGAATTTCAAAACGTCCAGTTTTTTAGACGTTGTATTAACGCTATTTCTTGGTTATAAGAACGTTCAATTCTCCCGTTATATAAACGTTGTATTAACGTTATTTCCTGGTTATAAGAACGTTATTCAAACGTTCATTTCTCCCATTATATAAACGTTATCTTAATGTTTTTCTAAGATAATGAAAAACGTTTCATTTAATAAAAATAAAAAAACATTAAGAAAGGTTTTAATAATTATTAAAACCTTTCTTAATGTTTTTTATATAACAAGGTAGCCTATATAATAGGCCTATATGAAGAACCTAAAACAAGAACTTTCAGATTTTAAAATTAAGACAAGATCTAGAAAGATAGAATCATGAATCATGTCTATTATATGTGTAATATAGTTCACTGAAGTCGAGTTGAATTGAACCCAAGTATAGTTTATTCCAATAAACCGATTTGGGTTAAAGTGACAATATGAAATTAACATGAACATAAACATGAACATCGGACTAAACATAGAATCACCAACAATGGTACAGGGAACAAAGCTAGACAAGAGACAATGGTAACACAAGGACAAGGATTATGACCAAAAACAACCAATGACATTCACAAGTTAAAGTTCATTTAATTTATATTTTTACAACAGCCACTGGCTGGCCAAAGTGCTTTACAGAACAGCAGAAAAAAAGGGAAAAAAACCCTACATGACATATGGAATAAAAATTTCTGATTGGTTGTTGCCGTTTTGACAGCGTTTATGGCAAGAGCAAAGAGAAAGAAATCGAAGAGAAGAGTAATAAGGCATGCGCGAACGCACGGGACACAGTCTAAGCACATACACACTTACTTTAAGCGACGAGGAGAGATTCGCGCTCGGAACATTAGGCTATATTCCGCGCCCGAGCATTGAGATTCACGCTCGCGCATTATATTAATGTACTTTCGCGCTACAATAATGCGCTCTCGACATTTGACAGGGAAATAACGCCATACAGCGGCCCCAAAAAGTATTTACACTTAAAAGGATAGTTCGCCCAAAAATGAAAATTCTGTCATCATTTAATCACCCTCATGTTGTTTCACTTTTCTTTAGTGAAACACGCAAAAAAAGGTAGTTTAAGAAATGTGTAAATTGTTTTTGTCTATAAAAATTTTGTTTTTGTATGGTTTGTTATGAAAGTAAATGGAGTCCAAAACAACACAATTGGACCCCATTGAATTTCATTGTATGGACAAAAACAAAACGCAAAACACAGAGACATTGTACAAAGTACGTTCTTTTATGCTCCACAGAACCAGTTGGTTAAGCCAAAAGTATACCTCGGTTTTTATGCGTACACTAGGGTATGTGTACAGTGTGCGTTCCATAAATTCAATCATCAGCATAGTATATGCTATATGCGTAGCAATGTGTACTCTGTACGTGCAGCTTGAACATGAATTTTTTTGCTGTAATTAGTTTTTCCACAAGGTAGCAACGGTGCCCCTTTGTTTCACAGTTGGGACAAAAAGATGAGACATAACAACAAACTACTGGAGACGACAACAACAATATACGACCACATTGACGAGGTTGTGTGAGGGGTTTAAGAGATACATGCAATAAACAAAATTTTAAAAGCCATTTTTATCGGTCATAACTTCTGGAGAGGAATAGCATAGACACTGGACAAAGATGAAACTTTCTAGTGCACATGTGTAGTGTTTGTACATCATCAAATGCTGTACACATACACAATGCGTTCATGTCAAAACTGAAGTATTCTTTGGGCTTCAAAATTGCACTTGGTTTAATATTTTGCTATTGACATTGACATATACAATTGACATATCACTTCACTTTTTAACACTGAGAATGGTCATTTGAAGGCACTCGTCTTTGAGTACTTCAATGTCAGTTCTATAGGCATTCGTTTTGACTTCACTGTAGAAATCGGGCTTCTTCATGGCCAGGGGCGTCTCTACGGTGATGGATGCCCCCATAAGCGCTTCTGGGCTTTGGCCCCGCTGGAAGAGACCCAAGAGGGTGGCCAGGGCTCGGCTCACGTCATGACGGGCCCCTTCGTTGACAAAGCAGTAGAGGATTGGGTCCGCCACGCAATTAAGGCTGGTGAGCGCCAGAGTCACGTGATAAGCACCAAACAAGTTCTCCTCGGCGCCACAGTCGCAGGGGTTGCTGAGGAAGAGCACGCTGCGCCACAACAAGAGGACGTGGTAGGGAGCGAAGCAGAGGAGGACGATGAGGATCAAACTGAGGGCCAGCCTCTTGATTTTGGCCTTCTCCTGTCGCTCAGTGGAGACGTTACCACGCACGGCTCTCAGGATGCCTCTGTACGCTGCCAGCATCACACCCCAAGGCACCAAGAAGCCGAGAAAAATGCGGTAAAGGTTCATCCCGGCCACCCAGTCCTGCATGGGATACTTCTCGAAGCAGAAGGTGTGGTTGAATCGGTCCTTGAAAAGTTCGTCGTGGAAGAGAGGCGCAGAGTTAGCCACTACTTCGGTTATCCATACAACCGCGCTGACCAGTAAGGCTGTTTTGACCCTGCGGACTTTAGCGAATTTCAAGGGATGAGCCACCGCCAAGTAACGATCTACAGATATGCAGCAGAGGAAGGCGATGCTGACATAGATGTTGGTGTAGAAGATGAAACCGAATAGCTTGCAGGACTCTTGCCCGTGGATCCAGTTGTCATGGTGAACGAAATAGTCGATCCAAAGTGGCAAAGTAGCAATATACAAGAGGTCAGCCACCGAGAGGTTCATCAAGTAGATCCCCAGCTCGTTCTTCTGCCTGACTTGCATATACGCGGCCCACAGGGCCATGCAGTTAGTGGGGAAGCCAAGGACGATGACTATAATATACAGCGCCGGCTGAAAGAACTGGTCTATGTTCGAGGCAACATTGCACGAGGTTGAGATGTTACACATGGTCTCTTCACTTCCTCAGAGACTTATATAATCATTGAAATTGGCTGAGGTTTCCACGGTCCAAACTCAAGCCATGTTTAAAAATGAGACTAAAAAGTCAAAAGGTTTCCGTTTTGCTTTCATGTATTGTATAAGGAGAGTAACACTGTAGCCCACTCTGGTCTAGCATGGTGGGCCTGACATGTCACATGTCTCTACCACATTTCATGGCTAGTGTTTTAACCTCTCGGAGGGCTCAGAGGTCAAAGACATGACCACAAGAGAACATGCCATTAATCCTTGTGAAATGATCACCTTGGAGAGGTCTCTGGTAGGGTCAGGGTTTTTTCAGCAGAATGAAATGGTCAACTCCATCTCTGAAGGTCACACAATGACTAATCTTCTTTGGTCTGTCCAATAACATCAATCTGCAAAAGAGGAAAAAGAGCAATTATGTGAGGTTTAGAAGTCACGCTTCATTATTTATGAGTCGCTGAAATTTTTCTGCGATCCTTGTTGTTGAGAAATGTCCTTTCCAGGGCAGTGCTGTGTATTTTTTAGATTAGATTTGCTATGTGATACAATGAGCGTATGTTTTCCTATTCCCACCTCTAACCTTGGTCATCCTCGCATTAGCATCTGTTTGTTTGGAGTTCAACTGAATTAACATTTATTACAAAGCTCCATCTCGTTTTCAAGGTTTGTATCTGCTGGTACAAAATCTCTAGGAGGACGTTTCTTTCTGTAAAGGCATTTGTGCAGGTCTTGGTATGTAGGAGGTATTTTCTCTCCTTAGATCAAGCAGATTATATGTAGCCTACCTGCTAGCACAAGGAAATATGAAAATAAACAGAGCAGAACATTACGACTTGACAGGTGACCAATATGCTCCTTGCACATGCAAGCCTCTTTTACAAAACCTTTCAGATTTATACAGTATTTCTGAGAAAAGTGCCTCAACAATAAGGATTTTTCTGCTTGCCTAACAAACAAACAAAAATATATAAATTATTCATATTGTATGAATTTAAAGTAATACTCTATGTTATTAATAATTTATCATTTATCTTTTAAATGTTTTATTTTATATTTTTTACAAAAACTTTTCTTTCACTTCCATCATTTGTCACATGTTAAGCTACTGTACACTCATCATGGAAAACAAGGTAAATGGTGTTGTTGTTAAACCATAGTGATGTGGCACAGCTACAGTGTCTGGAGTGAAACCAAGCTTTCTGTTTGCTTCCGATTGTTTATAGATTCACATAGAAACTGTGGCTGTGCATAAGAGATAAATGAGAGACGCTAGTGTGCAAACTAACAGGGTAGCAATGCATGTGTCTATCTTAGCATCCATATAACAAAAAAGACTGCACAATAATATTTTACAAACACATTACAAGTAAAAGAACCGAATATTCCCACAAAATGATTCTAGTGAAATTTGTGGTCTTTACTCTTAAAGTAAATGTAACTAATTTTATAACTTCAAAGCACGTCAGTGTTCAGACTCAAAGGAAATAGCTGAACAATGTGAAGAAATGACTCAATGTGATTCAGGCTCTAGGGATAACGGACAACATTCCTAAACCATAAAACAGATATTTTTTTTCTGAACTAAAATAATTTTCGTTCTGAAACATATTATCCTACTGGAACGGTTTCCATTTCAGAATAACTAAGATTTTAAATTTTTCTTGGAAAGGATACATTTTAAGACTCAGAAGTCATGATGACAACTTGAACTCAGAACTCACAACTTGAACGAATTGCGTTATTTAGTTACTTTTTAGGGAAAGTAATGCATTACATTACTTTGCATTACTTTTTTCCCACCTAGGCTGGGGCTGCGTGGTTTTTTTAATGACAAAAACAAACAAAAGTTTTATTTTTGGCAAATGTAAAGGTCCTTTCACACCAAAAGTGAAATGAATAAGTTTTAGGCTGAAGGAAATGCAAATTCACACCTGTACAGCAGAGAGCATAGCTCAAACAAACCTTTCAGCTGCGCTGGCATTCTGGATTGGAGAAGAACACTCTTACTTCAGCAATAAAAACTATGAAACACAAATGTGATGATTGATTAAAGTAATTTTATCTTAGTCATATGGTTGAATTGGATCATCAAAGGTCAGCAGCAAAGACATTGTTTAATAAAGTGAGATTGAAGTATATTTGTGTAATTTACAGTGTAAATATTGCAGGTTTGTGTAGTATTCAAAGTTTGCATTTCACTGTTTTTATTATGGATGCCTATATTTAGTCTACATGCTCATTATTTATAACTACAATAAGCATCATGTTATCACAGCGCACACAACGCCTCTGCACTTACTCATGATTTCTGTCAACATGAGGACAGGAGAGCTGTCAGTCAATAACTGGGAAAATAAAGTAACTTGCATTACTTATTTAAAAAAGTAACTCAGATATTTTGTTGTAAATTTAAAAGTAATGTGTTAGTTATTTGAAAAAGTTCTGATTACGTAACTTGCTTTATTTGTATTAACTGCATGATTAATAAGTATCAAAATATTTGCTTGTATTTTTTCACAAGTTAAGAATACAATGCCCCTGCGCTTTTAAAATAATAAGTATTAAAATATTACATTTTTATATTAAATGTAATATTAAATACATTTTAAAAGTGTTATAATTAAATATTTTAATATATAAAATGGATGTTTCAACATTAAACATCTTGAATTAAACCTCTTGAAGGGATAGTTATACCATCTTATCTGTTCTGCAGAAGTAAGAAAGTCATACAGGTTTGGAACAACATGAAGGTGAGGAAATGATGATAAAATTTACAATTTACAGTTAATTAACCCTTTAGGCAGGCACACCATTGCATCATTTCAGCGATATAAAGCAGAAAAAGATTTAATTTCAGTTGTTCCAGATATGTTAATTAGACATTTTTTTGCCAACAGCATTTCCCCATTTAAGTAGATGCATTTTCTTGACTGAAAATAGATGCCTTGGAGAGTTACGAATAATAGTAAACTGGTTTACCTTAAAGTCCCTGTAAAGGCAATTCTACAAAAAAAATTCTAAACACATTATAAATGTTACAAATGTATTGCTAAAACATATTACAAAGACTGTGAACTGTGAAGTACTGAAATGCGGAGTTAGATCGTTAAACAGTTTTTCACCATTGCTATTTTACGGATTTTTTGGGCGGGGCTAAAACAGGGCTCGATGACGCACTGGAGCCCATGAGCTCGTGGAGATGACACACCGAGGCCACTGTGGCTGATCTCTCCCGTCCCGACCCCATTCGCATTCGCCGCTCAAACGCGAGTTACTGTCAGTCCTATGAGTTACTACAGCCTACTGTTTGCAAGCTAGCTATGCCTTCAACACGGAAATGGATAGGCTACTACCTGGATGCGATCATGTACAAAACAGATCGGTGTCTTTATTTAAATTTCCTAAAAACGATCACATCAAGAAGAGGTGGATTAATTTTGTGTAGAGCCAACCTTGATGAAGAGCTGAGGATCACCGCCAACACCCGCTTCTGTAGTGATCATTTTACACAGGATCGTTTTATGAACTTTCCTCAGAGACAACTGGGATTCACTGATAATCCGCTGTTACTGGTGAACGGGGCCGAAACGACTATCCCCCGCCAGCGTTCATCCTCCCGTCCCGAAGCTTTCCCGCGAGTGGGCGTGGTTTCAGCGCAGCCAGCGGACACGCCCCCAGCGTTTGAGAGCAGAGAGTAATGCTCATTCTTTCAAGATTTTGATAGCTTATTTTATGTACTTGCCGGCTTTTTTTATCATTCAAATTTGGCTGGATGGCTAATAACACATTTTTCTGTGGTGTGACAAACTCAGAACACATACTTAATTTTGACTTTACAGGGACTTTAAAAGGATTTAGTTTGTATAAAATCATACTGCTATTGTGATAAGATGAATTGTCAATGTTGCAAAAGCCCAAATCAAAATGGACTATTGTTTTACATAAGATACAAGACAAATCAACTAACACGCATACAAAAAAATATTTTGCACTGTTTTAGGAAATAAACATGACTTATCTTTACTCTAAACCCAGTGTTAAAAATGGCCTGCACTTTATTTTGATTACAATGTCTGACTCTAAAAAGGTTTGAGATTGAATTCAAAGCTTTTAATGTGGTAAAAACACCTTATCATGTATGTCACCACCGACCATCACAGCGTCCAGCCAAAAACTGTGAAACAAACAGATCAGGAACCAGAGAGCTTTCCTAGTATGTCACCAGTTTTAAGAAATTGCTTATGAGCCTGATGCTTTTCAATCAGTAGGAAACATGAGATAACAGCAGAGGACCGCTACCCTGCCTGGGGCCAGAAACGGTGACCGATACGCCAACAGGGGTTTAAAAATCCCTGACCTAATCCAATCTGTCATTCTGCTTCAATATCAATATCTCACAGTGGCAGATAACAATGTATTCTTTAATAGAGAAAAACAGAAAGCACTACAGGGTGAGAAAGATTTAAAGATGATGGAATGTAAACTACTGGAAAGTTGTCAACCCGACTTCATTTTCATTCAGGCTGGGAGATAAAAAGCGAGGGGGGACAGAACTGGCTGGTACGATGCAAAAAAAAGAGAAAAGATCCCTCAGATTAAAATATGCAGTTTGTGTGCATTTACAACTCTTGATAATATTAAAGTTTGCATTACACAAAAGGAGAAGATCTTTCAACACGGTGTAAACAAATATATCTGGCTTTTGTCCATGATCACTGTAGCAACATAAAGCACAAAATAAAAACCTGTTTCTCTATTTTCCCTCTTATAGGCAGGTGGAGATAATGAACAAAACACAGACGTCGACCCAATAACCCTGAAAATGAGGCCATGAATAATCAGGGACACCTGCACAAAGGCAGTGGTCAGTGATACTATCACACTCGTCTCAATATTGACACTCGCCTATAAGAATTGTCTCTATAATGAGACAAGAAAATGCGTCATGGACTGTCATGGAGTCATTGAAAAAAACATTTCACAAGAAGAATAAAACTGGAATGATGTCTGGAAAAAAAACACAAATAACAGTAAAGTTAGGTCTTCACAATTAACTGAATACAATTTAGACTGAGGTTACAGCTTCCACAGTTATGTAATCGGGAAAAGTGTTGATTACAGCATCCCATTACAGTTTACTAGCATTGCATAATGGCCGACGATCAGGGCTGTTTAAATTAGCCTTTACCTATCAGTAATGACAACGTTCCTATAAGTGTTTTATATTTCTTTTTGATTTGTGGTAGCACAAAAAAAACTAAAATGCAGGACTCAAACATTTGTGTGAAACTCTGGTAATGAAATAGAAGTGTTCTTCTAATAGGGTTGCGTTGTTGGCTTTCTCTAATTTACACAAAATTTGAATCACGTCATTACCTGAAACCAGTTGCACTATGTGTGTTAGACCACCAGAGTGAATAAGTTTCCATTGTAACAATGGTCATGGCTCGCAGCTAAAGCTCACAAACAGTTTATGGGTCATTTCTTGTAGGCAACTCACTTTTTAAAGATCTCAAATGATTGACTCCCCTTAAGTTACTCATTAGTTTATGGCTGTAAGCGTGGGCCTGAGTTGAGGGAGGCATAAAGACAAAAATGTCTGAAGACATTAGATTCTCCATTCTGTTTGATAGATATGTAATCCAGCAGATACATGACACTACGTGTCCAACATGTGATTTGTACAACTATGGCACACTGAGTGTACAATATTTTTGCCAATTGTCAACATCAGTGACTACACACTTGCATCATATTTTCACCAGAGATAGAGGGACAGTTAACCCAAAAAATTAAACTTCTGTCATCATTAAAGTCCCTGTAAAGTCAAAATTAAGTATGTGTTCTGAGTATGTCACACCACAGAAAAATGTGTTATTAGCCATCCAGCCAAATTTGAATGATAAAAAAAGCCGGCAAGTACATAAAATAAGCTATCAAAATCTTGAAAAAATTAGCATTACTCTCTGCTCTCAAACGCTGGGGGCGTGTCCGCTGGCTGCGCTGAAACCACGCCCACTAGCGGGAAAGCTGTCGACAGCGATATTAGGTGATACTGCTTTCGGGACGGGAGGATGAACGCTGGCGGGGGATAGTCGTTTCGGCCCCGTTCACCAGTAACAGCGGATTATCAGTGAATCTCAGTTGTCTCTGAGGAAAGTTTATAAAACGATCCTGTGTAAAATGATCACTACAGAGGTGGGTGGGCGGTGATCCTCAGCTCTTCATCAAGGTTGGCTCTACACAAAATGAATCCACCTCTTCTTGATGTGATCGTTTTTAGGAAATTTAAATAAAGACACCGATCTGTTTTGTACATGATCGCATCCAGGTAGTAGCATATATGCATTTCCGTGTTGAAGGCATAGCTAGCTAGAAAACAGTAGGCTGTAGTAACTCATAGTACTGACAGTAACTCGCGTTTGAGCGGCGAATGCGAATGGGGTCGGGACGGGAGAGATCAGCCACAGTGGCCTCGGTGTGTCATCAAGTAGGGGCGTGTCCTTGAGCTCATGGGCTCCAGTGCGTCATCGAGCCCTGTTTTAGCCCCGCCCAAAAAATCCGTAAAATAGCAATGGTGAAAAACTGTTTAACGGTCTAACTCCGCATTTCAGTACTTCACAGTTCACAGTCTTTGTAATATGTTTTAGCAATACATTTGTAACATTTATAATGTGTTTAGAATTTTTTTGTAGAATTGCCTTTACAGGGACTTTAACTCACCCTCATGTCGTTCTAAAAATGTTGTATTTATTTTTTCTGTGGAAGATAGATAGATAGATTCTGATCGGACACACTGCCCAAGGGTAAAGCATGTTGCATAAGAAACATTAAGTGTGGGCAGTCACCAACTATTGCGATTTCAAAAAAGAATCTATTACAAAAGCTAGGCAGAATAACATGGTTTTCCTCCATACATAAAAAAATGCTAATTAGTTCTTGCAAAATGTGATCATGTTCCGAGAAAGCCTGTTTAATTAGGTTCAATTTTAAGTGTGTCTAAATACGGTAATTATCTTAATCAAATCAGCCTTATTCCCAACGGCTCAAATGTCAATTTTGTTATCCGCTCCTGTGGATACAGGTTTCGATTTGTTGTGTCAAACACACTTTTTTTGTGTGTGACAGACTGGTACGTGCAGGGAAAATTAATAGGAAAAGAAAGGCTTTGGACACTTGACCCCTGAATGACCTGGTCTCCCAAGGCACTGGCTCTTTCATGAAATGACAAATGTTGTTATTGTCCAGTTTGAAGAACAAATTGAAGGTGTATGTACAGTAGCATGCCGAAATACCTTCTGAAACAAACCGTTGCATACATAATAATGTAACGACTTGCATTTTTTGGTGCGCAAGCATAACTAAGAGTGACAAACTAGTCCCGAACGCTGCCAAATGGATCGTGTCAGAGCTATTAACAGCTTTATGTTTTGTGACAGTCGTCCCTGTGGTTCGCCCTGTAAGTTCATACTAAATAATGAGTGTAAACACAATGGCCTTAACAAGACCCTTCTTGCCTTCAAATCTCCCCCTTCCTGGTCTGATGGGAAAGACCCCAATGTTATCACAGCACCCTCACAATAACAAATACAGTTAGTTAGTATTTGAAGAGGAGAGCCGGCAGCTTTCCAATCAGGAGGTGCTGAGAGACGGGTCTTTCCGCTATTTCTTAATGAAAGAGCTGGAGAGAGACGGGGAGAGAGAGGAAGAGAAAGACAGGGCGAGAGAGAGAGGCATCCAGAAAAAAGGCTGAATTTAAAATAGAAACGACTGATTATTCATTTATTCACTCATTAGTGGGAGATCAGATCAAGGACACAACAGCCAGGCCTGGCAAAACACCTAGATGCACAACAGACACCGGGGTCAAATAAGGTTTATTAAAATGTCCACGGGAAGGACAAAAGGACAACTAGATCTAAAGCTTAGATAAAACCTTATATGAAGCCCATATCAAAGGTGACAACAGATGTTCCCAAGTTTATAGATGCACAACGACACAAATCTAAATATATATTTCTCATAATTTCCAATAATACCTGTTTGGGTTTGTGCAGCTGTGGTACAAGCAAACACCATAAAATGACCTGTATTCCATGAGAGTGAAAAGTTCTATAACAGGCTGAGTGATTTGACATTGTTCCTGAAATCGCCGAGCAGCAAGAGCTCAGTCAAGAGCAGCCCTCAGAAACCTTATTTATTCAAGAAAGTCATCTTATTAAACCTTAAAAGTACTCTCCAGTTCTCACTCAAAGCTTACAATCACAAGCCTAACAGGTTGTTTCACTACAGTTATTACATGCCACATTATGAGGGGAAAACACACATGAAAAATGCAAATGAAGAAATGCAGGTGAGAACTACCATGAGCGTACGATAGACCGATATATTGCATTTTCATAAATCATTCCTGCTTTCACCTTTTTAGTGAATTTTGAGTAAAATAAGTGCTCATTTGTCCAATATGTTTACATATTATTTGCTGTCATTAGACAGTATGACATACATCAATATATTTACATCTCTCTAGATATTGGTATTGGCGTCAACCATTACAAAAACCCATTTTGGTCAACTATATATAATAAATATGCATACAATTCAGAAAAGCAGCAGATTTGTTCTGTCCTTTAAGACTAATGCATTTACTGCTGTCATATCAGGTTCATGCCTAGCCCTGGAGAATGCAGCAAAAGGCGAGGTCAAGTCCTGTGGTTAACTGCTTTTTCTAGATTGTTGACTGGTGAGATCTGACACCTTTCCCTGCTGGTATTCAACCAATTTCTTCATCCTTTGTAACACAGATACATTTCAAAGAAATAAAAATCTCTTCTTGGTAACACACACACACACAAACATGCACACACTCATGTTGTGTTTTCATGTTTTATGGGGACTTTCCATAGACATAATGATTTGTATATTGTAAAAACGGTATATTCTATATGCCCTTACACTATAACCCGACCCCTAAACCTACCCATCACAGAAAACTTTCTGCATTTACATTTACACAAAAAAAACTATGTAACTTTTAAAAATATAGTAAATTTTATGTCATTGAAATACACTATTTGTGATTTATCATAATTTACATACTATAGTCAATTTAAAACTATTTCAAACAACACTTTGATAACTATTATTTTCTATAATTACTATGCAATCAGATTTTATGACCTACATGGAATATATTTATTTACTAAACAATAATTTGTCACATCGGAAAAAACTGTTTAACTAATGAAGGGATAAAGATGATTAAAAAGATCACTTATCCTTATACATTCATATCATACACCTTTGTGACGAATAAAAAAAAAAGAAGTGAAACGTTGCTTTTATTTATCTAATAATATATTTCAGACAATTATTATGATAACTTTTCAAGTATGTATTATAGTTTCCCCTCTATTTAAATATGCTATAATAAAGGCATGCAATTACATTTTTGCAGTGGTGGAATGTAACGAAGTATAAATACTTCGTTACTTTACTTAAGTACATTTTTCACGTATCTGTACTTTACTTAAGTAGAATCAATAGTGCATACTTTTTACTTTTACTTCGTTACATTTTGCAGCAATTATTATACTTTCTACTCCAGTACATTTCTACTATATTCTGTGACATTTTCGTTACATTTTCTGAACAGTTTTTCCTGCCAAAACGTCATCCTGACCGTCCGTTCGTCGCACGTTTGTCTCACCACTCACCAGTGAAGTTTGGTTGCCATAGATATATGAACCCGGTCACACTAAATGCGTCTCTATAGCACGCAGTGTTTATCGTGCAATTTATACGTGAAAATTATTTTTTTACGTGCATATGGTACGCATGGGTAGGTTTAGTAGTGGTGTGGGGTGCGTGTGAATTATACGTTTGGTTAGGATTAGTATGGCAAGGCAAGAGGTTCAGAATTACGCCATATATTAATCGCGTTTACAGCCAAACGCCGTCAAATACTAGTATATAGTAAGGATATAGTAAGCTTGATGTGTGTATTGCCTAATTGCAAGCTTGTTCAGAAATGGTGACAAAAACTTAAAAAATAAATCCATCATTATTGAACATCATTATAGGAGTAGGCTATTAGGTTGAATGAGTTAGAATTAACTGTTTTATTAATCATTAGAATATACATTAAGAGAAAACAAAAATTATGCAAGTACTTTTACTTTTAATACTTAAAGTACATTTAAAATCAGGTACTTTTTACTTTTTACTTAAGTAGGATTGTCATTGTGGTACTTCTACTTTTACTAAAGTAAATATGTCTCTGGTTATTTGTACTTTTACTTAAGTACTGAGACTCAGTACTTCCTCCACCACTGCATTTTTGACATGTATGTCACAAAGCAACTTATATTAAATATATAATATATTTTTTGTAATTTATGATAGACATCATACACAAAGTACAGAGTAAGTTTTCTGTCAACTTATATTTTCATACTTAAGCTTTAAAAATGAAGCCATGCATTCTGAACTTATGTAACACCATTCAGATCTGGTTTAGCACCTGCTATGTATTTCCTCAGATATTAAGCATGCAACTACAAAGGCCATAATGGTCATACATGTTATGAAACGGGGGGAAAAAAGGAACAGGGTCTGTATATGCTCTGCCAGTACACTTTAAACTAACTTAATAACACTCACACACACAAACTCGAATAAAAGAAAATCAACTATTGCAAAACGGGTCAATGTGTCAGAATTATATTTAGCGATTAGTCTACAGATGAATATATTCCTGATGTTATCCAGACATATTCTCCCTCCAGCAGTCTTTCCTGTCCAAGACTGACGTTTTAGTGGAAAAAACGGAATCATTCAAAGATAAATGTAATTACAGACTTACAGCATTCTGGTCTTGCGGTCTGCATTAGCCAATAGTACAAAAGAGCTGATGAAGGTGTCATTACCAGTGATGAATAATATGGTCATTTTCTTTGAAACCTGGCTCCTTTAAGTGTGACATGATGACTTCAGTATGATGATAGTAGTGCAAGAAGCCCAACTAAACTTTTTTTACTGCCAGGACCCACCTGGCTGTTTAAACAGCGGAGGCTTTTAACACGAGAACATTGGGCAACTGAAAGGGAACTAATTCAATTGGGTCTCAGACTGCTCAGCATGATGAATAAGCAGGTAGCTAGGCAGGACACAGACTCATGGTGTCTACCTGAGGGCATAACCAGATCATTCACCGCACCATGCTGCCATCTGACAGTTTGAAAACGCTTTCCAATTCAGCAATGGTGTTTATTGATCACAGATGCACAACTAGACTGATCAAACTGAAAAATCACGCTGATCAACTTAAATAGTTCAGTAAGCACATTAATAGTTCAGTGAGCACAAGGCCAGACCGCAAACACTAAAATGCCTATTATTAATATTAACACAATGCTTCAATATTATACATGATGGCATGAGAGTGATAGAATCACTTATTGACCTTGCCTGTGTAGTTACATCAAATGTTTTCAACTCCAGAAAGGGAACATTTACACGCAACACACTCCACCCACATTATGTTTGTAATGTAATAAACTAGAAGTTCATGTACCTAGAAAAGTAGTCCCACGTGAAAAAGTATGATTTAGACAACTTTACAGTAAAAATAAATAAATAACCAGGGCTTTACTAAATGATTAATTCAAGTGCTTTAACAAAATATGTGCTTCACATTTCAACTTTTAAACCCCCTGGAATGCCGGCCCGCTATATATCCATTGTAGTCGCGTAACTGTGACAGTTATTGAAGGATATGGTTTGCCTCCAACAATGAAACATAAGTGGAAAGCACACAATGACCAGGAACTGTCAAGCTCCAAAAAGGACAGCAAAAAAATTGGTTTATAGTACTCATGTGATATTTATGTCTTCTGAAGCCATTATGATTTATATCCTTTTTGCGTGGAACAGACCAAAATTCAACTTCCTTTTCTCCATAGCTCTCAAATGTCACTCCTGCATGCATGTTTTCAAACATAATAGTTATCATGTGTCTCATCACTGCAGCCATTTTTAAATTGTGCAATAGAGAGTGAGATTTTTGTGCTGCTGTATATAGGGAAAATTTCAGTAAATAACAATTTCTGTCTTCAAATCTGTCATATAGCTTAAAAAAACCCCCACATAATTCATATGGGCTTCTTTATTATAGGCATATTGAATGGTCCCTTTTAATTAGGGCCCGAGCATCGATGGTGTGAGGACCCTCTTGGAATTGCTCTGTTTATTTCCTTAAAACTTTTCAACAGTAGTGTATACACAAATCTGGATATTGTGAATATCTCTTTTTGTGGATGAACAATCCCTTTTACTGATTTAAAACCCCTATAACTCATTGTGTAAGTTATACATTACATAAGAAAAGAAAAAAACTCAACTGACTTCCTTAAATGTCTGTTTCTATGCAAACATGCATATTCACACACATAAGCAAATATACTAACATTCAGAGATACACAAAATGAAACTTTACCTTTGAATTACACACAAATGAACCTCTGTGCTTGAGGTCATAATGACAATAAACATCAGTTATGGGCTTCATTAAACAACTTCTGTGAAAATGTCAGGTTTTTCATCCATATTAATTTAACTAATTAATGTATTCAATTCTGATTTTGCCAAATCGGATCACTACTCACTTCAACTGTTAAATTAAGCGATACTTAACAAAATCTTCCTTTGTAACCACCGCTCATTGGTCCTTTTTATTTGTTCTTGTATAAAAGAGAGGGTCAATGTGCTTTACAAGGAATGGTCCATTATATCAGTACACGGCGACCACATAGCAGGCTGACCATGGCAGGTGAGCTGAGTAAGAACTGCCTGTCTCCCTTGGTATTGATTCGGGGTAGGTATTTTATCCTTTCCTAACTGTGTTTTATGCTCCAGTGGAGAGGCGGCCGTGTGTCTCTAGAGAGACCAGGGCAGGCATCCTGCAAGGCGAATTAATGACTTCAATAAAAGTGCCACATTTTCCACTCAAGTCCCCAGTCAAGAGTTTTATTGGTGAGGTTTAATTTGGCTTAAACTGGTCAACTGCTTTAGGCACGGTCACAAATGCTAATCACCTTTACCCCGAATCGCAATTAGAAGAGGTATCAACATGACGATATGTTTTCTGAAGACAGGGGAGAACGGGGAGAAACAGAGCGAGAGAGAGTTCAACACTAAATTTGCTTCATGCTCACTCGGCTCGCTTCATGCTGTTATTTTTATAAAGCTCAGAGGAAACACCTCCACATCTCATCTGGTGCATCTGGTCCACTTCTGCTATTGTTCTGTTTAATCTGCGATTGTGTTGACAGGCTGTAACTTGGCAGTAATGTAGCAGAGACGAGGAAATTGCTGGCACCTGCTTAGCAAAAAAACCAAAGCGATGTTTAAAAGGAAACTAGATGCAGTGTCATGCTGAGAAAAACTTCAAAGCAGAGACGGATTAGTTTATGTGAAAGTGAAGTGGCCAAATAGTTTAGTAGGGTCAGGATAGGGTAAAGAGTTGAAAATCACCACGAAAAAGAGAGGAGAACTTCAAGAAAAATCTGCTTCAAGACTCACAACATTGTCACAAAAGTGTTTTCAAATAAAGCCTATAACTGATATAATGTTTACTGTCATTATGTCCTCAAGCAAAAAGATAATTTGTACATTTCTGGTAATGTTTGTGATTGCTTGTGCGTACTTTCTCCTATCCTACACTCTAAAAAATAAAGAGAAGATAGAAGAACCATTTTGGATTCCTCAAAGAACCTTTTAGTGTACAGCTCTTAAAAATAAAAATAAATTTCACGTGATGGCAAGTTTTGTTCGCGTTCAAGTTGGTCATGCAAATTTGTGGTGTTGACCAAACGAAAGCTTGGTATGAAAGTGACCCTGTGTGAGCTGTGCTTCATGCATCGCTACACTGTTGACAATGGACCTTTTTGGTCAAGAAATTTCACCGAAATTTTGCTAATGCGACTTTGCCTTTAGTGTGAAGAACATTACAATAATGTAAATAACTTTTTTCCACTATAAAGAACCTTTTGTGCAATGGAAAGGTTAAAAATGGATGTTAAAATTTCTCCATAGATCCCATTTTTTAAACTATTTTTAAGAATGTTGTATTGTATAGGCTAATTAATAGACAGCTTGTAGGTTGAGTCCTCCCAAAACGTAAAGACATACTTCATTCATTACCTTCTAATAAAAGTCTAATAATAAAAGCTTAATAGGTCCTTCAAAAGTCCTTGTTGAAAACAATGCTGATAATGAACATTAACTTGACAATAATTAACTGGAACGTGCATGTAAGTGGAAAAACGGACTAAACAACTTCTGAGCCCTCTGAACTACACGAGAAAAGAACAGGCAGACAACAGCATCCTTATTTCAAAATTGTGAATATATATAGTTTTAGAAGCTTATCTTATCAATCACCTGCTGTATTTTTCAACATTTTTTTTTTCTGCTATCGATGAAAGCCTGATAAAAGCTGTAGTTGTAAGTGCCAAAGGAAAGGTATAAACCCTTTTGTTCTGAGCCATCTAAACTGTCAACGGTGACCTAACCTCCGTATTTTATTCTCACACGTCAATACTGCCAGAAGTGACTGCACCAATAGCTTCACTAAAAGCTTCTACTTTTGTCCAGAGGACCACATGGGGCTGAAGATTACAGCCAATACAGAACGTGTTGAGTTACACCGTCTAATGTGGAGAGAGACAAACAAAAATGTGCTTCATCGGAGACCCGGTGGACTGTTAGCGTTTTCACTTTTTACATAACCCACTTGACATGGTGGGAATGTTTGCACAGGATTCTACTGATCAAGCCATTCAAAAATTCAGCCGTGTTAATCATGATCCTGATTGATCCTCCGGTTCTGAGAAATGAGATAGGCATGCAAGATAAGCATAATGTCTGATGCTGTAATATGATATAGCTTGACATGTGGTATGTTTCTGCTGAAGTCAGTGTCAGGTTGCTAAACAGATCAAAGCTCTGAATAGAACTCACTGATACGCTTAGCACGCTGCGCACTTTACATCAGAGTTAGCTTTATCCATGAAACTGCATTGCATTTATGGTAGGTGAGGGGAAAAAAGACTGACCACATAAAGCCTTATGCATATTGTTGAAGGAGTCAGTAACCTCTACCTTCGCTGTGAACTGTTGGCGCAATAAAATCTGCCACTACTGTAGATGTTTCAAACTACAAATTACTCCACATATTTAATTATACACTTAAATGTTATGAGTTCATTAGTAAGTTTGAAAACAGCCACTTGTGGGGCCACCATGCCACTGGGTTATAGCTTTCCTCACACAATCTGGTGCTCAAACCAGACATTACCCTCACAAACACTCTTATTAGCTCAGGCGGGTGGCACTGGAGCAGACACCTCATTGGTTCATGGGAAGATTACTCTTCTCTTCTAGTCATGCTTTTAATGTTAGTTCTTATCTCGCATCCCCAAGAGGGCAATTACTGTTTGCTTAAAAGGACTGATTAAATGTTGCGTTTGTTTCCTAACAAAACCGAGAGGGAGACACCATATCAGCCAAGACATTCCAGAAAACCGTTTCACGTGCCACATGCCCTTTGCCTCTAAAAGACCACGCAGCCACATGCTGGAAAGAACAAGATGCTGCTGCGAAACAAAGTCAGCCACAAATTACAGCAAGGAGGAGAAGAGAATACACACATTTCAATGCAGAGCCACTGTATTGAATTCATATTGTATTACATCTACAGCTACTGAGCTGAAATGAAATATGAAACGCAACTGCTGTGGTGTCGTTTTCATATATTTTGATCATTTGCTGGCAAAAAGGGAAATGCAATGACTAACTGATCCTTTCCTATCACAAATGTGAATGAAAATATATTGCATTGTACACAATACAACTGACTTGCTGTAAACACTGCCAAAGGCATTTTATAGCTTGTTAAATGGCTTGTTAAATCGTGAGAAATGGAGTGTGCCATTGCACACACTATTACCCATGTATTCAACAGAGGAATTCAGTGGAAAGAACACTTGAGCATCAAACTAAATGTATTAATACATAAGCTATTATAACTACAGGATGACTGTTGTCATTTACAATGACCCCTTATTGAAAAGGTTAAATTTATGGCTCATGGAAAACATTTGAAATGCAGTTTCCTATAGTGTGTTATCTGTTCAAAGTAGCCAACATACTGTAAATGAGTCATTCTACTTTTACTGTGTTATTTTTGTGAAGGTTTTGTACAGTAAGCATTTTGCTTAACAAAACCTTGAAATCTGTAGAATTATCAGCATTTACTTCTGTTTTTAATAGACCTACTGTAAATACCCTGTAGTTTCGTAAGCTCACCTAGGCTTTTAAATTGTAAAACTGTCAACATTGGTGAAATCATCCGTCACTGGGCCTACGTGTCATAGCTATTTCCCCATCATATTTTGAAAACAATCTTTACAAAATGGAAAAGGCGCCTCGTGACCCCAATAACTTTTATTATGTCTATGCAATATCAGCCTAACGTCCATATAGCACACGCCTAAATTACATAATTTTATATCTGGAGGGATATTAAAACGTGGCAAAAAGGCAAAAGTACAATTGTGTTGTAATTGTTCAACAGTAGCCTACTGGAACGTTTATTTTAAGTAATTATTAAAGAAAACAAGATTTAATAGATTATAGCCTATATAACATAATCATTTATCATAAGACTTACATAACCCAAGAAAAATCTAAATGATGAAACTTACATGATAGTGTTTCCGTATCAATCACTCACTGACAGTGACAGAGGTGATGTTTTTTGCATCTCCAAACAGCACGCGCAGCGATAAACCCACCAAAAACTCTCGTTTCCCTAACCAAAATGAAGATCCGGACAAACATCGAGAACTAGTTAAAGCATCATTATCTTCACATCACACCAGCGGAAAAGCAGAGACAACCGCGAAGTTGCAAAGCGCAAACTGAAAGTGAGCAGCTCGCGGGAGGTTGAGGAGAAATGTGACGTGCGTTGCGTTTCCAACACTGACAGTCCCATTGAAATACTGCTGGCCATTTGAGATGGGACTAAACCAAAAGACAACCTGACATCATGAAGCTCGATCTTATCTTACGTTTATCGTTTGCTTTATCGATCCATATCAGTTCATTTAACGTCACCGTTCCTGGCTAAATATAGCATAGTTTTGGAAGGTTAGCCTACTGTCTACATAGGCTATAAAACAAATAGCTCCATAAAACACTATTATAATGTAAAATTTCTATTTATTTTAAATACCTGGACACTTGTTTTAGTGGTGATTTTAAGGTGATTGACTTTTTTAACCAAAATTTGAAGTTGTGTCTACCTTTTCACAGACTGTGATGACGTGTTACCGGTCATTAAAGGTTTTTAATATATAGCCTATTTTAAATGTACATATCACTTCTTTGTATTATTTTGCTTCCAATTACACACATGCACATGCACACATGCAAAAAAATAGTTAACGCTGCTGTGCCTGTGTTTTGAATACTTCCACACCAGCATGACGAAACTTAGTGTATTTAGGCTACTAGTTGCCATATCAACATCTATATAGAGAAAAAAATTGCGCCAAAATTCAGAAATCTTTGTAAGACATCACTGAACTTTTATTTAACCAGCAAAAGTAAATTTCTTACTCATGCTAATTTTTCATCTTTATTTTTGGTGTTTATTTTAAATTAGACAAATCTGATATTATTGTAATCTCCAATGTTATTATCAATATCCAATATTTAACAGTTGAGAGTTCTTTAATGCTGATCTAATCAGCAGAAGACACTAGCCGGGTTTAAATCCCAGTTGTTCAGGTGCATATTGTCACACTGCTTTACAATGAGCCCCTATTAGAACTATTCTATTCTATGCTTTTATGAATTCTATTGAGAAAACATGAGAAAAAGGTGAATAAAGACTGAGAGTCAATGTTCAGAAATTATTAAGGTTCCTGGTTATTTCGATAGTCCACTTTAGACATTCTACTAACTATAATTAACTTTGCAACTACATGTCAACTAACTCTCGTTAGAGTAGACTGTAGACTGTTAGGTTATGGTTAGGTGTTATGGTTCGGGTTAGTAGAATAAGTTGACTTGTAGTTGCCAAGTTACTTATTGTCAGTAGAATTTCTGTTGGGGGACCATGAAAATAAAGTGGTAGCAGATATTAAGCATATGTCTACAAATACTCTAATGACAGTTAGTTGACATGTAGTTGCAAAGTTACTTATAGTTAGTAGTGGACTATCAAAATAAAGTGTTACTATTATTAATTATTATTATGTTTTGAACTATGTTGTATAGCTGTGTTTTCCGGTGTGTTCGTTGTCAAACTCAAAAATAATTTTATTTTTAATTATTAAAAAATGCCATTATTTTATAAGAAAATTTAATAATTATATTTTATTGAGAAAATATTTGAGTTTGACTTGTATGTTTTTGATTAGATCAGCATTTTAAGCTGTCATATGGTCATGTTACAATGTGCCCCTCACATGTTACAACATTCTTTAGGGGTATATCAAGAAAAATGTATACACTGAACAAAACCACATAATTGTAATAGACATGTGGGAAATGAATGTGGGATAAAATAAATACCCTGAACCTTAAGTATATTTACACAAACTGAGAAAGTCAAAAAGCGTTAAGTTGTACCCCGCTCTCCTACTTTACGCAGATCGCTCAAGAACTGTTGTTACATATATATCTCCTGCAGGCCAACTTGACTTTATCACAAGCGTGTTTAAGTAGCAGATTGGTTTGGTTATGTTAAGAAATGCATAAAGCTATAGCCTACTTTTTTTAACAAAATTACAGTAGATGCAAAATGTTCAATAGTATGCTCTTCATCAATGAGAAAAGTATTGTGAAGAGCAAAGTGCTTGTCTTACACTACTTAGCCTACAACATCCAACCAACACTAATAAGACCATATGAATAAAAATCCCTTATCGAGACCTCAAATTACTTCAACCACAATAAAAGTAATAATCAAATGGCTCATTGGAGGAAAAAACTCACCCAGACATCACAAGAAACATTGCTAAATTTGACAGAATCCACAACACCTATTTGTAAACAAAACCAGCAAAGGGTCCAACAATTCAGTCATATCAATATTCATGCCCTGTACATGGTGGAAATATGGCAAACAAAATCATTTTTATGGTGAAAAAAATATATATATTGTAAGACAATTGTGTTTTAAAGTTTGGACATACATACAATCAAGAAAATCTTTGATTGTTTTTGTCAGTATTATTTACCTGAATTCAGAATTATTTTTTCCATGCAAAAACATTATGGAATCCCTAATAAATTGTTGTAACACAATATTGTTGTAGCTAATAATTTAACGTTAACTGCTTATAGCAGAAACTCACAGCAAATAGAACTTACCTGCAAATAGGACTGAATCACCTGCATGTACTGTACATCACGATGGTTTCCCCCAGGGTCAAACAAACACATTAGAGTCCATTAAAACTCAAGCCCTCCCCTAACTGCACTCTCTTGTAGAAAATATGATTAGAGGTAGCACCAAGTTTAAAAAAAACATCATTTGCTTGAGTATAAAAGCAGTTTGATTGTTTGATGAACAAACAAAGAATGCATCACCCTCAGGGCGTTGTCAGTCTTGGAAACACTCTTGAAAATTCACTTGTTTGAGATAACCCATGCACTTTGCTTTTATGACAGTTATTTACAGAAATAATAATGATTATATACTTATTAAAGAGCAGTCATGAGCATTTGAAAGCGTTAAGAATGTTAGGCTCCACAGTCACATAAGGTCACAATAACTCTGTAATGAGGCAGTGCTACATCAAGCCAACCTACAGCTGTGACAAATGGTGTGTCAAATGCATTGCACAAACAAGTCTGATAAACAAAGCCAGTAAAATCTCCAAGGGGATGAGAGCAACAGAATAAGTGTTTGACAGCTTGAAAGAGGAGATGGATTCATTGCACTGGCCTGGTTTCAACTCAAAAACATCTGGACCTTGTAGTGGACCTTCCTACTCAATACTTGTTGTTCAATATGACTGCAAATTAGAAAGAGCTAAATTCAACTGCAGAATTAAATTGGTTGTAGTAGCAGAGATAGTTTCCAAATCATAGCATCTATCTATTCATCCATCCATCCATCCATCCATCCATCCATCCATCCATCCATCCATCCATCCATCCATCCATCCATCCATCCATCCATCCATCCATCCATCCATCCATCTATCTATCTATCTATCTATCTATCTATCTATCTATCTATCTATCTATCTATCTATCTATCTATCTATCTATGTATGTCTGTCTAATATTTACACTTAAAAGCTTTTAAAACTTTTCAAAACTTTCAAACAAACCTTTTTTAGGACAACATTCAAAAGCTTGTCTTGCCAAACTTTGCTTTAGTTAAAAATTACATTTACATGAATTCTTTTGAATTTCAATTTATTTTAATTTTACTTTCATATCTTCAGTCCTGCATCCTCAGGTGAGATTCAGGAACTGAATTGGCAATGATACGGGATTCTAAATTCAATTCTGAATGGCACACAACCCTGTGGTCTGTGGTCATACAGCACACTCTCCATTATTGTAAGCCGTTGTATTGTTTTCACATATTTTCACCCATTCCATTAATATTTCAGAAAATATCAGTGACAATCTCACCACTCTGACTTGAATCTATCGTGTAACATCAATCAGCACTGATGTGCTGAAGGCATGCTGTGAAGAAATCCAATTACACTATTATCAACTCTCAGTGTCACATCCATAAAGTATCTGCAGTGTTCAGGCAAAATGTGAGAGCAAAAGAATGGTGGTCAACGCCAGCATGGGATGGATTTACATTTTCAGCTATAAGTTGATGAAATCAGGGAGAAAATAACTGTAGTGTCAGCATATCTTTTACAGCATATATAAATCAGCATTGGGAATACACAGTGGGGAGGTGGGATTTATATCTGTGAAGTGGTCAGAAGCCATTACACACTTGCATTAGGACACTGTTCTGCTGCATGTTTAGGGACATCTTGAATTCCCTTCCTCCCTGACGCTGACTTACAATCCCAGATGACAGCATTGCTTATTTTCTGTTCTGTCACCTCGTCTCCAAGGAGCAGACTGAAAACTGAGTTCAGGATGAGACAAGCCTGGAATGTCAGGTCACAAACTGGAGTCTGGATGGCTACAACATGTCTGAGATGTCTAAAGAGTCCATAACAGAGGCCAGTATTCTAGAAACGGAACACATTATATAGTGATTATATTTTGTGACGAACAACAGATATCTAAAAATATTTGAATTATATCTGTCTAAACACAAGATAACAAAGTAATCCAAATGTTTCTGATATATTAAAGCAGCGCTGATACAAAAGGTTATATGAAATTTACTTTCTTTAACCCTTGCCCTCCTCTCTGTTGAGAAACACAGACTGAATGCTGCTTTATTCTGCCTCAAAAATGTAAAAAGCATGAACAGTGAGGCACAAAGATGGCATGGAATTTATTTAACCCAATAGTCATAACAATTTTAATGAACATCGTTACTGCTCTTAATGCTAATATAAAGAAAGAGTGTCAACTTACTGTGGGTTCCGAATGTACCAGGCAATTACCATATTATTTTATTAGACTGCATTACACAGAATGCATTTTCGCATTCCACTGCCCTGCTTTTACATTGTATTTATATTCATATGTAAACATGCACTAGATGGACGTGTTTGACCATTGCGCTCTCATCTCGCGCATGACACGGCGTTCTAAAAACGCAAGTTAAAATAAGTTGAACTTTTAGGCTACAAAAAATGCTTCTTTTTCCCCATTCCACTGCCCACATCTTGCGTTTTTTGACACAAAAATGTGTTCTGTGTGAATGGTCCCTTAGTATGAATAATTCCAAACCAAACAACAACTTTAGGAAAATATTTTAGGAAAAAAAAAAACGTGAAAAAACGTATCACTATACCCAGTTTTCTGTTTAAAGACTATTCTTATTTTATGTGGAATATTGCAGTATAAATAACGGGTCCATGTAAATCGTTATTTTGGTTAAAAAATGTATTTAAATTCATGCGTCCAAGTAGCCTAATCGTCTAATCGATGACACTGATAATGCGAATATGCAAATGAGGACATTAATCAAGGGTTTAGTTGCCTAATCTGTACAGTGTGAGACGTCAGTTTTTGAGTAGGCTACCCAAGATTAATTGTTAACTCCCTTTAAAGTATGAGCAGTGTGAAACATGAAGCAAGATATCTCGGGGTTGCATGGTTTTTTCCTCAAACCAGTTCAGTGGGAACTCGGTGTAGCCGATTCTGAAGATTTCATTTGTCATGTCAATTACAGTGCTGACTGCCCACACCAAACACGAATCCCTAACCCTATTCGTAGCCAAACCTTAACCAATTAAATTAGCCTAGTCGAGGGTGGGATTTCCACTGAACTTCTGTGAAAGAAAAAAAAAACATGTCTCTGGGTTTATAATGACCCAGGGTGAACTATATCAAGTGTGAAAAGCACGTTGCCATGGCCAACAGTGAACGCTACGAAAAACGTTACGGCCGCTGGTTGGTGCCATTGACCAATCAGAATAGAGCATTCTAGAGCAATATTTACCCCGCGGATTTGGGCTGCTTTTACACTGTTGCCGTGGGTTGTTTTTGTAGTCCACAGGTTGAAACGACCCCCGGAATGGGATTTCTACCCCCAGAATGAGATTGGGCTAGTTTTGATTATTGGGCAGGTTTTGTTGTGGAGACCTGGCAACCCTGAGTAATTCCCAAATGGGGGTATACACATACCCTATAGAGGGGACGTGAGCAGGTTCCATGGGGTATACGCAAAAATATTTCGATTTTGCTTGGTTTGTTACACTTAGGTGGATCCAAATTTTTTGCACTTTTTACGGTACCAATCTATTTTTATGAACCACTGAACTTAGCATATAGGACAATTCACACTGAGCGGCATCAGCCCATTTCACGACACGGTTTGATGTGTTATTTCGGACTCAAAGGGTTAGTTCACCCAAAAATGAAAATTAAGTCATTAATTACTCACCCCCATGCTGTACCAACCCCGTAAGGCCTTCGTTCGTCTTCGGAACACAAATGAAGATATTTTTGATTAAATGTGAGAGCTGGATCACTCCTCCATAGGCTCCCTAAGGGAATGAATCCTGACGCCCCGAGAAAGTCAATGAAGAAAATGTTTAAATATTCCATGTCACAACAGTGGCTCAACTATAAGTTTATCAAGCGACGAGAATACTTTTTGTGTGAAAAAAACAAACAAAAATAAATATTCGACTTATGAACGACTTTAACTTATAGTTGAGCCACTGTTGCGACATGGAATATTTAAACATTTTCTTTAATGACTTTCTGGGCCGTCAAGTGTCATTCCCTTAGGGAGCCTATGGAGGAGTGATCAACCTCTCAGATTTAATCATAAATATCTTCATTTGTGTTCCGAAGACGAACGAAGGCCTTACAGGGTTGGTACAGCATGATGGGGGTGAGTAATTAATGACTTAATTTTCATTTTTGGGTGAACTAACCCTTTAAGGCCTTGATATTAGATTTCTATTAATTTATGCGTATCCATGCTCTCGTTTTGTTCATTGTAAAATGGTAGTGACGCACAAAGGAAATAGGTTATAGTAGGCTATACATAAACTGGATTTTGTAACATGTAAGTGCGCAAAATATTCCTGTACAACCAGAAGCGTTGTGCTGTTACACTATGTGAACTAACTCAGAGGCTCACAGAGAAGGAAATTAATAGTAGAATAAAGTTGTTATTTATTTTTTTGTGCTCAAAAAGTATTCTTGTCGCTTGATAAACTTACGGTTGAGCCACTGTAGTCACTTGGAGTATTTTAACGATGTCTTTAATAACTTTTCTGGGCCAGCAAGTTTCAATTCCTTAGAAGCATATGGAGGAGTGAGACAGCTCTCAGATTTAATCAAAAATATCTTAATTTGTGTTCAGAAGATGAACGAAAGTCTTACGGGATTGGAACAACATGAGGGTGAGTAATTGCTGACAGAATTTTCTTTTTTTGGGTGAACTAACCCATAAGGTTAAAAAGTTTGGGAACCACTGTTCTAGAGCCGTTAGTATCCTAATAAAAACAATCCAGTTTTGATTTTACTGATTAATGTTTGACATCTTGGGACCAAATTAATTTCTAGCAATATTAAAAGCAAAGGGGATAGAACTAGGCGCAACACATTTATTGGACAGATGCCTCCATTTTTCATGCCTTAAAAGCAGGTCTATTTTGAGCATCCATTGGCTTTAATCTTGGGCTGAAAACACTTGACGTAGCTTCTCATCGCAGTCGGTAGAGCAAGCTCCATCCGGCTAATTCTTCTCAAGAAGTGTTTTTCTAAATAGAAGAGAGATCAGCTTTTCATTCCATAAGCAGCAGATATTATTTCCCCCTCCATTCAGGAGATGGAGAGCTGTAGATTAGTGCTCCCACACACAAGGGTTTTAAAAGCCAATATCTACTGTGTCGTTGCTGAGCAACCAATTATCCAAGATTTGCACTTCCTCTTTGAATGTTGTTTGCTATTAATGTTAGGAATATATTTAGTTTATTCCAGGGCACTGACTGTGAAGTATGTCGAGATGAAGGTATGCCAGCTTGTTGCAAAGCGAACATCAGAGAATTTGATTGCTGCAATGCTCAATTAATTATTAATTGTCAGATAAAATCTTTGATTAAAAGACAGAGGCATTTTCACAGTGTAAACTAATGCCAGAATTCACTCTGTCTCAGTGATGTGCTCAGCTATAACAACGTAGAAAAGGGTGAATGGTTGTAATGAATATTGCTAAAACACTTTCCCCATTCAATTCCAAAGACACTTACAGTATGATTAGAGAGAAGTAAGGAAGGAAGGGCAGATGTTCTGGAATTTCATCATTTGCTACTGAAGCAAGCAATTCATGCTTCAAGGAATTACTAGGACAGTCTATTCATGTACCCACACACATACTGAATAAGACTTTGGATGAGGAAAAAGTACGAAATACTTTAACACCAAATAACTATTATTTGCCCAAAACATGGCCAGACATACACATAGCATAAGTTATGTTCTGGCCTGGATGTCAACACTTGAAATTGTAGATGGTGCAGGTGGCCGTTTATGTTGTAAAGTTTTAACCGATGACCTTTCTGACAGTCTGTGTAAATGTTGGCTGTAAATACAGAACATATTCCTAAATAAGCCTCAACAAGGAGATAGAAAAGCAAAGCCATGACTAAAAAAAACAGCAACAGAGCGTTACTCTTGTCATTTTGTTAATAGGTCATAGCAGTTATTATGGTATATATAAATGAAACTACTATATTTTTTAAATTCTAGATTTCAAGACACATTTTAGGAGTAAATTCATTGCTATATGGCAAACTTTATTAGCAAATAAAAGGCAAAGCACAGCTTAAGTTCTCCCCTAGATATGCATCAAAAGCCAAGTGCCACAGCATTATTATGTATTTCCAATATTAAAATACAACCTCCACTAAGTGACAGCATTATATATTTCTATAGGCGTCAGCAACACAGATAAATGCAGCAAAAACTCTTTAAATAGGCTAAAATAGTGTCAACAGTAGACAACATGCTTATTCTGCAACAGAGCTCCTTCTAGTGGTGATTCAGCAAAGCGTACAATTGACTTTAGACAAGAGTTCGCCAATTATCACCGATTTAAACTCAGCCTCAACCCCTGAAACAATCATGGTAATTACACCTCGACAAGAGACAAAACTGACTCTGTACCAGCACTTAATGGAAAACCTAATAAAATAGTACACAGTACAGGCTAACAGGACAGCAGGAAAGGGAATTAGGCACAGCAGTGCTGCCCTCTAGTGGGCAGGAGTCTACAGTGAGGTTGCAGCAGGACAGCTCAGATGTGACTAAGCGAGCACCCATTGAAGAATGCTGGTGTCTTTCCCACCAGTAGAAATAAGATGACTGTCATCATGGAGAAAGGCAATGTTGGTCACATGGCTGCTATGCCCACCATAGACATGGCTGGGAGCCTGCGGATAAAGGGAAAAAAATGTTTTACAGGAGTATGATTAGATTGTAGGGGTGTAACAAACAATATATCGTGTCACAATATATCACAATACAAAAACGCAACAATATGCATCATGGATAGTGACAATATGTATCGTGGATAGGGACAATATGTATCGTGGATAGTTCCAAAATAAATATTACTGTGTGAAGAAAATTCAAGTTTTAGTGTCAGTATTACATTAAACTACTATATGTAATGTTGAATATAATGAATAATATTGCAATTGGGGGAATATTTGTGGGTCCTGTTAATGACAAATGTCTTATGTTATATCTATAAACGTTAAATAGTGAGTGACAAGCATATTCGTCTAAAATAATTCTGTATTTTCAGCTTCAGAATCATGAATATTTTTATTCTGGTGTCACCATGGTCCTGTGCATCAGCACGAAGTCCAACCCTATTCATTTACACCCAAAATGTAAAACCAAATTTAGCATTTTAATCAACAGTACATTTTTGGTTAAGCTTTTATCATATGTCTTGGAGTATCGCAATAATATCGTATCGTGAGTTCAGTATCGTGATATGTATCGAATCGTGACATGAGGGTATCTTTACACCCCTATTTGATTGAGTGACAAATTTAGCAAAAAAAAAGTAAAACCTCACCCTTGGCTGGGAACAGGGGTTAGAGAACAAGTGCACTTTGCCAAAATCATCAGCTGAGGCAAGGAGGTTATTGTCATGTGATCTGCATACAGCATTAATGTCTGTGCCATCAGCACCCTCTGGCCAGATCCCTTAAAATAAAACAAAGCAACAAAATATCATAAAATAAAAAAGAAAGGGACAAGAAGAGGAAAAAGCGTTAATTTGACTATCTCAAAACTATTATTTCATAGCCATTTCCAGGAAAATAATTAAATGGAAGATGACCTTTTTTTCTTTTCTTTTATGTGTGTGACTTACCAAACACATTGAAACCCAGCACACAGGTGGAGGTGGCCCACTCTAGATTACGCACTGCATCTGCACTAGTTACATGCTTCCCACTGGATGCTTCCCCTTTTCAACGGGAAACATGACACCAGCCATTAAAACAATGACATCTGAGCTCCATTCACTGACAAAGCTGTTAGCTGAGAAAACAACTCACAGTATAAGATCTCATAGTCGCCTGAGTTGGTTACAATAAACTGGCTGTTGGTGGACCAGTCGAGATGAGTGACAAAGCTGGAGTGTCCCTACGGATGAAAGGCATGGTATTAAATGAGTGCTAATGGTCCCTAATTAATTACCCTTGAAATAGAGAGATTTTTGAAGAGATGCTGAAGTAATTTCTCTGTTAAACTCACAGTGCATTTGCCAGCACGGCTGTATTTCCTGCCATTCTCAGTAACGGAGTAGATGTAAACAAAGTTGTCATGGGAACCCACGGCCAGGTACGCCCCATCTGTGAGATAGAGGATGTCACAGGTGACTACCGTGTAAAAAGCATCTTTTGCATATTGGAAACCTTTCCAGCAGTGACTTTATGATTTTGAGATCCATCTTTTCACACAGAGGACAATTGGGGGACTCAAACACAATCACAACTATTAAAAAAGGTTCAAACATTTACTGATGTTCCATAAGTAATCAAAATGCATTAAGAGCCGGGGGGTGAAAACTTTTGAACATTAAGATGTCCAAATTTTTCTTTTGTTTATATATATATATAATTATTTTTTTTTTTACATGTTTCCCGGTAAGTACAATTTACCTTGATCTTCAAATAAAAAAAAAAGTTTTCACCCCTTCAATTGTCATCAGTGTGAATAGACAGATCTCAAAATCATAAAGAATAACCGTCACAAAACAAAAAATAGTCGTGGATCACCCAGGTAACGACAAAATATCTTATTCAGGACAGTACTAAATAAAAAACAACATGTAGGATCCCTCTTATTTTGTAAAAATTAACATTGCGCAGATTCTACAATTTGTCTTTGAGCACGACTGTATGATTCATTCATATATATACATGTATTTTGCTACAGTGAAAATAGGTTTAAGAGCCAAGAAACAGTGAATGAGGAATAGTTGTGACTAATGGCTAAAAGCACAAAAGATCACACCTGGAGAATATTTAACAACGGAGATGATTTCAGTGCCGTCTGTATGCATAGAGATGAGATCACGGGTGTCAGTGTCCAGCACTAACCACCTGTAAGATGGTAAAGACAAACAAACAAAAAAATACAGGTTTGAATACTGATGCATCAAATAAGTCAGAATTACAAATATATTTAAAGGTCCCCTGACATGGGGTTATTTTATTATCTTATAATGTTTCCTGGGTTGCCCTTATAATGTTAGTATGTTTTTTAGATCAAAAATAGTCATAATTTAGAAATAAAAGGCATTTTCCCTAGCCTGATTTTAGCCTCGTGTCTGCTGTGGGATTCAGTGTAACCAGCCACTGCTGTGATTGGCTGTGGGATTCAGTAAAACCAGCCACTGCTGTGATTGGCTGTGGGATTCAGTGTAACCAGCCACTGCTGTGATTGGCTGTGGGATTCAGTGTAACCAGCCACTGCTGTGATTGGCTGACATGCTTGCATGAAAAAGCTACGTATTACATGTGAAACTCTCTTGAATACTTTTACTACAGCTATTATACGTTTTTACTATTACAGCTATCGAGATTAACGAATCGTGAGAACTTTTTAAAGTATTTAGATCTATTCTCATCGCATTAAATGTTGCCGTGATGAGCATTGAGCAGATGACAGACTGTTGATTGTGAGAATGAAGATCTTATCATCGCAACGCAGTTTCTGCACTCTCTCTAATGCTTTCACCAATGCAAACACGATGATGTACATACAGTAAGAGCTTCGTTGTGCAGTGTAACGTGCGTCATTGATTTCATAACGAGTTGTCCAGATAAACTCTGCTGTGTGGAAAGATTGTTCTTTGATCGCTTTCTATATAATTTGTTCACAATTTAAATAAGATTATTTTCACCCTACTAAAAGAAACGATGTGAAGTTGATATTTTAGTCACTGGCTTGACTTATGCATAAACAGTATTGAACGATTTTGAGAGAAAGATTACCTCTCTGAACTTGAACAATTAACTTAGGCTACACATCAGAAAGTGTTGCTTGGTAGCTCGATGGATTTATTTTCAGACGTTCATCGAGGCCAGCTCTGTATTTGCCCAAGTTGAGGAAACAGTCGTCGGTGAAATGTTTGGACCATACAAAACTTTGGGAAGTTGTGTCGGCGCATTTCCAGAGAAAATAAAATTAACCCATTGTTTCTTCAGAGGCTCGGATGAAGGAACTAAAAAATACTTTTGTGTTCATTTGTACATCCGAACACCGATCAACTGCCATGCTTCGCTCGTTTGCAAGCCATGATATCTCTCGAGGAAAAACTCAAATCGCGTTCGTACTTCCTAGCTCATTTTCTCATGGGCGAGCCAAATTCTCTGGGCGGGCAAAGCAGCGAAAGGGGAGGTTACCTTTCCTCTGTATGACGTCATACGGAGGAGATTCAAGATCAGCTCGTCTGAGCTTTCATTTTCTCAAAGGCAGAGAAAGATAGCCAAAGCTCGGTTTACACCGAGTGAAATTTCTAGCCACTGGGGGACCATATACAGGCTAGGGGGAACTCATATTAATGTTAAAAAACCTCAGAAAGTGAAAATTTACATCCCAATTTTAAATATTTCTGCATTATTTTTTGTTGTTGTTGAAAATCAGCTGATATGTAATATGACACGTAAAGTAAGTCAAAAATAATTTTAAGTTCCCATGTGCAACCATACCTTCCTGTCATGGTGCCCACAGCAAGCACAGGGCCTTTGGGATGAAATCCAATGCTACGCCCAGGGTCCTAAAATAAAAATAAATCAATAAAAATACAAAAATATTTAAAAAAAAATTATAGCAAGGAAAAAAAAACTCAATATTTTTTAGTTTAATCATTTTATATTTTAATATCAGTATTAGACAATAAAAATAAATACATAAAAATATATATATTACATAATGTAAACAAATAAAATTACATTTTATATTATGATTTATTATATTGTTTTTTAATATTGTAATGTGTTAAAAATAAATATTTTTATAATGTAAACAAATAAAATAACATTTTATATTTTGATTTATTATATGGCTTTTTAATATATATATATATATTTGATATTTATTTTTGTTTAATATATATTATACAATGTAAAAATTAAATATGACATTTTATATTACATGCAGTATTGTAATATAATTTGCAATATTTTAATATATTAATATATATATATATAAAAAAAAAATCTAAAATCAATATACATAACAGAACATTCTAACAGTCTAAAAGAAACATTTGTCCTCAAAGTGAACATACAGTATACAAACTAAAACATGCAAAGCAGATGAGATTTTTTTTTATCATGATTACATATCACTGGAATGTAAGTGTAAAACAGTTTCAGACAAACCTCGATGGCCTTGCTCCATAGAGGCAGATGAGAAGTTGTGTCCCAGAGATAGACCTGCTTGTCTTGACCACATGTCACAAACTGTTCAGCACTGGGATGCACATCCAAGCCCCACAACTCATCAGTGTGACCCTTTCACAGATGGAAAACATAGAAACCAGGGTAAGAATGGCACCAATGACTTGTGCTTATTACTTTTGGACAGGTAGAATTGATCATTGGTACCATCCATTTCAGATAAATACCCATCATGCATGTAAACACACATAACTGTAGTTGGTTGCTTTACATCTGGTCTCTTCCTGGACAAGTGTGCGTTTTTTTGGCCAGTATAAACTGCAATATGGTACAGGGCCAGGACCAATCCTTAGGGGGGTGCAATCGATGCGACTGCACCGGGCCCCCGATTTAGGGCGCTTCGGCGAACCGCGACGAAACATGTCCACAACCCCCCAACCTACTGAACTCGCCAGTGCGAGTTAGCAGAATGCTTGGGACGGCCCAGTCCATGGCATATGCCGTTTACAATCTGAGGTCTGGCTACATGAGACTGAGGGAAAATGTTGTGATCTTGTTGACTTTTGGCAAATATATAAGGCCAAAAGGCATCCAAACACAAGGTTATATAATCTGACAACCTATACCTGCACAATAGGAGTGAGGGAACCAGAAAAAGAGCCCCGTAAAACAGCGTTTCGGGTTGTTCCCACAAACAGCTCGTCCTGTTTTCCTTCAGCTAGAGTGCGGACGGGGCCGAAAGCCTCAGGAACCTGATTACAGAGAAACTATGATAAGGAACGTGTAATCTGTACATCTCAGCTAAAACATGATTTGTACGAATTGTTCTAAATTGAGTGAACTCAGTGCTGATGTAGCTGAATCTAATAAATAAGATGCCTGGATTACATTTCAGTGCTAGGAATACGATAACATCATACCAATAAAAGTCGTTTTTGAGGGTATATGGCGAACATTAAAAGTACGTATCCATTTCAGTGTTTCTCTCTGCATTTCATTATAAAAGTGAAAATGAAAGAACAAGACATCAACTTCACCTCAATCTCGCTCTTTTTGCGATATTCATGGTCCCACTGCAGCACCCTGCGGTCTTTCCCTCCTCCTGACACCAGCGTTCCATCCTTCAGCACACACAGAGAGAAGATCCCACCCTCATGGGCTCCCGAAACCACCTGGCTGATCCTGTTCCCTCCTTTAAGAGTTCATCATCAGATCATAGGTTGTACTGAGGGAATATCTCCACTAATAACAGTCACACAGATGAAGGTGCTGTTTTTCTAACTGCCGTTACATAAATAAATGGATTAAATACAATTTATTACTTAAAAATGTGGCATTTGGATAATTATTTTGGCAGAGCAAATAATGGCATAATAATTTGCTGACCTTTAGCCCAGATGTATATGTTTCCACTAGAATCTCCAGTGATTGCATCTCCATTCTCAGCAAAAGCGATGCAGAGTACATACTTGGGTTTTTCATGTTTCTGAAAGCATATCAAAAATATGAATGCACTAAATAAAATCATCATAAATGTTCCTAGATTTCTGTGCTATGCAATGCAATGCAATAAAATTCACATGCAGGCAATAAACTCAAAGATACTGTATCACTCATTGCTGACTTTGTATATTATTTATATATATATATATATATATATATATATATATATATATATATATATATATATATATATATATATATATATATATTAGTCGGAATGCTGAAAAGTAAATGATGCAAACCTCAAACAGTCCCTGGCGTTTTGTAAGAGTACTCCCTTCCATTGTCCAAAAGTTGATGTGAGACTTCCCGCAGGTGACAATAAGGTTGGCCTCCATGGGGTGGAAGACAGCGCCCAGCACTGAGTCATTGGAACACTGCAAAATTGTGAGTGGATATTTGACACAAAACAAGATGCATTCTTCCTTAGTCTAAAACGAAGTGGCAAATTTCTTACTACTTTTCAGTAAGCACATGTCAAGACATCAGTGACCATTGCACACTATTAAAATGTTAAATTTGTGAGAAAACGTGATAATTTTTGCATTTTAAACATTTAAATACTTTCAAATCTACCTGAAACAGCTTGAAACAGAATATTCCAAGAAAAAAAACTTGATTTTATCCATCACGAATTTATTCAATTGTGAAAAAGTGGGTGGGAAGCGGTTGTTGATGTCAGGAAAGTAATTTCATAGGCCGCACAAGTCATTACATTACAAGATTAAGAGGGCAAACATGACATCTTCCAGCTGAAAATGCACACGTCAAAAAGACGTCATGGTGGAGTACATGTGCTGTGAACACTCAGGTTTCTGTTATTAAAAGACATAATCACACAAGACACACTATGCAAGGAAATTGTACAGCAGGTCTAGTATTGCTGCTTTAAAACAGCATGCCACCTCACCTTAACCTCCGCCAGCTGCTTTTCTTTCTGCCAGTCCCAAACAGACAAAATGTGATCATTTGCATCGTCAACCACACACAAATGAGCACCACCATTCTGTGAAGAGGAGAGGTATTATATCCATGTAAATACCATTGTTCATTTAGCCATTCATCACTGTTCAAATATTCATTGCCTGTACCCATTGTGCACTTTTCTCATATATCATATGGCATCAAAGCACACAGATTATTTATCAAGAACTTAAAAAAGGAAGCTTACCGACTTTGAGAAGGCAACACAGGTGGCGGCTCGGTCGAACACACCTGCTCCGATCACATGAAGAGTGTTCAGACTGACCGAGTCCCAGACACGGACATGAGGCTGCAAAAGCTGACAGGGAAACAAGGATTCACTTCTTATATGCATATGAATGGAGCATCTTTAAATCAGATTAAAGGAATAGTTTATGGTTTTAAAAACGTTCTGTTCTGCTCACCAAGGCCGCATTTATTTGATCAAAAATACAGTAACGACAGTAATATTGTGAAATAATCTTGCAATGTGAAATAACCGTTTTAATTTAAATATAATTAATTTAATTTTTTTTCCTGTGATGGATACCAAGCATTTATTTGAAACCGAAATCTTTTGTAACATTATAAATGTCTTTTCTGATACTTTTGATCAATTGAATGCATCCTTGCTGAATAAAAGTATATTACTTTAAGGCTAATATACAATGCTAATATACATTGCAAATTGCTAAAACACTGATGTTAACAGCACTGTAGTTTCGTTCCTGAGCACACAGAAGGCAGGATTAAGCCGGAAGATCAACAAATCTTTATGCTGCTACACAATTTTAAATGTGAACTAACTTTGCCATCTTTGGATGTTCCGGCAACTTGTCCTGTTGCTATAGTGACCATGTCTGGATGGATGGCCAAACTGCAAAGAGAACATTGTCAGGATCAGTGCTTGTCAGAAAAGATTTCCCATCTCTCTCTCCCTCTCTCTCTCTCTCGCTCTCTCTCTCTCTAGGGAACAGTAAATGAATGGAGTCTGATCCCAGAAAAAAAAAAATAGTAAACTGTTTGCAACAGTTTTGCAAACCAGCAGGGTTTTTGACAAGTCACAGAGAAAGTATTCCAGTGTTATTTTAATTAGCAACAAATGTTAATTAACAATTTTGACAAGAAATAGCATGTTGTCACTCAGTTACAACTGTTTTTTTTAATTTATTTTTTACAGTCTATGGTTACAACAGAAGAGGTCTACATAAAATAATCTCTGAACAGTTAATAGTATAAGCATTGCCTGGAAGCCAAACAGCATAAAAAGAACACAAGGCAGAAGAGATCTAGTTTGATTGCAGGTATATTTGAATATACTGCAGGATTCGCTTATCTTGAAGATAAGAGTCTGTTAAGCCAAGCAAGATCTGGTACTACAAATGCAAATTTGCTCAGAAACTAGCAACACTTCCTGAGTACATTGGCTCTTTTTGTTGAATGATGGCGATACAGTGGTACAATATATTTGTTCATGAAGCTGATAAGCACAATGATAACATCTTTTGGACCTTTGAACAATGACCTAATTTGAGAATAATCTGCAGGAAATCGGAAATGCTTTTTTCTCTGTATGACATCAACACTAGACTGATTTCTCTCCCGTAGTAGTTTCACCAGTGCCTTTTAATCTCCATTAACAGTAGAGTAAATGAGCAAAAGTATAAAATCAATATATATTTTTATTTTAACTTACCACTTGACATCATCATTATGGCCCAGATAGTGTCTTTGTTGCTGCTCTTCTACATTGTATAGCACCACTACCGAAGCATTGAAGTACACAATCTCTCCCGTCGGTAACAGGTAGAGGTTGGAACGGCAGTCTCTTCCCCTATAGCCGTAACTAATAAAGTGTGTTAAGAAATAAAAAGCTTTTTCATTGATACGTGCTTTTAAAGCTGCAGTCCGTAACGTTTGGCGCTCTAGCGGTTAATAAACAGAAGTGCATGCGTCTTGTTTATGTCTATGACGAGTCACGCAGGTACTGGGCTACTCCGCACCTGTACGACACGGACCAGTCTAAAAACACTTATTATAGGTGTACCGTAGTGATTCAGGATAAGACAAAAACACGGTTTGAAAAATGATTTCATTATATACATTGAACACAACATGTTTTTTTACACATACTGTAGCTTAAATTAGCACTTTTGTGTCACATTTCAAATGGGTTAATTTGCATTTCATTTCAAACTATTTACGAAATAAGCTGACATTTAATTGAAAATCACTGATGTACTTTAATTATTAATTGTACTTGAAAAGTTGAAAGCAATTAAATTATTGGCTAAATTATTTAAAAATAATAAGAATAAAATGTACATAAACGACTTCAAAATGATCTATAAAACATCATTCTTCATTAGAATATCTGCACAATTCACTTTAGTTACATTATAAAATAATTTTCAGCTAAATCACAAGGATACACCCACTGAAGTTTTAGCTTGCGCTCTGGTAGCGCCACCTTGTGGTCAAGGTTGTAGGCTTCCTTCTGCTGGTCTGGAATATGCATGGTGATTGGACGTCCACGTATGAACATCCTAACGTAACCATCATCTGTTCAAGAAGGACAGAAATGTTAGCGGCCAAACAGAAACAAGCAGTAGGCCTAAACATGGTTTGTTAAGGATGATTTGTCAAATTATCCTGGCCCTACTGACTATATTCACTTAGAAACCAACTTGCCCATTACAGAATAGTTTTTATCTGTAATGAACACGATAATGGGATCAAGTCAGGCTAATATAATTTCCCATAACACAGGGCCCATTCTCTCCCTGCACTGCTATCACAGCCAAACAAATTTTACATGCATTTATTTGAAAAAAAAAAACATGCTTTTTCCTCCACTGGAAAAGGAAACATCATCACAAACACAAAAATCCCAGAGTTTATATGTAGCAGTGTTATTTTAGCATTATTTATATACTATTTTGAATTAGGTTTCATTTTTATACTTCGTATTTTAATTTTAGTTTTTATAATTTTGTTATACGCTTTTGTTGTTTTATTCTTTTCCATATTTCTATGTAGCTTCCATTTATTTGATATCAGTTTTAGTAATTATGAGTACCTAAGCTTAAACTTACTCATGCAGCATTTTTTATTTATTTTCTAATATACGTTTTTCATCTTATATTTATATTTTATTCCAGCTTTATTTCAGTTTACAGTTGACACATAAAGCGCTAAAGGAAATACCAAACAGCTATTGATTTCTCACTCAATATAAAAAGGACTTTTGTTTTTATTGGGTGATATTAATCAAATTACTTCAAAACAGATGGAAACTTACCAGCATTGAAGGTGCACTCTTTGGTTTTGCTGAAAGACCAAAAGAGAAAGATGTCAGTCATTCATTCATTCCTTCACAGACAACAAGCCAGACAAAAACAGCGCCATAAGTTAAACAAAAACTTTCTAAAGAACATTTCTGAAAATTTTTGTTTGCCGTCTTTGACTTGTCTTTTGTACGATGATGACTAATTCATTGAGCTCATCCATTATACTGACCCAGCTTTCATGTGGCCTCTCATAGATCTGTGCAATGGAGAAAACATTGAGCTAATGCGACAGGAGGAGAGCGGCACCCAAAACTGCTTTCAACTAAATACAGGAAGTTTCAGAGCTTGTTTAGATGACTAAACACATTTGGTGGGGTGCCAGCACTGGTGGTGATTTTGCTTTGAAAACGAACATGGACAAAATTGCTCTAAATGTAGAGGCCTTGATATATATGCAAAAAGATTAAATGTTCAATTTGTGTCTGTGCGTGCATTTTGTAGCTGCTTTTAAGAACCACACAGTTTTCCACTTCCTCTGTGCTGATGCAAGACTGTCATGAGTGACAGCCTGTCTTAGACAGCTGAAAGTAATAAATTAGACCCATCAATCCAGCATTATTCGCTGGAATACGTTTGTGGAACTCAGGGATCCTCAGAATGGATAGCAAACAGGACCTTTCTATAGAAGAAGGCAAAATGAAGTGTTATGTAAAGGGAAGACAGAAGGATCGTGGGTGCCGTCGAAAAGAAACGCTCCCACAATGATCTGTTTGTGTCCAGGCATGCAGAAACCATCCAAACACTTCATTAAAGCAAAGATTGAACTAAAGCAGGTCACACCAAAGCAAGCCAATCTCCAATAACACCAGTTTAGAGTGGTGTAGGCCAAAATCAAACAATACTTTCATTAGCCATTAGCCATCTAAACATTTTTTTTTTTTTTTTTAGGAAAATATGTCAGGAATAGTTCTGGATAGATTTGGATCCACATAGGGTGTGTTCTTTTTTTTCTCAGCAAGCATGCTGTTAATTGTAAGCAATTTATGTTGTTTATGGACATTTATGGAACATTTCATTTTCACACACCTGATTTTAGATGATGGCACACAAAATGGCAGCTACTCTGGCAACATTTTCTCAAAAGCACATCCCGGGAAAATCTATTTTACCAGTAATGACCCTAGGCTGTGTAGCAGCAACCAAACTCAATATAATGCAGTGAGTACGATGCACCACTAATGTGCGTGACCTCATACTAATGCACTGACTATGCACACACACACACCCATCCATATCACACACAGTGCGGGTGACAATTTGACGATTCATGGATTTTATACATGAAAATCACCACACAGTATCTTTACAGATACATGCACAGTCTATTCACAGAATAAATCAAATCTCTAAAGCAAGTGATTCACTAAAAGCTTCTGTTGAAGTTCTCTGGACATGATGTCCTTCAAACCATTTTATTTCCTGATGTAGAGCACTCACTCTAATTTGCCTTTAAAGCGCTGTGTGTGTGTGTCAGTGGGTGGGTTTCATGTTTAATACATACAGCCGAGCAGCAGAAACAATCAATATCTAACTCAAATTGCTAGCTAAGCAATGCACTAAAGCAATTAGTCAAATGTATGCATTATATGTATTACATTACTTAAATGGGAGTTAAATGGATAACAGGGATTTAGCCTGGCAATACCAGATGGAAACAAGCAATCAAAACCAGATGGAAACATTCACATTCTTGCTAAATGACTCACAAAATGATGCAAAATTGCCCTAAAAATACATAAGCAAAATGTTGTCACATTCCATCAATGTTTTTAAAGTTTGCTCATAATCTTTTGTTCCCAATTGGGAAGTTACGTCACCAACTTAGCCCAAGTGCGTTCGCTTTGTTTATCTATAGAACCCATGATGCTGTGAATATTCTTGTTTGCCAATGTTTGCTTTGTTGCAGGAAGCTGAAAGCAATTCAATTATCAACCTCACCCTATAACTACCAAAAGTATTTCTTTTGAAGACCTTAAAGAGCTTAACAAGAACATGAGCTTTACCTTGTCGACCTCTTCATGTTGTTATTCAGTTTTAAGTGCAAGCTGGAGTTTGCTGAAGCGTCAAGCAAAAGACTGAGTTCCTTGTCTGAGTTAACTTAAGCTCTGCAGGAACATGGACCTCGCTAACCAATGGGAGGACACTTCCTCAGTGTGCATGACAGCCCTTTTCTGGGTGACCACACCCCCCCAATGCTTTAATGCAGTAACATGAAGCACTCTGTGGTCAGGAGACTGTTTCAGTGGTGTGTGTGTGTGTCAACCAAGTGACAGCGAAGAGCTGCCATGTGCCATACAAACAATCATCATGCCATGAATATAAAACTACTAAGGTGTAGGATTATCTGCTGTACAAACATCCTGCAGGAGCTTGGTGGGAAACCTGTTGGAACTGATACTTAACCCTTTAGTAGGATGAAGCTCTTATTATGTAGTAGTTTGAGATAGCAACAAAGGTTTATGGACTCATATGATTACAAGCTTGAAGTTTTCTCCATTCAAATGTAATTTTTACCCTCCTTTCCACTATAAAAATAGAAGAATAAAAAAATTTGTTGAATTTAATTGAAAACTATATTAAGTGGTCACCTGGTTAATGGGTTTCTTTTTATGAAATTTTATTGAGAGTTTTCCAGTGGTTGCTATTCAGCTCTGACAGTCAGGATCTTAGTCAATAACACTTTTATTGACAGATGTCTAGCTTGAACATCAGTGTTTACCTTCTTTCCGGCAACTCCATGTATACTCACCATAAATTATTTATGACTATTTGATCACATTGTTCCTAAGCCTTCTTGGTGTGTGCACCACAAACACACTTAGTATTTGAAATATCTCACTTAACCAAAAAAACAAACAAAAAAAACAGTATACATTCAAAAATTCTGTAATTTTTTTAGTAATATTGTGAAATATATTTTCAATTTAAAATAACTGTTTTCTATTTTAATATATTTTAAAATGTAACATGTTAAATTTAAAATGTCAGCATCATTATTCCAGTCTTCAGTGTCACATGATCCTTCAGAAATCATTCTAATATGATGATTTGGAAACCATCTTGATTATTGTCAATGTTTTTTTTCAGGATGAAATGATGAATATAAAGTTTAAAAAAACAGAATTTATTTGAAATACAAATCGTTTACTGTTGTAATCTTTTCACTTTGGATAATATTAATGCATCTTTACTGACCCCAAGCTTTTGAACAGAAGTGTATATTGTCTATGTACCAACATTAAGGTAAGACAACATGGCTAGAACTCTGTTTCTATGAACCAGGACACACAATGGTAACCTTTAACAATTGCAGTACCATTCTATTTAAATAAAGAAAGGCCTAAATAGGCAAAGCTGTAGATTTAATAACATATTTCAAATCAGCAATACAAATACAACAATAATATCATCATCTGATTCAGCTCAAATCATGGTCTATTATTTTATTGTATAAAATGCTGTCTATAGATGGTCCTTCACTTCCACTACTGTCTCTGGTGTATTGCTGACCAAAAGTATGGCTTTGTCATCTAATTAGACACTGAAGCAGCCTCTATTTTTAGCGGTGTTGACTAGTCTTTATCTTGTTCTAGTCTCAAGGCTTGGAAGGAAAGAGTTTTCATCTCTGTGTACAGAAAAATCATTGAGTTTAATGCACTTTATTTAAATGAAAAGGTACCTGTCTCTCTTTCCACTTGTTGAGCTGCCAGATGAGGTGGTTCTGCTGCGGGAATCGGCCATCTCCTTCTTCACTGTGGAAAGGCGTTCTGTGGACATGCTCTTCCTGACACACAGAGACAAGAGTAATGAGTGAGGCACAATGCAGAGGACAGGAAAGATGGACATCAAAGAAATGGCAGTCTGGATGAAAGCATTAAACAACACAGCAGGATCTTTGTGGTGTTATGGTGGGACAACAAGCATTTTGTTGTCCACGTGAATACAAATGATTAATATTAATTATGAATTTTTATATTAACTATTAATAAATCATAAGGGACCATTACAGCTCTCTTCAGTAAAAGTTTTCAGGTACTTAAAGGGTTAGTTCACCCAAAAATGAAAATTATTAGAATGTTTTGAAGCATCGAAAATACATTTTGGCCCAAAAATAACAAAAACTACGACTTTATTAAACATTGTATTCTTATTCTCTTGCGTTCACGAGTCCGCAGCATCACTGCGGACAGAACCGGAAGACAATACAATGTTTAATAAAAGTAATAGTTTTTGTTATTTTTGGACTAAAATGTATTTTCGATGCTTCAAAACATTCTAACTAACCCACTGATGTCACATGGACTACTTTGATGATGTCTTTATTTCCTTTCTGGACAAGGACAGTATACCGTACATACATTTTCAATGGAGGGACAGAAAACTCTCGGACTAAATCTAAAATATCTTAAACTGTGTTCCGAAGATGAACGGAGGTCTTACAGGCTTGGAACGACATGAGGGTGATTCATTAATGACATAATTTTAATTTTTGGGTGAACTAACCCTTTAATTACCGTATATAGGGATCTTTTAGGCTAAATGTTCCAAATGGTTTATCCATAGACAATAAAAGAAATGGACACAGCGACCCCATTGATTTCAACGGAGAAGACTGAAGCCCGATTATTGCACTTCCTGTCTTATGTCTGAGCGACTGCGCAGGCTCAAACTGAGCGTGACGACAGTCTGACCGTTGAAAATCTTCTAGTAGTTGTGCCAAGACAAATCTGAATCACCTAATTCCTCAAAAACGTTGGTGAAATACTATGTCCCGTTGCTTTTATGGACTCTCTTTTTAAGGGCTTCTACCTTGACTTTGTGCCTCCATGTCCCCCCGATTGCCTCATAGACAGTAAAAGATTGCCGCGAGCATTCTCCTCCTGTCTATACGGTAATGTCTCTATTGTGCGACAGAAAGTCCCGTGGTTATGACGCAATCTTTAGCCTATTTTTACAAAAACAGCTTCTACGGGGCCGTAACGTAAGATACAAAGTAATGGAGCATTTTATACATTGTCATCTCATCAATTGTTTCTTTAGAAATAAATAATGGACAAATTAAGTCTTTGGAGGCCTCAGATGTAAAGTTATTCGCTGTCAAAGTGACGCCAAAATGAATGGGAGTCAATGGGATGCTAACAGCAGGTGAAGTTCTGCTACAATGGCGGCTCCCGCGAGGCTTCAACTTCCGACTGATGGATTACCCCCTTGGGTTTATCACTCAATACCGCCATCTTGAGGTCGAGAAGTAATACTGCACTGATGTTGTTGAGGAACAAATGTCTTGGTGTAGAATAAATGCAAATATTTCCACTATGTACTACTTTAATGTGTGATACCAGCATGTCTTTCAATAAAATTGCATTTGAAAATGTGTAGAGATAATATGCAATAAAAATGATATATATCTTGCATATAACTCTCACCTTTTGATAGACATCAGTACCTCCTTTTTCGGAGAGGAGGGAGAGGAAGGGTAGCCACTCAAGCGCTTTGTTTGCACATAGCCATTTGTCAAAGGCTTGGATGGCAGAGCTTGCAGTATCTGACGAACTAAATCAGGAAGGAAGAAACAGAGGAACACAGTGAGATGACATGCAAATTATCCTCACCTCCCACATGAAACTATTTATGTAACCACTATATAATGAATTACAATACATCCCTGTTTGAAATATCCTATAACAGTTAAGAACCTTGAATGCTAACACAAAGGTTACATCTCAGAATGCACCCTTAGGAAAGGTTACCCTCAGATTATCAGTTTAAATTGCTTTAGATGGAAAAATATCTTCCATTTGTCAGTTTTCTAGGCTCTAAACACGTAATGATAATAAGCAGAGGGCCATGATGAAGCTCTGACCTTTAGTAGGTCCATGTTTCTTGCTGCTGGTCTGTGTGATCTCCTCACAGCAGCCCAGCCTTCTCAAAGCATCCGCCAGCGCCGCCTTCAGCAGATGAATCTCGTCCTCCTGCAGCTGCACCCTCTGCTCCAGGTGAGAGAGACGGTCATCGATCTCCATCCCACTCCCAGCTGATACATTGTCATCTGAAAGAGATGAGCAGATAGTTATTGCATTAGAATTTGTACTAATTGGAATTTGTACAGTTGGTCCAACGATGTTAAACTTTCTTCTGTGGGACACAAAAGAAGATATTTTTGTGCTCCAAAGAAGAAAGTCATACAGAAACTGGGATTGTTGATATATTACTTGCTCAAAATTAATTTTGAGATTCTAGAAATTTCAAGGACTACGTAAAAAAAAAAGTTTATTTTATTTTATTTTGTTGGGGTTAAAAAATAAATGACTTAAATTTTCATATTAATAATATAAATGTGATTAATAATAATTTATGAAATAATTTTAAGTCATCTTGCTTTCCATTTGGAAATTAGCTGAGGCCGCCTAGTGGGCTCAGAGAACTGATGCTTTAAGCCATTTTTAAACAATGGACATCAACATCGCAAATCTAGTAAAGTTGGTCATATTTAAATTTTTTTTAATGTAATATACATTTATATATACAGTGTTATATTCCCGTTTCAGTAAATGTCAAATAAATTAATTGACGCTGCTGAGGGTGTTTCTAATGCAACGGCTGAGGGATTGATGGCAAATTTGACATGTGGAAAGTTCATTTTAATTCACAGACTTGTTGGACATTAAAAACTGTACTATGTTTTTGTATAACAGAATATACAAACAAATAGCATTTACTTTAATGAATTATAGCACAACATTTTTTTCAGCTAAACATTTGAAATGATAAAACAATGCAAATATTATATCAAATAAAGACAAAAAGTATTTGTACATGTGTGGTTTCCTTTCTAGCATACCTGTCACTTCATACATTGACTAAAATGTCCTGATGGTTATTGAAAAAAAAAGTGATGGTAATTCTAAGAAAAGCTTAATCATTTGTTTGCAGTTTGCACTAATAATTTTTTTTCGCATTTTTAAATATTAGAAAACTTTTAACATGAAAATATCTGTGATTCAAAGAGAGATTACATAGGCACTTTGATGAATTTTTACCCAATTTTCCTCGACAAAAAAAAAATCCGAAAATTATTAAAAAGTTAAAAGCGTGAGTGGACAATTGAGCAAGTTTCAAATGCTGATTCAAAGTGTCGGCGATAGGGTGTATTCCATTTAAATATACAACTTATTCACAAAATAACAAAAATCCAACAATAATCAAAACTAGAAGGAAAATTCCAGTTCCATTTACATTTTTCCAAATGTAGCTCCTCAATTTCATATTTCACATATAACAGTGGCTCCGTCTCCGTTTCAATCTCAAAGGCAATTCAACGGGCTGCATGCTAAGTGTGCAAATAATAAACCTCTGTTAGTGCCTGCACCTGCTAACACATGGAGATCCCATGCATAAAGTGGCATCAGCAGGTGGTGAGCATGTCAACTGAAAGAATAAAAGTGAAAGAAAATAGGAGGCAAAAGTGGAAGGTGAGAAGAAAGCAGGATGGAGCTATAGTGATGCTGGAAGACAAAAGCAGTCTGGAGGAAACCGGATGCTCAGTAACCAAGTGCACTGAAATATTCATCATCCCGCTCTGCTTGTATTCCCCTCCTACCTGCCATTCCAGTCAGTACTATGTCCGCCTGTCAGTCACTCGCTCAGACAGCCTGATCCGCTGCAGCTCTCTAGGGGTTCCTAAAGGTGCCAAATGCCTGCCTGGCCAAAGATTCTTTCTCCCACCTTCCCCTTGGCTTGCTGGATGGCTGATCCCGTGTCTGGACCTTCCTTCCTCACCCTCCCCCACCCTCAGTGCTGTGTGTAGAGGAGACGGGTGATGTTTGTAACTGGACGCTGTTCCCCGTCTCCTATGCGGTAGAAAACTGCTGGATGTGCTGTTGGCAGAGAGAGAGGTTGGCTCGACTCCAGACCTGTTAGCCAGGCACTATCAGGGAGTGCACTGACCAGCCTCTCTGTTAAAAGCACACTGAAGTGTGTGTCAGTTTGACACTTTACAACTTATTGTTTTATACCCCTGGGACGCATGCTCATTTTCTTATCGTTTGAATCAATACGATTCACATCAGGGATTTTTAAATGCATTCAACTTGTTAATATCATAGTCTGACCTGAAGATCTTCATGTACAACATTTAAAATCGGTCTAAACCATCCAACTGTACAACATGGATAGACCCATCTGACCCAGTCTCATCATGATATACTGTCTACCCATCCATCTGTCGGTCAGCCAAACCATCTGTCGTGGAAATTGACCTACTGGAAAACCCAAACAATGACCACAATGTACACTGATACCTATCCTTGAGAGAACCTCTAATTCACAAGAACTGATGAAACAGACGTTTCTAAGTGACAACAGCAACAAGCTGTGCACAATGGTTGTTAGAATGAAGAAGCCATAGTGATAATATCGAATTCTCTAACAAGACCTTCAGTGATTGACTGAAAATAATATTAAAGTCCCCATCAATTCAAAATTTACCATACTTACTTTGTTTGCCTAAATTGATCGTTTTGTTGTGAACAATTCATCCATGCAAGTCAATCCACACAAAAAAAATTTTTGGCTTCGTAATCTTTAATCAAAATCTGAAATGTCCCCTCCCCTCTGCATTGGAGGACCTTCCCTGATGCCGTAGGTTTGACGGTTTGGGTGTCTGCTTAACATCCGTAACCACGCCCCTCCAACTGACAGTACAGCCAAGGGGGTAATCCATCAGCCAGAAGTTGAAGCTCCCTCTGGGGGCCGCCATTGTAGCTGGCTATCACCTGCTGTTAGCATCCCATAGAGTGCCGAAGTTACGACGTCACTCTGTAGGCCAAAACGCGGAAGTGAGTTAGCATTTTAGCACTCCCGGTTCCCTCGCTCTAAAGTCTATGGGATTTTTGAATGGGTTTTTGCTAAATCGCCTGAAATAAGGTCTGTGGTGAACAAAGCCTCTAAATATTTTCACGTTTTGATCTATGACATAGAACACACAGTTATAACCTGCTTGTGGTTTTTTAAACTTTATTGTGTCTGCTTGTGTTTTTTAAAAACTTTATAGGCTTCAAAATGTATCAATTTTCGATTAACTTGTAAAGATTATCTTGATAGACAAAACGTGTAAGGGTCACAACTCTTTGTTAAACACAGATCTTATTTTTTGCGATTTTCCAAAAGTCTATGGGGAAAATGGATAGCTTTTCGATCGAGGGAACCCATACGCCTCTAGCTTCCGAGTTGTCCTACAAAGTGACGTCATCACTTCGGCACTCTATTGACTCCCATTTATTTTGGCGTCACTTTGACAGCAAATAACTTTACATCTGAGGCGTCCAAAGACTCAATTTGTCCATTATTTATTTCTAAAGAAACACGACAATGTATAAAAGGCTCCATTACTTTGTATCTTACGTTATGGCCCCGTAGAAGCCATTCTTGTAAAAATAGGCTAAAAATTGCGTCATAACCACTCGACTGTCCGTCGCACAGTAGAGAAGTTACCGTATAGACAGGAGGAGAAGCTCGCACAGTCTCGCAGGCAGTCTTTTACTGTCTAAAGTCAGCCCATGGCATAGATAGACAAAGTCCATAAAAGCAACGTGACAAAATATTTAAACAACGTTTTTGAGGAATTGGAAATAATTCGATATGTGGCAGTGAATACATATGAAGTAGCCTAACATTTATCCACGAACTTTAAATTATTTATCTACTACTACACCTACGGGGGATGGGGAAATTAATTATCAGGAAATTATTGAGAATGAGGAGATGTCGTCACGACACAGCGCCCCGCCCCCTGGAGACCGCTTTCCGCCATTTTGGGAGGACACCCGCCAGCAACGCTTATTGTTTATATTGGTAGTAGAGGAGGTTGTCGCAGTGTTAGAATGCCTGGAAAACACTGCTGTGTAAAAAACTGCTCCAGTGTCTCACACGATTGTCGTGGGAACCGTAGCAACCATTTGTTACATTTTTTTTGTTTCCCAAAATGGAAAAAGCATGAAGGAGAGCATGTCTCCGATGTGACAAAGAGACGATTTCAGGCTTTTGAATTCTAGCATAGTGTAATAACTGATGCCAAAAACCAAGTAATTAACTATTTCCATATACGTACAAGGTGGTAAAGAGTCAAGGTCTCTGTTCCATTCAGCTGCAGGCAGCTCGTATGGGTCGACGTTTTTAATATCAGCCAATTTCTCCAAATACCTCTGTTTGGCATTGATAGTAAGTTTCTCCCTGTAAGGACCCTTTTCTTTTGCCGCATTCTTCTCCATTTCTTCTTAATTTCTATATTATATATATTCATTTATATATGTATATATATATATATATATATATATATATATATATATTATTTATATAATTTCTCGTAATTTCTATCCGTATATCCGTTTCAATTTGTATCCGTCTCTGCATCGCTCTTACACTGTTGCCCCTGGCAACCAATAGCGTGTCCTCCCAAAATGGTGGGCGGCCTCAATTCGTCACGTGGCAGCAAGCTACCGTGACGCATGTCCTCATTCTCAATACAGGCAATGGAAGAAGAAAAAAACATCTCAATGTCTATCGCGGTTAACGTTGTTGCTTTATTTATTTACAGATCTACGCTTGAAGATGAATGTGATCCCGTTTGGAAGCCATATGTACAAAATGCCTACATAACGTGAAATAAAGAAAAACGGTTTTGTTCAAGTGTTTGTGACCATGATTTATTAGCCAAAACTACATGATTTAACACCTTGCTCACAATTCTTTATATATTGTAATATTATATGGCCATGTAATATTGAATGGATACGAAAATGACTCGAGGGGACAGTATTTTATAGTATGGTTCCTGGGCTCATACTAAGAAGTATTTTTTGGATGGGTGATTGATTATTCTGTTTGATGTAGAAGGAAACGAAAAAGAAGGGAAAAAATTATTTGCATATGTGCCTATATTTGAATCATTTTTTATAATTTTGGAAGATTGTGCTGTAGCCTACATGCATTTATTTATCTGTTATTTTTGATCGTATTATGTGTGTGTGTGTGTGTGTGTACTAGCCAAATATTTAAATCTAATGGATATATACATAAACATGTTCAAAATAAACTAAACTAACTAACTAAAATTAGGCTACTAGAACTGCAGATAGGCTACTCAAACGATTACAATCCTAAAGTAGGCTATTTTAAAGTCGATTTTAGCCACTTCTTTTATCATGTCATATTGTAATTATATAGCGTAATATGTTATATTAAATTAATTATTATAATTATTAATAGTATTGTAATATATTAATAAACATTATATTATGTTTTTAAACGATTTGATTTCCAAACACACTTCTTCTTCTTCTCCCTTCACGCACACACACACACACATCAATGTGAGTTTACTCTTTACTCTGATGCGTCATTGACCGTTCGAGATTAGCTTGCTTGCGCCTGCTAGTCAAAGCCCTTATTTCTGGAGAGCCGTGATACTTCGACCTTGGAAACTTCTGATCATCATTCAGCTACTAGAAGATTTCAAGGGGGTAATCCATCGATCGGAAGTTGAAGCCGGCCGGGTGCCGCCATCTTGTAGCAGAACTTCACTTGCGTTAGCATTTCCATTGACTCCCATTCATTTTGGCGTCACTTTGACAGTGAATAACTTTACATCTGAGGCGTTTAAAGACTCCATTTGTCCATTATTTATTTCTAAAGAAACACGACAATGTATAAAGAGCTCCATTACCTTCTATGTTACATTATGGCCCCGTAGAAACAGTTTTTGTAAAAATAGGCTAACGATTGCGTCATAACCACTCGACTCTCTGTCGCGCTGTACAGAAATTACCATACAGACAGGAGGAGAAGCTCGCAGGCAATCGGGGGGACGTCCCGTCAAGGGAGAAGCCCATAGATAATGAGTCCATAAAAGCTATACTATACAAATTAATAATTAATCAGAATACCTACTCCTGCTCACTCACGCCAAAGAACTCTTTGCTCAAGTTCCCCGTCTCTGCAAGATTAACGTTGGCAATTTACACGCACAGCTACTAGAAGATTTACGTCTGTCAGACAGGTTGCTCACGTCATCAAGCTTAGTATGAGTCGGTTTGAGTCTGCGCGTCAGGAACGGAAGTGTTTAAAAATCGCTAAAAAGGGGCTTCAACTGTCTCAACTGAGTTCAATGAGATGGCTCTGTCCACTTCTTATACTGTCTATGGAAGATTTACAACTGTCAGTCAGGTTGCTCACGTGACATCTACGTCATCAAGCTCAGTTTGAGCCTGCGCAGAACGCTTGGCTATCAGGAAGTGAGTGGCTGAGTGCCCATGTTGGGCTTCAACTCTCTCCGTTGAAATCAACGGGGTCGCTGTGTCCATTTCTTTTACTGTCTATGAGTACAGCCCGTTCTCATCCCAAAGCGTCATATACTGTAATACGGAAATAATTACATATACTTTTGCCAAAGTGTCTATATCCAACGCACATGGCACCCTTTAACGTCAATATGAGACGCAGATATATGGCGCATCCGAGTGGTCTAACCCTAACACTACCCCAGACCTAAACCTACCCATAACCGAAGCGTGTTATCTTGACGCTAAAGGGTGCCATGTGCGTTGGATATAGACGCTTTGGCAAAAGACAGTAGAAAGGGGGAATGAAAACACCTACTTTTCTAGATCCAATCAGTTGGAAAAAAGCCACGCCCACTATTTTGCCTCATTTAGTAATCCGTTTCTCTCGGAAATACGTCACAACACTGGAGAAAAGTCGTTTGCAACTTCCGGTTCACGGGGACTTTAAATAGTTAATTTTACAAGTTATATATATAAAGTTGTATATATAAAGATAGATATGTATATAAAATAAATACAATAATTTTATGTGTTTGTTCTTAAAGGTGCTGTAAGCGATTTCTGATAAAAGCTGTTGATATTTGAAATAACCAAAAACAAACACACCCCAACCGAAACAGATCACACCCCATATTGGATAGCCCCGCCCCCAAATTCACAAACACACTTGCACAGGCACCTCCCCCTTAAAGCTGCAGTCCGTAGCTTTTTTTGGGTTAAAAATGATCCAAAATACATATTTGAGAAAATACATAACCAGCCAGTGTTCAACACTATCTGCTTGCCTTAGCTCGATTCAAAGCGGTAAGCTTGTAATAATGTTTTTAATTCCAGTGGTACTGGTGGATTTCTGCGGGAGATTCGAGCATGTCTTTGCGTCATTACGTCACATCTGTACACATAAAGGAGGAGTCACGGCTAGTATAAGCTATATTGCGTGTGAGGATGTTGGAGGTGGAGATTTATAGCCTTTTCTTACTTCACTTGATATAATTAAACTTATCAATTTGATGGCGGATCCAGAAAGGTTCAAACAACAATCACCAGTGACAACAGATTCACTCGCTGTAAAATGCAAAAGACTTCGTCCGGACTTCGGAGTGGCTACAGAAAAAAAAAGACTGCAACCGGACCCATGCGAAAACAAGGATACATGTCGGAAGGATATTACATCTAGTCACGCAATGCTGACGTTGTTAACATTAACAATTTGAGAACAAAGTATAATTTGCACGGTTTTGCGTGATATAAGCGATTGTTAGATTTAATCAGCGTGATTTACTGCAATGTCAGAACCAGAACAAAAGTGGATGTTACTTACTTGTTCAGATGACATTTTCCGGTGAAAATTATTATGAGTGACAGTATCCACACCGCGCGGTGACTGACAGCCTCACAGTCTCCTCAAACATTGTGTTAATCCGCGCTGTGCCGTGTCGAGGGTGTCGAAGTACAACTCACGTAAAGTTGATAATTCCGCGAATAACTGCAATTTCAGATTTCGAACAGAGATGGCGACAAAGAGGAAAAACTGCGGACTGCAGCTTTAATGAGTGCATTGGCCCCTTACTGCTTATTGGCTATAAGTGTGTTTTGGCCAAGCGGCAACCATACGGTCTCTCTTGAATCCAACACAGAAGTGACTTAAACTGCAATTAATCGACTAACCGCAAGAAACAGGGTCCAAAAGAGAGTCAATCACATATACCCTCCATGTAAAAATGCCCAACTTTACAGCAGATTTTTTTTTTTTACAGCCTGGTACAAAAAGTGGTTTTGGTCTATAGCTAATTTTGCCCTTCATGACAACTGTGAGGCTGGTGAATTTATTTCATAACTCATCCGTTTAAATTGTATTAAGCCTTAAAGTTCTGCATAATTAAGGGTGTGGCCACTTGAGTGACAGGTGGATTGCCGCTGCTGTCACTATTAGCCGCTGCTGTCTGTTAGCCGTCACTTCACCTCAGCTAATCCCGCCTCTTTGCCCATTTTCGGTTATCCGGAAGTATCATCTTTAATAGGTAGGAGAAATATCTTATCGTATCCATATCTTTTGTCGTTGAGGTCAAAGGACACGTGTTCAACAAACGTTCTGGTATTTTGACGCACCTTCATCAATTGGTAAAGTGGATAATACTAATGAAATATTTAGCCTAGTGTTTTATACGGGTAAATCACATTTCTGCTGTTCTTCACAGTATGCAAAATTGTCAGACGTGTGTCAATTTTGCCTATGCATTGTCATGGTAAAATTCTGTATGATAATCAAATCTGGTGCTCTGCAGGGTCACCACTTGACATAATTACAAATATGGGTCCTACAGAAAAACTAGTTGAGAACCACCGCTTTGCAGATAAAATATATTTTGGCTAATGTTTGTTAATGATTAGATTATTGTATTAATCATGATAATGCTCAAAACAGACATGATGTTTACAACTAATATTTTGGCTAAGTTAATTATTAGATCTTTTTAGTCATGATAATGCTGAAAACAGACATGAGTATTGTATATATGTATTTATGAGTATAGCTTCAAGGTATTGTTATCATAGGGATAACCCTGGTAAATCCATCTTTATAGGTGGGTAATGTTATTCACTAGATGGCTCACAATAAATAAGCAACTTAGTACATTCTTTCCACTAAAACCTTAGCTGAAACCAAACAACAAAGCCCAAGTGAAGCAAGCTGAATCAGGTTTGCTGAGGATGAGAGGCTTCAAGCATATCAAAACTGATGAGAAAATTAATAAAAAATGTAAACAACACACATGGTAGGCTTGTAATTCTTAAATATCTTTCATAAGACTGAATCTGGGTAGATGTTCATCCTTGTACCATGAAACTGATCCCAACCGCACATAGTCTATGCGATAAGAAAATATTTTAGGGGAGAATGAAATTTGCATGTACAGGATATAAAACGGGTCAGTAATTTAAACAAATAATATTCATCACATAACCCTGAGACAGTTTCTTTTGTTGTGTCCTCGCAGGCAGTGACGCATGACACGACAATAAAATTACATTGCTGGAATATTGATATCAAAGACAAGACGTTTGAAATGGAAATGAAAACAAACCATCTCGTGTGGCTCTCTCGCGTATTCATTATGAATGCTCAGTCGAGTCGCTGCCAAACTTACCGTTGCAGTACCGAAGCAGAAGGGTGTTCGTGTCATACAGGTTCCCACATGAGGCTACTCGCTCCGACATGTCCTTCTTCTGATCAATTCCTTTATTATTTCTCTCTTAATCGCCGGTCTTCAGATCCGCCAGCCTACTTTCCTCACATACGAGTCAGCGCCTTCAACACCTTTCCACCGAACAGCCGACGACAACCTGTGCTGCCTGCGTTTCTATAGCAACAGCCTCACCGCTGGTCTGCTGCTACCCAGAGGGAACAAGAGTGCATGTTTACTCTTGGAGTCCCATAATATGCAGTCACTACTCCCACTTTTAGCATGATTTAAATATTCAGATATGAGACGAGAGGCAGGTTAGTCAAATTAACAAGCCCTGAGGACAAAAAACACATCAAGATAGTTAACTGTTTTGCACAGGTAGGCTATGAATAGCCTATTTCCTTATTGCATGTAACAGGTCTAAATATATCTATCCTGGGAATTTACTTGCTAATGATGCTGATGTCATAAAATGTCATTGACAGTCAAACAACTGTTATTTCTACTCTTTAACTCTAGATGGCAGTGCAGGTCTGACTAAAACATGGCTTTGCAACGGAAAATGTCATATTTGGCACATTCAGAGAATGTGCTACACTCTGGCGTCCCATAACGTTTTTCAAGCACAGGCAAATTCCCATGGTTTTGTTGCGAGAACTAAAGGCTATATATTTTATTAACTATCTAACACTAGCAAAAATAAACATGTAGCCTATATGTTGATTTTTACAGAGCACATAGGGGACAAATAACATTTCTTTGTACAGAAGAACAACGTCATAAAAACCATCCCCATTCACACGGATCCGCGACGCCAGGCCAGTAGGCTTATCTATGGGCTTATAGCTTTGTCACTTAAAAACTACGCAACTGCGCACGTAACGTTACGCGTTTCCTTTAAGGCTAATATGTTTTCAAAAGTTTGCATTTTTAGGCCCCCCAAAAAGCCGTTGTCGTGTAAATGATCGCCAAAACGCATACCATTTTTTTTTATCGGGGAACACATTTCCTAGAGGACGCAAAAGCAGCGAAATATATTTTTTTCTCTTATCTCATAACGTTACCAAATGCTCACATTTTTAGAGGATTTCATGTCGTGTGTCCAGTATTTTCTTTCGGCTGTTTAGAACTAACAATATCGATGCCCAATCCACGAATGAATAACAACTCTTTTGAATCGGTTTCAATGAAATGGTCTACTTTATAATGGCTTGAATCGGTTCGCGATTTAGGCTGAATCATTTGGATCCTGTGCTCTCACTGCATCGTTTGAAACTTTTCTCGCTCCACAAAAACTGCAGCACACCGAGAACAAAACGAGTGCTTAATGCAGTCGGATATTTACTGTAGGCTACAGACAAATCGAAACAAAACCTGCAAACACTATCGTTTGCCAGCGATGAAGAAAATCTTTATTAGGGTCAACACCTAGCTGGCTACCAAAACACTTATTACAAAATAAGGGTAGGTAGGCCTACGCTTCTTTTTTTTTTTATTTGATGGAGGGGGATGCACCATGTGGACTAAAATCCCCTGGTATAGTTAAATACTCTTTTTTATAATATCTTACATTTGTAGGGCTTTTTGGGGTGTTGCGTGCACTTCGTATGCTGACGGTGGCCTATGCTTTATATTGATTTCTGTGGTGAGTCCAGCGTGATTTTTGTTCGATTGATAACAACAACTTCTCTGTTTACACGAGTTGTAACGTTAATGCTGCCTTCACATGTTATTGGATTGTCATAATATTAGTTTCTAGTTAAAAAAAATGGACATGAAAAATTTGAATGTAATTGAATTAAGTAATCACGACTTCAGAAGGTGGAAAAAGGCTTGCAAACATAGGCTAAGCAATCCTTTTTTATATGATTTTATAGTTATTTTTTTTTTTGCAGAGGGTAAACAATCCTAAAAACATTGTTGCTGATATGTTGGATATCAATTGAATTTGTAGTCTACCACTTTGTTACCTTCATGTAGGCTACCATTTATTTAGTTTCCGCTGCCATATTTTGCCTGATCACTGAACAACTATTTATTACTGCATCAGTGAGAGGTGACATTAAGCCCACAACTGCCATCTTTGTGTTTGTTTATAATTTTCCCTTTCATTAGGCCAAAACAGAGGTGTCTCTTCAGAGAGAAATTCTCACATTCATTTGACCATTTAATCAGGAAGTAACTTAAGCCAACTGATTCTCAAACCATTTTTGAGCAGCTCTGTCACACCCGTCATTCATGAATCAAATGTGGTTATTGTTAACATTGGCTTAATAGCTTTATTGGTCATGCTAATGCAAGATCATTATGGTTGGCAGTTCCAGCAAATTGATAACTGGTGTATTGACTTGATGTTTGGGGTTTATTATGGTTGGCAGTTCCAGCAAATTGATAACTGGTGTATTGACTTGATGTTTGGGGTTTATTTGCATATGGACCATTGCTCAATTCAGTTCTCATCTCACCCCTCAGTGGTAACTTGCCAGCAGGGAGAGAGAACAGGGCTTTCATATGGATGTCAGATGGCAAATGCCCAATATGTGCCAATGTGTAAGGTCCAGAGTTCTCTTACGAGAGGTTCTCTCGTATTGCGTAAGTTTAGCTTACGCTACGGGTAAAGTTCATCTTTGCTGGAGATATTGAAGCCAAAAATTATCCTTAATTTTGTATATATTGTCAATGCAGTGCAGCCACTGCAGACCTAGAGCAAGCTGTCTAGCGGGCTCATTGGCTGCCTTGTGGCAACTGCAGCAGCCTACCAGTGAGCCTGGCGTGACGTCACGCCCAATGGAGGCGCTTCGCGCCCTTTACACGTCACAGCCCGCGCAAAGGGGTGTGGCTTCAGCGTATAAATACGGGGCTCAAAGGCTGCTTCCCTGATTTTTCATCTCTTCAGCAAAGCTCTACACTTCCGCTGGACTCGAGAGAAGCCGCCGCCGTTGAAACCAGCGACTGCCAGCAGAGGAAAGCGCCTGAGGAAGCCGGTCGACTTCTCGCCGCCTTCAGCCTTCCGTGGCAGCAACGCTATCCGGCGTCAATATCCTTTTTCTGCTCTTGCTGTTCTGTTTCTGTGTCTGTGTGTGCTCGCCGCCGCGACACACACTGTTACTAAAAGAGCGCGAGTGTTCTTTTCAGAATGCCTCGCACGTCCTGTGGCTCGTGCCGAGCCCCGCTCAGCGCCGGAGACCGCCACGTGATCTGCGCTCTCTGCCTGGGCCAGGCAGCCCTCGCACTTTCATCGGGAGGTTGCGTCCACTGCGAAGAGCTGTCCATGGCGACCCTGCGGGCTCGCCTGGAGCTCTTCAACGCCGAAGCTGTCACTCCGCCCTCCATTTCACCGCGCAAGAAGAAGCGCCGTGCTCAGAGGGTGCCGGAACCCGACACGGAAAGCAAGCACTCGCCGGACCAGTTCCCTCGAGTGCCTCTTTCGCCTTCCCCACCCCCCCTCACCGACGCGCAGATGCCGGCTTCCGCCCTCACTGCCGTTGTTTCTGAGGATGAGGCGGACGGGGCCGCGGGCGATAGCTGTTCCCTCCTGGCCTCGGAGAGCAAGGAATGGCCTGGCTCTCTCCACTCCTCCTCTGCTTCCATCCAGGAGTCCGGACGAACGCGTTCGGGTGTGGACGCCGAGCTGATGCGTCTCCTTGTGAAGGCCGTCGACCGCCTCGGCCTCGAGTGGTCACCGCCCAAGGAGCCCAAGTTCAAGTGGAAGAAGCGGTAGCAGCGCACCTTTGCCCGCCCTCCTCTGGATGGCGCTCGAAGTCTGCGCTCCCCTCAAAAGCCTGCAGGACCATGTCAGCTCTTGCGGCCGCGCTTTCTCCGCCGCCGGACAGGCTGCTTCCGCCCTGCACTGAATGCGATCGCTGATTTGAGGAGCGCGACGGACCTTTCCCTCCGCGCCACAAAGACTGCAGCTCAGGCCATCGGCAGATCCATGGCTGCGCTAACTGTTACAGAGCGGCATCTCTGGCTAACACTCGCAGACATGAGGGAGTCTGAGCGCGCGACGTTCCTCAACGCACCGCTCTCCCCCACCGGTCTCTTCGCCCCATCGGTCAACGGGATCGTCGATCGCTTCTCCGGAGTGCAGAAGACCCCGCAGGCCATGAATTTGTTTCTGCCACGACGCTTTAGCTCAGCCACGGCCCGCACACGCGACAAGCCGCCTGCTAAAAGCTCCACTCAGCGTCCAGCCAAGCCTGCCACTTCGCAGCATCGACAGGGCGGCCGCCCTAGATCACGTTCGGACAGCCGCCGACGGCCGCCTCCCCCGTGGGGACCTCGGCCGAGGATTGCGCTGAGACCGGAACAAGTGAAGCCCTCCTAACATCAGGAGAAAAGAGACGGTTGAGTCCCGCCGCGGCCGGACCGCAGTCAAAACACCACGCCCTGTCAGTCCCCCCACAGCGGGCTACTGCAGGAGATTATCTTGCAGCCAACGAGCCGGTTATAATGCCCTCTCGCCTGCACACAAACGCCGTTTTTACGGCGACCCACAGAAATCCCATAAAGAGTGTATTTTCTGTTTATCCGGCTCACGCCGACAGTGTTTTATGTGTAGAAAATGTGCCCACGTCCCAGTGCTCACCCCTACACACAAGCACTCAAAAACATGTGTCCCCCCAGGCCCACAGAGCCCACTCTCATAAAGCTGGCAAGTGCCGCTCGAGTGTTAGATGTGAACATCGCGCCCGCGAACTCGCGCTCGCGCCCATCTCATGCCCGCTCTGTCATACGGCCATTTCAACCTCAAATAAGTCAGGTTATGAGTGTAAGTCACGTGCCCGCTCACAAGCGCTCACGCTTACTAACAGACACACTTTCTCCCTCGCTGCTCGCGCATCACAGAATGTTTATAGCACGCTCCCCGTTCATAGTAACCGGGTCGCCTCAGGTGAAACAGCCAGCTGTCGCTGTCAGCGAGCCGCCGCTTACAGACATTCATATGAGTCAGGCTGCGAGTGTAAGTTATGTGCCCGCCCCAGTGCGCTCACGCTTGCCAATAAACGCCTCGCCTTCGGCGCCGCCGCTCAAAGTAGCTGTCAGCGAGCCGCCGTGTTTAAACACTCATACCGGTCAGACTGCGAATGTATGCCACGAGCTCGCCCTCGAGCGCTCGCGCATACTATCAGCCGCTCCGCAGCCCGAAGCGGCTGTCAGCGAGCCGCTCCATCCAAGCACCGTGAGCGCGCGCTCTGCGCCCCCGTCTCACTTCCCAAAACCCACAGTGTGTGGCGACCGGAACCCGGAGGCCATTCTCCCCCTTGCCTTACATGCACAAGCATGGGAAGCCATCCCAGGGGTTTCAGAGTGGGTGCTAAGCACAATAAGACAGGGCTATACGCTTCAGTTCGCTCGCCGTCCCCTGCGATTTCACGCTCGGACCGAGTCAACAGTGAGTGCGGAAGTAGCACATCTACTCCGCGCAGAAATAGCCAAACTGCTGTGCAAGGGAGCTATAGAACTGGTGCCGCCTTCTCTGAGCGAGTCAGGCTTTTACAGCTGTTATTTTGTCGTACCAAAGAAGGATGGAGGCCTAAGGCCGATATTAGATCTGAGATTTTTGAACAAAGCCCTCATGAGGAGACCGTTCAAAATGATTACAACCAGACAGATCCTCGCGCAGATTCGCCCGAGGGACTGGTTTATATCTCTCGATCTGAAAGACGCGTATTTTCAGATACAGATCATACCCCGTCACAGGCCATTCTTGCGTTTCGCCTTCGACGGCCAGGTATATCAGTACACCGTCCTTCCGTTCGGCCTGTCCCTGGCACCCCGTACATTTACGAAGTGCATGGACGCTGCGCTCGCCCCCCTCAGATGTCAGGGTGTGCGAATTCTGAACTACTTGGACGATTGGCTGATTCTGGCACAGTCAGAGATAGAGCTCGTATCTCACAGAACTATGCTTCTCAGTCACTTGGAAAGATTGGGTCTCACGGTCAACTGGACCAAGAGCTCATTACGGCCCAGCCAGTCAATCTCCTTTTTAGGAATGAAACTGGACTCCGTGGCTATGAAGGCTCAGCTGTCGACAGAGCGCACACGCCGGATTCGACACCTGGCCGCATCTTTCCAGAAGGGTGGAACCGCCTCCCTGAAAAAGCTTCAGAGGATGCTGGGTTGTATGGCCTCAGCTGCAGCAGTGCTTCAGCTGGGCCTACTGCGCATGCGCCCGCTACAACGCTGGTTGAAAGCCCGCGTACCCCATCAGGGTCTCTCAGAGGTGTATTACAGCTCTGCAGCCCTGGTTAGCGGCCGATTGGTACCAGCAGAGGGTGACAATGGGAGTGATTTCCCACCGGAAAATCGTCTCGACAGACGCCTCCAAATCAGGTTGGGGCGGCCTTCTCGAGGGCAGACCGGTCTTTGGCCTATGGTCAGATCAGGAGAAGGGCCTTCACATAAACTGTCTGGAAATGCTGGCGGTCGAGAACGCGCTGAAGCGCTTTCTCTCGTTCATACAGGACCAACACGTTCTAGTCCGCTCGGACAACATGTCGGTTGTGTCCTACGTGAACCGCCAGGGCGGTGTCAGATCCAAGAGCCTCTGCGATTTGACAGAACGCCTCCTCGTCTGGGCCCAGTGCTGCCAGCGTTCGCTGAGAGCGACGCACGTGCCAGGGGTCCTGAACGAAGGACCGGACAGACTGTCCAGAGACAACATTCCCCCCGGGGAGTGGTCTTTACACCCCCAAACAGTCCAGCTGTTATGGCGCCTCTTTGGCAAGGCGGAAGTCGACCTATTTGCGTCAAAAGACAACGCTCATTGCCTAGTGTTCTTTTCGAAGAACGAGGATGCGCTGGCCCAACTCTGGCCCAGCCGCCCGCTTTACGCCTTCCCTCCGATCTCTATGTTATCACAGGTAATCATGAGAATCAGGGACTCACACAGCCCGGTGCTCCTCATAGCCCCGCGATGGGAGAACCAAGCCTGGTTCCCGGAACTAGCACGGCTGTCACACACAGCCCCGTGGCCAATTCCGGTGAGGAGGGACCTCCTCTCCCAAGCCTGCGGCACAATCTGGCATCCCCACCCAGAGCGCTGGTCTCTGCACGCGTGGTTGATCAACGGATACCCGTTATCCTGCCAGAAAGAGTAATGAACACGATTACGCAATCCAGAGCCCCCTCTACGAGACGGGCTTTATGCGTCCAAATGGTCTGTGTTCTCCAAATAGTGCACCGACAAAAATCTGGACCCCAGAACGGGTGAGGTCTTGCAGGTGCTCGACTTCCTTCAAGAGCTGCTGGATAAGGGCAGGTCCCCATCCACGCTCAAAGTATACGTGGCGGCCGTCGCAGCCTTCACTGAGTCGAAGCAGGGCCGGTCACTAGGAAGGAATGAGTTGGTCATCTGCTTCTTGAGAGGAGTCAGAAGGATGAACCCTCCGCGCCCACCTTCGGTTCCTATTTGGGATCTCTCCGTGGTCCTAGAGGCCCTAAAGGAGCATCCCTTCGAACCGTTAGATTCAGCGAATCTAAAATACCTCTCGCTCAAAACCGTTTTTCTTTTGGCTCTGTCATCAGTTAAACGAGTGGGGGACTTGCACGCGCTTTCTGTTAGCGCTGCGTGCCTCGAGTTTGGCCCAAATGACTCTAAAGTCATCCTCAAACCGAGACATGGCTATGTCCTGAAGACGATTGGCACTCCGTTCAGAGCGCAGGTCATTTCCCTGTCGGCTCTGCCAGCATCCGACAGCGTGAGCGGCGACAGCCTCCTTTGCCCTGTCAGGGCACTAAGAGCTTATGTTACGCGCTCCGCCCCCTTCAGACGCTCCGAGCAGCTTTTCGTTTCGTTTGGCGGGCGCACCAAGGGTCTCGCCGCCTCGAAACAATCCCTGTCCAGATGGATAGTGGACGCCATTTCCGCTGCCTACGCGTCAAAAGGTCTGCAATGCCCTCTGGGCATCAGGGCTCATTCCACAAGAGGCATGGCCTCGTCGTGGGCATGGTCCAGTGGAATTTCCATTCACGACATTTGTACGGCGGCGGGCTGGGCCTCCCCGTCCACATTTGTAAGATTCTATAATCTGGAAGTTCCCGCGTTGCAGGCCAGACTTCTATCAGTCTAGGTATATGATCTGCCCACATCTCTGGTGCGCAGGCTGCCTATAACGTTAGCTCTCCTGGTTGAGCTGCACTATATGGGATGCAATGCCCTCTGGGCATCAGGGCTCATTCCACAAGAGGCATGGCCTCGTCGTGGGCATGGTCCAGTGGAATTTCCATTCACGACATTTGTACGGCGGCGGGCTGGGCCTCCCCGTCCACATTTGTAAGATTCTATAATCTGGAAGTTCCCGCGTTGCAGGCCAGACTTCTATCAGTCTAGGTATATGATCTGCCCACATCTCTGGTGCGCAGGCTGCCTATAACGTTAGCTCTCCTGGTTGAGCTGCACTATATGGGATGATATGATATACATGCAGCCCGGACCCACCCACCCCCCCACCCCCGCTCTGCATTCCCCCATGAGTGTTATGTTTATACATGTGTCGGCCCGCTCTCTAGCCGCCTAAATTTCCCACTTTCAGTTCCCAGGTGGGACTCATAGAGTGGATGTGGGGCGCGCACGGCGTTGACAAAGTGTTCCCGTAGCGCAAGCTAAACTTACGCAATACGAGAGAACCTCTCGTAAGAGAACGTACTCGGTTACCTAACGTAACCTCGGTTCTCTCTAGAGAGGGAACGAGTATTGCGTAACCGGCCGTGCTGAGCGCCACGAGCGATATTCGCTTCAGATGATGAAAACCAGGGAAGCAGCCTTTGAGCCCCGTATTTATACGCTGAAGCCACACCCCTTTGCGCGGGCTGTGACGCGCAGAGGGCGCGAAGCGCCTCCATTGGGCGTGACGTCACGCCTCACTGGTAGGCTGCTGCAGTTGCCACAAGGCAGCCAATGAGCATGCTAGACAGCTTGCTCTAGGTCTGCATTGGCTGCACTGCGTTGACAATATATACAAAATTAAGGATAATTTTTGGCTTCAATATCTCGAGCAAAGATGAACTTTACTTGTAGCGTAAGCTAAACTTACGCAATACTCGTTCCCTCTCTAGAGAGAACCGAGGTTACGTTAGGTAACCGAGTATGTTTTAGTGGATGGCTGAATGAGCAGAAAGTTTTAATTGGGTTGTGGACAAAAGGAGAATGATAAAGATATGCACTGTAATTTTTCATTGGATTTTCCATCATTCTAAAAGGCTCTACTCCTCTGACACAGCAGCATTTGAAGGATTTAAAAAGTACTAATTTACTAATTCAGAGTACTAATTTTGTTCACAGAGTGATAAAGTAAAATAAAAAGCACAAATTGCACTTTTGATACACTTCATACTTTCATCTGCACTTCACAGGCTTGAGGAACTAGTTTGAAGTTATTTCATGTAATTTTGGGAGGAGTACTCTTATCTTCTAATTAATACCAACATATAAAAACAACCTCTTACCACTTCCTGTTGTCAGTTATTTCAGCATCCATCCTCCTCCCCTTCTCCTCCTTTATTTTGCCCATGTAATAGGGGGGCAATCGGAGCTCAAGTAAATCCTCTCTGAGCGCCTCTATAGCAGACAGCAAGCCAACTCTGTTTACCACTTATGCTGAGATTATATGGGCACACAAACTCATGAATTACATTTTAAAAGGTCTAATGTCTTTAAATTACAAAACTAGAGTGCTTTGATTTTGATGTGAGGTTATGATTCAGCAGCTGTAAGAAAGAAACCTTTCTCCTATTAAAATATTTGTTTTCAAGCCAACAAAATCCGAACTCTGTGAGCAGCCATTTGATTATTTCTTTTAATGCTTACCGGTATTATCAGAAATATATTTGAAACTTTCTGTAAGCATTCCCATTCAACTTAATGACAGTTGTATCTTCTCAAGTGGTTTGAGAAGCCGTGTGGAACAGCCATATTATGAGTAGTGAATGTTTAAGTGCAATAGTTTTACGTTAAGCATTCACTGAAACTCATATTCATGTTTATGACTTCCTAATGAATTGATCACACTTTCAATGGAAGTAGTTTGGTTTGTTTGGTATTGGCACACTATTAAAGGATGCATTGTGTTCTGCAGTGTATCATCTAGGATCTACTGTACATGAAAAGGTGTGTCAATGAGTGTGTTTGTATAAACCAATTCTACCACACTACTATAGTCAAACTAAAATGTATTCAGACAGACTGATCTCATAAAATTGCGTGTGTATGACACGCCAATTCGTATTTCCATTTTTGGCGTGCTATCAACACGCACAATCGCTTTTCAGCGTGTTTATGAACGCAATTGACTTAACGTTATTACTGTATATATAAATATATGACCTACCTCCACCCCGTCCCTAAACCTACCCGTCACTGGGGTTAATAGCATTTATGAGTCTTCCCCTACCATCCTAGGGAAAAAAAAATATCGCTCCCCAGATGTAGATCTACATTTTGCTTCGTTTCGCTCGGAAATTTAATGGCGTGTACATATACGCGGAATCACTTGGACATTAATGGCGTAGACATACACGCATACACGCGGATATCTCAAAATGCGTATAGATAACACGCCACTTGACTTGAAAGTGGCGTGTCTGTTTACGCAAAAGTCATGATGTCATGTTGATTCAGACACCATTGCTCACATCATCACAGTTTATTCGCTATAGTTTAGAAAAAGGTAATAAAATATGTCAAGAACTCAGAGTTATCAAATCAGTTGATATTTCATTGGTTTGGGCCATCCTTCTGTTAGACTCTCACAAATAAATTAGGTTGAAAAGCTGCCAGCTGTTAAAATTAAGTATACAATTAGATATTACCAATTTAAGTCAAGCAATTACCAATCACTGCTTAATTTTGTTCAGTCTGGTGTAAAAAGGTTGTATTAGCAGTTAAAGAAAAAACACTTAAGCAAAACATTGTCAGGTCAATGTGTCTGAAAAATTTTTTGTCCCAAATTTTTATAAATTTTACTGGTTAGACTTAATCCCAGAGGGGAAATTAGTACACTGTATTAATTCATACACTGTAGTCCAGTGACTGGCATCACTGTCCATGTGCTATATAGCCCGTGGTCAGCGTGTGAGATTTTCAGGACAGTTGAGTTTCATGTGACCTGTTAGATCACATTTTCTTTGATCATATGCATTTTTTTTTTTAGCTTGCAATCATTTTTATGCTTGTAAATCTTTTTAAACATGCAAGCAAGGTAAAATGATCTGACTGGCTAATATAGAGGTTTTGTAGAAAAAGTCTTATCCACCTTTTTCCTGGGAGAGTTTGGTATATAGTCTAATGTGTGCCAAGATAGTTATTGCCTAATGCCTTATACTTAAGTAGAGAGAATTTCAATGATCAATTGTTGACTCCTAATTAAAATTGTAAATGTGTTTTGAGATGCAACACATTGCTAACCTACTGTGTTTTGTCATGTCAAGGACACTGCCCAGTGCCCACACAAAGTCTCAATTAATCCCACTCTTACCTGCTGACGAGGAAGTACAGTTGAAAAAGGATTGCATTCTTAATTTTTTTATTTCTTCTTCTATACACCTTTCAGGACAAGTTCTTTGAGCACATGGCACTGTTGCCATGGAAATGGTAAACAAACAGACCTGCCAAACTATGGATATACCTGAATACATTTGCGTCTTACTTCCCAATCCAAACTCTACATTTTAGCTGGGTCACATTCCATTAGTAAGCAGGGCTCTCAAGTTTTGAAGACAGGCAAGAGTGACATATTAATGATTAATGCATCCATGGCCAGGATATAATTATAAAATATGACATGATTTTAAAAGTGAACTATCATCGACTATGCAATGCACTTTAATTTATTTAGTGCTTATACAACTATTAAGCCTATTTGAAGAGAGAGATGTTTGTAATGTGACAATAAGTCATCGTGCGATAAAGAAAATATGACTATGACTAGGCCTAGACTACTTGTTCTGAGCAGGTGTTGTCAGTGAACAGGCTGCAAAACTATTGGCTAAGTAACAGACAGTCATGAAAAACTTATGCTAATTAACTGGGAAACATTCTCTAACAGCAGTCAAGTTGTCATTGTTTGTGTCAAACAAATTGTTAATTTGTTGTAACATTAAAACAGGAGATCATGACTTTGTGCTCAAAGTGATGCTCTGGGCTCCAGTGGTTTCCTCTGTGCACAGGATATCAAGCCTGAGCTGGCTTGGATTTCTCTCACATGGAGATATCGGCTTCAGTAGGGCCCGAAGGAACAGCTCTCTCATAGAAATGCTAAAAGATTTTTTATCTTCGTTTACCAATGTCTTTTCTTATAACTAGCAACGTGCTGCATGACATAGCCTAACCACACAGCTGTCTCTGCCTGGAGCAGCTCTACACATGCTGTAAGTGGCAGTTTGCTGAAGAAGACTGGCTGTTGTGTGTCCTTGTGATAGTTACTTTGATTCTTCTTTAACTCAATCTGGAGTTTCAATGAAATCTCTGCCTTCATTGGCAAACCCATTGAGCATCAGAGTTTTACATCCTCAATATATTAATGCAGGTTAATTACCAAGGTTGAAGAAATGTTGATCTCCAGGAACACGATTGAGCTGTTATACAGTACATGTGTTTTTCGTTAATTGGATAATCTACCGAAAAATTCTGTCATCATTTACTCACCCTCCTGTCATTTTAAAACTGTATGTATTTTTTTTTCTGTGAACACAAAAGATATTTCAATGAACATTGTTAAACAAATGACATTGGAGCCCATTGTATGGACAACAAAAAATGTATGGTGAGTAAATGACAGAATCTTCATTTTTGGTGAACTATCCCGTTAAAAAACAAAGAAAATAGTATGAATGAATGCGGAGGAAAAAGTGATTTTCAAATGGGCTGCACTTTCCCAAGAAGAAAGAGTGTCTGAAAGCTGTTCTTCCATCAATAAATGCCCTGCATATATTGATAAAAATGCCTTGGCAATCAAATAGGCAGTCTTGGAGCTGTGCCCTTACTTTGGGCTTTGCACTCATCACAGTGGATGGCCATCCGCTGGGGTGGAGTGGTTTCTTTGGTGAGTGAGATAAATGTTGGTCTCTGGCTCTAATAGATTTCAACTTTGCACTAGACTAGAGCATGAAGAGAACATATCTTGAATGGGCCGTTATTGTGTCTGGTGAGATTTTTCTCCTCTCCTGATTATTTACCTGTTCATTATTGTGGTGGTCAATGAAGTCATTTCACAAATAATTTTTATCTGTCACGTTATTCTCTCCACAATAACCCCTTGAAAATCAACAGAAAAATCAGTGGATTTCAAAGCAAGACTACAGAAAAGGCCAAATGACATCGCCTGAAGGCAGACATGCAAAAGAAGTGGGTTCTATATGTTGAATGGGGTTTCTGCGCATCTAAAAAAGGTCTTCATTTTCCCCTATACACAAATTAAGCTCTTCAATCGGAGTAGAGAGTCTTAAATTCATAAAATCATGACATTAAATGTTGCATGCGTTGTATCAGTATCCTCAGTTTGTCCTGTTTTCCAGTAAAAATCTCTAAACATATTTAAATCAAGATACATTTACTTGAGATACAAATGTAAAATTAAACAAAATTAATTGAGTGAAACATGAACAAGAAAACTTCACTTTGAATTAAGTTGATATTTCTGAGAACATTGGCAGATATAATTTTGATAAATTTCTCAGACTCCTCTAAATTAAATGCTTATTGATTTAAGAATGTTTAGTCATTTGCACTGATAAACATGGCAAAAATACTGAGGAAGATCATTTTTCCAGTGTGATCAGAAGGTACAGTAAAAGTTTTTCCCATATTCTAGTGGTTGGGAGCAGAGGCATTCAAGCTACCTTTTTTGGGTAAAAATGAATTAAAAAGTAATGAATATCTGTTGGAAGTTGTATTTTCAAACTCTGAAGAGTTGCTAATACAACTCATAGTGCTTCTCCTTAGACATTTACATTTAAAGAAATTACGATTTGTATTCCCTTTTTAATACATTCCTTCATTTTCTTTATTTGGTCTTAAAAAGGTCTTTAAAAAGTCTTAAATGTACCTCCAAAAACCCTGATCAAAAAAAATTGTTAGAATGATTGAGAAATGCTCTCTATCCTCACTTACATTTCCCAAGATGTTAACAGCCATGTGTGAATGTCATAAAAAAACTGATGAAAGAAAATAATGGTTTTGAGTTAAATGTTATTAAATCAGTTGCCATGATCACTAAAAGTAATATTTTCAAAGAATCTGACTGAATTGGCATTTTAATTGGCATTTTATATTCAGGTTTGTGATGAAGCGAGTGCCGCTGCTCGCTTCAGGGGAAAGGGGCGGGGAAAAACGTTAACGGGTCCATGAGGATGAAAAAAAAAAAGATGGCTTACTCGCAGAGCACTCTTGTGCAAGGTGTAATTTATTTACAGTGCCAATAAGAAAAACAATCCACAGTGAAGTATATATACAGGTGAACACAAAAACCTAAAAAAGTACCAAAAATAAATAAAGACAAAAAAAACTCCCCAAAACGTATCCAACGTATACACAGGTTTGCTTTAGGCACCGCAGTTGCACTCTCGCTCCGACTTGGTTAGCAAGTCCTGATTGTGAATCTGGCCTCCCTTCTTATAGGCCAGACTCCGCCTTCTTTGGGAACCAGCCCATTGACAGGTAAATATATATTTAAGTTCTTACCCGTAACATTATACACACAAAAACGTTAATCAAATCAACATTAACAATAGTTCTCACTGGTAATTATCAAATAAATATATTCATTAGTATTAACAACACAGAAACACGTAAATACCAAACACATAATTCACATACGATCCCCCCTAATCCCAAGACAATGGTTTCACCGGCTTTGGCGACACTGCGCCGGCGCGACCCAACTATTACGTCATAAACATGCGTTCTTCGTCTGCTCTGTTTGGCTGACGTAGCGTTTACCCACCGAAAGTCCGACTACTCCCATATACAACAAACAAACAATCGAACGACGACACGCAAACAAAACACAAGACTCGGACAGTGTGTGTGTGTGTGTGTGTGTGTAAAATTATCATGTAAGCAACTGGACTGAAGGGACATGTGGCGTGGAGAAATGACCGTGAACCATCGGACCGGCGTGTGCACCCGCGGTGCCGATGGCGAAAACATTGCTGGAGCTCCATGCAGTCTGAAACATTGCTGGAGCTCCATGCAGTCCGAAAGGAAGGACGGTAAAATGGAAGAGCCCCAACGGAGTCCTGAAAGCAGTGTAGGGTCTGGAAGTTGGCTCTAGGGGTACTTGCCAATATCCTTTGCAGAGACCTAGTGTGGTGATGTACTTGGCTTTTCCTATTCTCTCCAGCAGATCATCTACCCTGGCATCGGGTATGCGTCGAATTTGGATTGGGAATTGAGCTTAAGGAAGTCGATGCAGACACGTAAGGATCCATCCTTCTTTGCGACTATGACCACGGGACTGCACCAGTCACTCAACGATAGCTCAATCACTCCCAGCTCTCTCATCATTTCAATTTCCTTCCTCAGGGGTTCCACCAGTCGCTCAGGTACCCGATAAGGTCTCTGTCGGGATGGGGTGGGGTCTGTAAGGTGTATGGTGTGGTGTATTATCATCTTTCCGTCCAGGCCTCTGACGAAACAGAGTGGGGAACTGGTCTAGTAGGTCATGCAATTCTTGGCGCTTGATGTCCTCTAGGTGAGTTAGACTCACCACAGACGCTTGCCTCTCTGCGACCTCAGACCCATCTTCCTCCTCCACATCCTTCACCTTCCGTACCATCAACGCTGACTCAGGTTTTTTTCCTGGTGATTCCCTCCTCTGGTGACTCCACAAGTCGCTGGCCCTATCTTCTGGACCACAGTGTATGGCCCTTGCCATTTCGCCAGTAGCTTGTATGTTGAGGTTGGTAGTAAGAGTAACACCTTCTGACCTGGTTGGAACTGCCGTAGTCTTGCGTGCTGAACATACCACCGCTTTTGTGCCTGTTGTTTCGCCTGCAGGTTTTCTCTCGCTTGTTCCCGGTACCGCTCAAGACGGTCTCTCATCTCCAACACATACTGCACATTACCTTTCTCCTTGGTTTTGGCTGCAGGACTCTCTTCCCAGCTCTTTCGCAGCAGGTCGAGCGGACCTTGCACTTGCCAACCGTAGAGGAGCTCAAATGGTGAGAAACCTGTCGACGCTTGAGGAAATTCTCTGTAAGCAAAGAGGACAAAAGGTAGCCACCTGTTCCAATCTCGTCCTGTGTCTGCAACAAACTTCCGCAGCATATTTTTGAGGGTCTGGTTGAACTTTTCCACCAGGCCGTCTGTCTGTGTGTGGTATGGGATTGTTCTGATAGCGTTAATGCCCAACTGTCGGTTCAGTTGCCCCATGAGCCGTGACGTAAAGTTTGTGCCTTGGTCCGTCAAGATCTCCTCTGGTATTCCTACCCTGGAGTAGAGTTGAACGAGGCAATGGATGATTTTTGGTGTGGTGATTGTACGGAGTGGGAAAGCCTCTGGATACCTCGTTGCATAGTCATTGACTACCAGGATGTACTGGTGACCTGTACTGCTTTTCTCCAATGGCCCCACAATCTCCATTGCGATCCGCCTGAAAGGTTCAGAAATCACAGGGAGAGGTTGTAAGGTGGCTCTGCTCCGCCGGGTCACAGCACTGTTTTTTTGACATATTGTGCATGTGTTGCAGTGTGTCAGTGCATCAGTATATAATGTTGGCCAGTGAAAACGTGAGCTGATGCGTGCATATGTCTTTTGTTGGCCTAGATGACCAGCCCACGGAACTGTGTGTGCTAAGTGCAAGACAAGTGGACGACAACTAGTTGGTACAACAAGACGGGTGACATCATTGGCTTGCAAATACAACACATTATTCAACAGCTCAAACCTCTCATTACACAGATTGGATTGTTTATCAGAAGCAGTTTTTTCAAACAAAGGTTTCAACGTCTCATCATTTCTTTGTAACTCAGCAATATTCCTTGGTACCTGCCAGCCACTAACATCGAGTCCCTCTACAAAAGCCTCAGAGGCTGGTGTACCGAGGTACTTCTCAAGCCTTTTTTGTCGGCGTGACTTTTTCGGGCCCTTAGTCCCGCCCTGCAACAGACTACAATCAAGATCTGGCAGTGGCTGAAGACCTGACCTACCCATTTTCAGAGACATTAGCAGTGGCTTGTAAAAGTTCATTCAACACTGGCAAGTCATGTGCCAGAATCATGTCTAGGCAAACTGTCAACTATAGCAACATTCAACAGGTACATTTGATCTTGTACTTCCACCAAAACCTCAGCAACATTTTTATTTAAGTCCATTTCTGTCAGTTCTGGTGATTAGGGTTGTATATAATGGTGCCAGAAACGGAGGTAATGGGATTTAAGAATGCATAAATCTCTGCTGGCAAACTAGACTCGTCAGATCAGCTCACTGACATGTTGCTGGAAGATTCTTGGATTGTGCATCAATTAAGCACATGCAGAATTCTTCCTTAGGATGGTTTCGAATAGTTCGCAAACGTACTATTTTCTGTTCTCATACCAGCATTTTTTTATTTGTATGATGTCAGCCAATTTCAGGAAGTTTAAATAAATCCTTTTTAATCACGTAACAAGGATCAGTAGTTATGTAAAAGTAAAAATAAAAATAAAGTATTATTTATATAATCAATGGAATAATTTATTTTCCACTCACAGCTTCTATCCATCATGAGGGCCAATAACTACATTTCTGAGCATTTCTTTTTATTAAAAGGCATTATGATATTTTTAGCATTTATAACAGTATACATCACATCATGTTATCTTCCATCCCATGTTAAATGTCAATGATTTACCAGCATTTCAAAAGGCTCCGTCATCTAACACAGGATGTTAATTCTCTCCCTCAAACACACACAAACAGTTCTACCAGAAAGACTCGGGAGAATAAATACTGTAACAATAAATACATTTATTGATAGCCCAGCAAGCAATAAAGTTCTTTGGCGTAGGCCCCGTCCATAGCTCGCAATCCGAGGGTCCGGACTCTGCATTTCCTGCCTGAAGACGAAGGCAGGGGCGCAGCCGACCCCCCGTGAGGTATAGGAAGGGGCCATCCTGGTGGTGGTGGGGAGGATGGAGGATGGAGGGGAAGGGACCATCCTGGTGGTGGTGGGGAGGATGGAGGTGCATGAAAGCGTCAGCATCTGCGAACTCAGACATGTGTAAGTACTGGTCTTTTATACCACAAGTCTTAGACACGATTGGATAGATGAGAAGGTAATAAGTGACGTAGCAATTGAGTCTTCCTGGCAGAACTTAACGCTAGAGCTTCCATTTCCTCTGTGTTTTTGGGTGGATGTATGGGGTGCCTCTTTGCATGCTTGCCTGGAGCAATCCCAGATGGAGAGTATAATCTTCTTATTGGTCAGTGAAAAAGATCCATGGATAGTTCATTTGTCAATTTCATTAGCCATCTTCATACAGAGACCTTTGTGTTTTTATTTATTTGTTTATTTTTGTTTAGCTTAATTATTACTATTTCATTACTATCTTTAAGAATCAAGCCCAGCTGAGACAACATGCTTAACGCTTATATCCGACACTAAAGGACAGAACAAATGGAGAATTTAGTTAAAAAAATTATGCCCCTGAAAGATTATTTTATGGCTGTGTGAAATATAAGGAATCACAAAATGGAGAGCACAGTCCACTGAGAGCGCTATAGGGTTTAATTTGATTTGGTTAATTGAGTGTCAGTGTTTGCTTGAGGAAATTTCCTCCTATGATAATTGTTCCATAAAATTACATTTTATTCTCATAATCAAAACGGCAGATACCACCCAGTGTAATTGCCTTGTCTTGCTTGCGTGAGAATATTGTGAAGTATAAAGGCTAGTTTCCAAACCTTTTTTGTCTTAAAAGATTTAAAGTCTTTAGTCAAGCAAGGCCAGGCAATTTTATTTATATAGCACGTTTCAGCAGAAGTGCGATCCAAGGTGCTTTACAAAAAACATAAAATATAAAAGCAACATTTAAAAACAGATTAAATAGAAGAATAAAAGTTACAATACAGTACAATGAATAAATTAATTAAAAATATACATGCTTGAATAGTGTTCACTGTTCAAAATCTCAAATTTTGTCTCTAAACCCATCATTATATAGAGTCATGTGAGCAGTTCTAAATGCTCATTTCATTTCAATTCAGCAGTAATACAATAAAGAGCTAAAGACACTATTACAGGTTGACCTGCCGACCTCGACTGGGGGGAATTAAACTGTCGTGAAAATTCTCACTCCAGCACCTGCCGTACAGACTGAAAATATTTCTCTGGGGTTGCTACAAGGCCAGACACTCAGATGGCCTTATTTAGCTTCCAATCATGTTCATCTGACTAACATATATTAGAAACATTCAGAAACAGAAATGAAAATTTACTTCTGCAAATACTATTTTGGCTTTATCAGCAGGACATCGACACATCTGCGATTCATTGTTCTTGTCAGTCGGAACTTCGGATTGAAATGCTGAGGATAAGTCGAAGGTATTATAGCAATTCAAAGTTGCAAAGATTAAAGAGAGGAATGTTGAGTATTTGGAAAGATTTACTAATAATAAGCAGGCTTAAAGCTTTCAACTGCTGAAATAATACCACTCTAGACATGTTGATTATGCAATATACTGAAGGTTAAACAGGTTTTTTATATATATTTTAAGGACAATACAAAAAACAAAACACAATATAAGAGCATCAGACCGCAAAATTATTTATTTAATTTATTATTTTTTTATTTCAGTTAGTTGTAAAATATTTATATGCATCATTTTTATTGAGAAGAGGAATACTAATTTTTGATAACATCACATTCATTTTCCCCCCTTCCATTTCACTTTATTCTTATTCTTAACTGAAATAAATGACAATGTTCAAATCTGTAGAGTTAACTGAGGACAACATTTCATAGTTCGTATGCTCATAGCTCATCATCTGACATTTTGCTTAGAGTGAACGTTACACAAATGTTTGGCAAAGTGGTCGTCCCAGAACATACAAGTCTCTGTAACACGGTTGAATAATTTGTTATAATTATAGTCTTTTTTTTTTAATACTAGAAATAAGTTTGTCAAATGTGCACAACAAACAGCATTACAACATGGCCACCGTCGTCACAGACCTGACTGCATTGGAATGCGTATAGCAGAATATTTAGCATTAAGCTAGCACTGCCAAAACCAACTTTCACCATATTGTGAAGAGATTTTTTTTTTTTTACTTGTTAGTTCATATCCTCTCAAAGCTCTGCTGCTACTTGGCACAAGTTGGCAGCCTCGGTAGAAAGTGTCAGCCAGTGTAAAGTAGATTTCAACTGTTGGAGACAAGTACCTGTGTTTGGAACTCATGCTTTTCACCAACACCAGCGACGTCTACACTAAGTCAAGGATATATTTGGAAAAATTGCATTTTCTCATGCTTTATTTTTGATTGTTGTGTGATGATGAGTAGCCCACACGTGATGCATTGCCCATTTCTTTGTCCTTTAGACTTTTATTTATGGTTCTTTTCCTCAGCACCCAAGGTTCTTCTCTGTTGCACCTAAACAGAATGTGCTTAAGTGGTGGAGAATTGCTTTCATCTTCATTTACACCTTTTAAACATGCTTTTAAATATGTCATTTGCTGTCATTTCCTTTGAACAAAATGCTGCATTGGTGTATTTGCTCTTACTGATAAGAATGGTAAATGACATCTAGCATAAGACATCGTGATGGTTTTCTCTTCCCTTAGAGTTTATACTGATAAAGGATAAAGTCCTGGAGCTTCCCTGCATAAGCGTGCTCAACAAATCTCTCTCATTTAAAAAATGGATATGAGTGCAGAAAAACACTTTGCCAATAAGGTTATTGTCATAAAGCCACCCGATGTACTGTACAAACGATATGCTCACACCCTCATAGAATGTGACAACTGGAAATTTACAGGTATGAGCCACCATCTCATTTTAAACCACCCAGGAACTGGTTGTCTTGTTTGCGTGCGTTTAAAGGTAGGTTAGGCTGGAGAGGCTAGAAAGCTAGCTTTGAAAGAATTGAGATCACTGCACCCTCCCTTCAAGTCACACCTCGTCCAAAACACATGAACGCACACAGCAGTGTCTGCAAAGCATCATGAGAATTACATGTCTCAAAGCACATAACATTACAGTAATAATGAACGTAAACAACTTAGAGCTCTGATTTTTACCACCTGAAAGCTGCAGATTAATTTTGCCGCTGATAGTGTTGCCATATTGAAATGTAACCCACTTGAAGGTAAGCCTGCAACCTTAGCTGAAAAAAGCGTTTTTTTGTTTTTGTTTCGTTTTAAGGATGTCAATGGAGGAGATGCTTTATTCTGAATAAACTTTTGAACTTAAAGAACAAAAACTTCTGCTTTTGTGTGGAAAAAGCTTATCATTTAATGAATCGACAGCCCATATGCTAATCTTCAACATATTTGCTCTTAAACATTCGTTTTGGATTGATCTTTTCACACAGATAAAATGCTAAATGCAAAATGCTTATAAGAGAAGTCACAGACACTTGTGCAGGTAATTCTGTTTGCGGCACTTCTCATTCTATTGTATCCGTAAACAATGACTGTCAGACAAATTCAATGACATTAAGGTTGTAATGTGATTGGTTATCAAGGGACATGTGTTCCAAGTTAGCCATTACACTTTTTCCAATGGAAGAGCCACAGACCCTCATATTTCCCAATAATAAGACCGTCTCGGTGAACAGCTCCGAAAACTTAACGTCTCAGGTTGCAATCTCTTAATTACGATAATTACGTCATATATAGCGTAGCCTAATTAGTCCACTTCTATCCCAGACTATTCAGTCTTTTTACCCTGCAACTTTAGATTTGCTACTTCTGACATATCTAGGACACTATGTCAATTGTTCACCCAATAATGAACATTCAGTCATTCACCATGCCTTGTGCCATTTTAAACTGGTCTGACCTTCTTTTGGTGTATTTTTCTATTCTAACTATTCTTTTAAGGATGTCAGAGCAGATGTTTTAAGAAATGTACTGTATAGTTGGCCAGAATTGTCAACTGGTTGGAATCTTAGTCTAACATGTAGATTAACCTTAAACAAAGTAAATGATTTGAAGATCCTGAGATCCTGAATTACTTATTAACCACTTTGTTCCTATACCTGTGACCTTAAAATTGATTTTGTCATCTTTATTCTAACTCAACTTACTGTAGAAAGTCAACCATTTGTCCACCTCGAGTCTTAGTACATTATACAAAATAAAGTAATATGAATCTGCACTGCACCCTCAAACTGAATGTTGCATGTATAGCTTTTTACATCATTTGCTGTAGTTTTTCTGCAGATCATGTCCCTATCACACATTGTTTTAAAAATCTATCCCCCTCAACTGAAATGTTTTGAGATCATTGGCTAATTCAATTTGATGATTCAGCTTATTGTGAAACCAGAAAATTAAATAAAATCTATTTCTCTTCATTGAGTGGCCACTGAAGCAGAACAAGTAATATTGGCCTGGATGAAACCTACTGATAATGGTCTTGAAATGATTTGTCTTAGTCTGGTGCTGTAATTTTTATTAAAGCTACCTATATATGATCAGAATCCTCAATGAAATCTATCGTATTTAAAATATTATAGATGCAATTTCATGGAATATTAAGAGAGAAAAATAAGAGCATATGAATTATATTTGAATAGTTTTAGGATTTAAAATTAAGTTAATTATTGAGGCTTAAGTTAAATTTTCAAAAACAGGAGAGGGGTTCTCTCCTGTTTTTGAAATAACTTTAGTTTCTGCTTTTAAGTTTGTAACTGTACTAATGAGTATGTCTTTATGTTGCTGTTGTGTCTTGCAATAGACATTAGGCAAAACTGTAATGGTACATTCACCCTATTGAATAGATTATAGTGCATAGGTTCATTCTACCCATTTTAATTTAGCTATAATATTATGTAACACAACCCTTTTTAGATGACATAAGATTTTGGAAGTGTGCACTCACTCTCTGTCAGGAAGAAAAAAAAAATGTGTTTATGATGTTGAATTTCCCAGGCATGCAAATTATTTCTCACACCTGTAGATTTGAATGTTAGTAAAATACACATAAATGAATAAAAAATATTTCACTGTAAAATTTCATAAATTGAACTAATCACTGAATTAAGTTCTGGAGCTTCACCTTTTGCATGGAACTGTGATTAAACACTCTGTCAGTGCATCACGTGTCATCAGAGAGAGTAGATTAAACAATAGTAGTTTATATTAGAAGGTAACTATTAATTTTATTGGGAATTATTAATACAGTACATTCCATCTTGGCAATATTCATTCGAGTCATACTGGGTTTGGTTCATATCACTCTGCTTAGTAATGTGTTTTAATCTATCGTCTTTACTGGTGCCATTGCTTTGGGTGTGAAAAACAGACAAAATCCCTTATGTTTAAGGCAGGGTTACAGGTTAGAATGCCAAACCTTCTATACCAAGTGACTCAACTGATTCTGTTTAAAATTAGAAAGTATAAATAAGATGACGCATTCATCCCAAATTCACCAGTAATTGCACTGTGGATTAAAATGAAAGTACAGATTTTCAGTTGCTAATGTAAACATTTAGCCTGGTGTAAAAGTCATTTGTGATTTACATGAATACAAAGGCAAAATATTAACTTTTGTTTATTTTATGCATTTTAGACCTGAGCTCCATTTAAGTCTTGCTCAATTTGTGCCTCCACAGAAAGTTGATTGGGCTAATTCTCTATTACATGATTTGTGATCAATTTCTGAGAGACGGAATCAAGTAAATTTGCTTTAATACTCACTGTATTGTTAATGTACCATTTTATTTCAACGGATTATGATAATAGTTGTATTTTAAACATATATTTTTATTGTTGGTTTATATATGTCAGAAAATAAGAGTTTGTCTCATGTGTGTGAATTTGTCATCATAATTGCTGGGCCTATTAATGCGGTTGAATAGTCTAAAAATAGGGTTACTTCTTGTTTTGCAAAAGGCAGAACAAGAATGCTGCGATTGATAGCTGATGATAGATCATGACCTTTTGGCATGATGAACAAGCAGGCAGAGCCATTGTGAGAAAAGTTTTCTTACAATACAAACATTGCAGCACATGCAGTGCAATTTAGCCTGTATGTGTTCTTTATCTAGCCTATGTCATTTCAGTAACCGTCACATTCGGTTTAATTTCGCAAAAGCGATCGATTTAGTGCATTCTCATTAATTATGACTTTATTTAGCTCCTGCCCCTTTAAAGAAAAAGAACATCCTTCTGTCTTACTGTGCTTTGTAGGTGACGCGCGTCCACACGTTGTGTTGTGCCCGCGCTCTCATACTGTCTATGTGATGAACGTGTGGAAGCGCAGTTTCATTTCTTCTGACTTTTGACTTCTAGAAGGATTCATTTCGCCCAGAGGCCGAGCGACACAACTTTTCTCATTTACTAAGGAAATTGAATTGGCTAACAGCACAGCACCATTTCAACACGACCAAAGGAATTCAAAGAACATTTATTATTATCCAAAAACATGTTTCTCTGAACGGTAGGATGTTGAATATTTAATACTAGTGAAATTGTGTTATGTGCGTCTATACCTCTGTTCTGTAACTATATGCTTGAAGTATGGACACTATTTATAGCTAATTAAAACGATTCTCGGTAACGCTTTAGATTACAGCCCGGAAAGTACTGTGTAATTAAGAGGAATTTACAGAGTAACTTTCGGTAATTATAGTGTACCTATAAAGTACTTGCATGTAAGTATAAGGGAACAATAATAAAGTTTGGGGAATAAAGGGGTAACAACCAGGAGTAATAAACAAATATTTATACTGTAAGTATTATAGAACTAAGGGGAACTTATTCTACTATTATGATATAACAATCTTACATTTGGGAGCAATTTAGCGGGAACACTGCGTACCTTTTTGTAATAATTGTGTACCAAGGCAATACATATAGGCTTCTTAAAAATGACAGGGTACATATCTATGCATTTATACTTTTATTTTATTTTTTGATAGCAAAAGTGCAGATGTTTAAGTTTGGGCTAACATGTTTCAAGGCAAGAAAAGCTAAGACTATTGCAATTTTTTTAAATACTGGGAAATATATCTTGTTTCACGTGGTTACAGGGTAAGTGGTGCTTGTATAATAAATAAAGGTTTCCGAGTCAGTGATATAAGATTGTGTGTATGCATTTTTACTGTACTTACCCTGTAACTACATGGAACAAGAGGGTAGCAAGCACCACTTTAATTTACAGCCCGCAATGTCACACTTACCCTGTAACTACATGGAACAAGAGGGTAACAAGCACCACTTTAATTTACAGCCCGCAACGTCACACTTACCCTGTAACTACATGGAACAAGAGGGTAACAAGCACCACTTTATTTTACAGCCCGCAACGTCACACTTACCCTTTAACTACATGGAACAAGAGGGTAACAAGCACCACTTTAATTTACAGCCCGCAATGTCACACTTACCCTGTAACTACATGGAACAAGAGGGTAACAAAATACATGAAACAAGAGTATCTTTCCCCAATATTTAAGCAAAAGTTTAAATAGTTTTCGTTTTCAGTGCACTTTTGTTAAAAGATTACATTTTAAAAATTACAGGGTACATATCTATTATATCTATTTATAAAGCCTATACAGTATATGTACTGGTTCACCATTATTTCAAAAAGGTACGCAGTGTATGTTCTTGCTAAATTGATCACAAATGTAAGATTGTTATATCATAATAGTAGAATAAGTACCCCTTAGTTATATAATACTCACAAATATTAATATTTTTTTAATTCTCCTGGTTGTTACCCCTTTATTCCCCAAACTTAAAATATTGTTCCCTTATACTTATATGTGACCCTGCCTGTGAAAACCCAGCTAAAGTATTTTTTTTGTGATTCACTGTTTTCTACATAAAATCATCCTACACAATGTAAAGAACATTCTGTGAAAATATAACCTTGATATCTTTAATATTGACTGAGTAAGGCTATGTCAAAGATTTGCTGAATTTCGGATTCAGAAAATCATGTTTTTGAGAAATTCCAATTTAAAAAAAGCTTTCTTTTAAAACTGCAACACATTTGATCCATAATTATCCTGCATATGTGCCATATACGACATTAAAGCTGAGATTCTCCCATTTTCAGTAATATATAACACATTTATGGGATAATTCTTAAAGTTTTGTAAAATTATTTATTATTTATTATGATGCGCATGTCCAAAAAACTAAAACCATTGAAACGAATGGGGATACCACAAGTGCTTGATTGTAGCAACAATTACAAAGTTAATTCAGTGGAATTATTTGTTTAACTTTATTAGTAAAATTAAAATATCAGTGGAAAAAAATTTAAATAATACAAAAACTATTTAACATAACATTTCAGTATAAAATCTCATTCTCTTACTGGGCCACTGTGTAACATAAAAAATAAAAATCATGGGATAGTTCACCCAAAAATTACAATTCTGTCATCATTTACTAACCCTCATGTTATTCCAAACCTGTATAAGTTTTTTTCTTCTGCTGAATACAAAATAAGATATTTTAAAGAATGTTAGTAACTAGACAGTTGACGGCACCCATTGCTTTCCATAGTAGGAAAAAAATACTATGGAAGTCAATGGGTGCCGCCAACTGTCTGGTTACTAACATTCTTTAAAATATCTTATTTTGTGTGTGTGTTAAACAGAAGAAAGAAATATATACAGGTTTGGAATAACATGAGGGTGAAGATGAGTAAATATTTTTGTGTGAAATATCCCTTTAACAGGTCAGTCTCAAACTTTGTACACGTTCTAAAATTGTCTAGATGCAAAATATTTGATAATCTCATGGATTCTATTCACAAAAGTATTTAATTTTGGCATTTAAAAGTCAAGTCAAGTCACCATTTATATAGCACTTTTTACAGTAGGCCTATAGATTGTTGCAAAGCAGCCTAATAGGAATATTAGGAAATTTCCATGCATCCTAGGGGTCACATCATTCTGCAAATAATGCTGGACCAACTCTCAATCATTGAAAAATGAAGAACACGTTTCCCTATTGAAATACTTGCAGTTGCGAGAAAAAAAAAAAAAAAACTATTTTCAGTTCCACATCTTGACTTCCAGCATTAGAAGCAAATTCTTCTTGTTGGTGTTCCCTCTTCAGATTTGCCTGACCAGCTTGGGGTTCAATCACCAACGCTGGCTGCTCCTCATCATCATGTTGGTCACTGCTTGAAAAGCAAGGAAAAATGTTTCAATTCAAAGCAAGATACCTAAAAACATGATGGTGTAACATGCAAGAATGGGGTGGGAGGCTAATTCCACATTTAAAGTAGACAATAAAGCATTTTATATGAAAATAGTTTTTCAGTTTAATCAGAATGGATCTGATTAATTGAGGGGAGGGCTATGAGTGGTAAGACTTCAGTTCAGAGTGAAATCAAACAAAACATCATGTCATAAGCGTAATTAATTTAAACTGACTCAATCCCAATCAACAAATCTGTAATACACATTTAAATCCATTTTTGCATCACAGGATGAATTCTGTGTTAGCATTAAATTGGCTGAACACTGACAGTATTTACAGTAGCTAAGTTGCATACGTTTAGCATAAAAAATAATGACAAAACCTTACCGTCTGTTTCGTCCAAGAATGTGTCCTTTTCATCATCATCATCCTCCAGAAAATAATCGGCTATAAAACCGGTTATATCATAATTCTACCGAGATTAATATCAAACAAGCTATTTAAGCAATCAACTATTTTCAGTTCCTGCTCATGCTTCGGCGTCGCCATGTCAGATAGTTCATCAAAACGGCGGGTCACCATCAAGCAAAATAATGATATTGAGCCCTAAAATGTCCTTAAAATAAGATTATTATATTGGCAGAATATTGAGCTACAAAACAAATAAGCTGTTCTTAAAATATTGGCGACGACACGAAACAATCTCCACAGACATCTGAACCCAGCTTGAGTCGCATTTTGATTTGTTTTGCCACGCATGTTGACGTGATTGCTGCTCGTGCGGATTGATATTAAGGTCTTTTTACTCTTTCTTATGGTAGAAAAGAAGTTCCTGAACCGAATGGTATAAGAATCATCAGGTGTTGTTGCGCCGAAATAAACACAGAGACGATTGAAATCAATGTTTAGGAAGCTCGCGTCCGGTTTTTTTTTCTTTCTTTTTTTTTCGCAAAAGTATACCGTTGTGTCAATAAAATCATTAATTTCAGTATTTATCATGTTATAAATGAAAATTTGACTATTGCATCTCAAAACCTAAGGTATAATCTATCATTTACAGCAATAAACTCACATGACCTATTTTTGAAGTACACTATAATTACCGAAGGTTACGCTGTAAAATTGCTTTAATTACCCAGTACTTTCCGGGCTGTAATCTAAAGCGTTTCCCGATTCTCTTTAAACGAGTGATAAAATATTTTCTCTGCATATGGGTAAATTGATTATCATGCTGTTGTATATGGTTCCTGACCGCGCTTTTCATTTGCAAATTAATTTAGGTTGTCACTGTCAATATGCGTGACTTGACTAACTATCGGGCTAAATCTGTCTGGGTTGTGGTATTTAGCAGATTATGAATTATTCCCTTACGAAAATTAACCATGGTTTTACTATAGTAAAACTGTAGTTAACTATGACTGTGGTAACCGTGGTATTTTGGTGCAAACCATGGTTTTTAAAAACCATGGTTTTGATACCATGGTTTTACTACAGTAATATTGTAGTAATACTACAGTAAAACCATAGTAACCATGACTGTAGTAACTGGTATTTTTAAAAACTATGGTTTTGATACCATGGTTTTACTACAGTTATATATTGTAGTAATACTACAGTAAAACCATAGTAACCATGACTGTAGTAACCATGGTTTTTGGAGCAAACCATGGTTTTAAAAACCATGGATCATGTACAATAAATTGGTTGTATTGCCACGGTGTAGCCATTGTTTTACTAAATTATCTTGAATTACATTTAAGCCACTTAGTTACAACAAACATCTACAAAATAACAACAGAAAGAAGTTACCATATGATACAGACTTTATTACAGAAATTACATAATCTGAAAGAAAATATAAACTTGCATTTGTTCTCACATGTGAAAAAAACAAACTAAAAAGTTGTAAAAAAAATATTGATAACTTTATCAAAAAAATTTTTTAACAACTTTTTAGTTTGTTGCTGTGCAATGATTAAAAAATTAAATTGCTAATTTACAAATAAAAAAATAGTCATTTGTTCCAGTGTAATAATGGTTTATATACAAAAATGACATATTGTACAAATAAACATGACTTAGGGCAACTTTAAATACACAGGATCTACCTCCTCTAAAATGTCTATAACCTGTAAACACATGCCCAACACAAGCATGTTTGCAATTTATACTGTACATACATTAACAGGATTACAACAACATTACTTAACAATTAATTACTTCATTACTTAAAAACATTACTAAAAGTTTATTTTCTTTTAATGGAAAATTCTTACATATACTACAAAATAAATTCAGAAGAAATTAGCAGTTCTTTTAAGAATGTTTTAAATGATATCCACTCACAAGAGATGAAGACATGGGGTCTCCTTCATGGAGGCCGATGAAGGCCAGATGAATACTCAACACTTTAAATTCTAGGTGAAAAAGTTTTTGATCAAAAACATGTGATGCAGCATCCATGCCAGTAGGTGTCAGTATGAAGTCTGTCGGCCAGTAGGTTACAGTCCAGCTTTGGTTTGGTTGTCTCGACCTTCAGCCCAAATGGACGCAGGAGCTAAAATGAGAAGAATACACACCACATTAACACACAAGCTGGAATACTCAACTGCTATTGGTCAGTTGCACTATCTAGTAGCCATGTAATAATGTCCAAGTGTAATAATGTCCATTCAGCCAGTGTTTTCATAAATAACTCATACAGTATTAGGGCGCCAAAAGCCAAGCAGAAATAATGTACATTATATGATCAGCTGAGTGTATTCTCCTTTACTTATACATACTAAAAAAAATTGGTGCTAAACAGCACTAAAAGTGGTTCATTGGCTCGTAATCTTCAGAACACAGTTTAAGATATTTTTGATTTAGTCCGAGAGCTTTCTGTCTCTCCATTGAAAATGTGTGTACGGTATACTGTCCTTGTCCAGAAAGGAAATAAATACATCATCAAAGTAGTCCATGTGACATCAGTGGGTTAGTTAGAATGTTTTGAAGCATCGAAAATACATTTTGGTCCAAAAATAACAAAAACTACGACTTTATTCAGCATTGTATTGTCTTCCGGTTCTGTCGTGGATCCGCGTTCAGTGACGCCGCTGACGTAAGACGCTGCTGACGTGTGTCTGGTGCGCCCGAGCTTCGTTCACAGTCTGAGGGAGACGCACACTGTAAACAAAACAATCTTCGCAAACATGTCTAAGGATTTCCACACAGAGGAAGACTCGCATTTTTTTGCCCAGCCATATTTATTTGAACCCGAATACACGGACACACCAGATACACGTCAGCAGCGTCTTACGTCAGCAGCGTCACTGCGGACTCGTGAACGCGACTTGACAACAGAACCCCAGGGCCCGTTTAATGTTTAACACCGGGTTTCGGTACCCATCCCTACATATGGGTGAGTTCATATGGATGAAGGCCTGTTGTGTTCTGTCTCTTGGTTTGTGATAGTGGCAGCTATTGCGAAACTCACCTTCGTCATGTACTGAGTGTGGATGGCATCAAGATCTTGTCCTGAAGAATCACAGGGCCAAACGACTATATCTCATCTGGTGACAAGAGCATAGCCATAACTTTAAGATCCCCTGAATTTAAGATCCCCTGAATTAAAGAATTTCAGTATTTATCAGTAAAAAATACATACAAATAAATAAATACCTTTGAGTTGGACAGTATGTTGTCTGTCTCATTGGCCAAAATAATTAAAAACACACCTAGAGAAATAAAATAAAATATACCAATGACCATGATATCCTGTTGTCATAATGGTCAAATTAATTATTATAACTATGACCATTATAACATTTGCCGCCGATTATTTAGCTGATTATTTAGCCTACAGGCTTCTCAAGGACAGTCTCACTGAGAAAAAAAAAGTAAAGTGTGAGACTTCATTCAAAAGCATAAATCATACAGACCCCCAACTTTTGAACAGTAGTGCACTGTATGTTTTAAGTTTTGCTTACTAGTCGAGTTCATAGCTGTGAAGATTTTCTTGGACAGGGGGTGCAGCAGGCCATCAGCATGATGATGATCTTCTAGAACATAACATGCAATGTGTCACAGAGCCAACAATGTTACATAGGATTTACAATAGAACATAGGGTTTATTACAATGAAGCAAGCTAGAGCAGAGATGAAATGCAGAAAAGAGAAATAATAAAAATAAATATATATATACACATCTTAAGGTAATATATATTGTGAAATAAATCATCTGGAATTATTATCATGATTAAACAATAATTTCCCCTTTGTTGCAGAGGTTTTTTTCTGTCCCTCCTGAAATCCCCCTTTTTTTAAATGATCAGTATTTGTAAGTGACGTCACTGATTAACAGTAACCGTTACAGTGAATTATTTTAGGCTAAATAGCTTACTTCCAATCACCCATTGACAAATTACCAGCAAAACAAAACTATCAAAAACTGTTATCAACACAAAGATTTGGTTAAAACCCCAAACTTATGTAAAACAAGAGCTCCAGGGTAACGTTAACTTACCTCTGAAAACAGTTGAGATGCTAACGGACTTTTTCGAAGACACAAAACCATTTCTGTAAAGTAAATGTTCAACAGAGCTTATTAATTACACGTAAGAAGGGTGTCAGGAACGTTTATATCTATTATTAGTGTGATTTTGTCAACTAAACTTACCTGAAAGCAGCGAAAACAACAACGAGAGACGTTAGTTTTGCTGTGTCAGTTGATGACGTTTCCTCGTTTCCATCTGTGATCGCGCGCACGCTCCTGTCTCTGAATGCGACTCGAATGTTTACGCGCACGCGCATTAAGAACACTTCAAAGACACGCAGCATTTAAATAAACATCTAGAATTATAACATTTTAAATCATGATTTTAAAACTCATTGTGTAGTTCTATGACCAATTCACTTCTATATTTTTTATACCATCACTTTGCTTTTGCTTTTATTTTTATTATATATACTATTTTTTCTCCCATTCCTTATACGAGCAACCTCCGGATAGATCCATTTTTCTGTTGCAGTTTTTTTTTCTTTTTTTATTCTGTGTTATAAGTGTTGTCACACTTATAAGGGGACAAACATGTCAAGTGCTGAGAATTCAGTAGGCTAAAAAATTATATTTAATGATAAATAGTGGGTGTATGAAAAATATTAATAGATGACCAGATAAACTCATTAGTAGACAAATTGAGGTCCAGTGTCAATATATACTTCATTTTATGGTTACTATGGTTTTACTGCAAAAACCATAGTTAAACTATGGTTCATTTTGTAGTTACTATGGTTTTACTACAACAACCATGGTTCATTTTATGGTTACTATGGTTTTACTACAAAAACCATAGTTAAACTATGGTTCATTTTGTAGTTACTATGGTTTTACTACAAAAACCATAGTTAAACTATGGTTTTACTACAAAACCCATGGTTAATTTTATGGTTACTATGGTTTTACTACAAAAACCATAGTTAAACTATGGTTCATTTTGTAGTTACTATGGTTTTACTACAAAAACCATAGTTAAACCATGGTTACTACAGAAAAACCATGGTTACTACATAAAAACCATGGTTAATTTTCGTAAGGGTTATTAATCATAGAAGAACTACCATTGCTTGATCTATTGAATTAATGTAACCGTGCTCTTAAGTGACATTTTATAGCCTATCAAAGATGTTCATAGCAACAAGGTGCTGTGCCATTAGAGCCGGCGGCTGACCGAGTTTTAACCAAATGTTCATTAATGTAATAGGTCTGATTCAATTGGTTATATGATATTTAATTTTAGATAGACTATCATGTTAATTAATTTCATCATCTGTTTTGTTTGGCGTTCGGCCCATTAAAGTCTTTTGAGCTTAAAATCAATTAACGGCGTGCAAGTGAAACTAAAGAACGTGGGATTGTCTTAATAACAGCCCAACGAACATGTCTCAACAGCGGGCAACACGACTCTTCTCGTTCTCTCTCTGACCGGCTCTATTGTCCATAAGGCTTTATATAAAATGTAGGCTATTTTAATATAAGTCAAATATGTCAGCTACAAGGAAAGGATGTCACTTCAATTGAATGTCTGTGGTAGCCTAAATATAAACCGTGGTAATATTTATACTCCGCAATGATTTGGATGAACATAAAACGATGAAGAAGACAGACTTTATTGCAATAGAATCTGCTATTAAAAAAAAAAATAATAATAAAAAAACACTACAAATAACCAGTGCAACTTAAAAATGTATAACATCTGAAATTATTTAGTAAAACTTACGGTGTGGCAAATGTTGACTTTGAAGAACAATGTAGTTTTATAATGTCTAATGGGTTCATTAAAAATGGGGGGGGGGGGGGCGAGTCACGCATTGAATCAATGCCATTGGTTTATTAAGTGAAGCATTGCTTCAGCTTTGCCCAAAAGTGAAGCATTGCTGGCCAGCTGAGCCTTGAAAAGTGGAGCTCAAAGTTAAAAAAATAATTAATACCTTGTTTCATTACATCTATCATTTAAGGAATCAGCTTTTTGAACGTTTTTGTTGAATGAACGGTTTAATGACTCACTCAAAGACAGTCGGTTGGCGTAACAATGTGCGCGCTGAGTGACAGCCTTTCAATGCGCAGAAACACCGTTTAGTTTCGGTTACATTGTTTTTGTGTATGCTGACCACATCATAACACGTATTTATATAGCAACAAATAAATATAAATAAATATAAATAAATAAATGGCGGTAATGCCGCATATCGCGCTATTGAGCCACTCAAAATTACCGCAAGGGAAATTCCTTCACCGCGACAGCCCTACGCGCAACCTGGATGTATAAAAAGGGTGCCTTGAAACCGTGACAACATCCTTTTTCGTCTTTCGGGACTGTTTTGTCTGTTTGAAAGTAATCAGCTAAAATGAAGCGTACAGAGAAGAGGAGAAATACCTTCCGCAAGTGTGCCGACCTGTGTCCCAGATATCTGACACCGGAGGATTAACACGATCTGTGCGTTTTCTGCCTGGGTGAAGAGCACGCGCTGGAAGCTCTCGAGGGATCTTCCTGTGCAAACTGTGAGAGTTTTCCTATTAGAACTCTCTGCTCTCGTCTGTCCCACTTCTCGAGGGAAGTGGGCGCGGCATCTGAACCCCACGGTGCCGGTCCCGCTCGAGCTGAGGCTCAGCGGCGCTTGAGCTCGTGGGGCTCTCAGATGGAGCTGGCAGATCAGCTGGAAAGGGGCGTTAACCTTGCGGATGATCTGACAGCTGACGAAGGTGAGTTACAGGTCCATGTAGAGGAGGTTCTTTCTCTTTCTGATGGATCTGTAACTGGTTCTCTTCGGGCCGGGCAGGAGTCGGCTGCCGATGATATCAGTCTGGTTAGGACTGAACCATCTCAGCCTTCCTGCCCAGTGTATGCTGAGTTGGTGGATGTTATGGGGCGCGCCACCAACAGATTGCAGCTGCAGTGGAGGCGCGTCCGGGAGGAACCTGTTCATGGTATTTTGGACGATCGGTTCCTCCCTACCCGTAAGCCACCAGCTCGGACAAGCCTTCCATTCCTTCCCGATCTCCACTCTGAGATCGAGAGGGCATGGAAGAACCCATTCTCCGCGCGTCTTCATCTACATCAGCGGGCTAGTTTCGCTGCTGTGGATGGGGCCGCGGAGCACGGGTATGTGTCGATGCCGTCGGTGGACGAGACGTTGGCTAACCCTCTCGCCTCTGGTCGGTCTTCGTCACTGGGAGCTCCGACCCTGCCATCTAAGCCATTTAAGATTACATCACGGCTAAATGGCAGAGCGTACACAGCAGCAGGTCAGGCAGGTGCGGTTCTGCACACCCTCGCGGTCCTTCAGGCCTACCAGGCCGACCTGCTGCGGGACCTCGATCAGGGGGCCGGCCTGTCCCCTGACGCGGTCGCAGAGTTGCGCCGCACCACGGATTTGGCTCTCCAGGCCACCAAAACAGTCTGCTGTTTCCATCGGTCGTGCGATGGCGGCTATGGTGGCCACGGAGAGGCATCTGTGGCTCAACCAGGCTGACATCGGGGAGAAAGAAAAAACCTTTCTCCTCGATTCGCCGGTTTCGCCTTCTGAGCTTTTCGGACCTTCCGTTGAGACGGTGGTCGATAAGTTCAGGGAGGCGAGGGCGCGCTCTGTGGCGTTTAAGAGCTGCATACCGCGGGGGTCTTTGGCCCAGCCCAGGCAGGCGCGAGGGCCTGGTCCGTCGTGATCTGAGGATCACAGACAGACCCAGAAGGACAGTGTCGCTTCCTGGCACCCCCTCCTCCTAGCAGGGGGAGCAGGGCGCGCAGGAGGCATAACTTCCGCGGGAGGCAGGATCTCAGGGAGGTGATCCAGAGTAAACGTTCTCGGACTGAACGTTAGACATCACCTCCCTGGATCTTGTCTCCTAACCACCATCGCTACCCAGGCTCCTCCTACATTAGGCCTAGGGCGGGGCCCATGATGAGTTCAAGAATTCTCTGATGGCCCGCTTCAGCTTGGCTTGTGAAAAAGTAGAACGCAGAACTCGTCTCCTGTACATGTTTGGCAAGCAAAAGGTAATGTATTGTAAGGTAAGCTGAGCTCCCACATGTTGTGGTCGCCAGGTTACAGGCCTCACCAGGCCTTCCATGCTATGAGCTTCCATATGTCAGGTCACAGGCCTTATCCAGCCTTCCTGAATGTGAGCTCCCACATACTGTGGTTATCAGGTTACAGGCCCCACCCGGCCTTCCTGATATGAGCTCCCACATACTATGGTCACCAGGTCACAGGCCTCACCAGCCTTCCTGGTTATGAGGTCCCACATGCTGTGGTCGCCAGGTTACAGGCCTCACCGGCCTTCCTGATATGAGCTTCCACATACTGTGGTCGCCAGGTTACAGGCCTCACCGGCCTTCCTGAGTGTAAGCTCCCACATGCTGTGGTCGCCAGGTTTCAGGCCTCACCGGCCTCCTGATATGAGCTCCCACATACTGTGGTCCCCAGGTTACAGGCCTCACCGGCCTTCCTGAGTGTGAGCTCCCACATGCTGTGGTCGCCAGGTTTCAGGCCTCACCGGCCTTCCTGATATGAGCTCCCACCTACTGTGCTCGCCAGGGTACAGGCCTCACCGGCCTTCCTGATATGAGCTCTCACCTTCTGTGCTCACCAGGTTACAGGCCTCACCCGGCCTTCCTGGTTATGAGCTCCCACATGCTGTGGTCGACAGGTTACAGGCCTCACCAGCCTTCCTGATATGAGCTCCCACATACTGTGGTCGCCAGGTTACAGGCCTCACCGGCCTTCCTGAGTGTAAGCTCTCACATGCTGTGGTCGCCAGGTTTCAGGCCTCACCGGCCTTCCTGATATGAGCTCCCACCTACTGTGCTCGCCAGGGTACAGGCCTCACCAGCCTTCCTGATATGAGCTCTTACCTTCTGTGCTCACCAGGTTACAGGCCTCACCCGGCCTTCCTGGTTATGAGCTCCCACATGCTGTGGTCGCCAGGTTACAGGCCTCACCGGCCTTCCTGGTTACGAATTGTCACATGTCAGGTTATAGGCCTCACCAGGCTTTCCTGAATGCGAACTCCCACTCACTGTGGTCGCTAGGGTGTGGTTGTGAGCTTTCACATGTGAGGTTGTAGGCCTCATTAGGCCTTCCTGAATGTGAGCTCCCACACATTTTGACTATCAGGTTACAGGCCTCATCTGGCCTTCCTGATTATGTTAAAACCATACTTATGGTAAGTCACACGACGGAACGTCTTTTGTACTTTCTAAAAATCCATTTTCATGGTAAGGGTCATGCGCTGTATGCTTCGGTCCCTTCCTATGTGGCCCAGACCCAGGTCTTTCACCGCGGGTCCCACTCTAGATGCGTCCTGTCGTCAAAGTTTGCTACGACAGACGCCTTTTCTGATCCAGGCCTTCCTGGATTCAGAATTACTAAGTACACACACTTTTGTTTCATGTACTTTCTAAAATCCATATTTATGGCCTTTCTGATATGAGCTCCCTCCTACTGTGGTTGTCAGGTTACAGGCCTCGCCGGCCTTCCTGGTTTTGAGCTCCCACATTCGGTGGTCACCAGGCTTCAGGCCCCCTCGGCCTTCCTGGTTATGAGTTGTCACATGTCAGGTTTCGGGTCTCACCAGGCCTTCCTGAATGTGAACTCCCACTCACTGTGGTTGCTAGGGTGTGGTTATGAGCTTTCACATGTCAGGTTGCAGGCCTCATCTGGCCTTCCTGATCATGTTAAGACCATACTTATGGTAAGTCACATGATGGAACATCTTGTGTACTTTTTAAAATCCATTTTTATGGTAAGGGTCATGCGCTGTAAGCTTCGGTCCCTTTCTATGTGGCCCAGACCAAAGTCTTTCACCTCGGGTCCCACTCTAGATGCGTCCTGTCGTCAAAGTATGCTTCGACAGACGCCTTTCTAGCTAACTTCCACATTCTGATCCAGGCCTTTTATGGACTCGGAATGGCTAAGTACATGCACTTTTGTTTCATGTACTTTCTATGTAGCCCCCACGTGGTGTGGTTGTCAGGTTACAGGCCTTATCAGGCCTTCCTGGTTATGAGCTCCCATATTCTGGGTATCAGGTTACAGGCTTATCCGGCCTTCCTGATATGAGCTCCCACATACTGTGGTCGCCAGGTTACAGGCCTCACCGGCCTTCCTGATATGAGCTCCCACACACGATGGTCGCCAAGTTACAGGCCTTGCCAGGCCTTCCTGGTTATGAGCTCCCACATGCTGTGGTCGCCAGGTTACAGGCCTCACCCGGCCTTCCTGAATGTAAGCTCGCACATACTGTGGTCGCCAGGTTACAGGCCTCACCGGCCTTCCTGATGTGAGCTCCAACATGCTGTGGTCGTCAGGTTTCAGGCCTCACCGGCCTTCCTGATATGAGCTCTCATGTACTGGAGCTCCCCACATAGGGGGTAATCAGGTCTTTGGCCTCAGCAGACCTTCCTGGTTTTGATCCCTCTCTTACTTCCTCAGTGTTAAGATCGAGCGCTGGGTTGACCCATGGCTTGAGTGGACGACTTCCGTCGTTTCTTGAGGTTGAGTTACACTCTCCAGGGGGTCCCGTCTGTGTGATCCAGAACTGAATGGTTTTTGCCAGCTTTGCAGGCCTTGGATGGTTTTGGATGCCTTTTCCAAGGCAGTTTCCAGAGGCTCTGTCTCGGACAGACAGGCAATGGCCAGACTGTGCGTCTTAGTATATATCACCAGGCCAGCCTGGTGGCATGTCAGGAGGCATGCTCTCCTGAATAGTGACTGGCTGGGTGTCCCTTGAGTCCCCTAGCCACACTCCCTAGAAGGGACCCGTTCTATTAGGAAGTTGTGGTCCTAAGCCTTTGAGCTGGCCCAGATATACCTCCCATGAACTGTGTTCTGGCAGTTTTTCTCGGTTCATTAGCTTGGGCTATGATCGGTAGGGAGAGCTGTCACTGACAGCCCAACGTGACCTAGGGTGAGTGGTTTTAGTGTCCATTGGATTACTGGTTCTGACAGTTGTCACTGCCATTGGGCATGCACTCCCCTCAGCGTTGGTATTTCGTTCCCCATAGCGTCCATGACGTATTGTTGAGTTCCCTTCGAAAGGGAACGTCGTAGGTAACCTATGTTCCCTGAGAACAGGGAACGAGACAATACGTCTCCCTGCCATACCTCGGGGCCTGCCTGCAACAGGCCCTTCAGACGATAGGATGTTGTCACGGTTTCAAGGCACCCTTTTTATACATCCAGGTTGCGCGCTCATCATTCGAGCTGATGATGCACGGGCTGTCGCCGGTCAACATGATTGCTGTGAGTTGATACTTGATTTCAGACACCTTTCACACCTGAGGCGTTCCCCATAGCATCGATGACGTATTTTCTCGTTCCCTTTTCTCAGGGAACATAGGTTACAGTCGTAACCTGAGACGTTCTATTTGATTGTTTTCAAATCCACTTCCTTATACTTGCAAAGGAATTTACACTCCTTACTTTTTTCTTGTCTTTAAATGTTTATGTTCACGTTTCTCTCACTGGATACCAGCATCAGTATTTATTCCTGGATTATAAATTGGTGCTATTCTGATCGTCTTGCTTTGTATTTGGATATGCCAGACTGATCCTGAACATAGAATAATACAGCTGTGGGTCTCAGGAGGATCTTGCATTTGCATTTACCTAAAATAGAAACTAATAAAAGTTGTTATGAGACTGTACATTCTCAGATGATGTTTTGTTTACTCTTGTGCAATACATGTTGTGAGTGGATGTGCAATGCAATGCAGTTCATCATGGGATAATATTGCATTGTTCTGGATCACTGAGTTTCCACCATATCCTCAATTAGAAATAAAGAAACATGCCAGAAAAGAATCTGACACATGATTTTCTCATTTGAAATGAGAGATAATTTAAAATAAAGTAAGGTGAAGTTAACTTTTTGTGAGGTGATGTTTCATGGTGTGTTCTTCCCTGAGGCAGAGAAAGGAGAGAAAAGGAAATTTGATATTAAAACAATAAAATGTAATTATAAATATAATATTGTTAATGTAATATATAATATTTTAAATATATTTTTATTTGCTTTAGTGTTTGTATGGGTACTGAGTTTTGCCTTTGTAGGGCCAAAAACTATAATTTCCAAACTCATCAATCTGTTTTGTGCTCTTGAAATTAGTAGTTGGATTTCCTATAATTCAGATTGTAATACTAATCTGAATCATAATAGGATATCAAACTACTAATTTCAGGAGCACAAAACACATTGATGAGTTTGAAATGATTGTTTTTGGTGTAAAAGTAGAGGCACGTAACAGGACCCTAGATGGAGGACTTGGACATTTGGGATGTGTCTCAGTGGAGTTACTTACTTTGTCTTAGTGGAGATACTTACTTTATACCAACACACTCTCATGGCAATTCCTAATTATTTTACATTTTGGTAAAATAGTTTGGTGGCGAATTTGTATGAACATTTATATGTTTTTGTAGGATCTGCTTATGTCCCACTGAGGGTTCTGTTAATGGGTGGGCCTTCATGCCTTAAAAAAAAAAAAAAATCAATCGAATCAATTTTTACAAATTCAAATTAAACGTAAATTATTCAATTTTTCTTATGAGATTGGATTGATACGTACTATGTATTGTTTTTGTAGCAAATATAGTTCAAGTCACTATACTATTATATATGTATTACCTTATAATTTCACAGAACTTTTTTTGTATTACACTAAATTGAGGAATCTTCAATTGTGCACAAAATAACCCCATACACAATCTTATCTTAAATAATTCAAAAAACTTTGATTTGAGTCATTTTGAATCACTCTCTAAAGAAAGGACTGCACTGAGGATACATTACAGTCCTGTAGAAATAAATAAACTGATACAGCTAATGGAATCCCCGCTTTTATTCTTTTTGAACCTTCTAACTTTGGGACTGGTTTTGGGAGAACCATTTTTGATCTTCATATATGGCTTTGAAAGATGTAGTATAGGAATGTTAAACAAGCTGCTTTGAACAGAGAATGTATGCCATTAAATTCAGTGCAAGGAGGTCCTGTGTTTCAGTGCTTTCATAGATCTCCAAATATGCCCATTCTGCATTCCTCAGAGTGGAGAGCAACAGTCATCCATCAAACTCAATACAGACCTTTGATGATTTATAGGAATTATATATCTGGCTTGTTGAACTGAAAGCATCATCTAAATCAAACTAGCCAGGGGTCTAAAGCAATGGCTATCATTTCTGTGCTGGGTGAGCCACAGTACCAACAAAAGTACTCTTTGCAAACAACTGTGACCTTATTATGTATTTGTGCACATTAATTGACAGAAATATGATGTTGCACATGGTTGATAGGGCAACCCTTACAAAAAATAAAGTTTATTCAACTGTGCTGTTAGTATACTTCTTTTAAATTAAAAATTAGCAAGTATACTTTTTTCAGTCTACTTTTTATGTAGGCTACATCTCAGAAATATAATTAAAATTACACTTAAGTATACTTGATTTATACTGACAAAAAAGTATATTTGGCATATACTTGTTCTTTTTATCCAGATATAGGCCTACTTAAATGTATAATTAAGTATTCTAAGTATAGGATTGCCTTGTTGTGTTTAGTCTTTTGATTCGGTAGCTTATTAAATAGGTTTTTACTTAGTTTTACATAGTGTCTTATAAAATATTGTTTCAAAATATTGATTTATAAAGAAGACATTAAACAGTTCTAAATTCTGAGTATCTGATTTTTTGTGTAGTGTAAATAGGAATTTACTTAAAATCTGTGTACATTTCTTGTGCAAATGTATGTAATTCTTTCCCCTCCATTGACATAATTTCCCGGCAATAAATTTTTTCACTGTTATACCGTAGTGGGCGATATTACGCATCTTCTGGAATCTGGAATCAATGACCTGAACTTAAGTATACTGTTGTTGTTTTTTTAAGGAAGTATGATGTAACCCTTTAAAAATTCATTAAAAGTGTATATTGTTACGATGACTTTTTAAAAAAAAGTTACATAGGCTACACTGTCTCTGGTCTTACAACGCTCGTCAAAATGACTGAGATGGCCAGTCAAATCAAAGAAGGCAGGCCTTACTGTTCACAGAAATGTTAAACCACCTAGAGTAAGATATAGTGATGCAAACTCCCCCCCCCCCCCCCCCCCCGGTACTAATTTTGTTTTAAACGTCATGCCACGGTACCAGGTTTTCTCAAACCCGGTACTTGATGTGCGTGCATGCCCGAAGCGCGTGCAGTTGCGTCCTCTTCATAAAAGTGCTGAGACATTGTGACCGGCGTTGCTGCTGATGTGGTGACTGTAAATCCACTTGTTGATAAGAAAGGAGGAAAGAGCCACAAATGGAAATATTTGGGATATTAGCTCATAATAGCGACGCGGCGCGCTCGTTTGTACAGACGCGCAAGTTCATTGTTGCATAGCAAAGATAGACGCCACGGGAGAGGACGCGCTTGTGGAAAAGAGAAAGCGGTGCGAACTGCGAGGACTGACGAGGAAGTATTAGCAAAGAATTAATTGATTTCTACCCCTTGCATTAGCTTTACTACTAGATATATTTATGGAGATGAGAAATAAAAAGCCGGCTGAAATGCGTCACTGTCAAGAAGAGTAGAGGAGGGGAGAGGAACAGGAGAGGAAGAGCAGAGGAGGGGAACAGGAGAGGAATTGCAGATGAGGGGAACAGGAGAGGAAGAGCAGAGGAGGGGAACAGGAGATGAAGAGCAGGGGAGAGGAACAGGAGAGGAATAGCAGAGGAGGGGAACAGGAGAGGAATTGCAGAGGAGGGGAACAGGAGAGGAAGAGCAGAAGAGGGGAACAAGAGAGGAAGAGCAGAGGAGGGGAACAGGAGAGGAAGAGCAGAGGAGTGGAACAGGAGAGGAAGAGCAGAGGAGTGGAACAGGAGAGGAAGAGCAGAGGAGGGGAACAGGAGAGGAATAGCAGAGGAGGGGAACAGGAGAGGAAAAGCAGAGGAGTGGAACAGGAGAGGAAGAACAGAGGAGTGGAACAGGAGAGGAAGAGCAGAGGAGGGGAACAGGAGAGGAAGAGCAGAGGAGGGGAATAGGAGAGGAAGAGCAGAGCATGGGGAACAGGAGAGGAAGAGCAGAGGAGAGGAACAGTAGAGGAAGAGCAGAGGAGTGGAACAGGAGAGGAAGAGGAAGGGAACAGGGGAGGAAGAGCAGAGGAGATGAACCAGAGAGGAAGAGCAGAGGAGAGGAACAGGAGAGGAAGAGCAGAGGAGTGGAACAGGAGAGGAAGAGCAGAAGAGTGGAACAGGAGAGGAAGAGGAGGGGAACAGGGGAGGAAGAGCAGAGGAGAGGAACAGTAGAGGAAGAGCAGAGGAGAGGAACAGTAGAGGAAGAGCAGAGGAGTGGAACAGGAGAGGAAGAGTAGGGGAACAGGGGAGGAAGAGCAGAGTAGAGGAACAGGAGAGGAAGAGCAGAGGAGAGGAACAGGAGAGGAAGAGCAGAGGAGGGGAACAGGAGAGGAAGAGCAGAAGAGGGGAACAAGAGAGGAAGAGCAGAGGAGGGGAACAGGAGAGGAAGAGCAGAGGAGTGGAACAGGAGAGGAAGCGCAGAGGAGTGGAACAGGAGAGGAAGAGCAGAAGAGGGGAACAAGAGAGGAAGAGCAGAGGAGGGGAACAGGAGAGGAAGAGCAGAGGAGGGGAACAGGAGAGGAAGAGCAGAGGAGGGGAACAGGAGAGGAAGAGCAGAGGAGGGGAACAGGAGAGGAAGAGCAGAGGAGGGGAACAGGAGAGGAATAGCAGAGGAGGGGAACAGGAGAGGAATAGCAGAGGAGGGGAACAGGAGAGGAAGCGCAGAGGAGGGGAACAGGAGAGGAAGAGCAGAGGAGGGGAACAGGAGAGGAAGAGCAGAGGAGGGGAACAGGAGAGGAAGAGCAGAGGAGAGGAACAGGAGAGGAAGAGCAGAGGAGGGGAACAGGAGAGGAAGAGCAGAAGAGGGGAACAAGAGAGGAAGAGCAGAGGAGGGGAACAGGAGAGGAAGAGCAGAGGAGTGGAACAGGAGAGGAATAGCAGAGGAGGGGAACAGGAGAGGAAGAGCAGAGGAGGGGAACAAGAGAGGAAGAGCAGAGGAGGGGAACAGGAGAGGAAGAGCAGAGGAGGGGAACAGGAGAGGAAGAGCAGAAGAGGGGAACAAGAGAGGAAGAGCAGAGGAGGGGAACAGGAGAGGAAGAGCAGAGGAGTGGAACAGGAGAGGAATAGCAGAGGAGGGGAACAGGAGAGGAATAGCAGAGGAGGGGAACAGGAGAGGAAGCGCAGAGGAGTGGAACAGGAGAGGAAGAGCAGAAGAGGGGAACAAGAGAGGAAGAGCAGAGGAGGGGAACAGGAGAGGAAGAGCAGAGGAGGGGAACAGGAGAGGAAGAGCAGAGGAGGGGAACAGGAGAGGAAGAGCAGAGGAGGGGAACAGGAGAGGAAGAGCAGAGGAGGGGAACAGGAGAGGAAGAGCAGAGGAGGGGAACAGGAGAGGAATAGCAGAGGAGGGGAACAGGAGAGGAAGAGCAGAGGATGGGAACAGGAGAGGAAGAGCAGAGGAGGGGAACAGGAGAGGAAGAGCAGAGGAGTGGAACAGGAGAGGAAGAGCAGAGGAGTGGAACAGGAGAGGAAGAGCAGAGGAGGGGAACAGGAGAGGAAGCGCAGAGGAGTGGAACAGGAGAGGAATAGCAGAGGAGGGGAACAGGAGAGGAAGAACAGAGGAGTGGAACAGGAGAGGAAGAACAGAGGAGTGGAACAGGAGAGGAAGAGCAGAGGAGGGGAACAGGAGAGGAAGAGCAAGGGAAATGGAGAGATCTGGGCATTGGGGGGCCCATCTAAGATTATCTTGTCCCGGGCCCAGGCAAGACTGTCAGCTGGCCTGGTTAGCACATACACACAAAACCCATAATGGCAACACACTAAAATAATAACACTAAAATAATGAAATAAACATTTATTTAACAACACAATGTAACATAAAATCCTAATGTACATAGCTGATCAGGAAAAAAATTAACGTAATTATAAAAAATAATTAAAATTTTTTTTACAAATGTGAAGTGTCATAAAAGAAATTCTGGTTACGTTTAAGCTTTTTTCACTGTAAATTATTAGATTTCTTCTTTTTACTTCCAAAAGTAGTACATTTAATAGTATTTTACTGTACAATTGCTCAAAATGTAATGTTCGATATATTACAGTTTCCTCTGTATGGGAAATTACCGTTAAACAGTTAACAGGTTTTTACTGTCACATTTTTACAGTCTTTTACAGTTAAAATTACAATAAGTTTTTTACAGTATGCACTCTATGGTGGAATTTTTGAAAATAACATACAAATAACAGAAATGTTCAAAACAAATGTTTCTGCACAACTGTTAAAAATTTTAGGGTCAGTAAGATTTTTAAAAAAGAAATGAATCATTTAATTCAGCAAGGATGAACAGTAAAGATTTTACATTGTTACAAAATAAATGTCATTCTTAAGAAAATTTTACTTTGGCATCACAGGAATAAATAACATAAAATAATTTATAAATTACATCACAATAATACTGTTCCCTTTCGAGAGGTCTCTCGTATTGCATATTAATTTGGCTGTGCTGCAGCAACTGCACGAACCTATGGCGAGGCGGCTAAAATGAGCGAACCAATCAGGTCGCTTCGCGCCAGGGTGCGTCACAGTATGAGCGTGGCTTATAGCTATATAAGCCCCCATTTTCGCCATAGAATTCAGATTTAATCTCCTTCAGCAAGTTCCACTTCGCTGGCCTCCGGTTGAGAAGCCTTCACCACCGCCGTCGAAAACCTTCAGCGGAACAAGCCACCTGCTAAGCAGCTCTGAGGACGCCGGCTTCCTGGTTTTCAACTAGACGCCGCCTTCAGCCCGCTGTTCTGCTGTGCCATCCGGCGCACATATATCCTTTTTAAAGCAAACTTAGTATGTTCGCCACTGCGACTCACTATTTAAAAGAGCAAAGTTTCTAGGCGTTGTTTCAAATGCCTCGAGACACCTGCGCCTCGTGCAGAGGCCCTCTCTTCGGCGCAGATCGTCACATCTTGTGCGCTCCCTGTCTGGGCCGCGACCACGTTGAAGCTGCACTCTCTAAGGGCGGCTGCCCAGAGTGCACTGAGATGGCCCAGTCCCCGCGTCCCTCGCTCTCACCCAGAGAAACCCCCTCGCCTCTTTTGGGGGATCGGATGAGGAAGAAGAGAAGGATGACAGCCTTTCCCTTGCTGCATCCGAATGCGAGGGGTGGACAGGCTCCATGACCAACCCCGCACCCTCAACACAAGCCATCGCCAGCGGCATGAGAGCCAGCCTTAACTCTGAACTTCTCCGCGTGCTAACTATGGCCATCGAAGACCTCGGGCTCGAGTGGTCTTCGCCCAAGGAACCCACGCGAAGCAGGCTGGACGAATGGTTCCTGCAGGGGGGACCGGCAGGCCCCTCAGCAGAGACTTGCTCCTTTCTTTCCTGAGGTACACGACGAGCTAACGAAGTCGTGGAAAGCGCCGCATTCAGCTCGTCTCAAACCCTCCACCTCCTCAACGCTCTCGACTGTCGACGGAGTTGTGGAGAAAGGATATAATAATAAAATAAATAATTCGTTACATTTATATAGCGCTTTTCTGGGTACTCAAAGTGCTTTACATAGAAGGGTGAATCTCCTCAACCATCACCAATGTGCAGCATCCACCTGGATGATGCCATAGCAGCCATATTGCGCCAGAACGCCCACCACACACCAGCTTACTGGTGCAGAGGAGACAGTGATGAAGCCAATCAGTAGCCTATATGGGGATGATTAGGAGGCCATGATGGACAGAGGCCAAGGGGCAAAGCTGCTTCGGCACTTCACACCATGGCTGTTCTCCAGTTTTTTCAGGCCAAACTTCTCCTCTCTGTGGACGAGTCTGATCCTGACCCGGAAGCTTTCAGGGACCTGCACAGTGCCACAGACCTGGCTTTGCACGCCACTAAATCAACCGCCCAGGCGATTGGTAGAAGCATGGCGAACTTGACGGTGCTAGAGCGACATCTCTGGTTGAACTTAACAGAGATGAAAGATGCAGACAGGACCGGGTTCCTGGACTCCCCTATCTCCACCCTCGGCCTGTTCGACCCAGCGGTAAAGGGTTTCGCAAAGCGTTTCACTGAGGCAAGAAAGTGTCGCAAGCGATGCGCCACTTCCTTCCTAAACGTTCCAGCTCTGCTTCGGGCCACCACAAGAAAGTGCCGCACCCTCAGCCAGCTAAGTCAGCGCCACCGGTCTCTCAGCCTCGCCTAGCGGCTGAAGCCTGTCACCGCTCTCGTTCAACGAGACGACAGCAGTTCCCAGAGCGCTGGGGACACCGACCCAAGATTGTGTTGGACCCCGAGCCTCGGGAGCCTTCCTAGCCTGAATGAACGGAAGGAAAAAAGAGTGGTTGAGTCCCGCCGTGGCCGGACCACCCTCCAAAAAGCTGTTTACACATCTCCCAGTCCCCTCTTTAGTTCAGGCGGCTGGAGATGCCGACATTGCAGTCAACGAGTCTGTTCTCCCTCCGGCTCACGCTGGAGGTGTAATAAATAGGGCTCAAGTGTATTAAAAGTAAAATAATTATATTAACTAAATTACTTTTTACCTGCTAAATGACTGTTTTCATGCTGTTATTTCAAATTGTAATGTAAGATGAATAGTAATCCTAGTGTACGTTATAATCAGCAGGACGTACAACATTCTAACTGATTTCCTGCAGCCCGGTGATGATGTGCCTCTCAGCAGTGTTGCTCTGTAAAAACTGTTGATTGTCTTTTGGAAACTGCATGTCTGGTATAAAACACAATTGCCAAGCTTAAAGGGTTAGTTCACCCAAAAATGAAAATTAAGTCATTAATTACTCACCCCCATGCTGTATCAACCCCGTAAGACCTTCGTTCGTCTTCGGAACACAAATGAAGATATTTATGATTAAATCTGAGGTTTATGCCTGCTACATAGGCTCCCTAAGGGAATGACACCGGACGGCCCAGAAAGTCATTAAAGAAAATGTTTAAATATTCCATGTCACAACAGTGGCTCAACTATAAGTTTATCAAGCGACGAGAATACTTTTTGTGCGAAAAAACAAACAAAAATAACGACTTTATTCGTGGAAATCTCTTGAAGTCTCGTTTCAGGCCTACAAGGAACAAAAGGAATAGTCGAATAAAGTCGTTATTTTTGTTTGTTTTTTTGCACAAAAAGTATTCTCGTCGCTTGATAAACTTATAGTTGAGCCACTGTTGCGACATGGAATATTTAAACATTTTCTTCATTGACTTTCTGGGCCGGCAAGTTTCATTCCCTTAGGGAGCCTATGTAGCAGTCATCCACCTCTCAGATTTAATCATAATTATCTTCATTTGTGTTCCGAAGACGAACGAAGGCCTTACGGGGTTGGTACAGCATGGGGGTGAGTAATTAATGACTTAATTTTCATTTTTGGGTGAACTAACCCTTTAACTGGCAGAAGAGTGTTGCCTTTAAGAGATGTAATATCTAAAGATATCTTTTCTTATCCTTAAATGGTTGCTTGTGAAAGGTCGGTTGATGTGCCAAAAGGTTGATGTGCGGTTGGCAAACTGATGTAATTTACAGTCGTTCGACTGTGTCCAGTGTTTTGTGTGATTATATGTTTGGCTTTGGCACAAGTGGATATACTGGGTTATGAATTGATCAAAAGAACCTTTAAGGTGAGGCAATATAAACATTGCAGAATTGGTTTCTGGCCTTCAGGAGTAAATTATTGCATACTCATAGTCATGGAGCACACTCCACTTAGAAATTACTTATTTGTTTAAAAATGTGCCCAGAACTACAACACAATCATTACGTAAATAAATGCTTATGAGATCTGCTGAAGATACTTTAATGAGGTGTTGACTCAACTGATCATAGACAACAGGGGAAAACAATGCTAAATGCAGTTAAAATAAAAATCCAACTATTAACTAAAATAGGCAACAGCATTTAAAAGGGCGAAGAAAAAAGACTTAAAATTTAAAAAAGACTTCCTACATGTTTTGTTGTTGTACTGTATTTTGACACAAATGACTAGAGAAATGGTTACAAACATGGTTAAATATGGATTGTGTCAAAATATTTGCAATAAATTATTCTCTGTTCTATAAATTTTTTCTATTCAGTTTATTTCATGCAAATAGTTTTGTAAAAAAATAAATAATAAATAAATAATTAAATAATAAAATTCAGTATTTGATTAAATTTTTTAATAACAAAACCAGTTGAAAACTACTGCTTCAGTGTACCACTATTTAGGGAAACTTTTTATATAAAGGAAATATTACCATTTTCCATGTTTATATAATGAACTAAACTAATTATATAATCATAATTATCAACTCAATTAAGACTTCACAGACCACACTCAAGGTCAAAGTTGTGCCCTTTTTGTTGAATTATTGAAATTACAGGTGAAGTTCAAGGGAAAGAGATGGAGTAAACTGTTTCTATTCCCCTGTGATTAGAGTGATTACATGAATGTCCTCTTCCGGAATTTCCTTCTCTAAGTCCTCCATGTGTGTTGTTTATACCCTCAGCACTTTCCAGCCTGTTTAGCACAAAACCAACTAAATTATTCAACACCTACCTGATCATACATGATTTAGCAGGACACTCATTTATTTACACATCATCTCGATTACTGTTTCCTCCTTTCGGGCACGCTTGAAGAGACTTCTGTCAAGTGTTCTTTTGGAGATCAAATGTCCTTCCTCCTTGAACCATTATCGATTTAAAAGCAACAGCGTCTGGATTATATTGACTTCTGAAGGACAACCTATTCAGTCAACCAATTCTGACTAAACAAAAATGGTTATTTTAATCTATTATGCATTTTTTCTAGTTTGCCCATCAATAATTCCTGTTCAAATACACTACTTTTGCAAAATTCAATTAAATCTTCTTTCTGTATTTAATTCTTCTGTTTCTGCAGACATTATTTTAGTTGTTTAGGGATGGTTTAATATACGGATAATTATTAATATTAAATTCTATAGCCTACTGTTTAATTCTATACATTTAAATAACTAACATATATAAAAATACATATATGTTCATATTTATATTGAGATTTGTACAAGATTACATTTAACAGTGTAATTAAAGTATTAATGTATTTAATTAATTTTAATAGGCAGATTTCATAATGAGTGTAAATTATTATGACTATATGTAAAGACTGAAGTACATACAGTGTATGTAGATGTGAGGGGAAGAAAAGAATCGAGCAGTATTCAGGTTGAAGTTAAAGCAGGTTTTGGCCACATGGAGTACTTTCATGTGTTACGCAGTTTTATTTCAAAGGATTGAATAAGCCCACATAAAGTATAGACTGACAGAGACTGGAAGTTCAAGAGCTTGAAGCCATCTGGTCTTTAATTCTTTTCGAGCTGTCAGATTGCCCTTAATATTCTCTGCTATGTTTCGGTCCTGAAGGGCGCAGCTGGTGGCGTTCAGGTCTGAAAGAATGGCCTGCTCTGGTTCTGGTTGGACGAGGGCCCAGCTCTAAGATGTCTGGCCCCTGGTACCTGTCTCAGTGATGAAGAGCACCTCCACCATCTTCCTCCTCACTCTGTCCGTCTTGTGCAGAGCTGAGGTATTGATCAACATACATTTTGCAGCAAAAACTAGCTTGCTGTTAATGCATTTCTATGTGTTCATTTTGAAGGAATAGTTCCTAAAAATACATTAATTCTGTTTGAGTGTGTGTTTTCCATAAGCTCTCATAAGGCCTGCAATACTATAGGCCTACTTATATTACTTTTAGGCTGTGTGTCCACCAAAGTATTTTTAGCCAGCTGCTCGATAGCGCAATGGAAAATCCACGGAAGTGTTACTAGTTTCTGATTTCGCAGATAGTTTGTTTCTGAATATAAAAATGTTGACACAATGTAAAGTACTTGCTCTGTCCCTTGATTTGGATGATGATATGGTAATGGACTGCATTTATATAGCGCTTTCACAGACCTAATGGCCACCAAAGCGCTTTACAATTTGCCTCACATCTACCCATTCACTCACTCATTCATACACCGACGGCGGTGTCAGCCATGCAAGGCGCCATCCAGCTCGTCGGGAGCAGCTGGGGTTAGGTGTCTTGCTCATGGACACCTCGACACTTGGTCAGGTGGAATCGGGGATTGAACCACCAACCTTCCGGTTTGCAGACAACCTACATGAACCACTGAGCCACTGTCGTCCCACATGTGCCTGAACCACGTAGAAAGAGAGGACGGTTGGTCAGTGTGGTGTTTGTCCTGCACTTCCATTGTGATTGAATGGCTGGGTAAACAGTGACAGTGATGAGCGCTGCGTTTTACCCAGTGTTGAACATTTTTCAACTCTCGACAACCAGACGGAAAAAAAGCCAAGCGCTCAGCATGAAATAGACGCTCAGCACCTCGTCACGCTGCTGTCATTTTCAAACATGGGGCGCTCTCATTGAAAACTTTTTTCGTGGACACATGGCCTAATAGTGCTTTTGTGTAAATTTTTTACCTTTTTAAAATTTTTCTGTTCATTATAATTGCAAGGCAAAAACATGGTAACTGTCAGCATTTCTTGCATGCAGCGTTGTGTACAATAAGATCAGAAACATGTATTAAGACAGTAAAAAAGGCCAATTTTGATTTAGTTTTAAGAAAGTTGTAACGTCATGTGTTATTTCAGAGTGTGAGTGGGAAGACGGTGAAGGACACAGTGCAGGAATGGAAAAGGTATCGGAACGAGTGCATCTTGAAGATAAGCTCACAACCCACACCTTCGGGTAGGCATTAGCTCTTCCCATCCGTGTGTGCGCATGTGCGTTTCTATATCAACACTGGAAAACAACTAGTTGAGATTTACTATGTATATAAAGAGAAGTAAACACACAGACATACACTAACCACCCCAAATGTTTGTCATGAATCTTTCTTGCCATATAAATCTTGCTTGCATAAGGAGTGTCAATAAGGATAATTTTAGTTTTACTTCTAACATGGAATGCAACAATTAGATATACAATTTTATATATGAAATAAGCTCTGGCAGGAGTATATAAAGTTATTAAACCTCTCTGGATCACCTTTATATTCACATTAACTATATTTTCTCCATTAGGTTTGTTTTGCAAAAGCATGTTTGATATGTACGCTTGTTGGACAGAGGGAGTTCCCAACACAACGGTGAAAGTGCCGTGCCCCTGGTATCTGCCTTGGTATGATCAAGGTACCACTGCCAAAAATAGTGCCTGTTGGCATAGAAAAATAAAAAAAATATGCTTCATAAATGTCATGCAATTCACCATATTCATTTTTAAAAGAGGATCTTAAAGGTTACCATTTGTTTATGTGAAAATGTTTATCTGAAACTAATTTTATCTTCTGCCGGTAAAAACCATAAGACAGATTTAGAACATACTAACATAAGAATGAGTGACTACCATAAATGATACTGTTGGTTGTCATTTCCATGCACTCAATTAATAAAAAGGTTCATAGAAGACTCTCCAATACTAGACATGTTTGGAGAAGACCTGTTATGCATTACTGTCCTCTTTAGTGCGTAATGGGTTTGTGTCACGGGAATGTGGTCCAGATGGCCAGTGGCTCACTGTCAACCACAGCCGCACATGGAGAGACCACTCACAATGCAATGCAGATGGCAGCCAGCAGATAGCACAGGTAAAGAGACATGTATAGCACCTAAAATGAATGTACATGTATACAGTTGTGTACAGAATTAATGGCACCCATGTTAAATATTATCAAAAATGTCTGTAAAAAAATTGAAGTAAAAGAATTGAAAGTGGGGGGTAAATCACATTATTAAATTAAAGGGATAGTTCGGCCAAAAATGATATTTAAACCATGCATTACTCACCCTCAAGCCGTTTGAGATGCATCTGTCAATCTTGTTTCAGACGAACACATTTTCAGTTATTTTTTAAAACGTCTTAGACCCTTCAGTGGATATAATGTGAAGCAATGGGGTCCACCTCCTTCAAGTCCCAAAATGTGAATACATCCTTCACAAAAGTAATCCATCCGGCTCCAGGGGGATAAACGAAGGCCTTCTGAGGGTAATCCGTGCGGTTTTGTCCTAAAAATATACATATTTAAAACTTTATAAATGAAAATATCTGACTTCCGGCAACGATCGACGCGCGTTCACGGGTGATGGAAGTCGGTGTACGAGGTAAGACGTAGAGTAGGAACTGTTGTGACGTAGAACGAACGCGCCAGCGCAGCCAGAGAGCAGAGCAAAACAAAACACGAAAGCGCGTGAACGCACGCGTGTCGATCGTTGCCGGAAGTCAGATATTTTCATTTATAAAGTTTTAAATATGTATATTTTTACGACAAAACCGCACGGATTACCCTCAGAAGGCCTTCGTTTATCCCCCTGGAGCCGGATGGATTACTATTGTGAAGGATGTATGCACATTTTGGGACTTGAAGGAGGTGGACCCCATTGCTTCACATTATATCCACTGAAGGGTCTAAGACATTTTCTAAAATAACTGAAAATGTGTTCGTCTGAAACAAGATTGATCTCGAACGGCTTGAGGGTGAGTAATGCATGGTTTAAATATCATTTTTGGCCGAACTATCCCTTTAATGCTTTTCTCCAAAACATGCTGGCCATAATTATTAGCTCCCTGTTGTTAAATACTTTTTGCAACCTCCTTTTGCCAAGATAACAGCTCTGAGTCTTCTCCTATAATGCCTGTTGAGTTTGGAGAACACCTGACAAGTGATCAGAGACCATTCCTCTATACAGAATCTCTCCAGATCCTTCAGATTCACAAGTTCATGTTGGTGCTTCTTCTCTTCAGTTCACCCCACTCATTTTCTATAGGGTTCAGGCCAGGGGACTGGGACGGTCATGGCAGAAGCTTCATTTTGTGCTCAGTTACCTATTTTTGTGTTGATTTTGATGTTTGTTTTGGACCGTTGTCCTGATGGAAGATCCCAACCACGGCCCATTATAAGATTTCTAGTAGAGGCTGTCAGGTTTTGATTTTTTATCTGTTGGTATTTTGCTAGAATCCATAATACCATGTATCTGAACAAGATGTCTAGGGCCTCCAGAAAAAAAATTTTCCCACAACATATAAGATCCTAGCCTGATGTCGTCATACTCAGATTCTAGTCAGAATGTGAGTCTGATACTGCTCCATTGGGCTGTGATTATGGGGCGTGTTTCAACCGAACCAGGAAAGAAAATGCCTCTGCACTCAATTGGATCGACAAATGCCTTGATCGCGTTCTCTGTTCCTCTTTTAAAATGAATGCGCTGTCTACATCTTCTATAACAAACGCGATGGCTGAATCTACACATCTAAATTCTCCAGCGGCAGCCATTCTTTGTTGTAAACGAATATAACCTAAGCGCTCTTTGGTGACGTGGATGATTACGTTATGGTTGATCATCTGTCCATCATCGTATAAAGCCCGCCCTGACAATTTGATTTGTCCGAACAGCTTTGGGTTGGGCATACTTGCTTCACAACGGATCAAGTCACTTCCCATCCTCAAATGTTGTGGGCGGGGCTAAGTTCGGCTGGCATCCAGGCTAATAAGATCCAGCAGTATATTTAACCGTAGGCATGGGGTACTTTTTATCCCTGTTTGCACCAAATACATCTGGTAGGTTTGCTGCCAAAAAGCTCTTTTTTTCTTTCATCTGACCATAGAATCCGGTCCCTTTTGAAGTTCCATTCGTGTATGACAACTGAATAGGCTGGAGTTTATTTTTTGGAGGAGCGAGGAGGATTTTTCTTGACACACTCCCAAACAACATGTGGTGATGTAGGGGTTGTTTGATATATTTTTTTTTAGGCTTTCTGACCCCCAAGACTCAAGTAATCTCTGCAATTCTCCATCTGTGATCCTTGGAGAGTCTTTGGCCACTCAAACTCTCCTCCTCATATGCATTAAGACAGTATAGACACACGTCCTGTTCCTGGCAGATTCGTAACATCTTTAGTTGATTAGAACTTCTTAATTATTGCCCTGATGGTCAAAATGGGGATTTTCAATTCTTTAGCTATTTTCTTACAGTCACTTTCTATTTTGTGATGCTCAACAATCTTTTGATGCACATCAGAACTATATGCTTTGCTTTTACTCATTGTGATGGATGATTAAGGGAATTTGGCCTTTGTGTTTCCTCATATTTAAACTCCTGTGAAACAAGTCATAGCTAGACAATTTCATGTTCCTAGTCACCCTGGTGTGCTAAAAAAAGGTAAATATTAATGGGAATATACTTCAGAGATATTTTACTCGTAAAAAAATCTAGGGGTGCCAATAATTGTGGCCACGTGTTTTGGAGAAAAACATTTATTTTATAATGTGATTTTCCCCCAATGAAAGGTTAGATTTTTGCAATTTTTCTGAATGAAAGATCAAAAGGATAAACAATGCAGATTTATTTTTTACAGCCATTTTTGGTCATATTTACCAGGGGTGCCATTAATTCTGACCACAACTGTATATGGTTTGTCAGTGGTCCTGAAGTTTTTAGCAGATTGCATTTTCCTTCTATGTAATGTTTTCGTAAGAAATGTTTTTCTTCTGCTCACCAAGGCTGCATTTATTTGATAAAAAATATAAAATATAATTTAAGAAAAATTTAAATAACTGTTTTCTATTTTAACATATTTTAAAATGTCATTTATTCCTGCAATGGCAAAGCTGAATTTTCCCGTCTTTATCAGTTTACTCCTGTCTTCACAGTGTCACATGACCCTTCAGAAATCACCAATATGCTGATTTGTTGCTCAAGAAACATTTCTTATCATTATCAATGTTGAAAGCAGTTGTGTTTTTTCAGGATTCTTTTATGAATAGAAAATTCAAAGGCATTTATTTGAAATAAAAAAAGTATCAGTGAAAGAAACCAGTTTGATTTGTGGTGTATGGAGAATTTATGTAAAATATGAAACTGGCTGTGTGAATTGTTATGCGGTTCTGTAATTTCATGAACCAAAGCACTTGGAAAGCAATCCCACTAGTGTCATTTGCAGAGCTCTGCTCTCATTTCTTTTTGGCAAAGGAGACTTTATCTCCTGCTCGCAGAGTTATTTTGCAGAGGTATTGGCTATTACTCGCTAGTGTGATTCGTGAATATAAAGATGTCATTACACTCTGCCTAAGGCAGCTTTCAGTGGTTGTCAGTATGGCAGAGTTAGAAAAATGTCTGAATTGCTCTGAAGCTTTGCCTTCATGTCCCACACAAGACATTTGAGAAGGTTTTTGAGAAGTAGTCACATGAATTAAATTTGCTTATGTCTGTATAGTGCTATTCTTTCTCTCGCTGTGTTCACAGGAGAATCAGATGATGATCTTGGCCTATTTCAGGGTGATGTACACAGTTGGTTACTCTCTGTCCCTGGCCAGCCTGTCTTTAGCCCTCGTCATACTTTTCATATTCAGGCGAGTGACCGCTTTCCTCCAGAAAAGTGAGCAGAACATGGCATGCAGAAGAAGAAACAATATAAAGCTGTTGGCCTAATTCATCAATAAAAGCAATAAAAGGCAAAAAAACAAGAGCCTTAATGTAACCATGCCGCGTGCTGTTCGCCCAATCGATGACACTGCTCCAAATAAGAATGTTAAGTTTATGAGTACCTAGGATTAATTAAGTTATGAGCAGTCTGAAAAGTGAAGCAAGATTTGTTCACCCAGGGTTTAGATTGACCCAGGGTTAAGTATTTCAAGTGTGAAAAACCATAATGTGTTTTGTGTGTAATATTGCAGGAAGCTGCGTTGCACACGTAATTACATCCACACCAACCTGTTTGCCTCATTTATCCTACGAGCTGTGTCCATCCTCACGAGAGACGCGCTTCTCATGAAAGACGCTCCAGAGTTCAGGGACAACAAAGATGTTTCAATCGTTCTGAGTGACGAGGTAAGCAGAAATACAGTACTGACTCAATTACATTACAGTAATTACACGCTGCAAAACAGTTGCTGTTCTGGAAGGAGGCAAAGTACTCAGTATTTTTTTTAATCAAATGTAAATTCATGTTACAGTTACACTTAATGTTTTGCAGTGTAAATAAACATTGCTTATACAATTCTATTTTGTATTTTTATATTAACATTGTAAATAATGTTCTATTTATTAAACGTATAAATCTAACTAAGTTAGTGTTTTTTAAGCATCTTTAAATTTATCACAAAATAAAAACTAAATAAGTTTAGGTAAACAAATTTCAGATTTCATGTCTATTTGTCAACTGATGCTTTTTTAATAGTCTTTTAATAAACTTATTATCGCATCATCAGTCATCAAAATACTGCTCATCAAAGATCAGTAAACACTGGTCACAGTCAGAGATGTAGCCTACCAAGGGTTTCCACCAAGCTGATTGCTCTCTAAAAAAAAATAAAGATCATGTTTTCAAGTCAGTTTCAAGTTTGTTTTTGATGTATTGTAAAGCGAGATATCCTTGAATTAGGGTTGTATACTTACTTTTTAATTAGTCGTCCCATTAACACCATTGTTTAATTGTCTAGACCTATTTATGAATCTACAATCACCTAAAGTATTATTAGGAACACCTGTTCAATTTCTCATTAATGCAATTATCTAATCAACCAATCACATGGCAGTTGCTTCAATGCATTTAGGGGTGTGGTCCTGGTCAAGACAATCTCCTGAACTCCAAACTGAATGTCAGAATGGGAAAGAAAGGTGATTTAAGCAATTTTGAGCGTGGCATGGTTGTTGGTGCCAGGCGGGCCGGTCTGAGTATTTCACAATCTGCTCAGTTACTGGGATTTTCACGCACAACCATTTCTAGGGTTTACAAAGAATGGTGTGAAAAGGGAAAAACATCCAGTATGCGGCAGTCCTGTGGACGAAAATGCCTTGTTGATGCTAGAGGTCAGAGGAGAATGGGCCGACTGATTCAAGCTGATAGAAGAGCAACTTTGACTGAAATAACCACTCGTTACAACCGAGGTATGCAGCAAAGCATTTGTGAAGCCACAACACGCACAACCTTGAGGCGGATGGGCTACAACAGCAGAAGACCCCACCGGGTACCACTCATCTCCACTACAAATAGGAAAAAGAGGCTACAATTTGCAAGAGCTCACCAACATTGGACAGTTGAAGACTGGAAAAATGTTGCCTGGTCTGATGAGTCTCGATTTCTGTTGAGACATTCAGATGGTAGAGTCAGAATTTGGCATAAACAGAATAAGAACATGGATCCATCATGCCTTGTTACAACTGTGCAGGCTGGTGTTGGTGTAATGGTGTGGGGGATGTTTTCTTGGCACACTTTAGGCCCCTTAGTGCCAATTGGGCATCGTTTAAATGCCACGGCCTACCTGAGCATTGTTTCTGACCATGTCCATCCCTTTATGGCCACCATGTACCCATCCTCTGATGGCTACTTCCAGCAGGATAATGCACCATGTCACAAAGCTAAAATCATTTCAAATTGGTTTCTTGAACATGACAATGAGTTCACTGTACTAAAATGGCCCCCACAGTCACCAGATCTCAACCCAATGAGCAGGGGTGCCCAATCCTGCTCCTGGCGATCGACTGTCCTGCACAGTTCATCTCAAACTCTAATCAAACACACCTGAAGCAACCAATTAAGGTCTTTAGGATCACTTGAAAATTATATTCAGGTGTGTTTGATTAGGGTTGGAAATGAACTGTGCAGGACAGTCGATCGCCAGGAGCAGGATTGGGCACCCCTGCAATAGAGCATCTTTGGGATGTGGTGGAACGGGAGCTTCGTGCCCTGGATGTGCATCCCACAAATCTCCATCAACTACAAGATGCTATCCAATCAATATGGGCCAACATTTCTAAAGAATGCTTTCAGCACTTTGTTGAATCAATGCCACGTAGAATTAAGTCAGTTCTGAAGGCGAAAGGGGGTCAAACACAGTATTAGTGTGGTGTTCCTAATAATCCTTTAGGTGAGTGTAGATTGTATAGTATGAACATGGTAATAGGCCAATCAAAGCACAATGGAAGCATTGTCTCCTCTCACATGAATTTTTCCCCATTCGTTCTCCGTTAAACTCACCAAACCCATGACACACTTTAGGGGGGTCTGTTAAAAGTCATTGAGCTGAGGGGAACCAAGAAAGACGTTGCATGTTGCTGTAACTTTAACCGCTGGTGTCACTGTTGGACAATGTCATTTTAGAAAAATATGGGATTTATACACTTTTTAATCGCATATTTTGTCAAATTTGCATTGTTTTATCTTTGTACTGTGGATTTATTTTCATCCAATTTTGCCTCTGAGGAAACGCTCCTGCTACAAAACTATTCAAGTGCATTGTTTGGTACAGTAAACCCACATTAAACTCCCACAGGTGATGTCAGGGTGCCGTGTGGCTCAGGTCCTGATGCAGTATTGTGTTGGGGCCAACTACTATTGGCTACTGGTAGAAGGTCTATATCTTCACAACCTGCTGGTGCTGATGGTCTTCTCAGAGAACAGTTACTTCTATGTGTACCTCTTCATCGGCTGGGGTGTGTAACAAACTCATTCTACTCATTTTGTAGAACAATTGTCATGAAAATAAGTGGAATACTTCATTTAATAAATTTATTAAAAACATTAAATATAGTATAAAAATTTTAATAAAAAAAACGTTAATTTAAATCCATATATTTCCATACATTGAATGAGTTTGAACAATTACCACAATTAAATTAAATAAATGTTTTTTTAAAGAAAGTATAAATGAAATGCTAATGTGGATGCACAAATGTGAGGAAGGTCTCTTGCTTGTTTTCTGACAGGAACGCCTGTGCTCTTTGTGGTGCCTTGGATAGTTGTTCGTTACTTGTATGAGAACACTAGGTAAGATGTGCCAGAAGTCTTGATGCAACAGCCTTCTTTCATTTGGTTAAAGATTAAGAGCAACTTTGGTTAAGCATTACAAATCTCCCTACACATTTCTCAAGGTGCTGGGAGATCAACGAAAATATGGCATATTGGTGGATCATCCGAACGCCAATCCTTTTGGCAATTTTAGTGAGTTTTCCTCTGTATTTATCTCATTTTGTCTAAAATTTGAATGTGTTCTCTGATTGTATTTATAGTTATTCACATAGGCTTACAGTATATGTGTGTAGCGAGCAGGACGAGGTCGAGGGACGTGAGAGATACGAGACCGGTGCGTCTCACAGGTGTCGTTCATCATTAATCATGCCACCGGCCTCGCGCCGTCCTCCCACGTCCCTCGACCTCGTCCTGCTCGCCACAATGTGCTTACAGATCTTTTATTTCTACTGAATACTGGAAATTTAACAATTCCAACCTGTGTTCCAGATAACTCAGAACTTGACATTTTTAACCAATGGAACATTGCGTTAGTTTCTACCATCTTGGAAATGACAACAAATGGTGCTTCTCATCATAGTCAGGGCTGAAAGACCTGCTGCGTCTTTACTAGTTGGATTTCTGACCTATGTTCCAGTGGTTATTTGTGAGTGGGAGGTGAGAGAATTCCAAGTTCTGAGTCATCCGGGGACGGTTGCACCAGCTATGCTAAGTTGTAGCATACAACTTGACATAAATGGTCACTGCTACAATTTGCGCACTTATTACCTAAATATTTTTGTGTTGCACCATTAAACTTAAAGCATAACTCTACGTATTAACTAAACATTTACGGAAGTCTCCCATCGTGAGTAATGGTTAGAATAAAATAGCAGACTGACTGAACTGCATCAAAAAACCTTTTGTTTTACCCGACGGTCTTCAATTCTTTACACTTATACTGTATGATAATGCTGACATTTACACTTACTTACATTTAAGAGAGAGAACATTATGTGCAGATTACTTTGTTAGAGGCTCTTCAAAAAGAACCCGCCCTAATGCACTCCTCTATATGCATCGGTCCATGTTGTGCATTTAAAATAATATAATGTCATGTTGTGCATGTTGTGCATTTAAAATAATATAATGTCATGAATGTAATTTTCTAATTTCAAATACAGGTTCTGAATGTTATTTACATATTTAAAAAATACATGTTATTCATGATGTTAGTCACAACTTATGTATTTGAAGGCTGCTATTGGATCGTTGAGGGTAAATGTCACATTATGTGACTACGCATTACTTTATGGAGAGTTTACGACCTATTAGCTATTCTGCCTTATAAACAAATGGTGCAACCGAATAGGGTACAAAGTTAGTTACAAACTAGCTAGTAACTAAGCCTCTAGTGTGGACTTTACATTCCAATTTAAGAACGAATTTATGAATGGCTGGTGCAACACTACCCTGGAACTCACCATAACCAGTTAAATAACCAGGCACTCTTGCATTATAAATGGATGACTCATTAGTCTTGAGCACTCTTGAGATTGTGTTGAGGAAATGTTTTTCTGCACTCCGAAATTATTGTGGTTTGGTTTGAACGGATCCGTCACACTCAGTTGCATGGGATAATTTATGCAGTTTTCTGCATTCTCCAGAATGAGAAGTTTTGTGTGCCTTTACATTGAGCATTCCACATGTAATTATTTATATATAAATAATCATATTTTGCAGGTGAACTTTTTCATATTTATAAGGATTATTCAGATCCTCATCTCCAAATTAAAAGCACATCAGATGAGATATACAGATTATAAATTTAGGTAAGAATTTGTCTTGTTATTTTAAATTAATTTAATAATGAAGTGGGGGGGGGGGGGGTGGGGGGGGGGGGGTTCAACAAATTAATTCATGTTCATCAATATCTGTTAGTCTGTTTTTTTTCCTTGCTTGTTGTAAAATTTGAAAATTTGCTATTTAAAACAACCTGATCTGTCGGTTTTTCCTTGTAGCCGGTATTTCTGATTTCATCCATGTTATGTAAACTGGAACTGTGTCACATAAAGTGCCTTAGCAAGCTTTTGATGTTTCAACCATGTTGAAGAAAATGTTTCATCCTCTTCTTCAAATGTCAGCCTTGAGGACAGCGTATATTTTAGGGAGCTATTCTTTTCCCACCAGAGAATATATTTCTAGCCTTTAAAGCTGCAGTCCGTAGCTTTTTTTGGGTTAAAAATGATCCAAAATACATATTTGAGAAAATACATAACCAGCCAGTGTTCAACACTATCTGCTTGCCTTAGCTCGATTCAAAGCGGTAAGCTTGTAATAATGTTTTTAATTCCAGTGGTACTGGTGGATTTCTGCGGGAGATTCGAGCATGTCTTTGCGTCATTACGTCACATCTGTACACATAAAGGAGGAGTCTGGGCTAGTAGGCTATATTGCGTGTGAGGATGCTGGAGGTGGAGATTTATAGCCCTTTCTCACAGCACTTGATATAATTAAACTTATCAATTTGATGGCGAATCCAGAAAGGTTCAAACGACAATCACCAGTGACAACAGATTCACTCGCAGTAAAATGCAAAAGACTTTGTTCGGACTTCGGAGTGGCTACAGAAAAAAAGAGAGTGCAACCGGACCCATGCGAAAACAAGGATACATGTCGGAAGGACATTACATGTAGTCACGCAATGCTGACGTTGTTAACATTAACAATTTGAGAACAAAGTATAATTTGCACGGTTTTGCGTGATATAAGCGATTGTTAGATTTAATCAGCGTGATTTACTGCAATGTCAGAACCAGAACAAAAGTGGATGTTACTTACTTGTTCAGATGACATTTTCCGGTGAAAATTATTATGAGTGACAGTATCCACACCGCGCGGTGACTGACAGCTGCACACTCTCCTCAAACATTGTGTTCATCCGCGCTGTGCCGTGTCGAGGGTGTCGAAGTACAACTCACGTAAAGTTGATAAGTACGCGAATGAGTGCAATTGCAGATTTCGAACAGAGATGGCGACAAAGATGAAAAACTGCGGACTGCAGCTTTAAGCTTAAATCCTGCTTATCCTTAGTGGAATAAAATGTGTATTGAAATATAACAAGCACATATGTATTGGTAATAATGATGGAAGCTAATTAGATTTTTTATTTACCCACAGTGCCTCACTATTTACAATTGATCTGCCTATGAAATCTCTCTTCAAACATTTATAAAACCTAAAAGGATTTGATTTTTTTTAAATCTGAAACAATGAGATCACAAAAAAGAAAGAAAAGTTGATGGCATTTTGAAGCGAGATGGGTCGGATTTTGTTTTGAATAATCTGCATCTAATATTCTTGGTTCCTCAGGTTAGCCAAGTCGACGCTGACCCTCATTCCCCTGTTAGGGATTCATGAGGTGGTGTTTGCTGTGATGACAGAAGAACAGACTGAGGGCGTACTTCGCAATATCAACCTGTTCTTTGAACTCTTCTTCAATTCCTTTCAGGTACAACTAAGGGGATCAAGTGAGACAGACCGTGTCACAACATGGCCTAGATCATCAAGTGTACTTGCTTTTTTGTTTTCCATGCACTAAGTAGTGTATATCCTTACAGTTAATGAATTTTGACACATTTGTTGCTGTTGCCCTACAGGGTTTTCTGGTGGCCATACTATACTGCTTTGTCAATAAAGAGGTATATATTTTTGTTATACTGTATAGTGTAATATTTTTAATGTATACTCTATAATGTATTTAAATGAAATAAAAAACTATATATATATATATATATATATATATATATATATATATATATATATATATATATATATATATATATATATATAATTAGTGGTGTTTTATTATCATTGATATGCTATTATAGTTTGTTAATATTTTGAATTAGATTAGATTAAATTTTTACGTTTTAGTAATTTTGTTGTTTTTTGTCATTTTTATTAATAGTTTTTTATTGTTCGATGTCTATAACGTTTTAATTTTAGAAAATGTATTTTAGTACTTCAGCTAAATGAAAATTATGAATGCTTAAGTAGCTGAATATTTTTTTATATCTAATTTGATCATTTTTATTTAAGTTAATGTTTTACATTTTATTTTATTTATTTTTTTAATGATAATAACCCTGCTATCCTAGGCCATATACAGTATATTCACATAACTGCTATTTTACCTATCATGTCTTTGATTTCAGGTACAGTCAGAAATCAAAAAGAAATGGCAGCGATGGAGATTGGGAATAAGCATTTTGGATGACCAGCGTAATACAGGTAGCAACACACAGCAGGGAGGTGCCAGTCCTCTGTGCCACCATGACCCAACCTGCTCTCCAGAGTGCCCTCTGGACAGTGGCTGCCAACTGTGCTCAGACCCAACACCAACAGACGCCCACCTTCAACAACACTACCATCCTGGAGCAAAGAAAGACAAGGCGTACTGCTACATCTCTGCCCGAAAACAGGTTCTGAAGGGGTTGGATGTGCCAGCGTTACCCCAGTGTGCCGCAGAGGGCGCAACCATGTTTTCCGAGAGCTACTGCTGAATGATGTGGACTGTGCTGGCCATTGATTGGACAAACAATGCTGGATATCACTGAGTGTCTTGGAATAAGAGATCTCATTGTTTTTGAACTATAAAAAGAATATTCCTACATCAAATTTCTCACATTACACCAGACAGACCTGTTTTTGTTTTTGTTTTTCTCATTTGATATTTACCACTATACCTCCATTTTGACACAAGATGAATTCTGTTATGCGGCAACACCGTGGATCAACTCAAAAACTGTCTTTATTGCCACAAAGTCATATTTTTGATTGAATGAGGATTATCTGTTGAGAGTTAAATGGTTAGGCACACAAACATCGCCTAGCCTGTGAAATCACCAAAATAACCATCAATATAGTCACCCCAAAAATTATTTGGACTCTTAAGCCACACATCCACTCAAACAAAACAAAAATGAAAAGAAAGAAATTCATTAACTTTTATTTAGCAAGAATGCCGATCAAAAGTTTCAGCAAATAATTTTGCATTGTTACAAAATATTTATATTTCAATGAAATGCTCTTATCATAGAATCCTTAAAAACACGTATCACAGTTTCAACAAAAATATTAAGTGGCACAACTGTTTTCAACATTGATAATAAGACCTTTTGAGTTGCAACAACAACAGCAAATTAGCACTAGCATTATGTCTAGAGCACATCCTCACCCTGATATGAAAAGTGGTTGCCACCTGTCCCGGTTTTACCGGGATTGTCCTTCTTTTTAATCACCTGTCCCGGGAAATTTATGCACTCTCCCGGGACACTGAATGTCCCGGTTTTCGAAAGGCTACGTGAATAGGCTATGTATGTTCAAACTGTAGCGCGCGCACGACAGGGAGGGAGAGAGCGAGAGACCTTGCGTGTGTGTGCTAGTGTGCATGTGTCTCAAAAAGCGCATGTAAGAAGCGCATGTAATCGCCTTCCCCCGTTGGGCGGGTCATCGATATGTCCCGGTTTTTTATCAGACATAGGTGGCAACCCTACAGTCTGGAGGCATTAAATGTCTAACATGGAGGTTTTATATGGCTCTAGTCTTGTGTAACCCGCTCAACCAGAATGGTGCGGTCTGCACTCTCTTAAACAGCACAGCAGGAAATCTAATTCCTTTTTTATGTTTCTGCATTCCACTCGATGGCTTAATCCCTTTTCATTCAGACAGAAACCAACTGTGAACTGTGTGTCTAAAAGGATTAGAGGGTAATTTAGTTATTAGGTAACTAACAACACTATCAAACATGGAAACAGATTGTTTCTAAAACTTTATGAAGGCTTAAATCAGTGTATCCCCTCTTTTTTTGAACCACTCACAACGTGTACTAAGATCTATTTACATTGTACTCTTTCACTTCACTGGACACATTCTTTTTATGTTACTATGAATGGAAGAGTTCAATAGTGATATCTACGTATGCTGTAGGCTATCTGAGCTTTCACTGTGATATAGGCAAGAATTTATTATATTTCTAAATTTCATGCATCAAGCGGAGGCCGTTGTTCTGTCGCTTTCACATTGAGGTTATTCCCGGATACATTGATATCTAAAACCACCTGGACGTAGAGAGAACTGCACAGATGTGTAGTGTTGCGTTCGTCCCCTGAGGAAATTTCTTACCATCCTGTCAGTGCTGAATGACATTAACCGAGTGCAAAGAGTTTGTGGTCAGGCATGAATTTTTCCAAATATAAGATGTCTTTGTTGTAGTCTCTGGTACAGTTTGTGTAGTTCTGATGAAGCCACTGTAAATCGTTAATAGTTAGCAATGGCGCCACCAGGGGGTGGCCGGCCACCCCTGGCCGACTCATGGCCACCCCACTGGCCACCCCAATGGCCAGTACACATTTTAGTAGCATCAGTTATGCATTTCATAAATAAGTCAAAAATATTCTTTAGTGAAAGAAGACGGGGAATTATGTGTCGTGACGTGCTTTTTAAGTGCCAAACGGTTACAGTATACTGGTTCAGCAGCTTTATGACGTGTCTTTGCCACGTTTTGACAAGCAGGGATGCAAACAGCGCGCTTTTCGGCGCCTCCCGATTTTTTCACTTCAGTTTGGGTGACAAAGTCATCTGAAGTCATTCCATAGCTTAATGTGAGGGACAGAAGTCTATCATTAAAGTATACGGAAACTCGTTCTCTTACGAGAGGTTCTCTCGTATTGCGTAAGCTAGCTTACGCTACGGGAAAGATTCATCTTTGCTGAGATATTGAAGCCAAAAAATTATTTCATAATCTGTATCCATACACAACGCAGTTCCTCTGCGGCAGACCTAGAGCGGGCTAGCTAGCAGCTCATTGGTTCGCTCAGAGAGAACTGCTTAAGCCTATGGGAGAGCGGGGCTGAACCCGCTTCCAATGAGAGGCGCCCGCGCGCTCATTGCGTCATGGCCCGCCAGAATGGGCGTGGCCATGGTGTATATAACAGTCTCTCCCAGGCTTATGTTGATTCATTTCATCTTCAGCGAGCTACACGCTTCTGCTGTCCTGAGAAAAGCCGCCGTCGTGGAAAAGGGACCTTCTAGCGAGCATCTGGGAGTCTGAGGAAGCCGGCCGTCTTCGCCACCTTCAGCCGTCCTGCAAGCTAGCGCCATCCGACGGATTCATATCCTTACCAAAAATCTTGTATTGTGTGTGTGTGTGTATCTAAAAGAGCAGCGAGCGTCTTTTTTAAGATGCCTCGCACACCTGCGGCTCATGCCGCGTCCCTCTCAGCGCCAGAGCCCGCCTTCTTCTGCGCTCTCTGCCTGGGACTGGGACACGCAGAGCTTTCTCTCGCCAACGGCGGATGTTTCCACTGCGATTGGGCTTCTGTTGTTGACCCTGCGGGCTCGACTCGAAGCGTTACGCCGCCTCCCCCTCTCACCGCCTACGAGCGCTGAATGGGGGACAAGCCGCTTACAGCTGTGCCAACCGCGGCTAGCTTTCTTTACTTTACAAGAGAGCTAGCCCGGCCGTCACCGGCAAGTGGGTTTATAGTACGTTAAGTTCCGTCGAGGCCGAACTAGTCACTGCTATCACACCCTCTTATCTGCTCGCGCTATTGAGCCTGTGTCTTCCCCCTAGCTCAGTGGTGGAACACAAAGCCTCTCGCGCCAGAGACCCGTGTTGGATTCCGGCTCTCGCAGATAATTTTTTATGCAGCTCTGAGCTCTCGGCTAGCTTTCTTACGTTACAGAAAGCGGCCGCGCTCTCCCGCCTGCATATAACGCTACATAAAGCGTCTATTCCGGCTCTCGCAGATAATCTTTATGCAGCTCTGAGCTCGCGCCCAGCTCTCTTACGTGACAGAAAGCGGCCGCGCTCTCCCGCGCTCATGAGAAACGTTCTCATTTCCGAGCATAAAGCGGGACAAATGGGTTATAGTGTGTTAGTTCCGCTGAGGCCGAACCTGTTACTGCTATCACGCCCTCTTATCTGCTCGCGCTACTGTGCTTGTGTCATTACCCCTGTGAGTGGTGTATCACAAAGCTTTTCGCGCCAGAGACCCGCGTTCGATTCTCGCAGATAATTTTTATGCCGTCACAAGTCCAGCCTCTGCAGGCTAAAAATAGTCTCGTGCCCGCTTGCAGCGCTCACGTTTCTAACACGCACTTGCACGCGACGCGCGTCACAAGTGCAGCCGATTTCAAGCTATATATATATCCCGCTGCAGGCCGCTCACGTGACCAGCCTCAGCTGTGAAAAGGACGGCTATTTCTCACCATGGCTGAACCGCCATCAAGGTTTCGCCCTCTGTCAGTCCCCGTTCACACGGCTACTGCAGCAGTGTACACCGCCATCAACAAGCCGGTCTCTTTTCCCGCTTGCATGTGCACAAACGCCGTTTTCACCGCGTCCCAGAGAAATCAAAAAAAAAAAAAAAAAAAGTGCATAAAAGCCTCTTGTGTAGAGAATGTGCCCACAACACTGTGTTCACTCATACACAAAACACTGCAGGTGCACAAACACCGTTTTCACGGCGACCCAGAGATATCTCAAAAAGAGCATAAAAGCCTCACGGGTAGAAAAATCTCCCGCTGTGGCCGGACCGCCGTCAAAGCTTCGCCCTCTGCCAGTCCCCGTTATTTCGCCGACTGCTGTAGTGTTGACCGCCACAAACAAGCCGGTGTCCCAGCCCGCTTGCGAGCGACAATAAGCCGTTTTTGCGGCTACCCAGAGAAATCTCAAAAAGAGAAAATTTGCCAGTTGTGTAGAAAATGTGCCCACAATCATGTGCTCACCCATACACACAAGCATAACATATCCCGTGTCTCTATCAGAGCCCCATCACATGAAACGGGCACAGCCCGCTCTAATATCAGAGAACATAAACACGCCCACGAGCTCGTGCGCGTGTCCCCTCTCTGCTCGCTCTGTTTCACGGCCCATAGACTCCTCTCTGAGTGCAAATCCCGTTGCCACACACATTCAAAGCGCGCCCACACACTGTGTCCAGCCCGCTATGTGCAGCAATCAGGGCAATATAGCCATTCGGCCACTAGCCGCATGCTCCAAAGCGTGGGAAGCCATTCCAGGCATTTCCCCGTGGGTGTTAAGCATTATAAAGAGCGGCTATCTGCTACAGTTTCGCCCCGCCTGCCTCGTGCGCGCAGCTCGAATCTACTGTCAGCCCGCTGGCCGCCGGCACGCTCCGCTCAGAAATTGCGACGCTGTTGCAAAAGGGGCGCTATAGAGAGAGTCCCGCCATCTATGACCGAGTCGGGGTTTTACGGCCGTTATTTTCTGGTTCCCAAGAAAGACGGCGGCCTCAGACCGATTTTAGATCTCAGGTCTTTGAACAAAGTGCTCATGAAGAGACCGTTCAAGATGCTCACTACCAGGAAACTCCTCGCGCAAGTGCGCCAGGGGGACTGGTTCATCTCTCTAGACCTGAAAGACGCCTATTTTCAGATCCAGATAAATCCCCGTCACAGGCCATTCTTACGTTTCGCCTTCGAGGGTCTTGCTTATCAATACGCCGTTCTCCCGTTCGGCTTATCTCTGGCGCCCCGTACATTCACGAAGTGCATGGATGCGGCGCTCGCCCCCCTGCGAAGCCAGGGGCTGCGCATTCTGAATTATCTGGACGACTGGCTGATTTTGGCCCAATCACAGACGGAGCTTCTGTCGCACCGCGCAGTTCTCCTCGACCATCTGGAAACGCTGGGCCTCTCTGTCAACTGGACAAAGAGCTCCCTTCTTCCCAGTCAATCGATTTCCTTCCTAGGAATAGATTTGAACTCGGTCACGATGACGGCTCGCCTGTCTACACGGCGCGCGCGCAGTGTTCAGCGTCTAGCCGCCTCGTTTTCAGATGGACACCCGCACACCTCTGAAAACTTTTCAGAGGATGCTGGGTTACATGGCCTTAGCCTCCGCTGTACTTCAGCTGGGCCTTCTGCACATGCGCCCGCTTCAGCTCTGGTTAAACAGCCGTGTACCCCACCGCGCGTGGAACACGGGCCGCCAGCTGATCAGGGTTACGCAGACACGTCTCACGGCGCTGCAGCCATGGACAGTAGCAGAATGGTTGCGTCACGATGGGGACCTTTTCCTGCCGAAAAGTCATCTCGACAGATGCATCCAACACGGGTTGGGGTGCAGTCTGCGAGGGCTCACCGGCCTTCGGCCATTGGTCGACTCAGGAAAGCCCCTTACACATAAACTGTCTGGAAATGCTTGCGGTCGAGAACGCGCTTTCGCGCTTTCTCTCGCTCATTCGGGGACACCACGTCCTGATCCGTTCGGACAACATGGCTGTGGTCTCCTATCTCAACCGTCAGGGCGGTGTCAGATCCAGAAATCTCTGTCTACTGACACACCACATTCTAGTTTGGTCTCAGAGCCGCCTGCTCTCGCTCAGAGCGACGCATGTGCCGGGCCATCTGAACGACGGTCCAGACATACTGTCCAGGAACCTCATCTCCACAGGAGAATGGTCCCTGAACGCACAAACGGTCCAATTACTGTGGCGGCTATTCGGCAGAGCAGAAGTAGACCTCTTCGCGTCAGAAGAGAACGCTCACTGCCCAATATATTTTTCGAGGAGCGAGGACGCGCTAGCCCAGGAATGGCCTCGCCGCCCGCTCTATGCATTCCCTCCGATCGCTCTGTTACCACAGGTAATTCAGAGGATCAGGGACACACGCCACTCGGTGCTCCTCATAGCCCCGCGTTGGGAGAGTCAGAATTGGGTTCCGGAGCTCACGCAGCTGTCACAGACAGCCCCGTGGCCCATCCCAGTCAGAGCAGATCTCCTCTCTCAAGCTCGCGGCACGATCTGGCACCCCCATCCACGGCGCTGGGCGCTACATGCATGGGTGATCAACGACTATTCGTCGATTTGCCAGAGGGAGTAAGAAACACTATCATACAGGCTAGAGCACCTTCCACGAGAAGGCTCTATGCGTATAAATGGTCTGTGTTCTCAAAATGGTGCACCGACAAACAGCTGGACCCACGGTCGTGCGAGGTGCCGTCTTTGCTTGTTTTCCTTCAAGAGATGCTGGACAAGGGCAGGGCCCCCTCCACTCTCAAGGTTTATGTGGCAGCCGTCGTGGCGTTCGCTGAACCCCGACGCGCTCAGTCCCTGGGCAAAGACGAGTTAGTCATCCGCTTCCTCAGGGGAGCTAAGAGGATGAACCCTCCGCGGCCCCCGTCGGTTCCTATCTGGGATCTTTCTATAGTCCTCGAAGCTATGAAAGCACCCCCGTTCGAACCGCTCGAGTCTGTGGACCTAAAATACCTCTCGCTCAAAACCGTTTTCCTGACGGCTCTGTTCTCAGTAAAACGTGTAGGGGATCTTCACGCGCTCTCATCCAGCGCCGCGTGTCTTGAGTTTGGGCCGAATGATTCTGTTGTCATTCTCAAACCTAGGCATGGCTATGTCCCGAAAGCGATTGGTACCCCGTTCAGGGCTCAGATTATTTCCCTATCGGCTCTGCCTTCATCCGATAGTGAGCGCGACGCCAATCTCCTCTGCCCGGTGCGGGCTCTGAGATTGTACACTACGCGCGCTGCCGCGTTCAGACGCGCTGAGCAGCTTTTCGTGTCGTTTGGGGGGCGCACCAAAGGTCTGGCCGCCTCTAAACAGACACTGACTAGATGGATAGTGGACGCTATTGCCTCTGCTTACGCATCTAAATGCCTGCCCTGCCCTCTGGGCATCAGGGCGCACTCCACTAGAGGCATGGCCTCATCGTGGGCATGGTCCTGTGGAATTTCCATTCATGACATTTGTGTGGCCGCGGGATGGGCCTCCCCGTCCACTTTTGTCAGATTATACAACTTGGAAGTCCCCGCCTTGCAGGCAAAATTACTAGCTGTCTAACGACCAGCTCTCTAAGAAGCTGCATTACTGGGAGTCCCTCACAACCGGTTCGCCCCTTGTGCTCTCCTTAAATGCTTATACACTTCATGTGCCCGCTCTGCTGGCCCCATACATGCTTATGTGTACACTTCATGTGCCCGCTCTGCCGGCCTCATAATATATTCACTCCACGTTAAAAATCCCCCGGTATATCCCTGGGATTCATGAGTGGATTCATAGCGCGCACGGCGTTGACCAGGTGTTCCCCTAGCGTAAGCTAGCTTACGCAATACGAGAGAACCTCTCGTAAGAGAACGAATCGGTTACCTAACGTAACCTCGGTTCTCTCTAGAAGAGGGAACGAGTATTGCGTTCCCGGCCGTGCTTGCGCTACTAGCGTTTCGCTTCACGCTGAAATAAATCAACATATAAGCCTGGGAGAGACTGTTATATACACCATGGCCACGCCCATTCTGGCGGGCCATGACGCAATGAGCGCGCGGGCGCCTCTCATTGGAAGCGGGTTCAGCCCCGCTCTCCCATAGGCTTAAGCAGTTCTCTCTGAGCGAACCAATGAGCTGCTAGCTAGCCCGCTCTAGGTCTGCCGCAGAGGAACTGCGTTGTGTATGGATACAGATTATGAAATAATTTTTTGGCTTCAATATCTCAGCAAAGATGAATCTTTCCCGTAGCGTAAGCTAGCTTACGCAATACTCGTTCCCTCTTCTAGAGAGAACCGAGGTTACGTTAGGTAACCGATTCGTTTTCCCTCCTCTGCGGCTGTCAATCATTCTCCATTCATATTCAAACAGCGCGCGCGCCTCTTGGATGCACGGTAAAACTCTCTCCAATATGATATATTCCCATTATAATGCATTATCTGTAGATAACATGCTGTAGATTTGCATAAAATTACTTTATTTTGTTGGAGTTTGTTGCTGTTTTTAAACGACTCACTACCGTGTGCTTGCTATCACACACATCACAAGGACTATGAATCGGCATCAAACGCACAATACCGAATTCAAAACTGTGAAACAAAGGAACAAATCGCACTAGGATTTGTGCGCTCAACAATTTTTCGCTTTGTGACGTGAACTTATGCAGCGCAGCGCACTGTGACTCCATGTTGCTTTGAGCACATCATTCTGCACCCGCGAAGCGCATACACGCTGTGTGTGCTCCGTTTTTCATGTTATCATGGGTTTGCGCACTAAAATATTGTTAAAAGCCAATATATTTTGTTATACCTAGCCTGCTCAATACATTTACAATAGGCATAATTTAATTGCATATTATGTCTTTGTAGTGTAGGCTATATATGCGCTTCTGAATTCTTGACATTCATGTATAAATATAAAATTGTGAAATGTATGATTGCCTGATTGAATTTTATAAGAGAACTAATAGAGGGAATGCATTAACGTCACTTCCCCGCCGGAACACGCCCCCCTCAGCCAGACTGAGTGGCAAAAGAGCTGCTGCGTGGCTGGAGTTAATAGGGGAAACAGCGAAAACGCGAGTAAAACAAACTATTATCAGTTTAAACTAAAAGTTGGACTCGATATAGTGTTCCTTACAACTTATCAAAGATCCAGTGATCCATGGATATTGACATGCAGCCAGGAATCGTGTTTCCTGACTAGGGCTGCACGATTAATCGAATTTTAATCACGATCACGATTTTGGCTTCCCACGATCAAATTCGCGCGATCGAGCGATATTTAAAATGCGTCATTCCGTTCACAGAATGCTCCGTATCAAAGTTTTTTTTTGCAAAGCCAATCTAGCGCTCCGTAAACCACTGTCTGATTACGTGCCTCCATGAGCCCCAGTGCGCGACAGAAAATGTGTCTGCGCACGAGCGACAGTGCACGAGAGAGACCGAGTGTCCAAAAGCGCGCTCGAAAGTGCCCGAGAAATACAGTGTGTCTGCGTGCGAGCGACAGCGCGCGAGAGATACCGATTGTGTCTGCGCGAGAGAGAGAGTGAGAGACCGAGTGTGAGCATTAGTAAATTGGTACATACATACTACATAATTACTATATAAGAGGCATAAAAGTTTGATTAATGGACTCCAATAATCAGTAGGCTACTACAAACGTCTTGTTTTGAACTATATTGTTTAATAAATAGAAATAATTTGAGGCGAGCACATAAACTTTCATATGGAGGATTAAATACATTAAATTTATGCAGTAAGACTTGTCCCACAACATTTTACATTTCTTAAGCGTCAAATAACAATAACTCTGAATTTCATCCATTAATCGAACCATAGTGCATAGTTCTGCCTTGAAATGTTCTCATTTGGTTACATTCTGTTATGAATGGATAGAAAATTTTATATTTTGCGCGTTTTATTCACATCCATTATAACTTTACAATGCAAGTTTAAAATATATTTACACAATGTAAAATGTAAAACAGTGCCCTGTTGAAGTTTTGCTACATTTTCTTTTTTGTTTTATTTATTTTTATTTATTCTTTAAGGAGATGCACTGAACTTTGGTGAATAAGAGGACCTGTTTTATTTTGATGCACATAGTTGTACATTAGCAGGAATGTAGCACAATATGGACGTTACAGCAGATATAATCAGCCTATGTGATAACATTTGTTTTGGTTAAAATCAACAAATAATCGTGATAATTAATCGTGATCTCAATATTGATCAAAATAATCGTGATTACCATTTTGGCCCAAATCGTGCAGCCCTATTCCTGACATTTATATGTGCCTGATTTCGACGCCCGGGAAATAAATTAAGAGAATTTGCCTGTAAACGTTTTATATAAATAGAATATAGATAGGTCTAAATCCGAGTGATCACTTACATTAATGTTATACTGTATATCATCATATCGTCCAGCCCTAAAACTTGTATAGTTTTTTGTCAGTGTTTATTTAAAAACATCCAATTATGCAGAATATAGTCTGTTCTGTAGCTTTTTGCAGTCTGTAAAAATATACAGTACCTCAGATTTCTGGTCAAATCTAGTTGTACAGTCAATCGCAAAGCTCTTTCCAGTTTTAGATGTGTTTTGTGTGTTTTTCACGGCATTCACGCTGAAAACAAATGCTGCCGCTCAGTCTTTTTGCCACTTGTGGGCGTGACCGCATTCACCCCGGCCGACGGTGACGTCATGCGCAAACCCTCTATAGAGGGGGTTCACGACGCGTCATCAATCCGGAAGTCGGCCATTTTGGAGGCACAGAACGTAAATAATGCCACTGAACTGAATGGACTCGCAAATTTGGCTGATTATTGCTGCTGAAAAATGGTCGAGTTTTGGTCTGTACCAATCGGTCACATCGAGAAAAAACATGTCGAGTGCTATAGACTGTCAAAAGTTAAAGAGAAGAGTGCAAAAAACTGATGAAAGAAGGCGTTTGTTGTAGAGAGGTACAGCATCAGACACGTGTAACGTTAAATGAAGCGTTGACTATGGCTAAAATGTCGACGTATAGTTAACTATGGCTACATTCACACTGTCAGTCCAAATCCGATTATCTTTGTATCAAATTGGAATCTGATCTAAAATGATGTCCACACTGTGTATCGCAACTGTTCAGATCCGACGTGTGTGTCCATGCATGTTATTTGGTAATATGGCAATGACTTTGCGTTGATGGAGGGGGTTGCATTTGCAATATAATGTTAGATGTTGTCTTATTTAAATGTTACAACTAGGGTTGCCACCTATGTCTGATAAAAAACCGGGACATATCGTTGACCCGCCCAACGGGGGGGGGGGGGGGGGTTCTTACATTCGCCTCTTTACATATCGATGACCCGCCCAACGGTGGGATCTTACATTCGCCTCTTTACATATCGATGACCCGCCCAACGGGGGAAGGCGATTACATGCGCTTCTTACATGCGCTTTTTGAGACACACATAGCACACACACGCAAGGCCTCTCGCTCTCTCCCTCCCTGTCGTGCGCGCGCTACAGTTTGAACATACATATTCACGTAGCCTTTCGAAAACCGGGACATTCAGTGTCCCGGGAGAATGCATAAATTTCCCGGGACAGGTGATTAAAAAGAAGGACAATCCCGGTAAAACCGGGACAGGTGGCAACCCTAGTTACAACATGGAAATGTGTAGCCGCCGCGCTGGACTACTGCGGCAGAACTGTAGGAGGCTGGTATGTAGCTACTGCTTTTTCCCCACGCTCGTCTGCGCCGGTTTCAGAAATAATACTTTTCTGCTCGTCTGGCACTTTGCAACAACACAGCATTGTTTCGGCAGTGACTTTCAGCATGTTTCCTATAAATGACGTTTGCATTTTAAGACATACCACGCGAAATCCGATCGTTCAGACTGAGGCTGATGTCCTGATATGATTTCAAACCACATATGGATGTAACTTGAAACGGATTTCATGTGCTTTTTTGGACTGACAATCTGAACGTATCCTATGTCGGGATAATAAATAGATGGAAGAATTGCAGTAATGTTTCGTGCTAGAGAAGCTAAGTTAACTCGTTCGGATCTTTACCACATATTAACTTTAGTTTGTCAAAATGTTGCGCTCTCTCCTGCTTCCCAAGTCCTTCTCTATATGATTTCGCACCTACCACGTGTTTTTTCCGTGGTTTATTAGTGTAACAATGTGTTCAGTAGTACATAAACAGTGCAATCCATGCTGTTGTTTACATCCGAGTGCCTCCATAATGGCCGCGCATCCAGGTTACCGCCCAGAACATGACGTTGGTGAAACCCCTCAATAGTAATTTGTTTTTATTAACATATTTAGATTTTATCAAATTACTTTGCAGATTTTTTCAAGAATTGCTTTTTGCTGCTGATTTATACACTCATTAAGTTTATTAAAAATTAATAATACATTTATGTAATATTTAAAGATGTTAACTGTAATCTTACACTGCAAAATAATAACTTAAAAAGGATTAAATTCATCACAATTATGTGTGTATCTGGAAATTTGCCGCGGGGCGAGGGCCCTTATATATATCATATCTATATAATATATATCATTATATATAATATAATATATATTAGTAGGGCCCTACTAATATCATTAGTAACATTAAATATAACACAATAAACCAAAGTATATCAGTAGAAGTTTCCTTAAGTCTTTCTGATAGTTTTCTACAGGCCGGTTTACTACAACAGTAGAATACAATTCTGAAATTATGGTTTATAGTTTTGGTGTGCCACCCCAAGATTTTAAGTGGCCCCATCTGGCCACCCCTATGAAAAATTTCTGGAGGCGCCACTGATAGTTAGGCTAGGCTACATCTAGATCACCCTCTATTTTTGTCCAATCATAGATTGCAAAATAACTGGCCGTTAACACAGAACAGTTTTTATTTTACGCTTAAAAACGTGAGATGCAGGGCACTGGAATGAAAAAAAAAAGTTAAAACGATGATAAGACCATCTCTGTTAAACTTCTTTTAACTTGCGCTGCGCTTTTGTATTGCGCATGACACGGCGTTCTAAAAACACGGCGCTCAAGTAAAAAAGTACAGCTTTTAACTCTTGGTATTCCTCACCTGTACTGTATTTTGTTTCAATAATATTAGTCTACTTCAATAATATGTATTAATATAACTTTAATATTTTGTATTTCGAGGGCATTTTCATGTAGTAGAGTAGACTATATTTATCTATAAATTAGGCACCATTAGCATATATTATAAAATAATACAAATATTAGAAAATATTTGTATTAATAGTTTTCAATATTTAAAAAAATGAGTTTTTAAAACTTGGCCCTCTGGGGGTTTAAAAAACAAAACTGCATTCATTTTACAAAAGAATATTGTTTTGGTTGCTCTCATAAAACATACACATAGGTTTAAGAGATGATTTCCATTACACGAGAGTAGATGTTAAAACTTCATGCTGATTTGTACTCTGCTTTCACTAAGATAAGCAAAACTAACTGGTATAACCAGTTGGGATGGAAAGGATCTTAAGCTGACTAGCTAGAGATGTTACTGTTCCAATTAAACATGGTCTACTTGAAAATAAATTCTTGCCCATAGCCTTACAACAACCATAATAAAATTACCCTTTACAATATATAATGCTTTAATGAACTCTGTTAGAGAGCTACATATGGCAATTTATATGTTCAATAAAATACCTTACACACCTGCTGAGTAATAAAATCGCCATCTCCCCCATCGCTTTTACAACATTCCAAATCCCTCGATCGGTTCTCGCCATTCCTCAAAGCCAAGCTGATGTTGATCCTCATTTTATTACGAGCTCTGTTGTGTTCTCTTTTTGCGTCATGTGAGCGCCCAGTTTGGCATCATAGATATACATAATAAAGACCTTTATTATGTATATCTATAGTTATGATGGCGCTCAACGGCGTATTTATCCGGGTTGATGTAAATGACAGCTTTTTTGAAAACAATGTTGTGTGCACGATGTTATTAATGAAAACGGAGTGTGGGAAATATTCGTTTCTCTAAATACCCGCTATGAGTAAATGTGGCCTTAGCTTTAGGCCTTAGCTTAGGCCTTGCTCGTTGTGACAATTAACCTATACCACACCCACATCATACACCCATTAAAGTAGTCTGAGCAACTTTGCTCTATTTACAGATATGAGAGACATGCATGGGCAAGTGACATACTTACGCAATTTCCCGCAAAAAACATCCTGCTGGGTCTAAAATATAAACAAGTATAGCCTAATAGGTTTACCATATGTGAATTAGGGTGAGACAAAAACACTGTAGATGAAGGATTGATGGTGTATTGACTATTGATAATTAAAAGTCACAGTGTACCTTTGAACACAAAAACATGTTCTGTGTTAAAAGCCCCCAGGTGTAGAATAAAATAAAATAATGGACTGTGCCAACTCAGATGTTAAACTGCATTATTTGTTAAAGTGCCAATAATATTGTTTGACCTGTAAAAAAATTAGTTGCTCATGTCCTCAAAACATTCCACAGAAATAAGCTTCTGTGTAAAAAAAAAAAAAAAAAATCAGGTATTGGAGGCTTTAACTCATCAGAATGTACACTGCAGAAAGTGGGTAACGTCTAGACTCCTTGTGGACATGAACATATCAATTTTGTATTTGCCAAAAAAAAAAAAAAACACTTGTGCAATAATATCATTTTGGACATATTTATTTCCATTAAAGCATCAAAATAAAATGAGAGTATGTTGAATGCTTTCTTTGTTATTTTTGTGGACTGTTCCTCTAGATCCTAGGAATGGCATAGCACTCATATGTGCGGGGCATGCGGCCAAAACTGCAATTTGTAGGCGTTGTGTCGAGCTCCTCTGGTGGCACCATGGCTTTGAAGGTGAAGTTCTGAAGGAGGGAAGTGAAGAAGAGGAAGAGTTCTGTGCGAGCCAGAGCCTCACCGAGACACACACGCTTGCCTGTCAAGAGAACACAGAAGTTGGTTTAAAAATTTTCTCTAAAGAACAAATCAGACAAAAATGGATGATGCATAAAGGCAACTACTCAGGAATCAATTATTTAACATGGTTATTGTTTGTCCCAGAATGACTAAAACACTGCTAAACATAATTATTTAGCATGTGTTGACTTCAGTTTTCGTCTAAGAGCAACATTTTTATGGTCTAATATGCACAATGAAGATCTGAGCTCACCCATGCCGAATACAACAAATGCATCATTCTTCTTGAATCGGCCATCTCCATCCAGGAAGTTTTCTGGATCGAAACAATTTGGGTTCTTCCACAGTTTGGGGTCTATAAGCACGGAGGATAGTAGTGGAAAAACCATTGTTCCCTTCAAGAAAATATTTTACAAATAAATAGAAAGATGTATATAATAATAAGCACATTTAATGAATCAAGATGATGTATGAGAGAAGAATACCTTAGGAATGACATAGCCATTGTATTCAATGTCGCACATGGTCTTGTGTGGGACAGCGATGGGGGCGAGATCCATGCTGCGTTGGACCTCGTGAATTACAGCATCTGTATATGGCAGCCTCTGTCTGTCTTCAATGGAGGGCCAACGGTCCTGTCCTACAACCTCATCGATTTCTCTCTGAACACGCTCTGTACAGAACAAGTGAAAGTAAAATTGAAACACTTCATGTTTGGAGAGAGACGCATTAGTTTGACCTCACCTTGAACATCTGGGTGCTTCATCATCAGAAGTAAAGAGTGTCTGAGGGTAGATGAAGTGGTTTCTGTGCCAGCGCTGAACAAGTTCCATGCTGAAGAAACCAAGTTGTCAAAATGATATTCTGTGTCAGGCTTGTCTTTCTCCTGCAAAAGAGAACAGGTATGAAAGTTAACATTGTGTTTAATTGACATCATGTCATGGTCTCACCACCAGATGGTGCAAGTAAATGTATTCAGGACGGCTAAATTTGTTTAAATGACCATTTCTTTCAATGATTTACCTCTTTCATTTTTAACACAAAGGCCTCAATGAAGTCCTGTGGGCAATAGGGATCCACATTATTCATCCGAGCTTGTGCCTCACGCTTGAAGTACTCTCTGGCCTCTTCTAGGTCTTTAAACAGCTGATGGTGTTTACCAGGGAAGAGACTGACTAACTTAGGGAAAACATTAAAGAGCTGAGAAGAAAATAAAGAAACATCAAGGTGAGTCTCAAAATACAATAAATAATTTATGCAAAAAAAAAAAAACATTTTTTGTGTGTACTATTTTACAGTTTAAAATTTGTTTAATTTTGTTTTGTATGTGCACGACCCTTCATCTGTTTTAGGTCAGTAAGATTTTTCTCTTTTTTGAAGTAAATTTATTCTTGTATTCAGCAAGCATGCATTAAATTGATCAAAAGTGACAGTAGACGTTTAAAAAAGATTTCCATTTCAAATAAATGCTGTTCTTTTAAACTTTATATCCATTAAAGAATCCTGAAAAACAAATGTATCACAGTGTCCACAAAAACATTAAGCAACTGTGAAAATAATAATAAATGTTTCTTGAAGAGCAAATCAGCATATCAGAATGGTTTCTGAAAGATCATGTGACTGCCACGTTTGCGTCTGTTTAGATCTTAAGTTTGTTTCATTCTCAGTCACATGTCTTGTTTTCCCGCCATTCTTCAGTTACCACGTTAACCATTCATTAGATCATCTAAATCACCTGTGTCTTGTTAATTATCATCATCTGTGTCACCTGTTTCAGTTCATCAGTGTTTGTATTTAGTTCCTTCAGTTCAGTCAGTCCTTTGTCTGTAGTTAGTCTTATTTTGAGTGTGTTCGTCTTGCCCACCCCCGCTGGTCCCGTCCAGCCCAGAGCCTTCACCCCCGCTGGTCCCGTCCAGCCCAGAGCCTTCACCCCCGCTGGTCCCGTCCAGCCCAGAGCCTTCACCACCGCTAGTTTTATACAGCCCTGCCGAGCCGGTGATTCACGTCATGCTCCCCGAACCTGAGACTTCTGTTCCCAAGCCTGATCTCCCATCTGCCACCTCAACCCTTCTCCATCACTGCCTGGCAGCCCCTCTGCTTCAGCCTGGTCGGTGGATCCCCGGCCTTCGCCTCCTAGCTCCTCAACCAGGACTCGACCTCGGGCCTTCGTCCCATCTGCTCCACCTTGGCTCTTACCTCCCTCAGCTCCACCATGGCCCTTCAGTTCCCTAGTTCCGCCAGGCTCCCTCGCCCCCTCGGATCCACTTTGGTCATTCGTCAACCTTCCCTCACCTCTGGACTTCTCTCCTCTGGCTACGCCTCGTCCCTTCACCTCCCCGGCTCTGTTGGACTCATCACTCCCTTCAGTTCCCCTTTGGTCCTCACTCCCTCTGTCTCCACCGTGCCCTTCTGTGCCCCCGCCTGCACCTCAGTTACCAGAGCCTGCGGCGTCGCCATGTCCCTTCAGTCCCTCAGCATTGCCCTGTCCAGTCGGCTCTACGGCTCCACCCTGGTCTCAACCTCCTACTGCGCCTCCGTCAGTCGGCCCCCTGGTTTCGTCAGCCCCGCCTCCGCCCTGGCTCCTTCCTCTGTCTGCTCCACCATGGATCCTCCCTCCGTCTGCTCCGCCCTGGTCCCTCTTCTGCGCCAGGTCGTGCCTTACGGAAGGGGGGAGTAATGTTACTTTTGTGTCCGATTAGATCTTCAGTTTGTTTTCATTCTCAGTCACATGTCTTGTTTTCCCGCCATTCTTCAGTTACCATGTTAACCATTCATTAGTTCATCTAAATCACCTGTCTTTTTAATTATCATCATCTGTGTCACCTGTTTCAGTTCATCAGTGTTTGTATTTAGTTCAGTCAGTCCTTTGTCTGTAGTTAGTCTTATTTTGAGTGTGTTCGTCCTGCCTGTCAGTACCTGTGTGAATTGGAACTCGCCTTGTTCTTCTTCTGCCTGCACCACACCCGTGACAGTGACACTTAAGACTGTATTAATGATGCTGAAAATTCAGTGTTGCATCACAGGAATAAATTATATTTGAAAATACGTTAAAATGGAACAAATATATTAAAATAACTATTTTGAATTTTAATGATAATTCACAATATTACTGTTTTTTTGATAAAATTAATGCAGCCTTTGTGACCATAAAAGACTTCTGAATGATATCTTATAGAAATATAAATCTTTAGAATGCAAACCTGTCCAAGAGGGCTACTGAGGATACTGAAGTATGTATTTACTGTCTGAAGGAGAAACTTAAACTGTGGATCCTCAAATTCAAACCTATGACCAAAGACAATGGTGCAGATCACATTGGTCACGGCGTTAGACAGCATGTCTGCAGGGCTGATTGCAGAGCCTTTAAGAAGAAAAGAAGAACAAAGAGATCAGGTTTCTTAAATTAAATGTTTTGTAAAAACTCACACCTCTGTAACATGAGAAGGCACATTATAGTCCTTTTTTGTTTTATTGACGCACCCTTTGTCAGATGTTTTTGTAGTTTATGTCTGCAGTTTGTTTCATCTGATAATATGAATATAAGATTGTATAAAAATGATTTAACCTTCACATTTTTTTAGCATTTCCACAAGATATTCAGCCTCCTCCCTGACTCGTTCCTCGATGCTCCTGCGGCCCATTCCAAAGTTCTTCAGTGTCATGAGAGAGAATTTGCGCATCTCCTTCCATCTGTGTCCACTGGTGGACAGAACACCTGCGCATAGAGAAAATGTTTCTGGTCTACTACATATCTACTACGTATATATATATATATATATATATATATATATATACAACAGATCAAATAAACCATGTAAAACATTGGGCATCAAGCGACCTCACCATATCCAAGTGTGGCCTTCATGATCAGGGGATAGTTGTCCCTGCCACTGAATTCTTCACCAAGACCAATCATAGTTTCCTTTAGGGCTTCATATCCAGAAATGATCACTACAGGAGTGTTTGCCAACCAGATGGTGACAACAGAGCCATACTTCTTACTGAGCTACGGCAAGAAAAGATACATTTTCTTTTCTTTCAAAAGATGTTTGAAATGGGACATTCAATGTTATATGTGTATTCAAACGACACTTCAAATTAGCTCTAACAACCTCAAATTTAACATAATTCTGCTTTAATGGGGTCAAAAACAATGTAAATTAGTGGATTGTTATTGGATGCTGATTTTGTTTGTAGTGCAAGTTTGGATACAGATATCACTGAAGTGCTACAAACAGCAATTCAGTGTGTAAAAAAGTGAAAATAATCTTTGATCAACAGAAATGACTTTCAGCCCTCTTTAACTTCTCTAGGGGTTCAGAAATCCCAGAATAGTGACGCTCACCTAGTAACGGTGGAGCAGATGCACCTCACAAAGCCTAAACACTACATTGTAATTTGTTTATTTAGATGTAGGCCTATAGCTAGATATGTAAGATAAACCTCTCACGCTGACTTTTCTGAACCCTATATGGCTATAGCCTATAGGCTTCATGGGGGAGAGGGGAGAAGCTGTTCTTGTTCCCTCCTCGTTTCCACCAAAAAAGAACTTGTTAGAAACTGTTTGTTTTTCCACTAACTAGAGAGCCCAGCGAATGACGTAGTTACGTCACTGTGTACGTTTGCCATACGTCTTTGCCTGACGTAACCATGACGTGGTAAAAGAACGGTTCTAGTCCAGCAAAGAGTTGGTGCCGCTTTGGAACCAATTTTCCTGGCCGAGAACCGGTTCCTTGGCTGTCGAAAAACAAAGAACTGGCTCGCGAGTAGGCACTGGCACCGAAGCGGCTCTCAAAATGCTTTGGTGAAAAAGGGGTAAGGAATAGCTACTCTCAATATATGTATGTGTATGGCAAGCCCTTTTAACATTTAAAAGCTAAGTTTGATTATCGGCAATTAACATTGTAGATATCAACAACGTCTTTCTGACTAGTCGTAATTACATTTTGGATAGTTGGAATTGTCATTCAAGATATCTGTAACGTAACTGTCTAGTCGAAACGACAGACATAGATCACTTGTCACTAGGGCTGTCAGTTAAACGCGTTATCAACGGCGTTAACGCAAACCCATTTTAACGGCGTCAATTTTTTTATCGGGCGATTAACGGCCTTTTTGGCCTAGCAAACTTTGTAGTTTTTTTCACATGCTTTTGCAACAGGATGCGGCCGCGCATGCCGCGTCCTGTTGCAAAAGCATGTGAAAAAAACTGTTGCAAAAACATGTGAAAAAAACGACAAAGTTTGCTAGGCCAAAAAGACTGCTAATCGTACGATAAAAAAATTGACGCCGTTAAAATGGGTTTGCGTTAACGCCGTTAATAACGCGTTTAACTGACAGCCCTAGTGACAAGTGGCATGCCTACTCGCTATGAAACCCATTCATTTCAATGGCTTGCGCCGCGCGAGGACATTTTGTTGCTTCGTAGACCAAAGCGCAAGCGTATCTGGCTAGACCGGAAACAAAACAACAGGCACGCCGCACACACTTGTTTGGGCTTGCGAGCCGGCCAAATAGTAGGTTAACGTTACGTTTTGAGTGGATGACGAGCGCGAGACGCCGAAATGGATGCCAATAAGATTCTGAATGGAAAGTTTACTTTTAAGAAGTTGCCAAATGGTTCCATTGACAAGACCAAAGTGATCTGTGTGTTTTGTTGTTGTGGACTGAGCTATCATCATCGCAGCACGTCCAGTCTGAAATACCACTTGATGGCCAAGCACACACACACACACACATACACACACACACACACACAGCTGATGCGAATTCTCCGCCCCCTCGTCAATATCAGGACCTCGTCAGTATTTCTTTCACCCTTTTATTGATGGACAGTGTTACATTGTGTGAGAGATTATTTGCTCCAAGTGAGAATGTTAGTGTGAAATTGAACACATGGAATGCCAATGTTGTTTTCAATAAAAAACATTTGCACAAAGCAAGCCGATCCACTTTTCCATGTTGATAAGAGCATTAAAATGAGAAAAAAAATGGGACAAAAAGAAAATCATGAGACATTTAGAATAGATAAAAAATAATTGCGATTAATCGCGAGTTAACTATGACATTAATGCGATTAATCGCGATTAAATATTTTAATCGTTTGACAGCCCTACTTGTCACACATCTTAAATGACAATTGCAGATATCTGTAATTCAGTTTTGACTAGGCAGAACCAGAATGAAATTTAAAGATATCTAAAACGTCATTATGACTAGTGCAAATTATTGTGCATGATGTTGCTCTATTTTAGATATCCATAAATACGTAATTTCCCCACCCCGCCATAATCAAAGGCGAAGTGGGTTAATTTCCTTATTTCTATGAATGGAAGAAGAAAGAAGCAGTCGTGGCATTGGCTGTAATAATAATAATAAATTAAAAAAACACCAGAAAATGTTTCCATGTTTCCAGCATGATACAAATTGTATTCATTAGCATTAGCCTTGGGGCCTCTCAAATATATTGGCAACATGCAATGTTTGCAATGCATGTTTATGATCATGCTTAAAATTACCGTATGGTTAGTGTTGACAAAAGATTTATGAGTGAGAGAAATTCACACTAATTCAATTTAATAAAGATGCTTACATGCCTGCTATTCTTGCCATGGAAGTGCAATAATTTTTTGACTAGGCAGAATAAAAGTTACAGATATCTCAAATTTCACATATCTCTAATCAAATTTCATTTCCAGATATCTATAACTTTATAATAGATATCTACAATTAAATTATGACTATCCCTAACTCCAGTTTGAGATATGCCATTTTGAATAGTCATAATTCCAATAACAGATATCTAGAACATCATTTCGCCCAGTCAAAACTTAATTTAAGATATCTGAAAAGGAGCATGTATATCTTGAATTGAGGTGAATTAAAAGATATCTATGACTACTCAGAATCAAATTGTATATATATGGCAAATTGTATATATAAATTATTGTATATAATTTCAATAGTGACTAGTAACTATACTTTTGTGAAGTCAATGCCAAAAATTTAAATTTGTTACTAGTAACAAAAGAATAGTTACTAGTCACTATTGAAATATTTCACTTTCTCCGTTTATGGCCAGCAATATTGTTATGTTTAAAGACAATATGGAATTATAGCCTAATTTCTGTGCTATGTTATGATTGTACTGAACAGTTTAATAATCGTTGCTATGCAGAGCCGGCCCGAGCCTTTTGGGGGCCCTAAGCAGAATTTGATTTGGGGGCCCCTCCCACTACGCGGAGTCACCTGTGCTTGACGATTATTGACACAAATATCACGCAGCAATGATACATTATAAATGAATACAGTGAGGTTATGTATAAATACAAAATAAATACTTAATAAAAAATAGATAGCCTACTTAAATATTTTTTTTTTTACTTTTACTTTACTCTTTTACTAACTCTTTGAAACTTCTTAAAACAAACTGTCTCAAAACATATCAAATAAATTATTTGCTAAAATAATGGCAACTGAGAAATCAAAAACATAATAAGAGCAAGGGTTCAACAATGACAATTATTGTTGAAAACTGTAAAAATATTATTATTTCTCAACTGTCTCAATACAGTGTAACTGTCCACAAAGTCTTTTTTTTATTAGTGTTATTTGTAACAGACTTTGTTAGATTGTACATGACAGAATCCAACAAAGTCTATTACTATAATACCGGTAATGATTAGTCTCGTGTAGCCAGACCTTCAGACTGACGGCTGAAGGTCTGGAATTCATAGCAGCTCTCTTTGGCCAAGGCCCGCCCATAAGGCCGTTTGACCGACATGTAAAACAACCAATTACAGTTCGTTTCGTTCAGCGTCACGTTTCGGTGCGTGGAAATGTCCCCACAACAACACTGCCCTACAGAGCAACCCAGATAGCACAAGTCTATTTGATGTGATATTTACATCTGGAAGACGTATTTTAAAGAGTGTTTGCTCATCTGCAAGACGTCTATTGGACGTTTCCTGTCAGATGTCAAATAGACGTTTAGAAGATGTATTTAAGATGTAATGATTTAGAATGCATGTTAAACTGACATCTTCTAAACGTCTATTTGACATCTGACAGGAAACGTCCAATAGACGTCTTGCAGATGAGCAAACACTCTTTAAAATACGTCTTCCAGATGTAAATATCACATCAAATAGACTTGTGCTATCTGGGAAAAAGGCAGTAACTACGCAGAGTGCAGAACTGAGAAAAATGACTTTAACTAGGGCTTTTTGCAGTTACTGTACAAACGACTACCATTTTTCTTCAAAACGACACACATTTGAGATAAGATGTTTTGTCACATAACAAAGGATGCCTTGAATGTCATGAAAATGATAATAACTAATGTTTGACCAAAAATGCAGTTACTGCCTTTTTGCTTTGTAGGGCAGAACAGACCTGCGTGCAACAAGTCAGTCAGCATAGAAAATCAAAGAAGGAGAAGAAAACTTCAAGAGTCTTTCCCGTGAACCTCGCATACTTTTGAGAATTGTACGTTTAGCTGATCTTGATAAATGCTCATTGTCACTCATGTAAACACAACAGTTTTTCTTCCGCAATCACACGTCTGCGCTTTGTTTCCCGGCGGACCGAAAATAAACGCGACACTCGCGCCCCCCGGAAATCCGATAAAATTCAGCCAATCAGATGACGACTTCGACATTCCTGAAGTGTTTCCAGTTAAGTGTACCATATGCATCAGACGTTTAGCCAACGTTCCGTGGGCGTGACGTCTGAGGCTGAGACTAGGTACTGATATACTGGCGCTCGTTGTATATGTGTGTATGCAATGTATTTTTCCCCTCTGGGCTTGCCGTAGATAGGAATGGTTCAATTGCTGCACAAAACATACCGTAAGTAATCATGCAAACATACTTTTATCTTGCTCTTTTTTTCTCCTCCTTCTCGAAAAGAAAGAAAACCTTTTTTTTCCCCAAAATAATTTCCAAGCTCTTTTAATGCTTTCCATTTGTAAAATATTTGTAAAACACATTGACAGATGTAAAGGGTGACCAATAGCATTAATTTTTGAAAAAATAGGGAGATAATACAATATGGATTCTGCCTGATACATTGTTGCTGTCGGGATGGAAACCTTGTATCTCTATATTTATATTATAATAAATAAATTATTTTATAACTAAAATAAATGTATTTATTTTGTCAGGTCTGCGACACAATCTTAAAGTAGTGAAGTTGCCTTTACATGCTTAAGCTGTTAATTTATCCATTGCATGGGTGGACCTTATCCTTATCAATCATCCAAACATTTGCCCCCCCTGAGAGATTTTGCAGGAGCCGCCACTGGGCTTAACATTACCGCGAGTCCGCGATATGCGCAGTTGCTCACGAATTGTCTATGCACGCGCGAGGTGTCTAGATTATGCGCATGACTTAAACGCTGGCAGACACAGCAGCAGTTGTAGGGAGGTATATTGATCATGAAATCAGAATTTTCTTTTATTGTCTTTATTCATTCATTCATATTAATTCATTCATTTATGTCACTTGTTTAAGTTATCTAAAAAAAATAATTTTCGATTTTTCGACTCGATTGGGGGGCCCCAGCAGCCGCTTACTTCGCTTATGCCTCGGGCCGGCTGTGTTGCTATGTCTTCAGTCTGAACACACTTTACCTCCTCGCGTTCGTTATATCGAGAATTTCACCTGAAAATCCGCGAACATAAAGCAATTTTAATTCTAGCAGCTGATTTCTGTAAACGAATGTAAAACTAAATGTAGGCTATATTACAGCACAGGGTGAAGTCAGTATACACATTAACGACGATTTGAAACAAATTCATGTAAATTGAATATAAAACTATGTAAATGGCGCACTCTGGCGCAGCAGGATTTTGAACAAGGTCCTGAGCCGTTGCTGGGCGCCGCCGGTATGTGTAATTTACACTCATGAGAATAATGTGTTCGAATTTTAAAGATGTGGCGCTGAGCGACGCGGCGCTCCGTTTCTCGTCCGGTGTGCAACCCCCTTTAGACAAGTAAAACTAAAGGCAACCTGCGCATCTTTGTAAGCCTTGAACACTCATACAAGCAGCCAATTATATGATTGAATTATGTTAATGAATAGGCCTACTAACCTCTAGGTAATATTTGTAGGCTTCCTTGAGATTAAATTGAAATAAATTTCCCAGCAGTGGATTCGAAGGGGGTCCTGGAGGCAGCCGCCCAAAACTGCTCTGCTTTCGTCGAATCCTCCACAGCAATATCATAACCAAGAGAGCCATGACAGCAGACACTGCATTTGTCTTCAATGCCAACAATATATCCATCCTTCAAATTTAACTTGACTGATTTGAGCCGACTCAAAGAAAGTAACCAAAACTGACGTTTGTTTCTAGGTTGTATTTGGTAACACAATACGGCGCACAAGGGCCGTTTCTCAATATGCGTTCTTCTGTATAGGCCTCGCCTACTCCCCGGAGTGTTCTTGATCCGCCCCTTTTACCGAGGATGCATTGAGTGCGGACTTGAGACAGCCAGGTATCCCTAATTGCATCTCGCAACCAGCAAGCATCAATAGCAGATTAGAAAACCCACGTAATTTAAAAATGCTAGGCTAGGCCTACTGTTATTGTGTCACGAAATGTAGTTGTAGTTTTTCAGGCGAGAATGTAGTTGTTTACTGCTCAAATCTTTGGTTTAGGCCTATAAAGATAGCACCTTGAAAATTTGATCAGATGTGAGATCCAGGAAATCACTGGGCGCTCAGCGCTCCCCGCCGAGAACAGCCTTTCCTGGGCTAGTCCTCATGAGATATAAATCGGCTTGTGTATATCTAAAGCCTGGTTCACACGGCATTATAATTAGGCCGATTTTAGCCCCGATTTACCCCTTCCGACAATCTTATGCTCCGGTTATCGTAAAATAGTCTGATCAGATATTCCTGCCGTGTGTGGTGTGTTAAGAGTGCTCTCGTCTGCTCGGAAGGACGTCGATCGGGACCGCTCCGATCTCAAATCGGGGATATCCAACATGTTGGATTTTTTTGGCCCGATTTCTCCTCGTGTGTGGCAGGGGCGATTCTAGGGTCAGAGCTTTAGGGGTGCTGAGCACCCAATGAGCCCCACTGCCACCACCCACATTTTACACCCATATACGCTCCCTCTCTCTCTTTATTTCTTTCACGAGTCAATTACCTCTCATCCCTTTGGACTCTCCCTGTTGTTTTCCTCCTCCTTTATTATGAAAAAATGTGGTGTAAAATAATGTTACAAAAAGTAAATGTAATACTTAATGGCAATACGTTGTAGGAGTATGAGTAATTACTGTTTTGCTTGAAACTCATCACTATTTGTCAATTTATTGTTGTTTCCTCACCTGGTTCTTCCTGCAAACTCTCCCTTTCTCCTTCTCACCCTCTTTCCCTTTATCCAACTCTATCTCCCTCTCTTTCTCATAAAAAAAAAGTATTTATTTGAAAAGGGGACAGTGTACATTAATCAACATTAGAACAATGTAAATGTAACCGAGTTAGCTAATAGAGCTAATTTTCATCGGTAGTCCCCCAGCCACCAGTAAAAAAGGCAACACAAGATAAAATTACATACAAAACCTAATGCATTCATGTAAAATAATTATTTAATGGTTAAATGCACACAGAAAGGATCAGTGCCCACAAGTTTGGCTCTCTACAAGCCATTTTTATCATTCTTTTTGAATGAAAAGAATGATAAAGACTCTGATGGTTTCCATTTACAGATTCTAAGGATATGATCAAAAGGCACACAGAGGTGTGCCATTTTAAATGTCATATTATTAGTATTATTGGGCTTAGATTTTTTTTAAATCACAAATTCCTTTCATAAGAAAAACTGTATTCTCCATTGTGGATTTGAAATAAAAAATTTCAAAATCCATGAAGACTGACCGGAAAAGGCCCACGTGACGTTATGTTTACATGACTCCCGATTGTTAAAATGAGTATCAAATTAACAATAAACTTTAACAACAGAGACATGCGTACGCACTACACAGGTGTGCAGTTTATTTGTCGCGCTGCTGTTTTTTGTTTTTTTTTTGTTTCACGCTCTAGTCTAGCAGTTATTATACGGAACTGCATGCGTCTTGCGGAAGAACATTGTAACCGGTGCTACGTCTCTCCGTCTCCGTTTATTACTATGGACGAGTCACCCAGGTCCTCTGATACTCCACAGCGGCGGCGACCCAGTAGCACCTCAATGCAGTACATGAGATCCACGGGGAGGAGTCGGATCAAGATCCAAGGGGTGGAGATGGGTAGGATTAGGGTTGGGTTTAGGGATTAGGGGTGTGTTTAGGGATCAGGGGGCGGAGTTGGCTAGGTTTAGGTGTATGTAAGGTGGGAGGAGTTGGATCTGGATCCGACTCCTCCCCGTGGATTTCATGTTCCGCAGTGAGAACCATCTCCGGCGACCCGCTGGACTAAAATCAGTGGCGGTCTTAAAGTCCCCGTGAACCGGAAGTTGCAAAGGACTGTTCTCCAGTGTTGTGACGTATTTCCGAGAGAAACGGAATACAAAATGAGGCAAACTAGTGGGCGTGGCTTTTCTTCCAACTAGCACCTGATTGGATCTAGAAAAGTAGGTGTTTTCATTCAGCCTGTCTACTGTCAGTTGGAGGGGAGTGGTTACGGATGTTAAGCAGACACCTAAACCGTCAAACCTACATCATCAGGGAAGGTCCTCCAATGCAGAGGGGAGGGGACATTTCAAATTTTGATTAAAGATTATGAAGCCAAAAAATTTTTTTGTGTGGATTCACTTGCATGGATGAATTGTTCACCACAAAACGACCAATTTAGGCAAACAAAGTAAGTATGGTCAATTTTGAATTCATGGGGACTTTAACATAGAGGCATAGGTAGGCGGCCCCCAACCAACCTAAAAAAATAAAAATAAAAAGACCCCCTTATCATCATGAACGCTTCAAAGGCATGGTGCATTTTTATTAATATTCTTAAGAAATACATTGAAACGTTGAAGTAGTGGTTAAAATATCCAGATCATGGTTATCTGTCCCTACACATACACCCCCCTATTTTCACAATGAAATGGACTAGTCCTTAACGGTGCGCGGCGCGAAAGATAAACACAGTAGGTGCGTTCCATTCGACCGTAAGTGGACTGCGAAGTTGACTTCACAGGGTGTTTCGCCATCTTAAGTGAGATTCCAATCTGAAGGGAATGAACATGTTCAGTTCGAAGGGCACTGCAAACGGCGTAGGGAATACGGGAACATCGATACATCACTTCACAGGAAGTGGAGAGTGAAAATCAACCACCTGTCATTGTGCACCGCGTCACCAGTCGGAACTAACCATAGAGCAGAGCCGTTGGAAGAGATTTTAAATTTAAAATTCTAACGGCTTATGTTATTATTATACAAACTAGAGTATTTATGAACGGTTGGGGTGATGAATGTATCTATAGGCCTATTATATGACTCTAAATTAGAAAGAAAAGTTAATAAAAAGTTATATCATTATCTGCGCGCGACCCTGTTGTTGCCTTTCTTTGATGACGTTGCAGGGCCAAATGAGTGATTATTGTCAGCGAAGTCCACTTCAACTGATGTACCGTGTTCAGGGAGTAGGGAGCAGTGATCTCTGCGTAGGCCTGTCGAATGGAACGCACCTAGTGAGGGACAGGAGGACTGTGAGGTACACACACAGAGAGAGACGAAACGCGAAAATGAAAAGCTACCACCAAAGCGGATCAATTAAAAGAAAAAAAAGAAAAGATGCCGATAAGTATTTGGCAACGCTGCCAAAGTTGACAAACTTTTTTATGGCTAACGTTACTACTGATACAGACAGGAACAACAACGACGACGTCCAAAGCGTTACAGTAGCAGCAGCTAACGTTAGCTGTGAAGTGCCGTTCGGTGAGGAGGAATCGGATAACGTCAACCAAGCCAATGATGAAGAGGACATCACGTTGTTGCCGCCCGCCGTCACCGACAGTGTTATCGAGGAGGAGGAGGTTGACACACATGAGAAAGAGTTGCCCAGCAGTGATGTCCATTTTGACAGATGGGGCTTTGGTGAGTTAACCGCCTAGTTAGTTATGTTAAAACACTGTTAAAAAACCCCTGTAAAATCTACGGTAAAAAAACGGCAGTTGCAGTATTTTAACGTAAAAAAATATGGTGGCAAATATGGTTTTATGTTTGTAAAATTATGTAAACACAAAAATAACCCTGTGAAATTTACGGTAATTTAAAAAAAAAATTTTTGTAGTAGCCCTATGATTCTACAGCATGTGATCCATCATATGTTGTGAATGTGATAATCTGACGAATTTTTATAACATTGTGCACAAATAAAGGTTTGAACTACTGTATCTTTCAGACACACACAGACATCAGTGCATGATGGGAGCCATCAGCCATCAATCAAAACTCATACATACCTTCGCCTTGGGCCCCCAATTTGCTAAATCCGCCACTGATTCTAAGGTAACCAAAAGGTACAATAATATCAATTATTAGTGATGAAATACAAAACAAAGTAATGTGTTTTGTTAACAATAGATAAAGCTCATTTTTTATAGTAATTTATTTAACAAAAATTTGATATAGGCGGTATAACGTTATTAGTATATAAGCCTATAATGTGCCGGTAGCAAAAAAAACAAGGAAAAAAAAAAACATTTTCATATGTTTTAGTGTTACAAATACACATTCATTTAGAAATGTAAAACAGAACAGTAATTTAAAGCATTATAACGATACAATTATTATAATAAAAAAGGCGGACTTACCTTCACAAGACAAAGTGACAGTTGAATGACGTGAATCGGCTACGTGTAGCGAGTAGGGAATGAAACACGTCACCTCAGTGAATTTTTTTTTTCTCTCTCTTTTTTCCCTCTTTTTTTTCTTTGAATTCCAATGTTATGTAATATTTATCAATCCCTGAACCTCTGGCTCTTGTCTGTGACATAGCATTTCACTTTTGTATTATGTAAATAAATGTTTAATAAAAAAGATTCATTTACCGGTTCTTTATGTAAATTACACGAGCGTCTTTTTCAGGGTGAAATACTCTTAATCAACAGATTGCTTTCGCGATTTTCGAAGTCTTTCGCGACAACTTTTATTTTCTTTAAAAAAATAGCCTTCTAAAATATATATATATATATATATATATATATATATATATTAGAAGGCTATTTTTTTCTATATATATATCAGTGTTTCCCCTACAATGTATTTAGCACTGGCGCAGCGCCGCCACTGGATTTTCAGCGCCGCTGCAAAATCTTCACATGAGCAATAATATCACGACACGACATCCACTTACACACCTAAAAACACTTGATACGTGGCGTGCGCCGGTGCTGCTAATGCGGTGGCTCTGAATCCACTTGTTGACAAGAAAGGAGGAAAGAGCCACATATGGAAATATTTTTATTTACGATTAGGCTAATGTCACGTTGCCATAAGGGGCCGTTCACATAGCGCGTTTTTCTGCGCGTGCAAATTCGTTATTTCAAATGTAGGCGCGCGGGAAGCACGCTCGTTTCTCCAGGCCGCCTCTATTCATGGTTGCATAGCAACGACAGACGCCACGGGAGAGAGCAAGCGCTTTTAGAAAGGAGAAAGCGGCGCTCTCCATGAGGACGAGGAAGTAGCAGCAAAGAATTAATTGATTTCTAGCCCTTGCATTAGTTTTACTACTAGATATATTTATGGAGATGAGAAATAAAAAGCCGCCCTGTACAGCTATGATCAGCTGTTCGGCCGAGCTGTCGATGTTGTTACGGAAAGGCCGAAGCTGATCTGTTGGTTTTTGTCACATGGCGTGTTGAGATGAGATGTTACGATGTTTTCATCTCGCCACGCGCGCCTACAATTGAAATAACGTATTTGCGCGCAAAAAAACGCGATATTTGAACGGCCCCTAAAGTGGACTCGGGTGCGGTTGTATCCGGGTAGTTTTACGAGCAGGAGTACATGAGCACAGTCTCGGACCGACACCCGAGTGCTGTTATTAGTCCGCCAGAAAAGCAGTTCTAGGCTTATTCTTGGCTGGATAACTCTTTTAAAAACTCTTTTAAAATGAAATACAAACAAAGTTTTGGATTAAATAAAGGTACAGTTAAGTCAAATAAAACACTTGATTGTTCATGTTTGTTCACTTCATTCATTGTGCATTAAATAATGTTAACATAAAACTTTTGATTTTAAAAATGTTAAAATTAAAAAAATTAAAAATTAAGTGCTCACAGATTGGGTGTGGCCTAAAATTTTCAATAAATTCTAAATAATCTTTTTCTGGGTTGTGCCATTTCATTTTTCCCCTAGCAATATCTACCTTATAGCTGAAAATGAACACAAAACAAAAACGTGAAAAATCCTGTCTAAAATGATAAAATGAAGGTTTCTGTTTGTGACCAGTTCAAGGTGCGTGCTTCAATAATCACCTTAAATCTGTTGATGGTATGTCGTAATTGTATGTCTCAAAATGTCAATTTGTATCCACAAAACTTGCCTGAAGTCATGGTTTAAGGGTTTATTTAAAAAAAAAGTTCTTCCGGAAGTACATGTCCCCATATATATATATAATATATATATATATTATATATATATATATAATATATATATATATATTAATCCTATGTTCCTAATTCAATTTTATAAATACCCAGATTCGTTATTGTAGACATTTTTAGAAAATGTTCTCATATTACAATTTGGTTTAAGCTATTCGGATAATGCAAAAAAATATATTCTTTATTATGTTTACAAAGAAATAACACTATTGTTTCTTTTTGAAGGATACAAATGGAGTATAAAGTGTACTTAAATGAAGAGGCACCTGTTCCAGCAGCTACAAAAAGGCGATGGACACAGAATATAATAGGTTGCTGAATTCAGAATAATATACAAATAACTGTAATTTAGGCAATTGTTTTCTTATTGTAGAATTACATATTGACATTAATCAAATAAGCAAGAATTCTGCTCTTTCTTCTTCTTCAGGCGCAAAAAAGAGAAGATCATACAAGACATGGCTTATTCCTGATATAGTTGAAGTAATTCAGGTTTTGATGTTGGCCTAAAAACATTTTCAATGATAAATACATGGCCATTTGTTGTAGTCAAGAAGCCATGTCTAACTAGCTCCTGTATATTTATAATTTCATACTTATAGGAAAAGATTTCCAATGATGACAGTGGTGACAATATCAGCAAATCTAACAGGAACTCCCCTGATGCTCATGTGAGAATAGTTTTTTTTTTTTTTTTTAAAGTTAATCTTCTTTAGAATTGCGCTTCTTTATTGTCATAAGGTTGGCAATTCTGTGTTCCTTTTTCAGCCAGTACATATAAAAATTTAAAAGTATAGTACATGCATAAAACTAGTGGTCCAATAGCTGTACATGTCTCACAGGGAAACGTTTCTACTGATGATGAGAATGAAGTCGTCAGCGATGCTGATGGGAACTTTTCAGATGCTGATGTGAGAAGAATTTCTGATCTTTTCTTTTTATCCAATGTTTTTTGCATACATTTGTAAATATCTGTGTTCATATCTTTTGTTTTAATGTGTAATAAATGCACAATTTCTGACAGGAAAGCTTTTCTGCTGATGACGAGGATGATGTTTTTAGCACAGCTTATGAGAACTTTCCACAGACTCATGTGAGAATAAAGTTTAGAATATGTACTAGTCTATAGCCTCACACTTTTTTTTCTTCTTTATGTGTCAGCTTGTAATAAGTGCAATATTTACTTTCTAGATTGTCAGAAACCACAGTGCAGTTTGTGAGGGAAGCACAGAAGAAAGAGAGGAGGGGTGTGCCAGTGAGGAAAAGATATATCTAAATGCCAAAATCACTAATGAAGAATCTCTCCTGTCTATACTTGCCTACAGCCTCAGGCATACAACATCCAAAGTGGCTTTGAGTGACTTGTTAGATCTTATCAATCTCCACTGTCCTGATTCAACCAATGGCGTTCCAGATAGCCTATACAAGTTCATGAAATCCTTTCACTGTGACACTTTTGAAGTCCAGTATATTTGCCCATCCTGCCAATATTTCTTTGGTAATGAAATCCCCACCCACTGTGCTTCATGCAATGGTGCCCCAGGGGACTAGGGTTGCCACCTGTCCCGGTTTTACCGGGATTGTCCTTCTTTTTAATCACCTGTCCCGGGAAATTTATGCATTCTCCCGGGACACTGAATGTCCCGGTTTTCGAAAGGCTACGTGAATATGTATGTTCAAACTGTAGCGCGCGCACGACAGGGAGGGAGAGAGCGAGAGGCCTTGCGTGTGTGTGCTATGTGTGTCTCAAAAAGCGCATGTAAGAAGCGCATGTAATCGCCTTCCCCCGTTGGGCGGGTCATCGATATGTAAAGAGGCGAATGTAAGATCCCACCGTTGGGCGGGTCATCGATATGTAAAGAGGCGAATGTAAGAACCCCCCCCCCCCCCCCCCCCCCCCGTTGGGCGGGTCAACGATATGTCCCGGTTTTTTATCAGACATAGGTGGCAACCCTACAGGGGACATGGAAAACCTAATCAAATCTGGCGCTGTCTTTATCAAGTTATCTATTGCAGATCAATTAAGAGGTAAATTTCAGAATACAGATTTTTGTCAGTCTTTGAATTACAAATGGTCAAGGACAAAGCGCAACTCACAAAACGTTGAAGACATATTTGATGGCACTATGTACAAATCTACTGATGCACTAAATGACCCAAATTTGGTGAATATTTCAGTGTCATGGAATGTTTATGGTGTTCCAATTTTCAAATCTTCTCCTTTTCATATCTGGCCACTTCAAGTTACAATCAACGAGCTCCCCCCTAATCTGAGGGCAAAGCATGTCATTCTTGGCGGTTTGTGGTTTGGGCCAAGAAAGCCAGAAATGAACTCGTTTCTGCAATCATTTGTTAATGAATTGCGAAGTCTTGAAAACCAAGGGTTACCTTGTCAGTGGAAAGGTGAAAAATCACTAGTCCATGTTTACAGTTTGCTTTGCATTTGTGATTCAGTGGCTCGTTGTGCTGTACAGAATGTCAAGCAATTTAATGGAGAGCATGGTTGTAACTGGTGTTATCAAAAGGGTGAAGTTGTAGAAAAGGGTAATGGGTTTACAAGGGTGTATCCTTTGCAGTCAACGGAGCCAGAGCTAAGATCACACAAAAAACACACTAAAGATGCTCAGCAAGCTGTGGATTCGGAAACATGCATAAATGGTGTAAAAGGTCCATCTCCTCTAATGCTGCTGATGTTTTTTAACATGGTTACTGGATTTGGATATGATTACATGCATGGCATACTTGGTGTTTGTCACCAGCTGACTACCCTATGGTTTGACTGCAAATACCATACAGAGTCTTGGTACATTGGAAGAGAAGTCGAGCAAATTGAAAGAAGGTTACTTGCCTTTAAACCACCTGCAAGCATAACAAGACCAGTAGACCACCCCGTTCAATTTCTTTGCGTAAAATAAATATTGGAAAGCTTTGGAATACAGACACTTTTTCTTATTTTACAGCCTTCCCTGTTTGATCGGCATTTTACCCAGAAAATATCTTGATCATTTACTACTTCTAGTACAGGCCACATACATTCTCCTTCAAGATTCAAGGATTGCAGGATACCTTCAGAAAAAATGAAAATCCTGCAGGATATCTGTAGGTTATTTTTTTAAGGGGTGGGCCTCTCCATCCACTTTTCTTAGGTTTTATAACCTGGAAGTTCCCGTCTTGCAGGCTAGACTTCTGTCAGTATGAGAGTGTGTATGTCTTGCCCAGATTTGACTACTCTCACGCGATTCTGGCTCTCCTGGTTGATCCGGCAACGATCGACGAACGTTCACGGGTGATGGAAATCCTGAGTGGAGTTTTGCTTTGCTCTGCTCTCTGGCTGCGCTGGCGCGTTCGTTCTACGTCACGACGGTTCCTACGCTACGTCCTACCTCATACGCCGACTTCCATCACCCGTGAACGCGCGTCGATCGTTGCCGGAAGTCAGATATTTTCATTTATAAAGTTTTAAATATGTATATTTTTACGACAAAACCGCACGGATTACCCTCAGAAGGCCTTCGTTTATCCCCCTGGAGCCGGATGGATTACGTTTGTGAAGGATGTATGCACATTTTGGGACTTGAAGGAGGTGGACCCCATTGCTTCACATTATATCCACTGAAGGGTCTAAGACATTTTCTAAAATAACTGAAAATGTGTTTGTCTGAAACAAGATTGACATATGCATCTCGAACGGCTTGAGGGTGAGTAATGCATGGGTTAAATATCATTTTTGGCCGAACTATCCCTTTAATGCAGGCTGAAATAGAATAACGTTAACGATTAACGTTAGTTCACCTCAAAATGAAACTTTCCTACTAATTTACCCCAATGCCATCCAAGATATCCATGTCTTTTTTTCCCTCAGTGGAAGAGAATTTTATTTTTTATTTTTTTTGAGGAAAACATTTCTGGATTTTTCTTTGAATAATGGACTTCAATGACAACCAACGTTTTTAAGTCCAAATCAATGCAGTTTCAAAGGTCTTTGAAGTGCTTCAACGGGCTGTGTACGATCGCATCTGAGGAAGAGGGTGTTATCTAGCGAAACGATAGGTCATTTTCTAAAAAAAATTATATACTTTTTAACTACAACTGTTCGGATTGAGCTGATCTGCATAGTGTTGTCACGGTACCAAAATATCAGTATTCGGTACCAATACCAGTGAAAATCCACGGTTCTCGGTACCAATTTCGGTACCAAAGCTTAATTTAGATTAAATTTACACATATTAAAGTGTATATCACGGTTACAAAGATGGAAACTGTAGTATTAAAAACAATTTACAATAAGATTCTATTTGTTAGATAAAATTAGATAAAATGACCTAACAGGCTAACAATAAACAACAGTTACATACTGTAGCAATTATTCTCCATGGGGTTAACTTAAAAATGTACTAATATATTTTTAAAATCAAAAGTTTTATCTGTTAACATTATTTAATGCACAATGAATGAAGTGAACAAACATGAACAATCAAGTGTTTGTATTAAATAACATTCACAAACATTAATTAATGTTGTAAAAATATATTGTTCACTCAATGTGTTGATGTTGCATTAAGTAATATTAATGAATGGTGTCTTATTGTAGTGTTACCAAACTATACAGGAAATAAAACATGTTTTATTTGACTTAACTGTACTTTTATTTAATCCAAAAATGTCACTCTTGCCTGTCTTCAAAGCTTGAGAACCCTGTAGCTGATTTCTAATGCAAGGGCTAGAAATCAATTAATTCTGATACTTCCTCGTCGTCATGGAGAGCGCATCGCACCGCTTTCTCCTTTCCACAAGCGCTTGCTCTCCCGTGTCTCCGCTATGCAACCATGAACAGCGGCGCGCCTGGAAAGACGAGCTCGCACGTCTCCTCTATTATGTGCGCGCTTGCCGCGCGCCTACATTTGAAATTTGCACGCGCAAAAAAACGCGCTATATAAACGTGTGAACGGCCCTTTATGGCAACGTGACATTAGCCTAATTCAAAATATTTCCATATGTGGCTCTTTCCTCCTTTCTTGTCAACAAGTGGATACAGAGCCACCGCATTAGCAGCGCCGGTCGCCGTGTCTCAGAGTGTTTTTATGAAGAGTACGCACCTCTGCATCTTTCCGACAGCGCATCAAGAACCGGATTAACCCGGTACTCGGTACCTAGAAAAGCTGGGACCGTAACCGTTTAATTTTTTTAGTACCGACTTGGTACTAAAAGAAACCGACTTTGACAGGGTATTGAGGGGTTTCCCGTACTTGCTCTGCAGCAGCACCAATAACCTCCTGCAGCAGCAGCGTAGCAGATCTATTCCGCCAAGACCAAACATACAACATTGTCATACCCATTACCATGCCAATCACTCCTAAAGTTGTCATGACTAAAAATGTACAAATCTAGGGTCAGTGCTGTGTTCCCTGATCCAACTGGTTTTTGGTCTCTAATATCTTTGGTTGGTCCTACAGTGCACTGTGTTTTGTTTAATCATTCTAGACCAGATTGTAGATATGAATGTAAATGTTAATCTGAGTTTTTGTTTAAGACAATCTGTGTTTTTATTAACAATATGTGTGCAATTCAGTAGCCATTTTCACTGAAAGTACAAATCATTCCACATAAAATAAGCTAAGTGTGCATGTCTTATTGTAAGAAGATTAAAAAAATAGTAATTGCAGGAAAATGCAAGTTAAATGACTAATCCTTGCGTACAGACTTTGTGGACTGTTTCTTCCTCTATATCCTAGGAATGGCATAGCACTCATATGTGCGGGGCATGCGGCCAAAACTGCTAATTGTAGACATTGTGTCGAGCTCCTCTGGTGGCACCATGGCTTTGAAGGTGAAGTGCTGAAGGAGGGAAGTGAAGAAGAGGAAGAGTTCTGTGCGAGCCAGAGCCTCACCGAGACACACACGCTTGCCTGTCAAGAGAACACACAGAAGTTGGTTTAAAAATCTTTTTAAGAATCTTTTCTCTATGTATCATCCATTTTCGTCTGCGATTTGTTCTTTAAAGGCAACTACTGAGGAATCAATTATTTAACATGGTTATTTTTTGTCCCAGAATGCCTAGAACACTGATACACATAATTATTTAGCATGTGTTGACTGACTTCAGTTTTCATCTTAAACAGAGCAACATTTTTATGGTCTAATATGCACAATGAAGATCTGAGCTCACCCATGCCGAATACAACAAATGCATCATTCTTCTTGAATCGGCCATCTCCATCCAGGAAGTTTTCTGGATCGAAACAATTTGGGTTCTTCCACAGTTTGGGGTCTATAAGCACGGAGGATAGTAGTGGAAAAACCATTGTTCCCTTCAAGAAAATATTTTACAAATAAATAGAAAGATGTATATAATAATAAGCACATTTAATGAATCAAGATGATGTATGAGAGAAGAATACCTTAGGAATGACATAGCCATTGTATTCAATGTCGCACATGGTCTTGTGTGGGACAGCGATGGGGGTGAGATCCATGCTGCGTTGGACCTCGTGAATTACAGCATTTGTATATGACAGCCTCTGTCTGTCTTCAATGGAGGGCCAACGGTCCTGTCCTACAACCTCATCGATTTCTCTCTGAACACGCTCTGTACAGAACAAGTGAAAGTAAAATCACACTTCATGTTTGGAGAGAGACGCATTAGTTTGACCTCACCTTGAACATCTGGGTGCTTCATCATCAGAAGTAAAGAGTGTCTGAGGGTAGATGAAGTGGTTTCTGTCCCAGCGCTGAACAAGTTCCATACTGAAGAAACCAAGTTGTCAAAATGATATTCTGTGTCAGGCTTGTCTTTCTCCTGCAAAAGAGAACAGGTATGAAATGTTAACATTGTTTAATTGACATCATGTCATGGTCTCACCACCAGATGGTGCAAGTAAATGTATTCAGGACCATGGCTAAATATGTTCAAAGGGTTAGTTCACCCCCAAAATGAAAATTCTGTCAGTAATTACTCACCCTCATGTTGTTCCAACCCCGTAAGACTTTCGTTCATCTTCGGAACACAAATTAAGATATTTTTGATTAAATCTGAGAGCTGGATCACTCCTACATAGGCTCCTTAAGGGATTGAAACTGGCCGGCCCAAAAGTTATTAAAGACATCGTTAAAATAGTCCAAGTGACTACAGTGGCTCAATCTTAAGTTTGTCAAGCGACGAGAATACTTTTTGTGCGCAAAAAAAAATAAAAAAAATAACGACTTTATTCAACTATTCATTTCCTTCTCTGTTGGCCTCGAGATTTCACGTAGTGAAACTGCGCAAAGCTTCTAGGTTGTACGTCACATGCATCACACACATGACCAGCATCGGCCAATAGTGAGCCTACGTGTGACGTACAACACAGAAGCGCGGCGCTGTTCCACTACGTGAAATCTCGAGGCCAACAGAGAAGGAAATGAATTTGTGTTCCGAAGATGAACGAAAGTCTTACGGGGTTGGAACAACATGAGGGTGAGTAATTACTGACAGAATTTCATTTTGGGGTGAACTAACACTTTAAATGACCATTTCTTTCAGTGATTTACCTCTTTCATTTTTAACACAAAGGCCTCAATGAAGTCCTGTGGGCAATAGGGATCCACATTATTCATCCGAGCTTGTGCCTCACGCTTGAAGTACTCTCTGGCCTCTTCTAGGTCTTTAAACAGCTGATGGTGTTTACCAGGGAAGAGACTGACTAACTTCGGGAATACATTATAGAGCTGAGAAGAAAATAAAGAAACATCAAGTTGAGTCTCAAAATACAATAAATAATTTATGCAAACATGTTTTTTTTTTGTACTATTTTACAGTTTAAAATTTGTTTAATTTTTATTTATTTAATGTGCACGACCCTTCACCTGTTTTGGGTCAGTAAGATTTTTCTCTTTTTTGAAATAAATGTATATTTCTATTCAGCAAGAATGGGACTTTTATAAGGGACCACAATGGAAGTAAGTCTTCGGGCTTTATTGTGTTATCCCTGACTACTTATGTATTTTTCTTTTTAATGTATGACACAGTTTCAAACTGTTTCATATTTTTATATTTAAGTGGTCAAATAAAATCAATCGATCAATGCATTAAATTGATCAAAAGTAACAGTAAAGAAGTTTATAAAGTTTCAAAAGATTTCCATTTTTAAATAAATGCAGTTCTTTTAAACTTTATATTGATTTAAAAATCCTGAAAAACAAATGTATCACAGTGTCCACAAAAACATTAAGCAACTGTGAAAATAATAATAAATGTTTCTTGAAGAGCAAATCAGCATATCAGAATGATTTCTGAAAGATCATGTGACACTGAAGACTGGAGTAATGATGCTGAAAATTCAGTTTTGCACCACATGAACAAATTATATTTGAAAATACATTGAAATAGAACAAAAAATATATTAAAAGAACTATTTTGAATTTTAATGATAATTTACAATATTACTGTTTTCACTGTATTTTTGATAAAATAAATGCAGCCTTTGTGAGCATAAAAGACTTCTGAATGATATCTTATACAAATCTTTAGAATGCAAACCTGTCCAAGAGGGCTACAGAGGATACTGAAGTATGTATTTACTGTCTGAAGGAGAAACTTAAACTGTGGATCCTCAAATTCAAACCTATGACCAAAGACAATGGTGCAGATCACATTGGTCACGGCGTTAGACAGCATGTCTGCAGGGCTGATTGCAGAGCCTTTAAGAAGAAAAGAAGAGCAAAGAGATCAGGTTTCTTAAATTAAATGTTTTGTAAAAACTCACACCTCTGTAACATGAGAAGGCACATTATAGTCCTTTTTTGTTTTATTGACGCACCCTTTGTCAGTTTGTTGTAGTTTATGTCTGCAGTTTGTTTCATCTGATAATATAAGATTGTATAAAAATGATTTAACCTTCAAATTTTTTTATCATTTCCACAAGATATTCAGCCTCCTCCCTGACTCGTTCCTCGATGCTCCTGCGGCCCATTCCAAAGTTCTTCAGTGTCATGAGAGAGAATTTGCGCATCTCCTTCCATCTGTGTCCACTGGTGGACACAACACCTGCGCATAGAGAAAATATTTCTGGTCTATGTGTATATATATACAGTGTTTAGCATAAGTGAACACACCCATGCTAAAGTTGACTAAAGAGAGGAATAAAAAATCATCTTCTGGAAATTGATCTTAATGCCTAGGCTTCCAAAAAAAGTAGGAAAAATCCAACCTTTAAGGACACCAATTGTCTTTGTGATTGAATAATGTATCGTAAATAAATAAATGTTCTTCCTTAAAATACAGGGGGCATAAGTCAGGACACCCCTATGTTAAATTCCCATAGCGGCAGGCAGATTTTTATTTTTAAAAGGCCAGTTATTTCATGGATACAGGATACTATGCATCCTAATAAAGTTCACTTGGCCTTTGGAATTAAAATAGCCCCACATCATCACATACCCTTCACCTACTAGAGATTGGCACGGGGTACTTTCCATAAGATCATCTCTCAATGCAAATCAAACCAGCTATTAGGCTAACTGAAATAAAAGCATGCCAATCTCTAGGTATGTTGTTGTAAACTAGCAGTTGTTTTAACGTTTTATTTGGGTGAATTTGCTACCAACCCGTTGTAAAAAGCTCCAAGCAAGCAATATACTTCCACTCACAATATAGCATTAACTATCAATAACTTTAGCATGGGTTTGTAAAACATTGGGCATCAAGCGACCTCACCATATCCAAGTGTGGCCTTCATCATCAGGGGATAGTTGTCCCTGCCACTGAATTCTTCACCAAGACCAATCATAGTTTCCTTTAGGGCTTCATATCCAGAAATGATCACTACAGGAGTGTTTGCCAACCAGATGGTGACAACAGAGCCATACTTCTTACTGAGCTACGGGAAGAAAAGATACATTTTCTTTTCTTTCAAAAGATGTTTGAAATGGGACATTCAATGTTATATATGTATTCAAACGACACTTCAAATTAGCTCTAACAACCTCAAATTTAACATAATTCTGCTTTAATGGGGTCAAAAACAATGTAAATTAGTGGATTGTTATTGGATGATGATTTTGTTTGTAGTGCAAGTTTGGATACAGATATCACTGAAGTGCTACAAACAGCAATTCAGTGTGTAAAAAAGTGAAAATAATCTTACAGGGATACAGGGAGCTACTTTCAGCCCTTTCAAACTTCTCTAGGGGTTCAGAAATCACAGAATAGTGACACTCACCTAGTAACGGTGGAGCAGATGCACCTCACAAAGCCTGTAAAAAAACTACATTGTAATTTGTTTATTTAGATGTATAGCTAGATATGTAAGATAAACCTCTCACGCTGACTTTTCTAAACCCTACAGGGCTATAGGCTTCAAGGGGGAGAGGGGAGAAGCTGTTCTTGTTCCCTCTGTTTGAATGTAGCCTACTCTCCATGTATGTATGTATGTTTCTTGGAAAGCAGTCCAGATATGGGTACCAGGCAAAGATAGGAGAAAGTTGCAATAGATTAACTTGTTTTTCTCTTTGTCTCAGATTCTATATGATGTAATGTATATTCTCATCATTGGACGGTTACACCACCCCTAAAAAACATGTATAAATGCTAACGTACGAAAGTAAATCTGAAGAGAGGTTTTGTGAACATAGATTGTGTCAATGCGTGAAAAAGGAGACTGAGAATAAAGCTAATATAATATAACTATCTTCTTTTTTCTTTTTTTTCAAAAGACATGTAGTTTTTTACAGTACAAACAGTTGTATTATACACAGAGGCAGGGACCGCGCAAAGTCCGTGGCAAAGGCCACAAACAGTGTCACCAGCAACAGCGGCATCTGCCGCGATTTCAGCCCGCCTTGGTGAGGTTCTTTGAAGAACACAAAATGGTTCTTCTTGGAATCGCTGCGAAAGCCCCTATTTTTTTAAACCTTTATTTTGAAGAATGTATCAACGATTTCAGGTGAATATATATTTGTATTTATATTATACTTTTATTTTATTAATTACGTTTTTGTATTCTGTGCACTTAATGGTTAACTACCTGCACGGATGTTAGTAACACTACAGGCTACCTGCGCATCTTATTGTAAGCCTTGAACACAATCATACAAGCAGCCAATTATATGATTGAATTATGTTAATGAATAGGCCTACTAACCTCTAGGTAATATTTTTAGGCTTCCTTGACATTAAAGGGATAGTTCACCCCAAAATGAAAATATCTGTCAGTAATTACTCACCCTCATGTTGTTCCAACCCCGTAAGAGTTTCGTTCATCTTCGGAACATAAATTAAGATATTTTTTATTAAATCTGAGAGCTGGATCACTCCTCCATAGGCTTCTAATGGATTGAAACTTGCCGGCCCAGAAAAGTTAAAGACATCGTTAAAATAGTCCAAGTGACTACAGTGGCTCAGTCTTAAGTTTATCAAGCGACGAGAATACTTTTTGTGCGCAAAAAAACAAACTAAAATAACGACTTTATTCAACTATTCATTTCCTTCTCTGTGGGCCTCGAGATTTCACATAGTGTAACAGCGCAGCGCTTCTGGGTTGTACGTCACACGCATCACACACATGATCAGCGTCGGCCAATAGCGAGCCTACGTGTGACGTACAACACAGAAGCGCTGCGCAGTTACACTACGTGAACTATCTCAGATTTTTTGTACTGTCCCTATACAAATAAACTTATAAATAAATAAGTAGATTGCTTTCTTGGAGCTATTACAGCGGGTAGCTAGCTAGCAAATTCACCCAAATAAAACGTTAAAACAACTGCTAGTTTACAGCAATCCGCTTGCATTCGTTTGCTGGCGATCTTTGTCAGTTTTTTTTCAGCAGTAGTAGATTTTAGAAAATCAGGTTAAAAAGGTTGAAAAAAAACATATTCCTGTTTTAAAGGAAACGCTCTTTTTTATTCCGCAGAGTTCGCACTGACTTGTCGAAGTTTGCAGAGGATTACCGATGACTTGGCAGAGGGTCAGAACCATAACAGGAGACAAGAGAGAGCGCTCAAAAATGCAGTGTGACACTAGCAAGACTTCGTAACAAGTGAGTGAAAACGCAGGGCTTAAATAGGCAGAGTGTATCCAGATAATAAAACACATGGAAGTGACAAACAATAATGAATCCAGGCAATGGGTAATGGGAATGGAAGTTCATGATGGGAAAGCAAGGGAATCGGGAGGAGAAAATTATGTCAGTTTAATGATGTAATCCTTCAAAGTCTACATTAAAGAAAAATACCCTTAATGCTGTAGTGTGAAATAATTTAGTTTTGTATTCTGTGCACTTAACTCGTTTACCTGCATAGGTCTTGTCGCAAATATAGTTTGTGTATAGCCTACATCCTTGTAAGTACTGAAAACAACCATCCAAGCACAAACAGCTGCTATAATTAACAGAATTATAGTATTTTGAATACTGACCTTTAGGTAAAACTTGTATGGTTCCTTGAAATCAAACTGAAGTAAATTTCCTAGCAGTGGATTCAGAGCTTGTCCCGGAGGCAGCCGCCCAAACTGCTTTCTTTGACTGTTCCACAGCAATAACGGAAGCAAGACAGCTATGACAACATATAATACATTTGTCAGTATTATATCCATCTTGCAACTGATGCGAGTGAGGACAAAGTGTCTGCTCTGTGACAAATGACAGGCTGTCCACTTCTGACTGTTAATCTTCACACAAACTCTCACTTTAAAGTCTCGTGATGTTTTGCAGAAACATCACCAGACTTTAAAGTGAGTGTTTGTGTGATGATTTGCAGGAACACTCTGGTGATGATTTGCAGGAACACTCTGGTGATGTTTTGCAGGAACATTCTATGAAAATTTTGCCATGTACTAGGCATGTGCCGGTATCAAATTTTCGTGCTGCGATTAATTGAATGAGCTTTTATCACGGTATACGGTATTATCACGATATTTTAATTGCTCAAGAGAAACAGATGGATTGCGGGTATCTAAAAAAACAACTTGCATCACAATGTGTAATTGTGATTTTCAAAACATGGTAACTAAACAGAATTTTATTAAGTTTAGTGACAACGTGTTACAATGTTTACATGGTACAATGACTGGTAGGTTACTGTTTGTATTCAAATAAATTATTGTATTTGATTTTAATCTTAATTCAATATTGACTCATTTGGATAAATATTAGGTAGGCTACAGTCTGCATGTTAATTTTTCTCAAGAAAAAAATATATCTCACATAATGCTGTAAACAGAGAGAAATTAAATATAATGCTGTTTTCATTATAATAACAATTATGTAATGACAAGTAAACATATAATTAATATGTAATAAAGTGCACATATTTAGCAAAATGACAATTTTTTCTAGTCAACTAAAGTGCTGGTCATTAAATGGCTTTCCTGAGGTAAATGTAACGTTCTGTGACATAACTGTTCTCCTGCAGTTTTATTGACCTCTTTCTGTGAAAAACACTGATTGATCGACATTTTGTATGAGGCATAAACCTTAAGGTAAGTTGTACTGTATCTTTAAATAAAAAGTAACAGATGATCGGTTTACTTGAACTGAGGCGCAGCGATCTGTCACAATGGACAGAACCTTTTTTTTTCATATCAAAAGTAACCTGCTCTGTCTAGTCTGTCGGTGTCAGTGTCCTCTTTGCTCCGCGATTTTTCTCTGCGTGAGAGCGTGTGAAAAGTGTCAATTCCGTAAAGCGGCTTTCAGACAGAACGCGATTTGCTATTTTGCAAATAAAAATTCTGCGTCCTGTCTGAAAGGCGCTTGAGTCTCAAGTTGAATGCGTGAGAGTTGGCAGCCCTGCGGGGGGTAAATCGTCGGCAGCGTTCCTCCTTCCGCCATGCTTCTACTCCATGTGATGATTGTTTACATTAGACTAGTCGAGTGCGCTCTGCGCCGCGTGCACACAGTGCTTATACATGTGGGGATTGTTTACATCAGAGTGCGCACGTGTTTTGCGCATGCATATACGCAGTGTTTAAGCGGTTGATGGAAAATGAGCTAATGCGCGTTCTAAAAGTCTAAATTCAAATCTATTATTTTTCACGGTATTTTGAAGTGGCCGCGATAACAATATCGTGCATATTCATTACTGCGATTTATCGCATTACCGAATACCGGCACATGTCTACCATGTACACAATTGGTACATTAACTATGGTTTCCATGGTCAATTTTTCAAAGAGAGTGAATACATGAAATCTGTATATTACATAGTACATAGTATGGAAGAATTAATTGGACTTTAATATTTGTAACCCACAGAAGACAATCTACAAATGTGTACAATGATGCGCAAATTTCACTATCTGCAAATGTGTATATTTACATTTGTGATACGTAAAATCATATCCACAAAAATACAGGGTGATGTGTACAACACAAAACTGTTTTTACATATTTGCAGATTACTTTCTGCGAATTTGTGGGTCATGTTACATTTGTAAGTTCCTTTTTACACATTTGTGGAATTTTGTCCAATGTGTACTGCGGAGATCTGTAAATAAACATACACAAATATCTCACGATTTGCAAATACACACAATTAAATCTGTACAAATATCTTTTTTATTTCACATACAAATTGTGATTTACGCATTTGTGGATCCATTTCTACACACAAAACTGTTTTTACACATTTGCAAATTACTTCCTGTTAATTTGTGTGCCACGTTACATTTGTAAGTTCCTTTTTACACATTTGTGGAATTTTGTCCAATGCGTAGGCCTACTGCGGAGATCTGTAAATAACACAAATATCTCACAACCTAAAACATGTATTTTACATTTGTGTTGTGTAAAATCATATTCACAAAAATAATGTGTGATTTGTAAATACACACAATTTAATCTGTACAAATATCTTTTTATTTCACATACAAAGTGTGATTTACGCTTTTGTGGACCCATTTCTACACACAAAACTGTTTTTACGCATTTGTGGAACAACAACAATATTAATACATTTTATTTAAACATTATTTAAAGGAATATATTTTTTGTCCATGGTTTAATTTAGTAAATCGGTTTTTGCATCGCTTCCCCAAAAAATAAAAGGACACAAGTTTAAATTTACATTTGATTACCACCGTTTTTGATAATATATTTGGATTATATCATAAAAAGAAACATTAATTTTCTGAATAAAATACATTTCATAGGAAATATTACTCTTAAACATTTTAATAAATAATTAATGTTAAAAATAAGTTGTTAATCTAATTCATTATCAGTTATCGAATTTAATTGATTAGACATGTTTTATTGAAATTTTAATAAACAAAACAAACAAATGGTTTCAAGTTTGTTATAATTACAAGCATTTGTTCAACCAAAAAACCCTGTTTTATTAATTAAACTGTAATTTTAACTGATGATAATAATAATAATAATAATAACCATAATTTAATCATACAATTTATTTAATAATTGATTAATACTGTAAACCGTGATATTTTCTGAGACGTTCTCATACTGTGAAAATCTCATTCAAATCACCCTACATGGGAGAGTCCCCCAGCCCAGCCCAGCCCACCCCACCCCACCCCACCCCACCCCACCATGCTGTTAACAAAGTAACTCAGTAACTTTTACTCTGAGTAAATTTTAAATGAGCTACTTTTTACTTTTACTTGAGTAGATTTTTAGACCGGTAATTTTACTTGTACTTAAGTAAAATTATTATTGAGTAGAATATTTTATTACTCTTTCCACCTCTGTTTATATATATATATATATATATATATATATATATATATATATATATATATATATATATATAGCATACACACACACACACATTAAGTAGAGGCTTCAATCACTTTTTGGCTGGTGAAATAACTGCATTATAATAGTATTTTAAAAGGGAAAAAGTAGTAGGTGAGTTATAATCAGTCAGATTTAACCCTCGTGAATATTGTAGCGACTGACCGAATCCTGATTGTTCTCCTTTCACTACTGAACAAATATGAACACATATGTTTAATTCACAAAACCTTGAATCATGTGATATGGTGCCCCAATGTCTGCCAGCAGGTCGTTGATTAACTTCATTTATGACGCATTGCACAATCAAGAAACAGGTCCCCGTTGTTCTCAAATCCTTAGACTGCTTGCAATTTGTGTTCAGTCACAAAAAAAAAAAAAAAAAAACTGATCCATTCAGGGTCTCAAGCTAGTTCCCCCGAAGCTAGTTACACGAATTAAGATATTTTTGATGAAATCTGAGAGCTGGATCACTCCTCCATAGGCTTCTTCAGGGATTGAACTTGCCGGCCTCGAAAAGTTATTAAAGACATCGTTAAAATAGTCCAAGTGACTACAGTGGCTCAATCTTAAGTTTATCAAGCGACGAGAATACTTTTTGTGCGCAAAAAACAAACAAAAATAACGACTTTATTTAATAACGACTTTATTCCAGTCTTTTTGTTTTAATCTCCTTATACGTTTTCCCCGTCTCAAATCAAGCCGTTCGACCGCGTGACGTCACACGGTCGGACGCCCCTCCCACGATTGTTGATTGACAGCAGCGTTTCAACACAGACCCGTCCTCGGTCGTGAGCGAGCTGTCAATCAGTCCATGCGGACCGGCGCGGTCATTTTTGATATGCTGGAGCAGCACTGTCTATGAGCATTGTCAGGAAAAAGGCTTAAAAAAGTACATGCTTCAATTAAGTTTCACCTCTTGAATTTTTAGCACAAAGGCATCAATGAAATCCTGCGGGCACGAGTGTAACTACTCACTGGTTACAAAACAGTCCACGCTTCCGAAGTACTGATGTCCATTTTTATTTATTCCAGAGACACCGTGAAAACTAGACACAAAAGTAAACCAAACCATAATTTTACACACAACACTACTACAAACACAAACCAACATATTATACAAAATATTAAAACCTTTACCGTATTCGCCTGGTAACCAACAGTAGATTAAGTCAGGAGCACTAACATGGGTATCTGAGTTTCACATCTCATCATTACATTGACGCTGACACGTCCAGGTGAAATAATCAGCACAGGGTCACATGACACTCAACTCAAACAACAGAATAATAATAAAATACAAACGGCCACCAAATTATGAAATTATCACAATACAGAAATACACATTTAACCTATGAAGTCCAAATAAACATTAACCGCTGAAATCACCAAAATATCATAACCCACAGCTGACCTTCCAGCGTCAGCTACACTCCCACCAAATTACCATTGAGTAATGAAAACAAAATAAAAGGACAAAAGGAAAACAAAAACTCTTACAAATAATCAATGGTAATTTTCAGGCTCCAACAAGAAACATGAAAATCAACAATTAAGAAAAACAAGAAAAACACAAAAAAACAAAATTCATATTTCATAATTACACAATCTTCTGCTAAAATGAACAAACTGTTCACCATACTTTACATTCGACTATTAACCAACATTAAGCAGCACAAATCAACATATCCAAGGTCACAGCATGGTACTAATATGATTCAACTTCTAATGAGTGATAAGATATTAATTTTCACTTTTTGCTACAAGAACTACCAATTTTTGGATAGGTCGTTCAATAACAGAGGGTTTAGTGAGGCGTTCACCCCTTTTCCCCAACTTCCGATCCCCAATCCGTATTGTAACTTTCCGTACCAGTCCATCATCAGCCTTGCAAACTTCAATGACCCTAGCCAACCTCCATTCGTTGCGGGGAATTTCCTCTTCCTTGACAATGACAATGTCCCCCACTTGCACATTCCGCCTTGGTGTATGCCATCTTTGCCTTAGAGAGATATTAGCAAGATATTCTATCCTCCATCTGCTCCAAAACTGTTCACTCAAATACTGCACCTGCCTCCAACGTTTCTTTGCATAAAGATCTTCCTTAACAAATGCACCCGGAGGAGGAAGTGGAACCGACGACTTCATGGTAAGCAGGTGGTTGGGGGTTAGAGGCTCTGGGCTTGTAGGATCACTGAGACCATCCACTGTCAATGGCCGGTTATTGACTACAGACATAGCTTCATAGAAGAACGTACGTAAAGAGGCATCATTAAGTCTTCCAGTACTTAGTGCCAAAACTGAACTCATCACACCCTTTATGGTTCGAATCTGCCGTTCCCAGACACCTCCAGCGTGACTCGAACTGGGTGCATTCAGACAAAAATCGCACTGCTTCTCTGCCAGATATGCTGCCACTCTCTCTTTACTCACTTCTCTTAAGGCTTTCTTCAACTCATTCCTTGCCCCCATGAAGTTTGTTCCTTGGTCTGATCTAATATGTCTGACAGCTCCACGGATGGCTAAAAAAGTCCGCCATCCGTTGTTGTTCTGGCGGCCTACGTGCTCTCCTACAAGGAACACACTGCTGTATGTAGTGTGCTACCACCTTACTGCCACCCATGATCCAAAAGCCATTGGCTCGCAATTCATTCAGAGTCTGTCCCCTGCCTTGATGTTGATTTTTTTGATGATGGTGTGCCAATATAAGGTGTGTGACCAGACCACTTCTTGGAAGGATTGCTGGGTATCGCAATTCAAGAGGAGCACATGCTCTCCTCAATCGTCCTCCCACCCTCATTATTCCATCCTGCATAAATGGATCCAGCTGATACAGAGGATGGTTTGAAGGCAGCCTACCAGAGTCCTGACTAAGTACATTCAACTCTCCTTTGAAGGTATCCTGTTGTGTGAGCTGAATGACAGTGAATGAGGCCCTCCTCCTTTCCTCCACATTTAAAGATGTTGGTGTCTCCATCTTCTTTGCTAATCTTTGGATCCGGGCAATGACATTCACAGCTGTAGCCCATTTTGATAGTCGCTGTTGAAAATCCACTTGCGTCATGATCTCGGTCCTCAATACCTGGACAGCCTTGACCTCCGGGTCTCCCACCGACAGCTCCAACGTTCCTTGTTTAGCAAATACCTCTTTCTCCCAGAGGAATCTGGGCCCTGTAAACCAGTTTGAACTGATCAACTCCTCTACAGTGAGGCCCCGATCTTCCCTAATAACATGAAATCTATGAAATATTTTCTCAATGTCACACATGACAGCGATAGGGTGTTTACGGATTATTTTATTTGGTTTCCTATGGTGATAGACGCCTTGATGGGGAATATACCACACATTACCCGGTTCTGGTTGCTCATTTGCCATTTCCGCATCACCATCTCTGAAGACATCTTCCATGAACATCATGTAGTCCTGTCTGAATTGAGGATTCTTGTCCAATTTCCTCTTAAGGTGCTTCAACCGTCCTAATGCAAGACTCCTATTATTTGGAAGCTGAGGCCATATTTTAAAGGGAAGGGGCATCTCAAGATGGCCATATTCATTTTGACAGACACCCTCTTTTACTACCTGCAGGAACCGAATATCATCTTGTGATTTACTTTTTTCACCGGATGGAATATCTACAAAATCCAGCTCAAGTGCTCTAATAACAGCGGCAGGCGTCACGGAGGGGAGCTCTCTGACTGATATGCGGTGGCATAAACCAGTCCCAAACTTGGAGTTTACACATCGTGGAGTTCTTGATGGCATAAGGCTCTTCATCACCACCAGTGATGACCTGTCGTGGCGTCAGTGCTCTGGAGCAATCATAGCCGATCAAAAGACCTACTCCACAATCCATCCCTGCGGGCATTTCATTTCATTTAGCTGTTTCGCAGGTTGGAATGTGTGTGCGCACAAAGGGAATAAAGTATCTCGTATAAACAGGAGGCAGACAGATAGGGATGTCCGAAGAAAATCCTCTAACCTGAAGTCCACTAACTCTGTGACTCGATACAACAGTCTTTTCCCATCATGGTAGAAAGCTTTAGTTTTACCGGTTCCATTAATACCTGCAAGCTTTCACACACTTCCTGGTCAACAAATGTGTGACTACTCTGGGTGTCTAATAAAGCATATACGCAGACTTCAGACTCGGAGTTAGATAAAGACAGCCATACTGGGACAATCATAGATGTTATATCATCTTCTCCACCATTCGTACAGCATGTTAGAGAGAATGCATTCTCTTCCGTCTGCAAAGCTGTCCGTGGAGATGACTGGTCTCCTGGCTGACGATCTTCATGTAATGAAGTTGGATGGCGCTTCTTGCATACCACACACACAGCCCTATTTCTGCAGTCTTTGGAACCATGCCCTTTTCTTAAGCATGCAAAGCACAACTTATTCTCCATGACAAACTTCCTCTTCTCCTCTGCTGCTCTTTCCATCAGTTTTTGACATTCCTGAATAGAATGACGATCATCACAGAACATACATTCAACTAAATTGATGCTACCCACAAATGTAGTTTTCTTTCTACAAGTCTCTTCAGTCTCACGGTCGGTAAGGTTACTGAATTCGGCCGTAGCGTATGCTGCATCTAAAGTCTTCGCATTGGTTGCAAACGTGTTTACTCTTGAACGCTTTATTTCCTTAGATGGCTTCTCTTCAACGATCTTTAGTGCATACAATGATGACACAGGATTGCACGCTATGCGTGCTTCTTTTGATACAAATGAGGCAAACTGATTAAAGCTTGGATAATCTTGGTCTTTGTCCAGCTGTTCTGTGACATAACGGTTCTACCTGCTTGTCACCCAGAAGGGAAGCTTGGCCAGTATCCTCTGATTTTCCTCGCAGTCATTCAGCACCTGAAGACCCTTAATATGCGGCAAAGCATCACTACATGATTGTAGGAAGTCACTGAACTCTCTTAACTTGACGTACTCAGCTGCACCAATCTTAGGCCACCTATTAAGTTTCTCTCTAAAGGCACGTTGCACCATAAAGGAGTGACCATATCTGGCATTCAACTTCTCCCACGCTTGCTGATAGGCCTGTTCATCTTTCCTGTAGAAGCTACCTTCCAGAGCCGATCCTGCCTCACCATCAACATACTTCTGTAAGTAGAAGAGCTTATCTGCAGGATTTGAGCACCGTCCCTCTATAAGAGCTTTAAAGGTGGTACTCCATTCTATAAACTTCAGTGGGTCGCCATAAAATACAAAGGGTTCGGGAGCGGGAAGTCGAGATAGAGCCATAGACCCTTGTAAGGCCTGTACTAAGGATACTTCACTTCTTGTAACTTACTGATTCAAACATGTGTTAGGAACCAGAGGACTCTGGTTACTCACGTCACCGCTTACTGAATCACACCTCTGACTTTTTACCCTTGACTCCTCCTCAGTATACACTCTGAGCCTTGCTTCCATAACCTCAATGTCTCTACGATCTTCCAGCTTCTTCAATTGCTGCCTTTGTGCCTCGATGTCAGCCTCCATTTCCACTTCAGCTTTTTTCGCAGCTAACAGCGCGGCAGTCTCTGCTCTCTTAGCTGAAATGCTTGCAGACTCCGATACAGGTTTAGAGTGGTTGCTAACGACCGTGGCTCTACCAACCGTGGATCCATATATAGACCTAGCGTACTCACAATCCAGAAGCATACGTAACCTTGCTCTCTCAGCTTCAGCATCAAATTCTATGCCATCCTCCACCAAGCGTACCCTCATTAATTTCAACAAGTCTGCCGTTACAGCCGAACATGCATCAATTTTTTCTCCTAGTTTCTTGGCTTGGTGGTGCTTGGAATCGCATGTTATCATATAACTCTTTCAATTCAAACTCTTGCCTCTCAACCTCATCCATCATGTCACACAAGTCTCTTTCAGAGCACTCACGTTTTAACTTTAAACGAACATCTCTGACTTGAGACTTCCATTTCTCATATACAGATTTAAACTTCCTCTCCTTTTGAGTCAGTTCTTGCTCTTTTAACTCCTGCATCTTTGGAGTTAAACGTTTATCACGGGACGATTGTCTGATTTCAGTTGTCTCTAATAAAAAAGAATTAAGCTCTTTACGCCTTGCCTCAGATTTCTCTGTGCATGATGCACATGATACATGTCGATCCCTCACAACACCATCCATATTCTCATTCTCTGCCAATAAACCTGCTTGCTCTTGTAATGGAGAATCATTTTGTTCAGCTAACTCACCCTGGATTGACATTTTTCTAAAGGATTTGTGCTTTAACAAATAGTACAAAATATGTCATATATAAATCACAATAGATAGTAGTGAAACAATCTTAGACTGAGTAACCACTTAAAGCTGCAGTAGGGAGGTTTGAGAAAACGTTGACTTAGCCTGAAAATTTGAACAAGTACAACTTCCAGGTCCCACCCCCTTGCTCTCTGCTGCGCTACAGCCCTCCCTCCACAGCTCGTCCTCCACAGCGGAGCCTGTCGTGAACGCGCAGGCTAGTAAACAGGCCCACCGATAACAGCGGATAAAAAGTTATATGGCACATTCACTAATAGGGACTAAACGTCAATAATATGCTTTACATTGACTATGGCCTGCCCATACTTTGACTACAAACTTGGTCCTCAAATCATTATGCATTTTCCAATAGCCTACATGTAACTTTATAACGTTGCACTCTTTCTATAAGTTATAAATAGCTAGTAAGATAACGTTAATATAACGGTAACTAACGTTACAGTATGTAAGTAATTATTCTAGCGATATATAATGCTGGATAAGGTGTGCTGGTACATTATTTCAGCAACATGACAAGCCAGTGAATTAGCAGGTTTCAATTGTTGCTTAGCAGAGTGCGTGACATTTTATCTACATGTTATGCGGCTAGAGTTTTGACACCGAGTCAATGGGCTCTGTGTAATTCTTTCTTTTTCGGTTGTTTATCGTCATCAGTCTTTTTCCTTTTACCTCTTTGTTTTATGAGCAGGTGTCACTGGAGAATTGGCAGTTTAGGTTGTTTCTCCGTCATAAGCACAGCTGCAGCACACCGGCAATCTTGAGTTTGAACGACGGCTCGCGCTCCGGCGCTCGCGCTGTGCAAGAGAGGGGTGTGATCAGCGCGTACACAAGTGTGATTGACAGCGCTAAGACACTCCTCCTGGCTCTGATTGGTTGTTTCTGACCGGGAGCGTGTATTTCTTGCAAATGGCAATAGGACCACTGGGAGGAGCCAGAAGAGCTTGATTTTTACACAGATTATCTATCTCATATTCTACTGTCAGGACATAATGACAGTTTTAACAAATACATGTTTTCAAAAGTTACCTACTGGAGCTTTAACTTAAATCAATGCCCTTAACACTTGAACATTTAGCTACTTAAAAAAATCTTAAACATATTACCATCATATCAGTTAAGAATCAGTTATCTCCAGGACATTTTTTAGTCTGGTCATCTTTTATCTACATTGACTTATAAAACTATCCATCATTTACAAAAAAAGGATCATTTGCCATTGCACATCTAACCTTTTGATGCACAGCTGACACAAGGTTGCGTGAGAAGATCCTCCATTGACGATCATGTAGCAGATTTGCACACTCAAGCTCGCAACGGTCCATCACAGAAGGCAAACACTGCACGCCAAATCCTTTTAGTTCACCACGGGACACAATCGAACGGCACGCGAAGTCCAAGGAAAGACACAACAGAGCCGCGCGCTGAAGATAGCAGCATCAATCACCATGGAAAACAGTTAGGCTAATCCGCGTGCAGAGACCCAGAAGTGGCAGGCTGCACGCCAAAGCTGGAGGATCACCGCCAAAGCACATCTCGTAGTCGGTAGAATGGAATTAGGGTACGTTTTCACTGTAACTACTCGCTGGTTACAAAACAGTCCACGCTTCCGAAGTACTGATGTCCATTTTTATTTATTCCAGAGACACCGTGAAAACTAGACACAAAAGTAAACCAAACCATAATTTTACACACAACACCACTACAAACACAAACCAACATATTATACAAAATATTAAAACCTTTACCGTATTCGCCTGGTAACCAACAGTAGATTAAGTCAGGACCACTAACATGGGTATCTGAGTTTCACATCTCATCAGTACATTGACGCTGACACGTCCAGGTGAAATAATCAGCACAGGGTCACATGACACTCAACTCAAACAACAGAATAATAATAAAATACAAACGGCAACCAAATTATGAAATTATCACAATACAGAAATACACATTTAAACTATGAAGTCCAAATAAACTATAAAGTCAAAATAAACATTAACCGCTGAAATCACCAAAATATCATAACCCACAGCTGACCTTCCAGCGTCAGCTACAACATTATTCAACTATGCCCTGATTTAATGTTTACAGTATTCTCTGGCCTTGTGTATGTCTCTAAACAACTGGTGGTGTTTACCAGGGAAGAGACTGGCTAGCTTAGGGAATACATTATAGATCTATAAAGAAAGGTAAAAAAAAGTTATGCATGAAATATTCAGGTAACTTACAAAACCATAATATTATAACTTTAGTTTATAACTAATTTAATTCAGATTTAGCAAAACTAAATTGCTATTGAAGGACTATGTGTCTCACTTTTTACCCTAACATGTTGTACGATTGGAATTTTGACAAAAAAAAACTTATTTAACCTTAACCTCAGTTACTAAAAAATATAATCCTTTTAGCTATATCTCAAATTTTCTAGAGTGACAAATAGTCCCAGACTAAAATATACATGAGAATTAAAAATTTGTAGGAGTGCAATACTGCCCTACAAAGCAAAAAGGCAGTAACTACGCAGAGTGCAGAACAGAGAAAAATGACTTTAAAGTTATCCTGTCATCCTGCCTAAGTAGTTGAAGGTAGATTATTGGACATGTGGCTGTTTTGTGACTTTATATTAGCTTATTCTTTGTACATATCAATCCTCATATTTAATTTGATATTTTACCCCTATTTTGCAGTTACTGTATTCTTGCTTTGTATTACTTACCAAAAATGTGGCACCAAACCATGGAAAAAGGCAGTAACTACAGATTCTGCAAAGACTATTTCGCCACAACTTGGGCTCTGGGTGTGTTAGATACACTGTATTTGAAATAATTGGAACCATTTGGACAACATTTTTTTTTCAACATTTTTGTGTTGTGAAACTAGTGTTGCGGAGCGGGTGTGTTACGGATACGTGGTGTAAATTTTTAGTAATCAAAAATCATGACTAATTAATTGAAATCATGAAACTTTTATTATAAACTATTATTAAACTAATACAATATTTAAAAAATATTCTATGAATATTACAAATAAAATATATTAAAATTCTAATATATTATTAATTAGCCTACATTTCTTTTAATCATATGAAATTAAACAAACATTTTTTGTCAAACAACATGCTGCACAATGAGCTTTACTGTTAAAATTAAAACATTGAATAAAAATTTTGTTTTAATCTTAATTTATTTGTATTAGTGTTAGTATTATTATTACATTGAGACGTTTCTAAATTCTACTGTACAACAGTAATAGGCCTATATTTCTGTCAAGTTAAACCGAACTTTTATTTTGACGGGTTGCCGCGAAGACCTTTGTTTCTGTGTTTATGACATGACGGTAGTTTTTCTCAAATGAAGCGGTTAAATGCTCACAAAGTGACTTTAAGAGCGGATCTAGAGTCTGGAGAGTAAGTTCATGCAGTCGTGTCCTCATATGCAAAAAACAGCTCGAGCGTCACATGTGCTTCAGCGCGCGCGTGTGTGTGTGTGTGTTAAATGAAACTGCGCGTCGACTGCCCCATTTATTCACAGAACATGTAGGATTTGTATTTAAATTGTACTATTATTGCGGTTTAATATTCACACAGTAGTCTATCACGATTTAATTTCAAGTGTACTGAACTGCTATATCGTGAAAATCATAGTAACCGCTAAACTACATGGAGCTCTTGCACCCTTTTTTTTCTTTCTGGAATATTTTTTTCATTCTTTCAGGGGAGGGGGATAGTTTGGTAGGGGAACAATTTGGGGAAGTTAGAAGGGTGAAATCGCAAATGTTAAAATCGTCCCGTGAGGATGCCCGAAAATCAGCTGTGTGTTCACCATGGCAACAGTAACTACACTGCGCAGAAACACGGTTCCCTTTCAAGGCGGTAACTTCGACATTACGTCATACTGACGTATATGGGAACTCCTCCCTTCTCCATTTTCACTGAAATCTTATAGGATAACGCCAGCTGGAGACAGCTGGCCAATTGACGCAAAACATGCAAATGCTGACCGGTCCGCGGGCAGTATAAATAGCATGGACGCGACAATTACGTCAGAATCTCTTTCTTCACGCTAGAAGTCTTATCTGAAGTCATCGTGGAAGTTGCAATAGAGGTTACTCACCACGTTTCCTCCCCGCATCCGATGGCTGCTACATGCCAGATATGTGCGGTATTGACTCGCTCTACCCAAACAAGGATCTACCGAGGCCGCACTCACGGACGACAGGCATGTGCCGGTCTACCAGTGCGCGCCCTCATAAACCCGGGCATCAGCTGGGATGAGGCCCACTGCCGCCAGCGGCCGCTGGTGGGCCCTCTCACGCCCAAAGAAGAGTTGAATAGCCCGGTATCTAAAAACAACCAGGCTACTTCAAGAAAGATTCCGTCTTCACGACGTCCTATGGTAAGTCATGCGAAAGACGCATCCAGAGAGACGAGGCAAGGCCATGGCTCTGTGTCTAAAGGCGCGAAAGTGGGCATTTCCCCCTGTGTCTCAGTGGCGAAACCCAAAGCCGTCGCACGGGAGACCCGTGTTCGATCCCAGCTCTCGCAGCATATAAAATTTAGTCTCGCCGCGGCCAGACTTTACACCGAAACTTTTGATCTCTATACGGTCCAGCCTTCCTCGATGTCTCTCTTCGTCGACACCTCGTCCCGCCTAATTTGGCTACAGCCGCCAAAACGGTTCGAACCCGAACGAACCGGATCTTCACCGTTGGCAGAGGGCGGGACCGGTAATGTGGCGACACAGGCCACGGAGAGCGCCGCGCCAGGACGCCCCGCTCTGGTAATGGAGGTGCACAGCTACAGCTTATGTCGTCAGGCTGCCCTGTATCCTTCAGTGCAACTGGCCATTCTGATTTAACCACGTATCCACAGTTGTTGTCGCTACGCCACTGACGCTGTGTTTATGTTCACACTGCTCACTGATATGTGCTATAATTTGTGCCGTTATATATTGTTATATCATTATATATTGCCCTGTATCCCTCAGTGCAACTGGCCATTCTGATTTAACCACGTATTCACAGTTGTTGTCGCTATGCCACTGACGCTGTGTTTATGTACACACTGCACACTGATTTGTGCTATGATTTAACTGTTATGCCCTTATATATTGCCCTGTATCCCTCAGTGCAACTGGCCATTCTGATTTAACCACGTATTCACAGTTGTTGTCGCTATGCCACTGACGCTGTGTTTATGTACACACTGCACACTGATTTGTGCTATGATTTAACTGCTATGCCCTTATATATTGCCCTGTATCCCTCAGTGCAACTGGCCATTCTGATTTAACCACGTATTCACAGTTGTTGTCGCTATGCCACTGACGCTGTGTTTATGTACACACTGCACACTGATTTGTGCTATGATTTAACTGTTATGCCCTTATATATTGCCCTGTATCCCTCAGTGCAACTGGCCATTCTATTAACGACGTATTCACAGTTGTTGTCGCTACGCCACTGACGCTGTGTTTATGTACACACTGCACACTGATATGTGCTATGATTTAACTGTTATGCCCTTATATATTGCCCTGTATCCCTCAGTGCAACTGGCCATTCTATTAACGACGTATTCACAGTGTTGTCGCTACGCCACTGACGCTGTGTTTATGTTCACACTGCACACTGATATGTGCTAAGATTCGCGCCGTTATATGCTGCCCTGTTTCTTCAGTGCAAATGGCTATTCTGATTACCACGTATTCACAGTTGTTGTACGATGAAATGACGCTGTGTTTACGTGCACTCTACAAACCGTTATGTGTTCATGGTTCATGCCGCTAAAAATTGCCCTGTATCCTTCAGTGCAACTGGCTATTCTGATTCACAGTTGTGCGATGCCACTGACGCTGTGTTTATGTACACTGATATGTGTGTGTGTTATGCTTATGCCACGATATTGCCCTGTACCCTTCAGTGCAACTGGCTATTCTGATTACTACGTATTCACAGTTGTTGCGATGCAACGGACGCTGTGTTACGTACACACTACGCACTGTTATGTGTATGATTTATGCCATTATATTTTGCCCTGTTCCTGTATCCTTCAGTGCAAATGGCTATTCCGATTACTACGTATTCACAGTCGTGCGATGCAACTGACGCTGTGTTACGTACATACTACACAGCGTTATGCGTTGGGATTTATGCCATTATATATTGCCCTGTAATTTTCAGTGCAAATGGCTATTCTGATTACTACGCAGTATGTATTCACAGTTATTTTGCGATGCAGCTGACGCTGTGTTTATGTACACACTACACACTGTGTTATGAATTTTGCCGTTGTTATTGCCCTGTATCCTTCAGTGCAAATAACTATTCTGATAACTGCGTATTCACAGTGTGGCGCGATGCAACTGACACTGTGTTACGTACATACAACTCACTGTGTAATGGTTTATGCCATTATATATTGCCCTGTGTCCTTCAGTGCAAATGGCTATTCTGATTACTACGCAGTGCATATTCACAGTTGTCGTGTGATGCAACTGACGCCGTGTCTATGTACACTCTACACACTGAATGTGTTATGATTTATGCCATTATACATTGCCCTGTATCCTTCAGTGCAAATGGCTATTCTGATTGAGTACACAGTTGTTGTGCGTTGCAACTGACGCTGTGTACACGCTACGCACTGATGTGCTATGTTTACGCCGCTAAATATTGCCCTGTATCATCAGTGCAACCGGCTATTCTGACTTACTATGTATTCACAGTCGATGTCGCGATGCCTCTGACGCTGTGTTTTTGTACATACTAATGTGACTATGCTATCGCGTTGCCCTGTATCCTTCAGTGCACCTAGCTATCCTATCTAACTGTGCATAGTCACACTTTGTCGCTACGGCGACTTGCGGCATCTGTGTCCACACTGAAGCGTTATGCAGTTATGTTGCTAACGTAACTGACCATTATGTGAACTGTGCATATTCATGCAGTTTCGGTCGCTTCGTCGACTTGCACCGCATTATACACTCAGATGTTTGAAATGTGCACACTGATGGGTATTGCTGTTATGTTGCCCTCTATCCTTCAGTGCAACATCCAGCTATCCTATCTAACTGCATATTCTGTTCTGTCGCTATGGCGACTACACGGCACGTAAAAGGACGTGTTTTTGCTTTTTTGTTGCCCTGTTTCCTTCAGTGCAAAACTAGCTATCCTAATCTAACCGTGCATATTCGCAGTTCTGGATGTATGTACATAAACGGATGTGTTATGCTGTAATGCTGCCCTGTTTCCTTCAGTGCTGCTAGCCATCCTAATCTAACTATGCATCTTAGTTTCTGTCTCTACACAGTTTCTGTTGCTACAGCGTCTTACGCTGCGTTATGTACATGCAAGGATGCGCTATTCCTTACTTACTTGTGTTATGCTGCCATGTTGCCCTGTATCTTCAGTGCAACTAGCTATCCCAGTCAAACTGTGCATATTCACAGTCTCCGTCGATACGGCGACATGCGCTGCATTTATTTACAAATGGATGTGTTCATGCAGCCCCGTATCCTTCAGTGCCTAAATACTGAGCTAACTGCGTGTATTAAGTTGGGGCTACAGCGACCTATGCTGTACGTGCATGTGCTGTGCTGTTATATTGCCCCGTTCCTATCAGGGCAACTGGTTTTTCTGTGCTAACTCATATATTCACAGTTGTAGCTACAGTTACGACTGTGCTTGTGTGCTTACTGAGGTGCTATGCTATTATGGGGCTATTTTCTAACTGCGTATATTCACAGTTGTTGTCGCTACGGCCACTGGCACTGTGTTTATGTACATTCAGTTATGTGTTGATGTGCACTTCTGTACATTGGCTATAGAACATCGGCTATGTTCTACAAGGTGGCACCCCAGCCCCAAGCTGTGGAACCTACTTGTGTGTCCGCTGCTGGGTCCTTAGTTGAGCAAGACACTTCACACTGACAAGTGCTGAGACGGAGCTCTCCCTGAGATGGCCTTACCACCGGCTCTCGCCCCAGCGAAGCACTTGGAGACTTACGCTCATTCTAGTGAATAGTGTCGCATTGTCTCGGACCTGATGACTGCAGCGTCACTCTCAGTCCGATACCAAGCTACGTTCCGAAGTCGCTTACACCGTTCAGAGCACAGGTTGATCCCTGACCGCCTTATCTGCTGAGTTCAGCCTCGCATGATGCCGATGCTCAGAGTGATGTTGGTCCTGTAAGGGATTTGTGGATGTACGTGGATCACTAGGCAGCAGTCTTCCAGCTGGTTGTGTGCTTGGTGGATGGTACTAGGGACGTGATGTTTTATACAGAGACTTTCTCTCTGAATTCGACGCTTTAAATGGTTGCTTAATGCCTACGGGATTTAGGGATGCTGGCTGTCTTCTCAGAACACATTCGCCATGGTTCCAAGTTTGATGCACCACCTTAGCGTCGTGGGGTCGGTGAGTTTTATCAATGTACTCATGAAACTGTTACCACCAGCTGTGCAGTAGTCTGTATTGCAGAGTTACCATTGCTGCTAACTCTGTGTTATGACTATAAGGTTACATAGCTGTTTCCACATTACGCAGTAGTTTCCAATGTACTGTTAACTGCGTGTGGCTTAAGGTTATGCAGCTGTCACCGCTATGCCGTCGACACTGTGTTAGCTCTTGTGCTCGAGTGCTTATGGTGTTGTGCTGCCCTGTCCAGTGCAGCCTTCGCCTCATTGCAGTGGATGCGCAACTTGGTAAAGCCGGAGCAGACGTTGGTCTAGTTCGCCTATCAGTTTTGAGTGCTCCTAGCGGCGCTGCTGGCTTAGAACTGTGTTTCCTGTGGGAGTGTAGCTTGACCCCGTTCAGGGCTTATCTTCACTGCGCTCACGGCGGGATTCTATACAGTTCCCATATACGTCAGTATGACGTAATGTCGAAGTTACCGCCTTGAAAGGGAACGTCTCCGGTTACTATCGTAACCTCGGTTCCCTGAGAGGCGGGAACGAGACATTACGTCAACCGCCGTGCTCGCCGTTTGATCAGCTGTGCTAGCGTTCAGTCTTGATTCTGACGTAATTGTCGCGTCCATGCTATTTATACTGCCCGCGGACCGGTCAGCATTTGCATGTTTTGCGTCAATTGGCCAGCTGTCTCCAGCTGGCGTTATCCTATAAGATTTCAGTGAAAATGGAGAAGGGAGGAGTTCCCATATACGTCAGTATGACGTAATGTCTCGTTCCCGCCTCTCAGGGAACCGAGGTTACGATAGTAACCGGAGACGTTATTTTTTGTTAGGTAAAACATAACAAGAACACAGTAATGGATGTTACTGTACTCTTGCTTTGTTTCACTAGGACTTTTTGCAGTTACTGTACAAACGACTACCATTTTTCTCCAAAACGACACAAATTTGAGATAAGATGTTTTGTCACATAACAAAGGATGCCTTGAATGTCATGAAAATGATAATAACTCATTTTTGACAAAAAATGCAGTTACTGCCTTTTTGCTTTGTAGGGCAGAATACCTGTCCAAGAGGGCTACTGAGGATAGTGAAGACAGAATTTACTGTCTGAAGGAGAAACTTAAACTGTGGATCCTCTAATTCAAACCTATGACCAAAGAAAATGCTGCAGATCACATTGGCCACGGCATTAGACAGCATGTCTGCAGGGCTGATTGCAGAGCCTTTAAGAAGAAAATAACACAAGATCAAGGTACTAAGATCAAGAGTTTATGTCAACTGATTACCTGAATATAAAAAAGACATGCAGAGAATATTAAATGAAGTTCCAAACGTAGGTTCGGGAGGAGCTTCAGTCCTGTCAATCATCATTACGAGTGTATACAGTAAGCAACGCTATTCTATAAGCAGACTGATCTCATAAAATTGCGTGTGTATGACACGCCAATTCGTATTTCCATTTTTGGCGTGCTATCAACACGCATAATCGCTTTTCAGCGTGTTTATGAACGCAGTTGACTTAACGTTATTACTGTATATATAAATATATGACCTACCCCAACCCCGTCCCTAAACCTACCCGTCACTGGGGTTAATACCATTTATGAGTCTTCCCCTACCGTCCTAGGAAAAAAATATCGCTCCCCAGATGTAGATCTACATTTTGCTTCGTTTCGCTCAAACATTTAATGGCGTGTACATATACGCGGAATCACTTGGACATTCTTCCGGCATTTATTATGCGTTTTCTTGATTTACTTGTGTTTGTGTTTAAGGTTTTTTTTACCTGCTTGTGGCCATGACAACTTTTAAATAAAAGAAAGAAAAGAAAGAATTGATTCCTGGTCATTGAGTAAAATCCAGTCCAAACCTTCAGAGGCAAGCATACCCTATCAAGTGGGGGAAACTGCAGGGTTGAACTTCACTAGAGTGAAGGCACTTGACACCAATCATAGTTTCCTTTAGGGCTTCATATCCAGAAATGATCACTACAGGAGTGTTTGGGAATCCCAAAATTAGGGAATGAACTTGAGCTACTGGGGCCGGTTCAGCGAAAAGAGCAGGCGTGTTCCGGCTCAAACGTTCCCTGGTGCTATTTTGCAGTTTCAGAAAACAATTCAGCCGCAGACCAGGAAAAACCTAGTCTAAAGTCATGGTGCATTATTCAGATGTTATTTTAAGGGCGCATGCTTGGCCATAATATAGAGTGTGCACAACACGCACACACTTTGCTTCTCTCATCTACACAGACGCAGCAGTTCCCATTTTTGCAAAGCATACATAATTACAAGGAAAAATATTACCACACGAGGGAAATCATTGTGGTGTCCATGAAGATGTGAAAAAAATAGGCATAAATCTAGCTTACACATTTACCCATATTACGGTATTATACACCTGTTTATCCAAAGCTAATTTGGGTGGGGTTCTCCCATTCCCATACAATGTCACTTCTCTGTCTTTTATGGCCCTGACGAGAACGTTGGTCTCCTCGGCTGTGAACCGCTCCTGGCGTGCGCCTGGCAAATACGGCATTATAATAGCAATCCGCCATGGAACAAGCGCGCCTGCTTTCAAAGGGAATGTGAGATGACTCTCTGATTCGTTTATTGCATATTACGCCCAAACCACACCTATGAGTAATGTAGCTACTTCAGACCAACCCATTTTAGATTTGCGTCGGGCACAAGAGTCATTTACCCCGTCGGTATAATAGCAACAGGGCAAGATCCGCCCACAAAGTTACTTGCGTTTCGCGTTTGATACTTGCGATTCAGATCGTTAAAATATGGCCCATAATGTGCTTTAGTCAGCATTCAGAGTAAAAGCACAATTCATCTTTGAGCAACAGCGGAAGGGAACCTTTGTGTTCATAATTTTCAGCCCTAAAAATATGCTTGCAATACAGTTCCTGTACATCCTTCTAAGTCCTGAAAACAACCATCCAAGCACAAACAGAGCTAATTAACATAATTATAGTATTTTGAATACTGACCTTTAGGTAAAACTTATATGGTTCCTTGACATCAAACTGAAGTATATTTCCCAGTGGATTCCCAGCAAAGTTTGCTGCGGTGGCTCAAAGGAGCATAAACATTTTTGAGTTCACCGATCGTTTCTTTCTTCTTGCCATCACCTGCCCCTACGGTGACGAGACCTGACATCTGGATCGGGGTGAACTTTCACCATCCTGTTGACCTCAGACACCACTGGATTAAACTGGAGAGAAGCCATCATTTGGTGTTGTAGTGTTTACGTAGTGATAACTCCTGGTCCATGTTTTCTGTTTAACGTCAGACTGTGATGTAAGCACGTAGCCTAGGATTACGTGATACGGAAGAAGTGTTAACACAGAGTAAACCGCATGTTCGAGAACAACTCTTCCTGTGTATGTGTGTTTTCGTTCATTAAACAAAGCAAGACACTACATTTTGGCGACGAGTGATGCGAGATGTAAGTTTAACACGAAAATCAAAAAACAAAACTGCTGTTTAAATCGCACGGATCGCGAGATGACGACTCTCCCTCATTTTCCTATGTTCGATTTTCACTCCGAACCCAGCTCAGTCGGCTCGAGATGGAAAAAATGGCAGAGTCGATTCGATAATTATCTACAAGCATTCCATATTGAGGAGGACAAGCAGAAACGAGTCCTCTTACTAGATCACGCGGGACGCGATGTGTTCGACATTTTTGAAACGCTGCCAGAAACGGGAGACGACTATGCTACAGCGGTGAGAAAGCTTGACGCGTATTTCTGTCCAAAAGCCAATCCTGAATATGAAACATATTTATTCAGACAAACAAGACAGCGTGAAGATGAAAAAATGGATGCTTATAACACTAAATTGAGGCAGATAACAGCAAAATTAAGGATGGCTGGCGCGAAACAGACGTTCCGAAGCTTTGCGAGATCCCGAAGCAAAGATGATTCGAAACACTGATCCGAAGCGTGATTCAAAACACCCACGTCACGTGACAACGTCCATCAGGGCTGCGTTCAGCGCCGACAAAACGTTGCACAACGTTTTTTAAACAGAAACGGTGATGCGTTGAACACACTGTTCTGATGACGCAAGAGTTGCAACTACGGCAACTGAGAAGGCTTTTTGTGTTCTTTGTGAAGAATTTTCGGAGCCTGATGAAGTCGGTATAAATATGTGTTTAATACTACAAAATATGCCCGATGTTACATTTACTGCACTTGCCGCCCAGAACACAAGAGAACATCCCAATAGAGTGAAGGGATTTGTGGAAACTGAAATGGAAGCACATCTTACCTAATAAAGACTAAAACACATCTATTTAGCCTCACATATACTGACTTTATTTGTTGTTCATACTGTTTTATTAACACCCTGTATTTTCTTTCTCATTTTTAGGAAAAGCACTTTACATGCATTGTTTATTTCTATACCAAATGTCATACACTTGCAATGAAGCTAAAAATATAAACAACTACATCATTATGTTGATATCCTATATTTTTACAATAATACTTACGTCAAACATGTCTTCTAATATCCTCAGTTGTTGCGTATCGAACACATTTGTAAATTACTTCCATTGTGCGAGTTCTCTTTAATACCGTGTGCTTTATATACATGTTGCTGCTGATTGGACTGCAGTTCTGACACGCCCACTAAACAAGAGAAAACGCATCTCAAACCCCGTTGCACACCGGTGCACGCCGTTCTCTTACGAGAGGTTCTCTCGTATTGCGTAAGCTAGCTTACGCTACGGGAAAGATTCATCTTTGCTGAGATATTGAAGCCAAAAAATTATTTCATAATTTGTATCCATACACAACGCAGTTCCTCTGCGGCAGACCTAGAGCGGGCTAGCTAGCAGCTCATTGGTTCGCTCAGAGAGAACTGCTTAAGCCTATGGGAGAGCGGGGCTGAACCCGCTTCCAATGAGAGGCGCCCGCGCGCTCATTGCGTCATGGCCCGCCAGAATGGGCGTGGCCATGGTGTATATAACAGTCTCTACCAGGCTTATATGTTGATTCATTTCATCTTCAGCGAGCTACACGCTTCTGCTGTCCTGAGAAAAGCCGCCGTCGTGGAAAAGGCACCTTCTAGCGAGCATCTGGGAGTCTGAGGAAGCCGGCCGTCTTCGCCACCTTCAGCCGTCCTGCAAGCTAGCGCCATCCGACGGATTCATATCCTTACCAAAATCTTCTTGTATTGTGTGTGTATGTATCTAAAAGAGCAGCGAGCGTCTTTTTTAAGATGCCTCGCACACCTGCGGCTCATGCCGCGTCCCTCTCAGCGCCAGAGCCCGCCTTCTTCTGCGCTCTCTGCCTGGGACTGGGACACGCAGAGCTTTCTCTCGCCAACGGCGGATGTTTCCTCTGCGATTGGGCTTCTGTTGTTGACCCTGCGGGCTCGACTCGAAGCGTTACGCCGCCTCCCCCTCTCACCGCCTACGAGCGCTGAATGGGGGACGAGCCGCTTACAGCTGTGCCAACCGCGGCTAGCTTTCTTTACTTTACAAGAGAGCTAGCCCGGCCGTCACCGGCAAGTGGGTTTATAGTGCGTTAAGTTCCGTCGAGGCCGAACTAGTCACTGCTATCACACCCTCTTATCTGCTCGCGCTATTGAGCCTGTGTCTTCCCCCTAGCTCAGTGGTGAAGCACAAAGCCTTTCGCGCCAGAGACCCGTGTTCGATTCCGGTTCTCGCAGATAATTTTTTATGCAGCTCTGAGCTCTCGGCTAGCTTTCTTACGTTACAGAAAGCGGCCGCGCTCTCCCGCCTGCATATAACGCTACATAAAGCGTCTATAGTGTATCAGTTCCGCTGAGGCCGAACCTGTTTCTGCTATCACGCCCTCTTATCTGCTCGCGCTGTTATGTTTGTGTCTTTACCCCTGGCTCAGTGGTGGAACACAAAACTTTTCGCGCCAGAGATCCGTGTTCGATTCCGGCTCTCGCAGATAATCTTTATGCAGCTCTGAGCTCGCGCCCAGCTCTCTTACGTGACAGAAAGCGGCCGCGCTCTCCTGCGCTCATGAGAAACGTTCTCATTTCCGAGCATAAAGCTGGGCAAATGGGTTATAGTGTGTTAGTTCCGCTGAGGCCGAACCTGTTACTGCTATCACGCCCTCTTATCTGCTCGCGCTACTGTGCTTGTGTCATTACCCCTGTGAGTGGTGTATCACAAAGCTTTTCGCGCCAGAGACCCGCGTTTGATTCCGGCTCTCGCAGATAATTTTATATGCCGTCACAAGTCCAGCCTCTGCAGGCTAAAAATAGTCTCGTGCCCGCTTGCAGCGCTCACGTTTCTAGCACGCACTTGCACGCGACGCGCGTCACAAGTGCAGCCGATTTCAGGCTATATATATATCCCGCTGCAGGCCGCTCACGTGACCAGCCTCAGCTGAGAAAAGGACGGCTATTTCTCACCATGGCTGAACCGCCATCAAGGTTTCGCCCTCTGTCAGTCCCCGTTCACACGGCTACTGCAGCAGTGTACACCGCCATCAACAAGCCGGTCTCTTTCCCGCTTGCATGTGCACAAACGCCGTTTTCACCGCGTCCCAGAGAAACGACCCAGAGATATCTCAAAAAGAGCATAAAAGCCTCACGGGTAGAAAAATCTCCCGCTGCGGCCGGACCGCCGTCAAAGCTTCGCCCTCTGCCAGTCCCCGTTATTTCGCCGACTGCTGTAGTGTTGACCGCCACAAACAAGCCGGTGTCCCAGCCCGCTTGCGAGCGACAAAAGGCCGTTTTTGCGGCTACCCAGAGAAATCTCAAAAAGAGAAAATTTGCCAGTTGTGTAGAAAATGTGCCCACAATCATGTGCTCACCCATACACACAATTATAACATATCCCGTGTCTCTATCAGAGCCCCATCAGATGAAACAGGCACAGCCCGCTCTAACATCAGAGAACATAAACACGCCCACGAGCTCGTGCGCGTGTCCCCTCTCTGCTCGCTCTGTTTCACGGCACATAGAATCCTCTCTGAGTGCAAATCCCGTTGCCACACACATTCAAAGCGCGCCCACACACTGTGTCCAGCCAGCTATGTGCAGCAATTAGGGCAATATAGCCATTCGGCCGCTAGCCGCATGCTCCAAAGCGTGGGAAGCCATTCCAGGCATTTCCCCGTGGGTGATAAGCATTATAAAGAGCGGCTATCTGCTACAGTTTCGCCGCCGCCCGCCTCGTGCGCGCGCAGCTCGAATCTACTGTCAGCCCGCTGGCCGCCGGCACGCTCCGCTCAGAAATTGCGACGCTGTTGCAAAAGGGCGGTATAGAGAGAGTCCCGCCATCTATGACCGAGTCGGGGTTTTACGGCCGTTATTTTCTGGTTCCCAAGAAAGACGGCGGCCTCAGACCGATTTTAGTTCTCAGGTCTTTGAACAGAGCGCTCATGAAGAGACCGTTCAAGATGCTCACTACCAGGAAACTCCTCGCGCAAGTGCGCCAGGGGGACTGGTTCATCTCTCTAGACCTGAAAGACGCCTATTTTCAGATCCAGATAAATCCCCGTCACAGGCCATTCTTACGTTTCGCCTTCGAGGGTCTTGTTTATCAATACGCCGTTCTCCCGTTCGGCTTATCTCTGGCGCCCCGTACATTCACGAAGTGCATGGATACGGCCCTCGCCCCCCTGCGAAGCCAGGGGCTGCGCATATTGAATTATCTGGACGACTGGCTGATTTTGGCCCAATCACAGACGGAGCTTCTGTCGCACCGCGCAGTTCTCCTCGACCATCTGGAAACGCTGGGCCTCTCTGTCAACTGGACAAAGAGCTCCCTTCTTCCCAGTCAATCGATTTCCTTCCTAGGAATAGATTTGAACTCGGTCACGATGACGGCCCGCCTGTCTACACAGCGCGCGCGCAGTGTTCAGCGTCTAGCCGCCTCGTTTCAGATGGGCACCCGCACACCTCTGAAAACTTTTCAGAGGATGCTGGGTTACATGGCCTCAGCCTCCGCTGTACTTCAGCTGGGCCTTCTGCACACGCGCCCGCTTCAGCTCTGGTTAAACAGCCGTGTACCCCACCGCGCGTGGAACACGGGCCGCCAGCTGATCAGGGTTACGCAGACATGTCTCACGGCGCTGCAGCCATGGACAGTAGCAGAATGGTTTCGACAGGGCGTCACGATGGGGACCTTTTCCCGCCGAAAAGTCATCTCGACAGATGCATCCAACACGGGTTGGGGTGCAGTCTGCGAGGGCTCACCGGCCTTCGGCCATTGGTTGACTCAGGAAAGCCCCTTACACATAAACTGTCTGCAAATGCTTGCGGTCGAGAACGCGCTCTCGCGCTTTCTCCCGCTCATTCGGGGACACCACGTCCTGATCCGTTCGGACAACATGGCTGTGGTCTCCTATCTCAACCGTCAGGGCGGTGTCAGATCCAGAAACCTCTGTCTACTGACACACCGCATTCTAGTTTGGTCTCAGAGCCGCCTGCTCTCGCTCAGAGCGACGCATGTGCCGGGCCATCTGAACGACGGTCCAGACATACTGTCCAGGAACCTCATCTCCACAGGAGAATGGTCCCTGAACACACAAACGGTCCAAGTACTGTGGCGGCTATTCGGCAGAGCAGAAGTAGACCTCTTCGCGTCAGAAGAGAACGCTCACTGCCCAATATATTTTTCGAGGAGCGAGGACGCGCTAGCCCAGGAATGGCCTCGCCGCCCGCTCTATGCATTCCCTCCGATCGCTCTGTTACCACAGGTAATTCAGAGGATCAGGGACACACGCCACTCGGTGCTCCTCATAGCCCCGCGTTGGGAGAGTCAGAATTGGGTTCCGGAGCTCACGCAGCTGTCACAGACAGCCCCGTGGCCCATCCCAGTCAGAGCAGATCTCCTCTCTCAAGCTCGCGGCACGATCTGGCACCCCCATCCACGGCGCTGGGCGATACATGCATGGGTGATCAACGACTATTCGTCGATTTGCCAGAGGGAGTAAGAAACACTATCATACAGGCTAGAGCTCCTTCCACGAGAAGGCTCTATGCGTCTAAATGGTCTGTGTTCTCAAAATGGTGCACCGACAAACAACTGGACCCACGGTCGTGCGAGGTGCCGTCTTTGCTTGTTTTCCTTCAAGAGATGCTGGACAAGGGCAGGTCCCCCTCCACTCTCAAGGTTTATGTGGCAGCCGTCGCGGCGTTCGCTGAACCCCGACGCACTCAGTCCCTGGGCAAAGACGAGTTAGTCATCCGCTTCCTCAGGGGAGCTAAGAGGATGAACCCTCCGCGGCCCCCGTCGGTTCCTATTTGGGATCTTTCTATAGTCCTCGAAGCTATGAAAGCACTCCCGTTCGAACCGCTCGAGTCTGTGGACCTAAAATACCTCTCGCTCAAAACCGTTTTCCTGACGGCTCTGTCCTCAGTAAAACGCGTAGGGGATCTTCACGCGCTCTCATCCAGCGCCGCGTGTCTTGAGTTTGGTCCGAATGATTCTGTGTCATTCTCAAACCTAGGCATGGCTATGTCCCGAAAGCGATTGGTACCCCGTTCAGGGCTCAGATTATTTCCCTATCGGCTCTGCCTTCATCCGATAGTGAGCGCGACGCCAATCTCCTCTGCCCGGTGCGGGCTCTGAGATTGTACACTACGCGCGCTGCTACGTTCAGACGCGCTGAGCAGCTTTTCGTGTCGTTTAGGGGGCGCACCAGAGGTCTGGCCGCCTCTAAACAGACACTGTCTAGATGGATAGTGGACGCTATTGCCTCTGCTTACGCATCTAAATGCCTGCCCTGCCCTCTGGGCATCAGGGCGCACTCCACTAGAGGCATGGCCTCATCGTGGGCATGGTCCTGTGGAATTTCCATTCATGACATTTGTGTGGCCGCGGGAGGGGCCTCCCCGTCCACTTTTGTCAGATTTTACAACTTGGAAGTCCCCGCCTTGCAGGCAAAATTACTAGCTGTCTAACGACCAGCTCTCTAAGAAGCTGCATTACTGGGAGTCCCTCACAACCGGTTCGCCCCTTGTGCTCTCCTTAAAATGCTTATACACTTCATGTGCCCGCTCTGCTGGCCCCATACATGCTTATGTGTACACTTCATGTGCCCGCTCTGCCGGCCTCATAATACATTCACTCCACGTTAAAAATCCCCCGGTATATCCCTGAGATTCATGAGTGGATTCATAGCGCGCACGGCGTTGACCAGGTGTTCCCGTAGCGTAAGCTAGCTTACGCAATACGAGAGAACCTCTCGTAAGAGAACGAATCGGTTACCTAACGTAACCTCGGTTCTCTCTAGAAGAGGGAACGAGTATTGCTTTCCCGGCCGTGCTTGCGCTACTAGCGTTTCGCTTCACGCTGAAATAAATCAACATATAAGCCTGGGAGAGACTGTTATATACACCATGGCCACGCCCATTCTGGCGGGCCATGACGCAATGAGCGCGCGGGCGCCTCTCATTGGAAGCGGGTTCAGCCCCGCTCTCCCATAGGCTTAAGCAGTTCTCTCTGAGCGAACCAATGAGCTGCTAGCTAGCCCGCTCTAGGTCTGCCGCAGAGGAACTGCGTTGTGTATGGATACAAATTATGAAATAATTTTTTGGCTTCAATATCTCAGCAAAGATGAATCTTTCCCGTAGCGTAAGCTAGCTTACGCAATACTCGTTCCCTCTTCTAGAGAGAACCGAGGTTACGTTAGGTAACCGATTCGTTTCCAGGAAACATGACGTTCAACCCGGAAACCGTAGCAAAACGTTGCACACCGTTGTGATCTTGAACGTGCCCCAGGTGGAGTGCTCCGCCGAATCAGGGTTTCATTGATTGGTCGGTTCGGTAACAAATCACACAATCACACAGTATAAAAGTTTTGTCAACGCATTTTCATATCGTGGGTTTTTGTGAGAGGAGTTTGGTTTTGAGATAGCGGATTTTTGGTGATATAGTGACATTTATAGTGCGATTTGTTTAGTTATATTTAGGATTTAATTTACATTTACACATTGACTTAGAGACACACAGAGTACATATTGTGACACATTAATAGATGCATTGATAGAAATATATATATATATATATATATATATATATATATATATATATATATATATATATATATATATATATAGATTAATAGATAGAGATACATATAGATTATTAGATAGATAGGCTACATATAAAATAATAGATAGATAGATAGATAGATAGATAGATAGATAGATAGATAGATAGATAGATAGATAGATAGATAGATAGAAATGGAGGCTCCACAGAAGAGATGCCGTACATCTGTGGTGTGGGAGCATTTCCATTTGGAAACCCCAAATAAAGTGAGATGTGTGTATTGTGATCAGCAGCTAGCCTACTGCAACAATACATCATCCATGATGCGCCATTTGAGGAGCATTCATCCTGCCATTCTGCAGGGTGCAGAGACTACAGGTTACAAGCTTCATATATTACAAAAATACAATAATAAAAAAAAAAAAAACATTTTTTTATTAGCTCTTTGTAAAGGTTGTTTCAGATCAACACCTGCAAGTGACCACTAGGTGTCACCGTGGAGACGGGTTTCGGATTGATTCGAAGCCTCGAAACAAAATGGCACATTTGCTTCGACTGTTTCATTGCTTCACGAAGCCTCGATCTGCCCATCACTAAGCAAAATGCGAGTTCACAAATGTGGACAAAGAGATCAAATCACAGATAATCCTAAGCTGCAGTTCGTCGCGTCTCCGCAAGATGGCACTCCACGACGCTACAATGACACTTCAACAATTATTAGATGCAGGAAGAGCTCAAGAAACAGCAGATAAACAAGCAGCTGGCATAGAAAAGATACATGCTAAATCATCCAGCTCATTCAAAGCACATGTAATAAATAATAAAATTCTGAACAGAGACAAACAGAGACATTTTAAAACAAAGACTAATGACAGTTTGACATGCAACAATTGTGGAGGACATTTTCCACACGATGGAGGTCAGAGAAACTGTCCCGCAAAAGGAAAAACCTGTAAAGGCTGCAGAAAGCTGAATCATTTTCAAAAATGCTGCAGGTCAACACTATACAACAAATTTCCCACATCCAGCAAAGCCCAAGTTGCAACTTTTTCAAACAAAAAGTTAATACTGTGCATACAAATGATATGGCGTCCAAAACACTCCCTGAAATGTCAGCGAGTTCAGATGAAGACTATGTATATGTCATACACACAGTTCAACATTTGCAACAACAACCCCAGTCACAAGTGGAGATCGCAGGAGTGCCAGTGAAGGTCATCATTGATTCTGGTGCAAGCGTAAATATTGTTGATGACACTGCGTATCACAAAATAAAACAAAAGATCACATTAAAACCATCAGATGCAAAGATTTTCGTATATGGCTCTTCCACTCCACTTTCACTAAAAGGAAAATTTCAAGCCAAAGTCTGTTTCAACAGCACGGACACAGCAACTACGTTCTATGTGATTAATGGTCACTCAGGTTCTCTGCTGAGCTACAACACTGCAACAGAACTTGGAATTCTTCAAATAGTCAGTGCAGTGTCGGACAAACCAGCTGAAGCTCCCACTGTGAATCAATTACTCGAAGAATACAAAGACCTTTTTGAAGGAATCGGAAAGCTGAAAGATTTTCAAGTGAAGTTACACATAGATGAGTCCGTAAAGCCTACAGTGCAACCAAACCGACGAATTCCATTCCATATCAGAAAGAAAGTGGAGCAAGAACTTGAAAAACTTGAACAACAAGGTATCATTGAAAAAGTCAGCGGCCCGACACAATGGGTATCACTGATAGTTGTTGCACCAAAACCCAAAAATCCTGACAGTGTGCGCATATGCGTGGATATGAGAATGCCCAATTACGCCATTCAAAGAGAACGTCATATCACCCCGATGGTGGATGATCTGATACACGACTTAAACGGAGCTGTACTCTTCACAAAACTAGATCTGAATGCTGGATATCATCAGCTTGAACTAAATCCTGATTCCAGGTATATAACAACATTCACGACTCATGCAGGTCTCTGGAGGTACACTCGTTTGAATTTTGGGATTAGTTCAGCAACTGAGGTGTTTCAAAACACGATTCAACAAGTCCTTCATGGCATCCCAAACGTCAAAAACATGAGTGACGACATCATAGTTTTTGGTAAATCGCGAGACGAACACAACGCCTGTCTGCAAGCCGTATTCAAGAGATTTAGAGAGAAAAATCTCACCCTCAACAAAGATAAGTGTGAGTACAGTAAGACAAAACTAGACTTCTTTGGATATGTGTTTTCAGACAAAGGAATTTCTGCAGATCCAAAGAAGATAACAGCAATCAAGAACCTCCCAGCCCCACAGAATGTGTCCGAATTACGCAGTCTGCTCGGAATGACAAGATACTGTTCTCGGTTCATTCAAGACTACGCAACAACCACACAGCCATTGCGTGAACTCATCCGGAAAGACCACTCATGGAATTGGGGGCCGGAACATCAAGCAGCACTGGACAAGCTTACATCTCAACTTATCCAGAATGCTACAATGGCGTACTTGATCAAAAGAAGAAGTCCACACTACTTGTTGATGCAAGTCCGCTTGGTCTTGGTGCCATACTAAGTCAGCCAGACAAAGACAATTCCGGTAACAAAGCCATTGCGTATGCCAGTAGAGCGCTCACAGCTGTAGAACAATGCTACTCGCAAACCGAGAGGGAAGCTCTAGCAATAATATGGGCATGTGAACATTTCCACTTATATCTCTATGGTTCACACTTCACAGTCATTATGGATCACAAACCGCTAGAGCTCATTTTCAATAACCCTCGAGCATTCTCACCAGCCAGACTTGAACGCTGGAGACTGAGACTGCAACAATATACATTCACAGTCCAATACAAGCCCGGAAAAGACAATCCTGCCGATTACATGTCAAGGCATCCTGTGGATGGACAACACACAGACAACTGTTCAGAAAACGCAGAAAGACACGTCAACTTCATAATTGACAACACGGTTCCAAAAGCAATGACTTTAGATGAAGTACGTCATGAAACGATGAAAGACTCTGTCCTACAAACAGTGATAAAAGAGTTGAAAGGTAAAGCCTGGACACATTTGAAGCTGACCATGTCAAGCGCATGCCACGCAAAACTGAAGGCATTTCATAAGCTGAGACATGAGCTCACAGTTAACGCGTCACAAGACATTGTCCTCAGAGGGAATAGACTTGTTTTACCTGCCTCTTTGTATCAAAAAGCCATCCAACTTGCACACGTAGGACACATGGGCATCGTGAAGACTAAACAGCTGGTCAGAGAAAAGGTATGGTTCCCTGGTATCGATGCAGAAGTGGAAAAAGCTGTGAAAGGATGCGTTCCATGTCAAGCAGCCACGCTCCAGCATCACTCGGAACCCCTCAACATGTCTGATCTGCCAATAGAACCATGGTCAGAGGTCTCTGTGGATTTTGTTGGTCCGTTTCCTTCTGGTGACTATTTGCTGGTAGTAGTTGATGATCATTCCAGGTATCCAGAAGTGGAGATAGTCAAGTCTACAGCAGCAACTGCTGTGATTCCCAAACTGGACAAGATATTCTCGGCTTTTGGCATACCCAGGACAGTCAAAACTGATAATGCCCCACCATTCAATGGTCACTGTTTTGCAGATTTCAGTTCATATCTTGGTTTCAAACACAGAAAGATAACCCCGTACTGGCCTAAAGCGAACAGAGAAGTAGAACGATTCTTGAGAACACTTAAAAAGACAGTCATGACCAGCAATGCAGAAGGTAAACCATGGAAGCAGTGCCTGTATAGTTTCCTAAGAAATTACAGAGCAACACCACATGGGACCACCCAAAAGCCTCCAGCAGAACTACTGTTTGGAAGAAAGCTTAATACCACATTACCTTCAAATCCACAAGACACACCAAAAACTGACCTCAGCGACATTGATCACGTTGCTAAGCAACAGATGAAAAGGTATGCAGATCTTCGGAACAGAGCAAAAGAATCCAGTATCAAGACAGGTGACGTCGTACTATGCCGACAACCCTCGACAGGAAAGTTGACGACTCCATATGAGATAAAACCCTACAAGGTAATCAAGGTCAAAGGGTCAATGGTAACAGCAAGTCGTTCAGGAAGATGCATTACACAAAATTCCTAATTTTTCAAAAGACTCCCATCTCATCTCTCAGTTGAGCAGAACAAAATCTCTGATGACGAAGATGACGTCAGAGGACAAGCTCCAAATTCTGATGTGTTTCAGGACAATGTACCACGAAGCACACGACACACTACCGCCGATCCAAGACACTCTGACTTTTCACATACCCCTCGATACGACCTGAGACCAAATCGCAGGGCACCAAGATATTTGATTGAGGAAATGTAAAATGTTGTTTTCAACATGATTCAAACAATGGTCCACAAGTATTCATTTTATTTTGCTAACTGTTCCTGTTTTCAGGTTTTGACATGTTCCAACAATGATAGCTTAAGGACCTTAATCTTAGGTTTTTTTTTTTTTTCATTTTCATTTTGATTATACTGTATACAATATGGCATACTTTAAATCTTATAGTACATCTTCATTTTGAATAAGGGAGGAATGTAGTGTTTACGTATAACTCCTGGTCCATGTTTTTTGTTTAACGTCAGACTGTGATGTAAGCACGTAGGATTACGTGATACGGAAGAAGTGTTAACACAGAGTAAACCGCATGTTCGAGAACAACTCTTCCTGTGTATGTGTGTTTTCGTTCATTAAACAAAGCAAGACACTACATGTGTGTGAAGAGCTTTTATCCCCGGTCCAGAACACAGCCGGACCCAGAGCCTCCGCGACAATGGAGAAATCGCAAGAGCCCCCCGCAGACGGAGACCTACCACCTGCCGCAACGCATCAGCCAGAGCCCGAGGACAAGTGGCCAAGTGTTTTGGATGACAGCTCTCCTGTCCCCATGTTGAGAGAAATCATGAATAAGTGCAGAGGAGTTGTGTGCATAGTAAACATGATGGTCATTGTAGTTATAAATGTGAGCAGGTACTCATCTCACTTGCACAAATAAAATTCAGTATTCCTCAAAATGAATGAAATCAGTGAAATGCAAAATCAGAATAAGTAAATTCAGTAAAAAGAACTTTTTTTTGTTATTAAAAAAACTAGCCCAAAAAATAAAATTAACATAACACACTACTTTTCTTAAAAAGTAACAAGTAACACAATTACTGTAGTTACTTTTTAAAGTCGCCGTGAACCGGAAGTTGCAAACGACTTTTCTACAGTGTTGTGACGTATTTCCGAGAGAAACGGAATACTAAATGAGGCAAAATAGTATGACAAAGAAAAACTCTGTAATGAAAATGTGCGAACAAAGATACAGAAATCCTTCCAGAACAGACTTGTATATGTGCATTCCCAGAAGAGATGGGAAATAGATTTGTGTTCAGTATCACAAAAAGAACATAAAGTGTCAATATCAGGAAACATCTTTTTCAAGTAAAGCTTCACAGGATAAGAAAGATGAAGTAATTTGTATAGTTTTTCTTTGTCATACAAAGATGTTCTATTTGGTCAGCACAACTTTGAAAAAGATGTAAAGGACCAATATTTTTTGATAAACCTATTTATTTTTCTTGCGAAATTTTTTTTACACAAATGTAAATTTCAGGGTGCTAAGCCCTACTTTTTTATTTTTTGTAAGGAACTTAAATCCTACCTGGACACTCTCAGTACATCCAGCAACTCCAAAGCTCTTAAAACCATCTCACTGTGTCACTTGCATGATACTCTTCTGAATTTATAACATGTAATTGTACTCTCAATTATATTTACCCCATGGCATTGATTTTGTATGTTCTAAGAAATACAATAAAACAAAGGAAAAAAAAGAAAAAGAAAAAAAACAAGACGACCAATTGTGAGAAAAAAATATATTTAAAAAAAAATGAGGCAAAATAGTGGGCGTGGCTTTTTTCCCAACTAGCACATGATTGGATCAAGAAAAGTAGGTGTTTTCATTCAGCCTGTCTACTGTCAGTTGGAGGGGCGTGGTTACGGATGTTAAGCAGACACCCAAACCGTCAAACCAACGTCATCAGGGAAGGTCCTCCAATGCAGAGGGGAGGGGACATTTCAGATTTTTTATTAAAGATTAAGAAGCCCAACATTTTTTTTGTGTGGATTGACTTGCATGGATGAATTGTTCACCACAAACCGATCAATTTAGGCAAACAAAGTAAGTATGGTCAATTTTGAATTCATGGGGACTTAAGGGGGGGGTTTAAGGGAGTAACTGAATATTGAAATGCATTACATTCAAAGTAACTTTCCCCAACACGGTAGACACATCCATTTTTTTTAGATTTGTGAAGTAAAAGTTATAGTAAAAATATCCAATTAAACCCTTGGGGTAAGATGACACTTTGACACAATGATCCTTTACAATATTAATAAGAATTATATCAAAATTCAGTTTTACATTCTGTAAAAATGTATCCAGGAGGAGCTTCCAGGCCATTTTACCCCTCTTTTAATACTTGAAATTGTGTGCTATAACAACTAAATTAGCAAATGTTAATATTTATTTCCTATAATAACACATCATCATCATCCTGCACATGCTAAACTTGTATCTAAATATGTTTGTTTAAAAGTAAGTCCACATTGTCCTGAACTTCCCCCATAGCGATAGAAGATCATGGATCTTCAAAAGTTCTCTGAATATTCTGAAATGTAAGACTATTTAAACGTTTAAACGACCATTTAATACGTTTCAGGGGGGGAAAAGCACCTCATGAACGATGTATAAATAATGTTTTGTGCTAATGTTTTGAGAATATTTTTAAATTAACTTTGAAAGAACGTGTTAAATTTACTGGAACAGTTCTTGTTGATTCATATAATCGAGAACCTTGTCAGAACGTAAGCCAAAGTTATGAGAACGTTCCTTTGGCTCCTTTATCAACTTGTTATTTAAAATATTTTCAAGATAGCTGACGGTTTGCTGTGCTTGGAGGCGCCAAAGACAATCTTCAATTTATTGCGCCCAGGTTTAATATTACTGGGAGGAATTCCATTTAAATGTGCACACAGCCATGAAAGTTATTGTGTAGGCTACTTATCCAGATGTAGTCGTTCGTATTTAAAATGGCAGGTATCTGTAACGGAAAAAGCTGGAGTCACAACTAGCAAGCTCTAAACGAGCATCCTCAAGATTGGTTGAGGAGCAGCAGAGAGGAGACTGGTCCAGTCGTGAGTCACATCCGTGACGCAGGCAGAGAGAAGGACAAGGCGCAGCATCATCTCCATCCTCCATAGCTCAACAACGACTGACAAAAAAAGGGGGAAAGAAATCAAGGTTTTGAGGCTTGTTATCAGGTAAGACGGATATTATTTCGTTGTATTCGCTTCGAATTTTCGCAAAATATAAATGTCCATGTTTTTCCGCCTAAGAAAAACCTGCTTGTTTTTCATGTGCTGCGTGATGGAGCGTCCATGTTTTCTTGTTGACACAAAGCAAGACTGACATGCTTTATAACAGAATATAAGGACACAATGCACCTGCTTGTATACATTTAGTCGCTAAATACAGTTTATAGATCGTTGTAATTTATTTATCGACGATTAAATCAATAATATTGAGAGATTAAAGACAGTGTCAATTCCATTTGTGCACGATCCATTTCTGAATACGCCCCTTTTTTCGTGAATTAAATATTCAGCAGTCTGGTAGCTCAGATATCCTTTAAATAATATTTCTTATGCTTATGTCAGTAAATTAAAGAGTCATATATGCTCTTTATTCTTTTCTTTTTTTTTTTGTAAAATAAACAACTGTATACAGATATCATCATTTACAGTTGATATGTCGTGAAACATTATTATGAGATTGCATTTTATCGCCTTCATAGACTGTTTTCCATTATTAAGATGACAAGGCTTTGAATCTTAACCAAGCAGTCATATACAACAGGAAATTCTGGTGTTATTTTGTATATCATTTTCAAAAATATTTGAATCCTGAAGTGCCAATTATCATTACAATACAACATCACATGCGGTCTATTTGTTTAATTGACATCTTTGTTGTGCATTAACACCATCAATGTCTCCCACAGTCTGATGCAATAGAAGGACATTGAAAGCACTACCACAATGCTAATGTGTGTATATTCCAACTCCAATTAAAAACCTTTGTAGGAATAGATAAATAGAGCAAGAGATGCGAAAGCTCATATTCACTTTGATCATTGCCCTGATAAAATAGTGTTCAGAGTAGATCATATACTGAGTATCCAGACATTTTGTGAAATTGGCATTAAAGGGTTAGTTCACCCAAAAATGAAAATTAAGTCATTAATTACTCACCCCCATGCTGTACCAACCCCGTAAGGCCTTCGTTCGTCTTCGGAACACAAATGAAGATATTTTTGATTAAATCTGAGAGGTTCATGACTCCTCCATAGGCTCCCTAAGTGAATGACACTTGACGGCCCAGAGAGTCATTAAAGAAAATGTTTAAATATTCCATGTCGCAACAGTGGCTCAACTATAAGTTTATCAAGTGACGAGAATACTTTTTGTGCGAAAAAACAAACAAAAATAACGACTTTATTCGACTATTCCTTTTCTTCCTTGTAGGCCTGAAACGAGACTTCAAGAGATTTCCACGACGCGCACGCGCGAGAACTTAACTGAAGTAGTTGAAGGAGATCGCAATTCTCGCGCGTGCGCGTCGTGGAAATCTCTCGAAGTCTCGTTTCAGGCCTACAAGGAAGAAAAGGATTAGTCGAATAAAGTCGTTATTTTTGTTTGTTTTTTCGTATTCTCGTCGCTTGATAAACTTATAGTTGAGCCACTGTTGCGACATGGAATATTTAAACATTTTCTTTAATGACTTTCTGGGCCGTCAGGATTCATTCCCTTAGGCAGCCTATGTTCAGATTTAATCATAAATATCTTCATTTGTGTTCCGAAGACGAACGAAGGCCTTACGGGGTTGGTACAGCATGGGGGTGAGTAATTAATGACTTAATTTTCATTTTTGGGTGAACTAACCCTTTAAGGGAGGTCACAAAAAAAAGCTGAAAAGTACAACAAAAAAAAAGTTACAGAACACAATGTAAAATCAAAGGCTTTTGAAGATACCACATTAATAAGTATTTTGATTACTATGACAACAGATGTTCAGTGTTTTACTCTAAATGACATGAACATGTACATGATATAGTTTCAATATACCCCTTGGTCATGTAAATTGCAGGTATATCAAATTTAGATGGTAAGAATTATAAAATATATTAGTTGAATATGAAAAATTGTATATCATGTTGATAGCATCTCAACATCTACTTTGCAAATATTCCGTGTAACTTCCAAATTAATTTAATAAATTAACAGTAAATAAATAAATTCACAGTGGTGATTCTTAAGTGCACATACTGTAGCATTGGCTCGAATTGTCTGAATAATTTCCTGAATGTTATTTTGATGGCTGACTGAGCAGAATACAGTTACGGGAACTGAGACATTGCAGTGAGTTATATTCAGCATGGATCTCCAGTAAGATGGCGCAACCGAACTCTCCTCTGTTCCAGCAGACATTGCTGGAAGCAGTGAGTCACTCGTCCTCTCCACCAGCATCCATACTAAACTAGAGCCTTGCAGAGAGGAATATCTGTGGCGTAGACTAGAGGATTATGATTATACATCTAATATAACTTATTCTTTTGTTATTGAGTAGGGATCAAACAAAAAGAATACTGAGAGTGTGAAAGATGTCTGTATGAATATATGTGCAGGCCCAATCACATAAGCAGAATGACTAAAGAGGAAACGTCTGATGTGGAAGAGGCCCAGCCTGACTCCGAGTTCATCAGCCCTGTTCATGAACCCCGCAAGAAACCCATAGTGCATCCATCTGCACAGGCTCCACTGCCCAAAGACTATGGTGGGTTTCACAACTAAGTCAGTTCTACCCAAAAATATTACAGAGAGTACAAGAAGAAATCTAATTTCCTGAAGATTAATTTTTACAAATTTCACAGCACAATGTAGTGGTAACCATCTTTTTGGCTGTTTTAACTAAACTTGTATTTATATCCTGCATTTTACTTGCCTCTATTCCAGCGTTTACCTTCTTTGATCCGAATGATCCAGCCTGCATGGAGATTCTGACAGACTCTCGGACCACAATCCCAGAACTGTTTGCCATTATCCGCCAATGGGTTCCACAAGTTCAACACAAGATTGACATCATAGGCAACGAGGTGAGAGACAGTCTAATAAAGCTTCAAGTATTTCTCTGGAATTGCCAGCAGGTTAGACAAGAAACCTGCTAAAGAATATGGGCAACTAACAAAACCTACTCATGCAATCTTGCTGAAACCTAGCATTTGTTTTATACGGAATGAATGAAGACAGTGAACCATAATTAAATGCCATGTCTACAAGAATAGAGAGATGTATTGAGTTTATATTCAGCTTTTCAGTCTTTCTGATTTTGAGGATAGAGTCTGGTTTCTAATCCATGGGTTGTGTTCAAACTTGTTGAAAGCTTTTGTCCTCTTTACCTTTTTTGAGAGTTTCTCAGCTTTCTTTTTAATCGTTCATTAATAATTGACAGGCTTGAGTACAGAGTGTACAGACAGGAATGATGTGCAAATTATTTTGCAATGTCTTAAAGGGATACTCCACTTTTTTTGGAAATAGGCTCATTTTACAACTCCCCCAGAGTTAAACTGTTGAGTTTTACCGTTTTTGAATCCATTCAGCCGATCTCCGGTTCTGGCGGTACCACTTTTAGCATAGCTTAGCACAGGGGTTCTTAACCTTTTTGATGTCAGGGCCCAAATTTTCAAATATTAGCACTGTATTGGTTTATTGATCTCACCCTTGGTTTGATTTGTATTCAATAACTAAATGAAATCCACTTGCAGTTTATGTAAACCTGCACATACAACAAGATGCCAAACACACAACAATTCATGGAACAAATGAATCTGCATCAAGAACAAATTTAAAGGCTCAAGTCAGGCATATTAACACAAAAATGAGTTAGATTTGGCAAATTTTACTTAAAAAAATAGAAAATTTATATAAATAAAAAGAAATAAAATAAAAACAATAAAATATGTTGCTAAAATAAATAAATTCAAAATAATATTTTTCAAATTAAATAAGTTGTAAATGAAAATTGAAATAAAGTGAAAATGAAAAAATATAGCTTTATAATCTGCAAAATAATTTGATAATTGTTTCAGCAGTCTACATTTTTGCATGGCAGAACCTGAAGTTGCTCTTCATATCTGTTGTAAATGAACAATAACAGTCAAAACAGTCCAATTTGAACAATCTACAACTCCCTATTTATGTTCCCCTCTTAATGAGACGCAGCAGCCTCTCCGATCATCTCACGGCACATATCCACAGAGGCAGGTAAAACCAACTCCGCTATTGTGAATGCTTTTTATAAGGGGGTCGCACATCGGACAAGAAGCGCTGCGCCGCGTCTATGACAACTCGAGGTATCGCACACCGGACGCGCACTTTATCAGTTTATGGCCAGCAATATTGTTATGTTTAAGGACATTGTGGAATTAAGATCATGTCTGTACTATGTTATGATTGTACTGTACAATTAAATACAATCGTTGCTTAGTCTGCAGGCTGAATTCACTTTACCTTAGAGCGTCTGTTAACTGGATGAATTGAGAATATCACCTGAAAATCCGATAACATCAGCAATTTTCATTCAACCAGCTGATTTCTGTAAATGAATGTAAAACTAAATGTATATTGCAGGCAGCACAGGGTGAAGTCAGTATGTACATTAACGACGATTTGAGACAAATGACTGAGTGTCTTCTGCTTAATGGCGTTTGTTAAACAACTAACTGAGGCATTACTGCCACTAGTGGTGGGATGGTGTATTGTAACTGTCTCGTGGATAACAGTTCATTCTGGTGTCTTCAATTTATAACTTGTTTGGTCCCGCGGCCCTCGCGCCCACAGGTGAAAAACGTAAAGTTTTTTGCGGCCCTCCAGGTGGCGCTCACGGCCCAAGCATGGGCCGCGGCCCTATGGTTAAGAATAGGTGGCTTAGCATACATCATTGAAGTGGACAAGACCATTAGCATTTCTCAAAAAAAAATGACCAAAGAGTTTTGATATTTTTCCTATTTAAAACTTTACTCTTCTGTAATTACATCGTACACTAAGACCGACGGAAAATGTAAAGTTGCGATTTTCTAGGCTGATATGGCTAGGAACTATACTCTCCTCCTTCCTGCGTAATAATCAAGAAACTTTACTGCCGTACCATGAGTGCAGCAGGCGTAATGATATGACGCAGCGCCTGAAAATAGGCTACCTTCCGTCAACATAACCAGCGTTACCGAGCTGGGGACTATTTTCAGGCGCTGCGTCATATCATTACGCCTGCTGCACTCATGGTACGGCAGTAAAGTTTCTTGATTATTACGCAGGAAGGAGAATATAGTTCCTAGCCATATCAGCCTAGAAAATCGCAACTTTACATTTTCCGTCGATCTTAGTGCACAATGTAACTACAGAAGAGTCAAGTTTTAAATAGGAAAAATATCGAAACTCTTTGGTCATTTTTTTTTTGAGAAATGCTAATGGTCTTGTCCACTTCAATGATGTATGCTAAGCTATGCTAGTTATTGAATACAAATCAAACCAAGGGTGAGATCAATAAACCAATACAGTGCTAATATTTGAAAATTTGGGCCCTGACATCAAAAAGGTTAAGAACCCCTGTGCTAAGCTATGCTAAAAGTGGTACCGCCAGAACCGGAGATCGGCTGAATGGATTCAAAATTGGTAAAACTCAACAGTTTAACTTTGGGGGAGTTGTAAAATGAGCCTATTTCCAAAAAAAGTGGAGTATCCCTTTAAGTTTTATATTAACTTTTATATTAACTTTTGTCAAAATTATTTGGTTGCTGTACAGGTAAATAAATGTCAGTGGATGAACCAATACTGAAAATCTTCCTCGGTTTAGTTTTCATTTTACACATTAAACCGAGAAAGGGACATAATGTTCATTTACACATTACACGTTTAGTTAGTTCATGCATTCTCTGGGAATCAAATCAATGACCTTGGTGTTTCTTGCTCCATGCAGTACTGTTTTAGGCACAGGAATTTTTGGTACTGTCAGTGATTTATCTCAGTTCCTAGATGTATAGCACAGACACACAAACAAAATTTAGGCTAAGATAAAGAGGTATGGGTAATAGAGAAGGAGGTACCTTGCTGTATAATGGACGGTGTCCCTAGAGGTGGTAGAGCTGCAGGGATTGATGGCAGTGGTAATAAGCTTCCTACATTTGACTGATCTCTCCATTGAGTTCTGCCCTAAATCAGCTCCACCTGTCAGATCTAGCTGAAAAAGAACTCTCACTGCCCAGTGCCCACCAGTATCTGGCCTTGTGAGTCTGACTTGTGATAATGAGTAATCAATGTAAGAAGTTTCATAAGGTTATAAGGTTTTACAACCCTTGCGACAAGACCAGCTTAAACCAAATCAACCTGACTAGTCTGGGGGATAGAAAAGACCAGCAAAAAATAACATAGGCAGGTTATAAGTTGTATTTTTTCAGCGGGGAAATCTAAATCATTAACTCTTTCCCTACCAACATTTTTTTTTTAAAGCCACCGACAGCTTTTTTTATCATTTTCACAAAATTTTCATGGCCCCCAGAATATTTTGTTGTATGAATATCTGAACATGCAATATATTGAAAGAAAGAACAGACCCTCTGCTTTTAAACAATGTTAGCTTTATGCATTCTTTTTTTTTATCAACACTTGAATGTGGGTAAGTTTCATTAAAAAAAGCAATATTTTGAGCAAAAAGCTAAGAAAATCACGTAGTCTTTTGTCAAAGACTACATCCAGATTGGATTTAGAAAGATGATCAAAACATACCGTAAATGGAGTAGATCGAGTCCATCACCACCCCTAATGCTTGCACAGCTATAGCTCGTCCTGGATCGGCATTTCATTCAGTAAAATTTGGCAGTTCTTATATACAGTACAGTATATACTGTTTAATGTTGATGATCGCGTTATTTTACTTATGCATATATGATTACATATGATTTCGCTGGTTTCTGCATCTTCGCATGTGTTTTTATCAGGAGATTCATTACTCTTTCAGAAGATGTGTCATACTACCCCCTACCATAAAACAGTGAAAACTCGGAAAACCGGAAAATTCCGTCAATGGCGGGGAAAGAGTTGTGACGTTGAGGATGACTCAGCAAAAAAGGCTTCCTTCTATCACTTGTAATATTGGTATAATTTTTCATCATTAGAGTGCATCTCACTAATATGGCTCTTGTCCAGCTTTGAAAGTGCCCAGTTGCTTTTGAAAAACTTCATCTACTCAGGACCAGAATTTCCATGCGAGTCTGCTGCATTATTTATTAATTGGATTCCAGATGCATGGAAGTCCAACATGTGCTGATCATCACTTGATGTTATTTCACATTGTCACTATCACTTTCAGATTTTAAAGCGAGGTTGCCATGTCAATGACCGTGACGGCCTGACGGATATGACTCTTCTCCACTACTGCTGCAAAGCAGGGGCTCACGGAGTAGGTAAGTGACATCGGAGTTGACGGTTGGAGGCCTTTGCTCTGACTTGCCTTACATTCCATAAATCTATTGAGATAATTAAAGTTTGAGGACTTCTCTAGTTCTTAATCCTTTAAAAGCTCAAACCTTGCTGTGCATTTCACACTTGACAACATTATAAAAGCATATCTAGCCTGCAGCATGTACCATTCCTCCAGTAACAAAGTGTTTTCCTCTCAGGTGATCCTGAGGCAGCGTTGCGGCTGTCTAATCAGCTAATAGCTCTGGGAGCTGATGTGAGTCTGCGCAGTCGCTGGACCAACATGAACGCCCTCCATTATGCGGCTTACTTCGATGTGCCAGAACTGATTCGCGTTTTGCTCAAAGCCTGCAAGCCTAAAGGTGACTTCCAAAAGAGTGTTTGTATTCATGACGGCATCTAAACTTTACAGAGTAGACAGATGCTTTAGATACAATCTAACTACATTCTCACACACAAGGCAGAAAATGTTAAATTGTTAGCAAATGATGAAGTGGCTAATGAGCATTTGGCAGCTCATTACATTTTCCACTAAAATTGGGATGTCTGTTTCTCTACACAGTGCTCAACTCCACCTGCAGTGACTTTTATCATGGCACAGCCCTGCACATCGCCGCCTCCAACCTCTGCCTGGGTGCTGTCAAGTGTCTGCTCGAGCACGGAGCCAACCCTACTGTCAGAGTGAGCATGATGATTTAAACTTCACTTGAGCTAATCAGTCTAATTGGCTGTGTTATTAATCCACTCAGCTCATTTTGAATCAATGTTTGATTGGTCTGTATTTCAGAATAGATTAGTAGCCAAATAATGTTAGTATGGAGCCCAATGTACGTATATATGTATATTAACAAGTATAGCCTACTATTTTCAAATCTTGTGCTCACCAAGGCTGCATTTAATTGATAAAAATACAGTAAAAACAGTTATAGTGTGAAATACAATTCAAAATAACTGTTTTCTATTTGAATGTATTTTAAAATGTAATGTATTCCTGTGATGGCAAAGCTGAATTTTCAGCAACATTGCATACAGTCTTCAGTGTCACATCCTTTTTAATTTAGTTGTCAAATAAACCTGGCATTTAATATTATTAACAAATTGGCACCTTAACGAATTGCTTTGATGCATTTTTTTAGGATTCTTTGATTAATAGAAAGTTGTAAAGCAATATTTACACAAACATTATTAAAAACGGAAATGTGACTTCAGTCATTGCCTCAGCAGGCCATATCTGTAATCTCAAAATTATAAATATTGTTTGTTTAGGTAAAAATTCATAGGTGTAATTTTTTTACTATTATTTCCTAATTTATTATCTTATTTTTCCTAATTAATATCTCTGTAAATATAGGTGGATTTGAAATAGCTTGAAGGCTTCTTGACTATTTGTCAAAGTCAGAGATAATGATGACAATATTTGAAATCTAATTGTTTTCTTTTAATTGTCACTCTCCTTAAATTTCGCCAGTGTTTCCATTGCAAATTTGCCTATGCGGTATCTTTTATTATTATTTTCTTATTTAAATGTAGTTTTTTAACCGGTATCTCATTTGGTCCATTTGTACAATTTCACCTTGTCCATAATTTCACGTTGGGCAAAAATCTGTTTTGACCTCCCTTGCCTATGCTTAGTGTTGTGGTTAACTGCAAACTTGAATCTAACCCAAGGAGTTTTTGTTGTTGTTGTTGTTGTTGTTGTTGTTGTTGTTGTTTTTTATGCATATAGTTATCTTTGGTCCTGTCCTGTGATTGCACTGTTTATTTGTCTGTAAAACTGAAAATAATACAATAAATATAATATAAAAATACAGAAATAAAAAGATAAATGTTGGTCTGGTTAGACTATCACTGACAAATATAATCTCTCTGCATGTTATAGAATGATAAGGGTCAAGAGCCAGCTGAGGTTGTCCCTGACCCCATGGACATGAGTCTGGATAAGGCTGAAGCCGCCATGGTGGCTAAAGAGCTGAAACAGTTGCTGCTGGACGCAGTGCCTCTCAGCTGTAACCTACCCCGTGCCACCCTGCCCAACTATGACAACATCCCCGGCAACCTCATGCTCTCCTCCCTGGGCCTCAAACTAGGGGACCGTGTGGTGCTGGACGACACAAAGGTGGGTGTATTTAAGATTTGGAGAATGGATGTGAATGTGGTCTGAAGGTCCTTAGAGAAAATAGGCTATATAAAACGTAATGCCTCTCTCCTGCAGGCTGGCACCCTCCGTTTCTGTGGCACCACTGAGTTTGCTAGCGGGCAATGGGTTGGTATTGAGCTGGACGAGACGGAGGGCAAGAATGATGGGAGTGTGGGTGGAATCCGCTATTTTATCTGCTCCCCAAAACAAGGTGTGTTCTCTTCATTTCTGTAATATAAAAGTCATTTGTAGTGACAACAGCAAGCTTAAATTGACCCCCGACTGAGTATTCAGATGAAATAATCTGATTTCTATTTTTCAGGCATCTTTGCCCCTGTGTCAAAAATCAGCAAAGCTCTTGAGCAGACCCCCTCTTCGGTCACCTCCACCCCAAAAAACCCTCGCATGGATTTGTCTCGCGTCACTGGCAAAATCAAGAAAGAGAAAAAAGAGAAAGATCGTGTGAAGAGTGAGTGATAATTCTATATTTTTTATTAACAAGACAGAGCAGCTTATACAAAGAGACCAATGACACACATATATAGTGTAGATATAGTAGTGTATACAGGTACAGTGATAAGTTTAAGCAATAGGTTAATTTAGTGTGATTTAATAGTAATCATTATTATTAATAAAACATTTCTGGTGATGTTGTGGAGAGAGAAAAATATATAGATATAAACTCACTGAGCGATAAATAGTTATCAAAACCATTTGAAACAATCATAATAATACTAATTATAATAATTCATCTAACTGATATGTGTGATATTATTCTATTGTCTATCTGAATTAAATCAAATTACATTTGATTTGCTTCTCCACCAGCTCCAAGAAAGAAGTCTCTGTCCGGCGTCAGTTTAGATCCTGATGGAGTCAAGGTTGAGGTTGGGGATCAGGTGCTGGTGGCAGGCCAAAAACAAGGGATTGTCCGCTTTTTTGGAAAGACAGACTTTGCCCCTGGTATGTCTATGTGAAGGTCTAAGATGAGCACAATTTGTGTTTCCCTAATAACTAATATGAAATGAGTCATACAATTACCATATTGTGCCATGAGAATTTAGTATTTTGTGTGTGCATTCTTGTGATCAGGATATTGGTTTGGTGTGGAGTTGGAGCATCCCACTGGAAAGCATGATGGCAGTGTATTTGGAGTGCGTTACTTCCACTGTTTGCCCAAATATGGAGTTTTTGCACCACCTTCCCGTGTTCAGAGGTAAAATCTTCAACTTAAGCCCTATTCGGACGGGACTAGTTTTTCAGGCGGTCGTTAGAGAAATTTGTGTTTCACAGACTTTCTTTGCAATTTTAATCCCGTCCGAATCAGCCAAGTTACCTATCGTTTTACAGCAAACTCAATGGTTCTCTAAAAAAAATCTAATCCCGTCTGTATGTGAATGAAATTGGTACATGAAATCAAAGACGTCGAGTGATAAGAATTGTAACTCAAACGTTGTTTAGGAAACTATTCCTGTCCAAATTGGGCTTTATTTACAGTTACACGACTTTTACAGTTATATATTCTGCTGTTGTGGTTAAAGAATATGAACAGACCATTGCCTTCCACTTGGCTTTTATTCCTGGATAGCAAAAGCATTTGCAGGAAGGTTTCACTATTAATGAAAGGTAATGATAAAGTAGGCTACCTGAACAATGTTAGGGGTGGGGCCTAAGTAAATGTGCTAAAATACTACCTACGCTATGAAGTCTTTGTGAAACCATCTGGTGTAAGATGATAAGAAAATTCCAAAGGTGAAAAACAGGGACACTTAGTAAAATGTCAACTTAAACATCCATATGTTGAAGTTGCTTAGATTAAGTCACCAAAAATCATCAGCAGTATGTTTTCATTTAAAAAATGTCTTGCAGAATTGCAGGGCCCAGAGATCCCCAGGCGGATGGGACACTAGTGAAGAAAGTCCACCAGGTGACTAGTAAGTACAGCAATAAGGAGCATGTTTATCAATTTGGAAAATATTTCCTTTATGGAACATTATGAATGTTTTATCCCTGTTTTTAAAGCAATATTTTTCACGATCAGAGTGTATGTATTATATGAATAAACAAAACAAGCTCACATTTAGTGCTCCATTTTGCATTTATCTTGTCAATTTGGCATACAGCGCCCCTTACTGTCCATAATGTGTAATAGCAATAAGAAGTTTTCCCCTCTAGTTCAGCTGCCTGATTGCATGCAAAGCAGAAATATATCATTCTTATTATGCAATATGCATCATACAATATTTATATGAATGGACAACATTCCCACATGGCAGTCTCAGGTACATGTTTGTAATGTTTCAACCTCCTCTTCTCTACAGTGTCCCAGCCGAAGCGGAATTTTAATGCGGTGCGATCTCCGAAAGACATAACATCTGAAAGTTCCATATCCAGGTATGCTTGTGTCCCACAAGTAACATATCTGTTTTGGCCGCAGCTGTGAATTTATAATGTATCCTGTGTTACAAGATTAAACAGCATTTTACTTTCATGATTTGTTTCTATTGTAGCAGGTTGCTGTTCTGTTGCTGGTTTCCCTGGATGCTCCGTGCAGAGATGCAGTCCTAAATCCACAGCTTACATCTTTAATTCTATCCCCCCCCTCCTCCTCTTTCTGTTCCTCCTCAAGATAAAATCTCACCCATTCTGTGTACTTCCATTATTCATATGTGCTTCACTCTGTGAAATACCCAGACTGCTGTCCCACCCCTTTGACAGCAATTCAATAGCAAAAAAATAGTGCCTTGTCAAGTAACAAACGTCCTGCATTCCGATGATTGAATTATAGACGAACAATCTTTTATGAAATCAAAATAAGGGAAAATCATCCCATCTAAAAGCCATGCATATCTCTCTCTCTTTTTTAGCTAAACCACTGTTGGTAGTTAATTGGCAGTATTCAAGCTTGATAATACAGTCATTATACACAAAAGTAGGCTTGTACATCTGTTTTAATTTGTAAAGGTTTTCTTTTGTTTTGTTTGGAAACATGCTGCTGTATTATGTACCTTTACTGTCTTACTTTTCAGTATTTTATTATATATAAACTTTGGTTTCTAAGTTTCAAATGCCTTTAAATGAACTAGTAGGTGACATTAGCAAACATCTAAAAAAAACATCAAATGATCTTATGCTCGTCACAATTTATGCAGTCTGTAGTCTGAAAATATTCATGCTGCCAATGTGAAAAAGAACTGGGTTTTTGTCATCTGAGCCCAATATTTTCTTCATCTACAGTGAAACTGTAAGTGTGTAGATTAAAATATAGAATATGTTGCATGAAATAAGCAGGCATGGGCAAGTTTTCAGGTCATAAACTGCTCTGAAATGAGGTGAGAGGCCTGCTTTAGATATCAGTTAATAAATAGCTTTTCATTCAATTCAAATCTACCACAAAACCAAAGCGCAAGCTCCATGATATAGCAAAAGCTAAATGACTGTATCTTTCACTCCAAAATAATGTGCTGTTAAGAATCACACATCAATAATGCAACTCTTAAAAGGAGGCATGTTTATTCTTGACCTTTCATAAAAAAACGAGGTGAAAATGAAAGCATTTGCTTATTTTGTAAACCCAAATAACCATACAAATTCAATCACAATCGTGTTTCTCTCACCAAAAAATATTTAAATAAAAATGTAATTAAATGCATTTACTTCATCTAGTATCGTTTAAAGTGAAGAACAATTCGCTCCTTGTACAATTTATGTTTAACAAAAAATTAAAAATCAATCCTCATCTATCGTCTAAAGTCAAGAGATGCTAGACCAGACTACCTATCCCTTCTCACTCTCCCTCCATCATTTTTCACTTGGATCAGTTTTGTAAATGCTGTTCTTTAAAATCCTGATTGTGCAAACAGTATGTGCTTATGATATCGTATTCAAGTGTGTGGGTAATAACAGCAATATTTACTCTTGTGTCAACATGCTATATGAATATGGAAATCTGTCTACTTTATGACCACCTACGGTAGCACAGCATGAGTAAAAGTGTCTGTCCGTAATAGATGACCTGGGATCAACCAACAGTATAGGCAAAATCACTACAGTGATCCTAGAGCGGGCAGATTTTGTCAAGGAGAGAATAAAAAACAACGACTTGACTTGTGCACTTTCCTTCTTGTGAACACTTGGTCAACTGCACTGGTTTACAAAAAAGAGCAACTTGCAAAATTAAAAATGCCCTGCTTGAGCAGATCTAGACAGCTTTTGATTTCTTCAGCCGCCATGCCATTATTTCATTGAAGAATTCTTGAATTTGTGTGGTAGGTTTAGCAATGACACTGTAGTGAGTAGAATTGTGCATCTTCTGATGGAGTGTAAAGGTCAGCTCACAAAAAAAACTGATTGTGCATTATCATTTTGTGACTTATAGAGTACAGTATATTGCTTTTTGGTGACTTAAAGTTGTACAACGCATCAATATGTCACTGTTATTTACCTTGATTTCAGGACAAATCACATTCAGTTTTTGATGCCAAAAGGAGAGTAAAAGTATGACTGTAAAGTGAAATTTCATATGTAAGTAACTCGCACTGACTGGCTCACCCTCCACTCCTTTCAAGAGTTTCAGTGTGACATCTAGCACTGTCAGCAAAGCCTTCTGTCATTTTCTATCCAGTTTGTGTAATTGGTATAGTTCATTTGTAAACATTTATTCGTCTGAGAAAATATATATTTTAATAATTTCACAAGGTACTTTTTTAACGTCCTGGGCTTTCTTTTCATGTTAACTATACTCTGTAAATCAGATTAACGTGGATCTTATTCATGAATTCAGTTTTGGATTTGATGGACAACATAACTGTACTGCATGCTGTGTATACATTTGCAGGTTTCTTTTTCCTACAGTATATCAGCATGAAAAAGCCTAATAATTACTTAAAGTGAAACTATCCTGACTATGGATAAATGGATAATAAACATTAGTGTTTTATACTTAGTTTGACTGTGTTGTTTTGGTTGATTACACAATCATCTATCTGTCTGTATCTATTCTATCCGTCATCTATCTACACTCTAAAAAAATTATATTATGGTAAAAAATGATAAGTTATGACAACATATGTTTTTTCCATTGCTTTAACTCATCAAAGCATTTTCATCTTTTTTATAAATTAAATAAGATTTTAAGTCAGTTTAATGTAATTTAAGTTTACTTTAAAGACATACGGTAGCCTACTTAAAAATTTAAGGTTGCAACTTTTTTGTCTGTCTATCTATCTATCTATCTATCTATCTATCTATCTATCTATCTATCTATCTATCTATCTATCTATCTATCTATCTATCCAAATAAGCCAAACTCAAGTTTATTTCACTGAGAAAATGTTTATTTAAAAAAATGTACATTTGTAAACTGTAAACAAACGAGTACTTTTAAAAACAACGTTAAAAAGTCATTGAGCCGCCTATGTTGACGTTTCAATCATAAATTAATCTGATTCCTGATGATCATCGGGAGCGCGCCTCCCGATTTTGTCAGGGCAGGTTGTCTGTCGCTTTCTGCGTGCACGTCGATTCTTGAACCACACCTAAAAATAAATAAATAACTGGATTAAAGTCATTTTATATATTTAGATGGAAACGTTAGCACATAATATGAAATATTGTTCCAACTAAAGAGCGTTATCTTACTCGCACAGTCTCCTCGCTGAGGCTGGTGTTCTTGGCTAAGTCCGCCCGGGATTCAGCGGTCGGGTAGTCCGTGAGCGCGAAGAGCCGCTCGAGCTGCTCCGTCTGGCTGTCGGTGAAGACCGTTCGGATTCGACTGCGCTGTTTCTGAGCCACAGCTGGGTGGCAGTGATTCTCCGCTGTTTCACAACCTGAAGGCGATTACAAATCCAGTTAAAAACAATAGGCTACCAAAATGAATTAAATTAATTTAAAAAATAAAGTTAAAAAGCCATACCTGATACGGCAAAAGGCCACTGTTGACCTGCATAGTAATTTGAACTAAAAGCTGGTTTATAATATGAGACTGGAACACAGCAGCTGTACATTCCTGCCCATGATGATGATGATGATGGAAAGTTCATCATCAGTGCTGCATGGTCACAATGACCTCTAGGTCCATCCTGGGAGAGCAGGTCAAGTGTGGTCAAGTGCCCTGGGAAATCCTGAGAAGATGCTGGATGATCCAATCCAGGTGATTCTGCTGTTTGTTTGCTGGCATCTCCCAAGATGTAATCAATAGAGAAGTTGGAAAATTTCTGAGTTGCCATGTTCAAGTAGGCTAGGGGCCCAGAGAAGCTGGTGTGACTATATCTCTCCGCTCTCCTTTAATAATGATATGGAACTAGAGAGTTGTAGGCCTATTTGTACCCCCTGTATCTTTTTAACTGAGGTATAAATGTATTTATATCGATCCATCAACACCTCTTTGTAAAGGTGGAAGTCAAAGGAAATTACCCTCAGAAGATCCACTTTGAAGATTAACCTGACACTTGAAATAGACCTACACCTGCAATTCCTATTAATGTTTATTGATCACACTTCGATACTACAAGTTTTGATCCCCCAGCGTGAGTTTTTCAAGGCGACCGTTATTTAGACTTATCACTTTTATTGTTTCCATGGCGACGCTTCATTCCCTTTTATGTCATTGCCACTGCTTTTATTTATTTTTTCCTTTTTTATTCAAAATATTCTCAAACTTGTTAACTATAACATGAAAAATGTGATATTCCGATTGTCAAATATGTGTTTTGTTGTTTAAACAGCCAAAGCGCAAAAGCACATTTGAATTTAGCAGATCACATGACGCACCGAACGTTCTTATCGCAGTGATCTTACGGGTCAAAGTAGCCTAATAACTATAAGTAATAACAAAGTAATAAGTTATAACTATTTCATTACTTTGACGTGTACAAAACACAATGATAAAAATGTCTCACTTGAAATATTCCTATGCATTAAAAAACTTTTTACTGAAAGGTTTTAATTGTAGGCCTATTTTATTAGTCTATAGCCTATAGGCCTAAATAAATAAACCCGAACGCATATGGAAACATTAACTTTTTATATAAAATTATCATTTAATTTAGGCTATGGGATATAATCATGTTATAGTTTATACTGGATAAAGTTTATATTGAATTCAGTTTATCATAAAGAAATAACTTGACACTTGTTCAAAGAGACACTCGTGCTTTGAAATTGTGTCGCCATCTTGTGGTTTTATTTAGAAACTTATAATAAAGCTAATAAAGCTAATACAATTTTAACAGCTCTACAGATTTAGGCCCAATACAATTAAAATTATATAAATATTTTTAAATAATATAAATAATAATAGCTCCTTTTTTAAAAGCCTTGTTTTATTATGATACCTAGAAAGATAACATTGAATCCACTGCAAGCAACATTAAATGCATCATTTAAATATAGTCAATATAGTCAACAGAATAAAAAACAGGGACTGCATTATCATATTATTACTAAACAAGGCCAATGTCTGTCTGTGGATAGAGGAATTATTCAAAAGCCTTCAGCGTTACATATGTGTTGCATGCCAATATATCAGGGTTAACTCAAGATTAAATGATCATGGTTATTTTAAAGCACAAGCCACAGCTGTAGCTTAGGGATGTCACAAGTATAAAAGAGTGTGCATTTTACAAACCAGCAGATTCTCCCAATATAACTCAGCTCACATCATTAATATTTTATTATTTTTAAGCTACTTGGGTTTACAAAGAATAAAAATTCCACTGAGCGGATATTGGTTTTGTCTCTTTGCCAAATGAGATCATTTGATAATCTGCAAGGCCCACACAGCACATACAGAAAATACAGAATACTGCATGTCCTTCATTGTACTGAGGTTTTTTTTTTGTTTTTTTTTATGTAGGCGTATTAAACACAAACTCATTATCGATGCCCTGATGATCAGTTACAGGGATTCTGTTTCAAGAATCTGTGAATGAGTAAGATCTTTAGGAATGAAAGGTTTTTGGCCCTTCCATTCAGATCATAACAATTTGTAAGCTCTTTGATACATGTGGGACTTTCATTAACAATAACCTCAATTACTTTCTCAGTAGCAAGATAAAAGAGCATAGGCATATGTGTTTAATCAGTCAGTATCTTCCACTTCAGTCAAATCAGTCATACAAGTACAGCGACTCACACTAAACAAATTTGCATGATAAAGGCAACAATCTGATTCAGAGCATTCAACTGAATCATATGGTTGACCCATATTCAGTTCTGCGATGCGTTTCTAGAGAACATCAGTGTGGTTGTAAGCATCCATCTGTACAGCCAGGATTTGCACAATGCCACTGAGAAGCATTGATATGATTTGGGCCAATAGGCAATTAACAAATACATGAACTCCTCCAAACAGAGCTGGATGTTCATTGAGAACTCCCAACTATACATCCTGCCAAATCAAACTGATCTGGCGATGGAATTCAAGCCCCAGTGAGTTAGATAGATGTGCATCCCAAAAACACAAAGGCAAGTTTGAATATTCTAGCAATCAATCCAAAGCATAGACAAACAAGGGCGATTTTGAAGGTTACTCTCTCGCTTTTCTCAATGGAGTTCACTTACTTCAATCAAATGATTTATGATCAGAGGTAAGACTGTTGTAAAGGATATTCGGGCCACAACAACAGTTCTCTGAGAAATAGTATTTGAGTCATTTACTGAAGAAATAGGCCCTGATGGTGTATTTTGCATAAACTGCATCTGGACAAACATAATATGTTGCTGTTTACTTATAAAAATGACATACCACCATCCAATTGAAACATTTAAAGAGCATCAATGTTATTCACATTCAATGGATCCTTTTATTCCTCTGGTGTTCTCTGAGTGACAGCGAGCTGAACTGCTGCATTAAAGGCCAAGCTTCTCCTTGACTGTTCCAGATGGCTGGAAAAGCAACTCGTATCTCATCCCATGCAGGTGAGAGTGTCTGCATCAGACCAACTTGATTTGTTACCCCGTCACAAAGCAATTAGAATTATGAACTGTGTGTCATATAGACTCAGTCAAGCATCAGGTCAGCTTTTCAAATTCAACTCTACACAATATACTGTAGTAAGAGCAGATCAAATGTCACCGAGTAAATTTGTGCCAAAGAAAGGTTTTTATCAGTTGACAGAAACCAGAGGAGTTATATAACACATATATACAGAGGTTCCTGAGAAGTATTCACATTTAAACCATAGTTTTAAATGTAATTATGTCATTTAATTCCAATAGCAATTGCAATATGCAGTATAAAACCAGTGACATCAACTTGAAAGAAAATGTTCTTATTTAGGGTGAATTCAGGTTGATTGGGACAATGTGTCCCAATCAACCTGAATTCACCCCCAAAAGGGGCCCGTCCAAAATGAAAATTCACTTCATTTTAAGGTGAAATATTTTCATTGTACTTACTCAAATAAGTACTGAGTAATATTAATTATACATGTATGCTACTTACTATAGAGTTACGGTTTGGTTTAGTTTTAATTATTTGTAATTATGCACAATTTACTGTTATTAGCCTATGTATTAGCGTGTAACTATGTCACCTTTAAATAAATTGTTACCAAATGCTGCCATCATTTATTCTCGTGTCGTTTCAAACCCCATGACGTTCGTTCACCTTTGGAAAAAAAAATGGAAAATATGCTATTTTAATTAAATCAGAGAGATTTCTTCTGTCCCTCCATTGAAAGTCTGTTCACCCAAAACTCTGCATGAATGTTTTGAACTATAGATTTTTGAGTGAATAGACTTCCAATGGAGGGACAGACATTACATCTTCATTTGTGTTTCGAAGATGAACGAAAGTGTTTGAAACGAGATGAGAGTGAGTGAGTAGGGTGTAGACCTATTGATGACAGAATTTTAATTTTTGGGTGACTATACCTTTAAGATAATCGAAAGCAGCGGTTTACAAATTGGGGTCCGGGGACCCGCAAGGGGTGCTAGAAAATTTGTGTCCGCTGAAAATTTGAGAGAGAGAAAAAATACAGTGAATTTTTACCTAATGCAAACCAAAATATACGTTCTGTTGAGAGAAATAAGTTTCAAGAGTCGCTTAATCATCTTTCTCCAGAGTAGGCTACTGTGCTTTTGTTGTAGATTTTACAGAGTAGAGAGAGCTAAACTGAGGCTATTAACACAAGACAAGATACAGACAACTCCGCCTTTTTTTTTCCTTTCTTTTTTTCTTCTTCTTTTTTTTCTTGGGACGGTGGGGGCCACGCCTATGGGGCCACGAAGATAATGTGACGCATATGAGTGATGCTCATTTTCCGCGCGTTTCTTTGCTGGTTGAAACCATGGTTGAAGCAGTGGTGACCTATTTCTGTGTGCTTTGGCTCGTGAGCTATCAAATGCGAGCAAAGCTTCTGGTGTCCTTTGAAACCCCTCCAAAGAAGACATCTTATATTAGCACACTCATTTGACACGCTTTGAGGTTTACAATACTGCAACGAAAGGAAGATATTGACACAGCCCGAGATCAAAAGATGACGATGAATGTGTTGAACAGTTCACGGAACAGCCAGAAGAGGGAGACCTTCTATTAGAAGACCTGCATTTCGATGACGGCATTACATAATTACAATAACATTGAACGATTCATTGGAAGAATGGAGTTAATTTATGAGAACATAATTATGTCTTCCTTTCTGTTTGTAGGCTGCAGAAAAACAGCAAACATCTGAACACAGCCAAATGTGAATATTAATAGGCTATGTAATTGCAAAAAGGCTATGAGTTCAAAGAGCGTAGGCCTAGTCTTAAAATAATTGTATTAGCCAATATGCATATCTTATCATTGAGCTTATCTGTCTTCATTTATTCACTCTTCTGTAAAACACAAACAAAGATATTATAAAAAAATAAATAAAAATAAGCCAATGTTGTGTCCATATAGATTTGGAACTACAAGATTATGGTGAGTACATTTTGGGATGAACTGTCCCTTTAAATCCTTGTTTTTGGTGACTAATGAAGCTTGTGACCTTTTCACCTCTCAAACTCAATGGACACACATCTCTATTGTTTTCTGCTCATTCAAATTTGGCGGCTTCATAAATAAAACAATGCACCCCACCCCACTGCATAATTACACTGTGTTTTATTCATAATTAGCAAAATTGACTGATTCATTCTGACGTGAGCGGTGAATCACGGGACCCCTCCCTGCTCAGACTTATGAACATATGCAGGAGCTGTACCTCCTTGAGAAAAGAGACAAATGGTGACTGCATGAGTGAACGGGGTACATGAGTGAAGGTTGGCTGCCCGATTGGTGCACCCTGGTGTAGTATACCGTCTGCTCACACACGCTCTTCAAGGGGGCTAAATGGTGTCCTGCCAAGTTCATATCCAGCAGTTCTCAGACAGCAGAGACTGCATGGCCCCTTATGGGACCTTTTTCTTTGTTTCCTTGTAATCAACAAAGGAGCTCCTATGGGAGATCTGCATATTAATATACAGTGAGCTAATCCATCCCTCCAATACAACATACATTCATGCTGCAGTTTCCTAGTCAGTATGTACTGAGCAGCTTGTTTTGAAAGAGACACACTGAATAACATTATTTGATGCCTCTTGTATCTATCTATCTATCTATCTATCTATCTATCTATCTATCTATCTATCTATCTATCTATCTATCTATCTATCTATCTATCTATCTATCTATCTATCTATCTATATATATCTATATCTATATCTATATATATATATATATATATATATATATATAGCCTATATATACCTATTTAGATCTACACTTATTAAATAAATGCTGACCAGTCAACCATGTTCAATATTGAGGATTTTTTTAATCATATCTTTAGTTGAATTTTAATTCGTTTTACGACCTTTCCAGGTAACTCCAGATAACTTTTCTTTTTAGATCACTCCAAATTTGTATTTATTTATATTGTTTTTGTATTATATTGAGTACTGTATCATCACACATGGAAAATGTGCACTTTCGAATAATAATAGAAATTCCCAATATTCTCCCTACAGCCCTACATGTTTCATAAAACGTTTCAGAATACAAAAATACTGATAAAAAAAAATACTGATTAAAATGGTTGCATTAAAATGTGCATATGACATTGAATACAGCAGCACCATCAGACATGCAAACTTCTGTAGCATGTACAGCAACTGATTTTACGGTCTATATATGTGTTATGAAAAGTATTAATGAAATGTTCCTGAATGACATGGCAGCTAATTTCTGAGATAATATCACAGCAGAGATAAATGCACAAGTGTCTGCAATATGTATGAACAAAATCATTTTTAATGTACGCCTACTTTATCATTTTTTCTTGTCGTGTACTTTAATTTATAGTAGTTTCTCTTCTTTTTTTTCACATTTTATTTTCTTACAAAAATACAATATAGGCCTATCATATTTTATTTCCGTAAATATCCGTGCTTGAAGTCACGCGGAGTTGTCAAGGTGAGTAGGAGGAGCGGGTGAACTGCTCGGGGGCGTGGCTTCCTCTCACCTGTGTCAGGTGACAGTTCAATTTGCTTACAACTCAAAAGACTGGTGACTGTGTTAAGTGACCTGCAACAGAGTTTCTCTTTATCGCACAACACTTAGCGTTGTTTCTTGTTTGATGTGTGTTAGTAAACCATACCTGGCATTTCAAAGCTGATCAGAAGTATTTTCTCCCTGCGGATAAAAACTTTTGCTCATGTAGTATTGCTGAAACCCCGAGGGATCCCCTGAAGGAAAAAACTGGAAGCTGGAGTGACAGGTTTGCACGTAAGTCTTAAAAGGAATTAAATACAATTCCCCCCATTTTTTTAAATCGCTTACAAACATTGTTCACGTGCTTTACCGCGTTTGTGCATTTAGCAGGTGGATTTAATCAGCGTAGTGTATAATTATTGATACATGTATGGGAAGATTTTCGACGAAAATAATATGTATCACTAATCGAATTCTCTTTAAATATTAGGCTACTTGTTCTAGTATGTAAACACAGGGACAAACTTTTTGGGATATGTACCAGATGGTAGTTACGCACGTGACAGTTTGCAAAAGGCGTGTTTAAGTGCTTTGCCTCTATACAAGCCATTGTTTTCAAAGTATTTAAATGTGTTTCTGTTGTTGTGGAATGGTATGCATGACTCACAAGTTGGGTGACAACACCAGACCATCAGGTTACAAGACTACTGCTGAATGTGATACTCCATGCCCATTGATTATTCCCACATTGGCATCTGATGCCTCTTGCAGTTTAAACTGGGCCTGTATTCAGGGTCAGAGATCATTTGTTGTTCATCTAATTAGTTTTAATGGGCTTAAATAAAATGTTCAACCATAATCAGTCATAGAGCCTCTACAACCTGCTTTAAGACATAAGGCCTACTATTAGTCAAGATTGGACACACCTATCCTGTATTATTTCCACATTTTAGAAGTGATTAGCAAGTCAGTAAAACTATAATATCTCAAATGGAAGTATGAGGAAATTACAGTAAGCTGTTTTTCAGCGGCTGCTGTTTGTCTACATTACAGCTGCATTTTCTTAACCATCTTCACAATGTACCAGCCCTGGATGATTTTTGTGCACTATTGAATACGTTTTCATGTAGGCCTATGTACTCTTTTTGACTGTTGTTCCTATCTGGACAATATGTTTTGTAAATATATGTGCATATATATTATTATTTTTTTTTTATTTTTTTTTTACACAAGATGTACTGTGAAATGTGTCTAAACTTGGGAGGGACTATAGTGTCCTCTTTAACTTTTGCCCTTTCAAATTTATTTTATATTTAGAATAGAATAAATGTATAGATAGAATAAGTATTTTAATATAAATAGTTTAAAACATTTAATTTTAATTAAAAACAAATAAAATCAGGGATTTGATTTAGATTTGTAACCTCCAGACGTCATCTCCTTCCCCATATGTTTCTATCATTAATATTACAGATCTCTCCATTGTGGTTGCCATCATTAGCATAAGAATGTAATTTACAGTGTCCTCTGTGGTGGGAAAAACTGCACACTGGCTACTACTACATCATGACGAGAATATGAAAAATGTTAACTAATTAATTTTCAGGCAGCTGATTGTGAAACTAACAACTACATATTAGCTTTTTTCATCCATCTAAGTGGATTCCAAGACTGCATGGCTTGATGAACTTGAATTGGTGTTTTATTTTTCTGTCATACTCTTATCTCAATCTGCCCGGGGCCTTCTAGTGAGCCCTTTAAAAACAATTATCTGATTTGCAGTCAATATACCCTCTAATTTGATGTTTACGATTACTGTAGGTAATTTGTTCAAATTTAGGCCTAAAACCCAATGATTTGATTATGAGGCCCAACAAACCAGGGTTTAAGCAGTGTCAGGAAAAAGTCCTGTGAGCACACAGCACAGAGAATAAAGTTCTCCTTCTCCTGCTTGTACATGTCCTGTTCTTTTGTTATACTGTTCTGGCTTCCTGCTCTAAGAGCCCTGAAGTGGGTTTATTTGAAGATTGTTGGTTGAAAGAAATGTATGTTGGTTTAAAAGGGCAAAAGAGAGCTTCCTGCTTTGTCTTTTCTTTCTAAATATCCCCTCCCAGACCCATTATGGTTCAGGACGGTATAGATGCATTCAACAAAACACACTTCTTTGCCAGAATGACACCATGCTGAGTTTAATGATGAATGGCGTCATGCATCGGTAGTAATTGGCCATTCAGTCTAATGCTGCCATTGGCTTTCATTGTTAGACTTTTTTATTTTTTTTTAAGAGCTTTCTCCTCCCTGTTGCTTCTGGCCAGTTTCGTTGCTGAAACTGCAGATGCCCCCTGAGCAAAGCTTTGTTTGAAAACCAGGAATCAGATTTCACCAACACTTGTAAAGGATGAATGGCAGTTGTGTTTTCTGGCATGCACAGATAATGAAAGCAGAGAGGGACGAAGGTGATCTGTGATTTAGTTTAGCTTTGACTTTATACATAGCCTTGGTTTTGCTTAAAAATGTAAGGCTACATAATATATAATTTCTTGTATGGTATTTAAGTTTGCGTATGATAGTGAGTGCTTATTGTAAAATATATATTGTGTGTATATATATATTAGGGCTGTCAAACGATTAATCACGATTAATCGCATCCAAAATAAAAAGTTTGTGTTTACATAATATATGTGTGTGTACTGTGTATAATTATTTTGGATATAAATGCACACACGTATACATTTAAGAAATATATGATATTTATATATAAAATTTTTATATTTATATAAAATATACATTATAGGATACATTCAGTCTATATACAGTATATACATGCAAATATTTCTTAAATACAAATGCATGTGTGGGTATTTATGCATGTGGGTATTTATGTATTAAATAATTACACAGTACACACACACATATTATGTAAACACAAGCTTTTATTTTGGATGCGATTAATCGTTTGACAGCCCTAATATATATATATATATATATATATATATATATATATATATATATATATATATATATAAAATAAATAATCTTCTCTTTAAATTGATCAGAATAGAGAGGCACATTATTTCTTTCTTTCTCCTGAGAGAATGACCTTGCTTCAGGCATGGCAAACAGACTTTCTGCTGTGTAAAACTCGCTGTCTGTCCTTGAATGAATTTTCAGTTGTCAAGTGAATGAGTCTGTGTTATTCTCCCTGAGCACAACACCTGTCAGACGTCTGCTAGCTGGGGAATCACAGCTGAGAGGGCAATCATTTCCATCTCTAGCATTCATGTGGAGCAGCAAAATCCATCTTAACCAGAGTGCCTTTTGGAGGAGCTTGCCTTAGGCTATGTGCTGCAATTAATGGATGATGTCCTCATTATACCTTTTGATATTGTCACAAAACCGCAGATCTTCCTTGTCATCTGGGCTGTTGGGGGGGGGGAATCATCTTGTCTTAAGCATGGGAAATGGAGGCAATTCCAGGAGGATGCTGTCTAAGAACTCTCACCAGATTGCGAGTGCTGTAAATGGGATTAGAAGAAGCCTGGATTGGATTTGAAGGCTGATCTAGCTACTTTAATCACAAACTAACAATTTCTCAGAGCATTCGCCTCTTATTAAGAGAATTAAGGGCACGATCGGACTTGAATTAAGACACAATGATGAACTGTAGTTCACAGGACCCCAGAGTGAGTTTGCTGTACCAATGCTCTTTTGCCCTCTACACAGCTTGGCCTCTGAGGGGCCCAAGGAGAGGAGGGGGGGCCTGGTTCATCTCTTGCTTTGTGTGTGTGTAGTGGATCAGATCAGGTGTCTTGGCACTGTCCTCTTCTCCCTATCCGGGTGCTGAGAAAGGCCTGTTTGTTTGCGATTTGGGCTTGTGGCACCAAAGAGACAATGAGTGCAGTCTCTGTGAGGACGGGAGGGAGAACAGAGGGTTCGAGCTCGAGCGGTGGAGAGCACCAGGGTCCTTATCTCCTCCGTCTTCATGAGCACCCATTACCGGAAACCCAGATGTCCCTCAGACCGCCTCCATGGGACGGTACAGACGGCAGTGGGTGGAACGCTGTCACCTCACTGGAAGTGTGTGCACACGTTTTCGATTAAAAATAAATTTTCTGAACAGGTTGGCTCAATCAAGCAGAACTATTTTAGATTGTCGTAATTTTGTGACTCCCACTGAGCAAATGGTGTTAAAATTGTGCAGGGTTGTGGTGGTCATCATGTTAAACCACTGGTTTTGCTTGAAGATTTTACATTGGACATTAAGTGGTGGCCCAACACGGTTCCAGGTGTCTGTAAAACCTAAAATAAAAAAACTTTAGCATGCAAGTATATAAGCTCAATATGCAAAAATATTAACCTGACAAAGCTAAATAGTAATTAATAAATTTTTTCCTAATTTTGCAAGTACAAAAAAGGCAGTTATGATTATTAGTTATAATTTATTTAAATTATTTTATAAATGTGTGCATGTTTGTTTTGTTTTTTTTCTAGTTGCTTTATAAACTGTTGGTATTTATTTGAATTCCCTTTCCAGTCAATACCGTAATTATATAGTCTTTGATAGTCAAAAGTGAACATTTTCCCTGTGAAAATTTCTTAATGCCTTGAAATAGCTTGAATGTAACTACACCAATGCTTCATTTAGTATACGCTGACCCATGAATATGCTAATCCCCCCCCCCACACACACACACACCTCCACTCAATCGTACAAACTACCCGATCCCCTTGGTCAACTGTAATAAACTCTACACGATGGCAAATGGAAATATTGGTTTAATTCAGCCATATATGTTTGAAACTGATTCAGAAGAAGACCAAATTATACAGGGTCGTCTAAGTTGATGTATCGGAATGGTAATGTGTTTTATGTTTTGCTCTCTTCGTCAGACACATAACGGTAATTAATATTATTATCCTTGACTGTTATCAAACAGCTAATAATGTGTTGCTTATGTTACACAAACCATGCGCTTATGCGCAGAATGATGCGCTTGAAGCAACACGGAGTCACAGCCATAGACATGTCTATGGTCACAGCGCGCAGCGCGTCGAGTCCGCATTGAAAAGTTCAAAGCACAAAGGAAATGCATATTGATGCGTAGTGTATATACAGTATCTATCTATGCAATCGTTTATTGAGCCTTTTCTTTAACAGTTTTACACTTCAGTTACTGTGCGCGTGAAGAACAATTATAGTGCTGCTTCTGCCATTTGAAGGAGAAAATACTCAGCTATGATGTTCATGATGGTGTTGACTTAATTTGCGCATGATTTGTCTTAAAGTACCCGTGAACCGGAAGTTGCAAACGACTTTTCTCCATTGTTGTGACGTATTTCCGAGAGAAACGGAATAGGCCTACTAAATGAGGCAAAATAGTGGGCGTGGCTTTTTTCCCAACTAGCACCTGATTGGATCTAGAAAAGTAGGGTTTTCATTCAGCCCAGAGCCATATAGAGAGAGAGTTGCGACAACGGAAGTTCTAAAGGCTTGATCGTCACGTGACTCACGGAGACTTCAGATAGTTCCAGGAAGTGCTTTGGCGGGCATTTCAAACTGTTAGAGTAGAGTGACAGAACGGCGATTTCTGGTAATTAGTAGTCAATAAATGCATTTATTTTATATATTTATGTAACACACCGACATATATATGTAGCATGAGTATGTTGTTACAGTGATGTTGTTTTTTAAAGATCAAATCAGCTAATATTTGAGGATTAGTGTTTGCTTACCGTTATTTGCCTCAACTTATTTCAGGCTAGGGTTTCTGTTGCCTTTTTATGTTACCTCATGTTCATTGTTTTCACTAATCTCATGGTAACTAATGTCATATTTATGACTTTTCAGATAGTACAGAGACAGGCTGGTGACAGGTGATTTCCAGCTCACACCACACAATGGGTCAATGAACTATTAACAGCAGTAACGTAAATGTAAAATTTAGTGAAATGAAGCTTATTGTTTACAATTCTATATATAGTAATATAATTATTTATGTATTATAAATATTATATATCTAATATAATTCTTACAATACTTATTCATATACACAATATATTCAGCTTTAAAACAACTTAAGCATACTCGTATATAAACTGCCGTTCAAAAGTAATGAGGCTGAAAATTCAGCTTGGCATCACAGGAGTAAATTACATTTTAAACACATTAAAATAGAAAAGTTATTTTAAATTGTAATATTACTTTTTTGTATTTTTATTCAAATAAATGCAATAACTATTTACAGCAATTCATGAATACATTTCTAATAAATTAAATAGCATGCCAAGCATTTTGTATGTGTCCTTTCTTTGAAACTGAATCAAGAGAACAGATTTTACAATTAATAGGGTGTTCGTTACTAACTTTATCCAGCTCCAATCCTTGCCTAATCTGTTAGTTATCTGATAACATCCCTTATCTCCTAATTTAATGAGTAATACTCAACTATAAGGTTTTAATTTACAAGTTATTTTTATTTAGATGTACTGATAATAAACAGAATAAGATAATAATATTCTTTAAACGTCTCACCTTTTAAAAGTGCGTCGCAACAGTTTGTTCTGCTGCATCTCTACGGCGCGGCATGTGTTTGCTGCTACTTCCGGGAACTATTGAGAGGCTCCACGAGCCGCCATTGCTGTAAAAAAAACGTTCCATTGGAGCTAATGGAGTTGTCGCAACTCTCTCTCTATATGGCTCTGATTCAGCCTGTCTACTGTCAGTTGGAGGGGCGTGGTTACGTATGTTAAGCAGACACCCAAACCGTCAAACCTACGTCATCAGGGAAGTATCCTCCAATGCAGAGGGGAGGGGACATTTCAGATTTTGATTAAAGAAGGAAGCCAAAAAATGTTTTTGTGTGGATTGACTTGCATGGATGAATTGTTCACCACAAAACGATCAATTTAGGCAAACAAAGTAAGTATGGTCAATTTTGAATTCATAGGGACTTTAAAGCATGTGAAGACAAAACAACACACATAAACAACATTAAAAACTTGATTTTTACCACAGGGATTTTTATCTTCACCACTTGAAGTTTTTTTTTTTATTATTGTTTTTTATAGGTGTACCTTTTTTTTATTTCTCTAATTTTAGTAGTTTTATATAGATGTTTATTTAAATAAATGGATATTTAGTGATTATTCGTAGTTTTATTATTTGCTTTTAGCATTGTTATTTTTCCTCTTCTTTTTGGGTCACCAGTTTAGATCTACTGATATTAATTAGATTGAGTATCGTTATCTTTTATATCCTTAGATTCCTTGCTGTATGTTGTAGTCTTAGTCCATAATTGTTATTGTAGGAAAGTTAGTTTACGTCTAGAATGTTGGTCCATGAGTAAATAGTATTTAGCTTTTCACTGATGTGATTGATTAGAGTCATTAGACATGCTGTTAAACCCATTTTCTTTGTCCTCCATCTCAAATTAATCAATAGAATGTGGGCAGAAATTGCCGGTTATACTTTTTGCTTGGCAGCGTGTGGGATGAGATTCAGACTGAGCCCTGAGCTTGGCAAGAGATTGGGTGTTTACTGCTTCGGATGGAAACAGCAACAGTCTGAGCTTTTAAAATGTTATGACCTTTCCCATGCTTATCATAAGCCAAGGGAAGTAATTGTCATTGGCCACCGAAAGGGTAACTTTACCTCAGTTTGCCGTGAGGTTTGTTCGGCGACGAAAGAAAAACGATGTTCTCTCCGGAGAGACATTCATGTTCTGTGAGGGTGTTTTGTGTCTGTACAGAGGTGTCATGTGATCTGGAAAAATGGACTATAAAACCTGAATAAGGAGCCAGAGAGTGATTTTGAACGCCATTGATGTATTGAATGCATCATTACTTTTCATTTGCTTCCACATGCAGACTGATACTGCATCACCTTTCACCTAAATGTAAGGGCTTTTTGTCCTCTGCTACACTCACAGACAGTTTGCGTGTTTATTCAACTCCAGCTCATTTAAATGCGGGCTGTGTTATGGAAAGATCCCCAGATGCACCTGCCTCGTCTGTTTCTAGCCAAACCACCGACACGAGCTGAATGGGATGACTAAGCATCTGTAATCCGGCCTGTCATTTACATCCTTGGGGGTCTCATGCTGCTTTTTGATCCTGCTATCTCTATTAATTTACCATGATCCTTGTCCACGACTTTCTTGCAGGATTACATGGATATGATTACTATGGTCAAGCTGTCCATGACTGGATTGGATATCAAAATGGTCACATTTATTTTACATTTACACCTGTGAAAACTTGCTCTGCCCCTATTTCACATCTTAGGCTTGTATGACAATCCCCCTGGTTTGGTTTGTGTGTTAGAGCATTATGATATGTAACTTAAGCTGGGCTGGGATGTACTGTAGGCCTACAGGGTGAAAATCAGCATGAAATCAGATTCTTAACGTCCCATTAACAGTCATTGTGTCATTGCACGCCTGTTGGGTGTCACACGTACACACCTGTTCCTCAAGACACAAGCTCACCGTTGAGATGGGATATGGCCTGCATAAGTATGTTCACTTCTGAAAAGGTTAGGAACAGAGTATGCAGTCGTGTTTGCACTCAATTACTCCTCAGGCGAGAGCAACATTCTCTGCAGATTGTGAAAAGCAATAATGTGACTTCGATTTTCAACCTGACTACCTTGAGACTCAGTCCAGTGCCTTAATGCCTTCCACTGGGGCAAACTCACGGCAGACCTTGAGAAAGGACCATTATTTTGGCTGAGCCTGAAGTCAGTGTGTACCTAGAGTAGAGGCGGCTGAGGTGGACGGCAAGGTTGCAGGTAAATTATGCCCATCTAACTTTGAGTTATTAGCTGGTTGGGCTTTAAATTTTGAAAGAACTGTTCTCCCCAAGTGATCACGCAAGACAAGTCCTTCATAAATACTGATGTGGACCACTTATGAGACTGACGTCGGCTCTTAAGCTATTCTTGAATATTTTTTAAAAAGTGTTTTTCATGAGGTCAGCCCAAGGCAGTTTTTAGGACCATCACTCTTGATTGACAGCAGTCATGGCCTGCCATAGCTGACCTTGTTCTGCCAGCCACATTATGCAGGTATTAGAGTGAGGAAAATCTATTTGGCTTTTTTTTTTCTGCCAGGGCTGTGGCGGCAGCCTCAGTATTCGCCCATTACTCCTTTGGGTAATGGGCATAAAACGGATTTATTTTATTTTTGATGGCTGAATTTATACCCTAGAGCACAGGAGACTTTCCTCTGTGTCTGAAAGTTTTAATTTGTTTTTTATGCAGATAAACCACAGCTTTTCTAACCAGATGCACCGTGATCAGTGAACATGAAATTCTTCTTAGATGAGAGATTTAAAAGCAAACTATGCAATGGTGGACATTTAGCAGGACTTTTCATTTTTGTTTGTTAACTTTACACTTTACAATAAGGTTTCATTAGTTGACTACTTTAGTTAACATGAACTTACAATGAGCAATACTTCTAAAGCATTTATTAATATTAGTTAAATGTTAATTTCAGCATTTACTAATACATTATTAAAATCAGTTGTTTGTTAACATTAGTTAATGCACTGTGAATGAATGAATTACCCTAATTTTATTAACTAACATTAACAGAGATTAATAAGTACCATAACAAATGTATTTCTCATTGTTAGTTCATGTTAATACATTAACTAATATTAACAAATGAGACCTTATTGTAAAGTGTTACCTTTATTCATTATTTTATTCTTCATATAAAAATTCAATATTTTTATTTGTTTTAAAAATTATATCTTAAATCCTGGTCACCACTAATTAAAATTTGCACCATTTTAATTACCTTCTGGCATTACTAGTTAACTTTTAAAAATGACAAATGGATTTATTTTAGTCTCAATTAAAAGCTGCATGCGTAGTCCTTAAAATGGGAATTTTCTGTTTAAAATGGTTTTAAATTCTTCCTAATATACTTCCCAAAATTATTTAAAATTAGGGTATAGGTGATTTTCGGAGAGGCTAGCAGTAGCGAGTTAGCTTTGAAAACATTAGATCGCACCCTCCCTTCCGAGTGTCTCAAGTCACGCCTCTAAAACACATGAATGCGTTCAGCAGGGAGCATTCAATAATAATGAACATAAACAACTTAAAGAGCACTGACCTGTACCACCTGACTGCTGCCGATTCATTTTGCCGTTGATAGTATTGCCATTGAAACGCATAATTTGAGTCACAAACCGTTATGAGTATAACGTTACGAGTTTCCATCTCTTCCAATTACAGTAGTTATGGTGTGAACGCTGCATAAGCTCATTGTTTTGGTTCAGAAGGAACTGTAAAAGGTGTAAAAGGTGTGTGTATATATATAATACATTTAGACGACTTAGTGATTGCTATCATTATGTGAAGAGACTTTCAACTAGCATAACAAAAAAATGTTTTGTGAACAAATCACCTACCTTTAATGTCACTACCCATACATAAAATTTCCACTCCATTGTGTTACATAGAAATGATTTATCCCACGATGCATTAACATCCTGCATAACATCTAGAAGACTAGATACTGTATTTGAAAGAACTCATTTTTGACAACAGGGTCCCACTATGTCTGTGTATCATGCTCTGTTTGATCCTAATGAACCCTTTGTGTTGTTGTAAACAGGTGGCGCTTGGTCATGCCAGGATGTTAGAAGAGACGTCACTCAAAGCCAGTCACCATGGAAACCCTAGAGTAGGCCCCAGAGGAAGTGATGAAGACAGAGGAGAGATACAAACATGTGTTGATACGAACCACCAAAGTGTTCTCTACCTACAGTCCTCTGAGACCTGCTGTCCCACGAGAAGCTTTCAACTACATGATGATTTGAATGAGTTCTCTAATGAGTGGTCGGCCATTGGAGACGTGAGCCAAGATGTTTCCTTCTCTCTTGAGGGCTGCGTCAAGTGAGTAGGCATCCATGTGAATTGGAAACCTGTCTGTATAACTGATCTGTACAGACTGTCCTATCTAATTGTTTCTTATTGGCCCATCAGGCTGGAGAGGAGGTGGATGCTGTGGTATGAATTCAAGAAAGAACTCTCCTGCTTGGACGACTGGCTTCGATCAGCTGAGAAAATAGCAGCGTCCCCGAACTCCAGCCATGTGCTGTATGTTACAGCAAAAGAGGAGTTACAAAAGTATGAGGTAAGGAGACATTGGGTCTAATTTCAGTGATGTTTGATGCTTAATTTTAGGGTCAATGACAGGTAAGAGTGTGTAAAGAAAAGGAAAAATCTAGTTAAAAACGCGTGTCAAGTTCTTTTAAAATATATTCTTTTTGTATTGAATGGTTTTAAGAAGTGTTACTAGCATTTAAAAAACAAGTCATGTGATGGGACCAAGTAAAAATAACATGCATTCAGGGTGAATGGAAAATATTTGTATACACATCTTGTATCTTAATGTCAATTTACAAAAACAAAAAAAAATTATTTTTCTTTTTATTATTTTTATTCTAATAAAAACTTATAATCTAATAAACTTATTCATTACAAATTCAAAACCATATACATACACCACCGACAAACAAAAAACGTCATCGCCCACACTTACACTTTCGCTCACATTACCTACTACACGTATCCTAAAATAACATGCATATACTTACACATTCCAAACATTCTTATCCACTCCTAACCCGATAGGACCCTTTACACCAGGGGTTCTCAAAGTCTACACTCAAAGGTCCAAATCTGAATTTTCATCAATGTCAAAGGTCCGGAACTATTGGTTATTACAAAACTTATTTTTTAATAAACATGCATAACAAATCAATACTCCTTTTATGAAAAAATAAGGTGCCTTTTGCATTCAAAATACATAAATAACAAGTGCAAAAGTGGCAAAACAATTAATTTAAATGTCAGTATTTTTCTTAATAAAACACAACAAGAGGTAGGCCAAAAGTAACATGGTGCAAAATACAGAGCAGTCTAATGTGAGAAATGCCACTGTCTGTCTCCCATCAGCTGCCGAAACCGTGACACAAAAGGTGTGGTTGCTAGACGGAGACACTGGCCTAAATGTTCAGTCAGTAGTTTTGCTGTCCGTACCTCTGTATTTTGTGGTTATTGCCGTTCAAAATGTCTGAGTTTTGTTTCCAGGGATGCAAACACATGTAGGCCTATGGTCAAAAAAGAGAGAGGTAATCGAACCCCTCGCCCCGCGGTAATGTATCCAAAATATCCAGATACTTACATTGCCACCAACCCCTGCCATCCCCGGTCCACCCCTATAGGCACATGTAGGCTAATAAAATTAAATTCAAACAACGTTGACAAAAAAAAAAGGTTTTATAAAAAGATAAACCTCACATATTTCAGCCTTTAAATCATTTTTCACAAAAAAAGGTTTTATAAAAAGATAAACCTTACATATTTCAGCCTTTAAATCAGTCCAAAAAGATAAATTACTTGACATTTACATTTACAATATTACATAATAATCTTTTATTAATAATAGTAAAATTCGGTCCGATTTTCTCGTGGCGTCTGTCGTTGCTATGCAACCATGCACTGTGCTCTCGACGACAAAGAAGTTTTAGTAGCTAATAGATTTCCACCACCGAAAAACGCTTGATGTAGCTCTGCTACAAGATTTAACGTTATTTATGGAGAAAAGAAAAACACCCGTAGTGTTTAGGTGCACCCCCATCCTTCATGTTGACTGAACTGAACAATGTTGTTACGGAAAGGACGAAGCAGATTTGATTGTTCTTGTCACATGAACTGCAGTGCGCTTGCGGCATTCTAAAAAGTTGAGGCGTTTTTGATACATCTCGCTGCGCCTGAAAAAAATTAGTGCCTCGCTTCAAATAGCCTATGAGCGCGCTTGCCGCTAGCCTACATTTGAAATAACGAACCGGAGCGCGCAAAAGACATGATATGTGAATGGCCCCTTGACGAGCTACCTCCAATCAAGCCGCGAGAGCGACGTTTTGGAATTTGGAAACCCTAGTAAAAGATAGGCAGCAAGAAGAAACACTAGTGGTTCGCGCTTGCGTGCATCCGCAGTTTTAATCCCTTACACACAATTAGTGCTCTTGAAATATGAAATGGAGGTGGGTCCGGATTGAATTCCCTCTGGGTCCGGATCCGGACCGGAGTCCGGACTTTGAGAAGTACTGCTTTACACTAAGGAGAAGAAAAGAAAGAAAATGTTGAGGCCTAGAAACACAGTAGAGCTAAAGGCACAAGTCTGACCATTTTCCAGTTTAAATCTGAGGGTGAAAAATGGAGTTGCCAAAAAAATAAAAATAATTTACCCCTAAACTCCTAGCTGCTGTATTATTGGATAAGATGAGTGCAAGGCCATCTCAGATTAGTCACTACAGGTGTCTGTTGCTGAGTGGATGCCGGCCAGCGTTTTGACGCTTTCTACAATGAAAGTGTAATCAACGACACAGACACACTTACACGCGCACCGACAGCGCATTTACTCAGACTGTCTAGAAGCCCGGGACTTGTGCCAGTGAAGATAAATGACACCAAATGGCCATCAAACTCCTTGGCTCTCCTCCTAAGCACCATTGTGCCTCCGTCTTAACCCCTCGCACAAATTTCTTAATCTTAATCACGAACTGGTGGGATTTATTTTTTACCTTCCGGTGGTTAATTTGACACTTTAGAGGGTTACTAGGGAACTAGGGTTACCTCCTAGTTAATCGCATGATGTCATCAGTAACCAAAGACCGACTGTTTTTGTATCTCTTTCCAGAACCTGCATGCAGAGGCCAGGATGCGTTTAAACCAGCTGGACGGCCTGACTCAGAAGAGTCGAACTCTGGTCGGCCTGTTTAGAGGTACTATGGGCGCACGGCTCGTAGAAATGACGAAGGACTGCGGACGGCGCTGGGATCAGCTCAGTAACACAGTGGAAACTGTGTGCCGCAGGTTAAAGGTATATAAAGACCCTCAAACTCCTCAAAGGTGACATCTTTTAAAGCAAGCACACTGTAAAAAATCAATGAAATTCATGGTAAATAAAACTGGTTGCCAGAACTTTACCGCAAAAAAAGGTAGCAACATTTTAGTTGCTACCTGCATATTTCACTAACTGACATAATGTAAATATAACAACTCACTAAAATATGTTTTGTACCTTTTATAATACAGTGACTACCACCAAAAACACTAGTGATAATGAAATGCCACACGAAGATTCAAAGCTCATAAAATGTAGCTTTTCCACAAGCTGATGTAAATATTAATATATAAGGTGTGCAGTATCATGCACACGCATTCAAAACACCATCATGGTAATACACACAGAAAAAGAAAGATTTCAATGAAAGACACAGGGAACTCTGTAAATTATAAGATGATTTGGTCTTTAATTTCCCAAAACTGGAAATTTAACAGCAATTTACTATAAAAAATACATGAAATGTCCTGTTAGCACTTTTACAGTGAAAAACAGTAAAAATCTATGGTAAAAAACCTGAATGGTAAGTTTCATTACTATATAGTTTTTTACCATTAAAATTATAATATTTTACACATTTTTAGGTTCTCAATACACTGTTTATTGGGGCTGAAAAACGTAAAAAGCACATGATTTTGAAAGGCGTTTTAGTTGCTTTGTACTCGCGTAAGTCTCTCTTGCCCCTTTCCTTCCCTCATTTTAATCCCATTAACTCTTTATCCATACAGCCAGCTCTGCCTGCGTTCAGCTTACATAATTCTGTCCTTTCAGCCGCAGTGACCCCTGCGCACTCTAGGTCTGCATATGCCCCCCCCCCCCCCCCCCCCCCCACCCCCTTTACTGTGGGCTTCAGTGTCTGTTTTGTTTATGCCATTTCCGCTCCCTGTTTGCCGCTTTGACGTCCTTGTTATAATTTTGGTGTGTCTCCCTGTCAGTCTCTGTCTCTGCTAAAAACGGCATCAGGGTGTAGACGGTCAGACAGAATGATGCTCGCTCTGTCTGTGTATGTGCGCAACAGCATTTGGTCTGCCAGCGGGAGGATTTTGAGAGGCAGAGGGAAGAGATGGCAGTGTGGCTGGCTGATATGGACCTCAGACTGACTGAAGTGGAGCACTTCTCAGGCAAAGACACCTGCTCGAAGATGCACCAGCTTCAGGTACTCAGGAAACATGGATCCATGCAGAGAGAAATCTGATCTCTGTTTGTTTGTTTGCCGTCTGTGTAGTGTGGTTTGTGCTACAAGTGCGGATCTTTAACACCTAATTTACAGGTTCAAATCCCTGAAAGGCATTTCTGAGCTTTATTAACCAAATAGTAGGTCACTGAAAGTATGAAAAACAAGAGACCTACAATGTATTGCAAAAATCCTCAAGAGTTTATTTAAATTAATGAAGAATTTTAATGAAGAGGGGGAATCAATTTTTCCCCCCCCAAAATCAAAATGAATACATTTTAAATAAAGAACTTTTAATAGGACAATTCATATTTCTCTGCATGGTGCTCTTATTTTCTTTAAGTCCAGACATTTTATCTTTTTAAAGAAATCAATAATAAATAAATAATAATCATAATAGTTGATGATGATGATGATGATGATAATGATATATAGTCCACCATCATGATAATCACCATAATAGTGATAACAATAATAGTGATGTTTATAATGATAATAATATAATAATGATGATTTATGATCATCATCCACATAATAATAGTAACAATAATGGTAACGGTGATATTAATGACGGTAATAATAATGATTATAAGCGAGTATAATAATTATTATTATTGCGGTTGTTATATTAATAATATATAAATAATCTTTCAATTAAATACAAATAAACACTTAAAATAATGAATCCGTTAATTTATGAAGAGTAATTTTATTTCGTTTTTTTTTCCATTTATTTCTAATTCTCAGTTTTTTTATTTATTCCTCATTACTAAGAAAATAGCATTGCTGATATAAAATTTGAGCATAAACGTGTTTAATTGTTATTGAGATTTTTGCTTTTGGACATTTTAATGGTTCTAAACAGGCTTAATTTTCTTTCTATTCAAAATGAGTTGTTCTATTGTGGGGTTTATAGAACTTGTTAGATGCTGTTTGTATGTGCATGACGCGTTTGTGTATACCTATCTCTCAGGGGTTTCAAGAGGCGGTTGGAGAGAGTGCAGGTAAACTGAACGATTTACTCCAGCATGGAGAAGAGCTTATCCAAAGGAGCGAGCCGGCGGACGCCCAGGCCATCGAGAGCCATCTGCAGGAACTCCTGCTCCACTGTACTCGTGTCTTTCAGGGCCTGGGCCGCCTGCACACACGCCTACTCAGCATGAGACTGGTAAATATCCATGCTTGCATGTGCACAAATGAGATTAAACTTTCTTCACACCTGGAATGAACTAATATAAAGCCTGAAAGCCATCTTGTAATTCAATTGCTCCATTTATATTGGTCTGAAATCAAGGTGCGTATAATCATTTCAACTCATTTGCCACCCCAAATATTGGCCAACCAAGCAGCTGACTGATTATATATCTGCAGTAGCATGGTAGCTTTTAGCTAACGTTTTTGGTCAATCCTCCATAGATTAGTATTATCACACACCATATGCACAATTGACTATGAAAACTTAATAAGTCCCCTCTCTCCCCTGATAGATATTTTTTTTTATTTGATGATTTAATTTGTGCCATTTCAAGTTCACTCAAGTTCACATATTTCAGAAAATGATCCCAAGGGAAAGCTACTCAAGCATCCAACTTCATACGTTCTGGCAGAGGAGTCATGAATACACCCCCTGAATAGCCTGAATTGTTGTCTTGTAGCCAAGCAGGCACTGTACAATACATGTACTGTCCATTTGAACAAGTTCCTTGTGTGAGCCTTTGTCTCTTTAGGTCCAAGTGGATCATGTTAAGAAATGCAAAAAAAATCTTGCGTTGTTATGTTCTTTATGCCGTTGTCAGATATAGGATGTTTATAGAATCCCACACCAGACATATGATGAATTGCCACAGTATATTTTCCATAGCTCTGAAAAAGTACACGATGTCTATGTGTAGGCATTCAACCCCCCACCCCAGTTCAGTATGTTCTCAGAACTTTCAGAATGTTGTCACACTTAAAAATTAATTAATTTTATTGCATAATAATTGTGATAGATGTAATATAATTAACTTCAAAATTATTTAATGTATAAGTTTTCACTTTTACTCAGCAAGGATACATTAAATTGATGATTGAAAAAAAGGTGACAGGAATTATTTATTTGTTTGAAATATATTTTTTGTAATGTTCTTTTAAACTTTTTATTCATCAAAGAATCCTGAAAAAAAAGTTATGGTTTTTACAAAAATTAAGCATCACAACTGTTTTCAACATTGATAATAATAAGAAATATGTGTTGAGCACAAAATCATTATACTAGAATGAGTTCTGAGGGATCATGTGACACTGAAGATTGGAGTAATGATGCTGAAAATTCAGCTTTGCCATCACAGGAAAAAATCACATTTTAAAACTTAAGATATCTTTATACCTTTTATATTATATTTTTGAGAGACTTCAGAAATAATTAATTTTTATTTTGTTATTAAAATGAACAAATACTGTTTTGCTGTATTTTTGATCAAATAAATGCAGCCTTGGTGAGCTTCAAGGACATTAAAAAAACATATCATCTTACTTCTAAATAAATACCTTTAAACTGAAATGTAATTCTTCAAATGCAAGTGTTTTAGGATGTTTAATTGTGTTATGCCAGGTTTTCGAAGAGGACTGGGCTCTGTGTGCCCCTGACTCTGGCTGTCCCTCTGAGAGTATGCTGGAGGATGAGTGTTTTTTAGACCGCACCATCGCGCCTCAGTCTCAGGCCTGCCTTCTTCAATCCACTCAAGATCACCAGGTTCTGGAGTGGGACCCTTCGGTGGACATTGGTCGGTCAATCTCCCGGGATGACACGGACTCGTCCTCCTTCAGTGCTGCTGTAGGTAGGGATTGCCTCTGTAATACAATCCAATCTGCATATCCATTACCTGCCAATAAATGGCGATCTAGTGGTCTGCTACCCGACCCGAGCCAAACGTTCTCTGGCACGGGCCGTGTCCGGGCTTCAATTTAAAGCCTGTGCAGATATCTATGGCAATCATAAAACTTTAGGTGGTGATTAATTGACATGCAAATAATTTTGATTAGCTTTCTGTTTTTGTTCAATTCATTTACTTGATACAAGCTTGATACACAGACATACCTTTAGTTGTTGTTTATTCACATTACACTTGACATCATACATTGAAATGTACAGTAGTGTTATTGTAGTTTTATTTATATACTATGATATTTTATTATCATATTTTGAATTGGCTTTTGTAATATTTTCAAAATGTTTGTTTTATTTTGCTATGTGGTTTTGTCCTCTATTATTTATTATTTATATATATATATATATAATTACACACATTTATGTATAGCTTTAATTAAGTTTTAGCTGTAGTAGTTTAGTATGTAAATAAAAAAAAATAGAAACAAAAATTTGAAATTGGCAATTAACTGATGTTTTTTCGTTTTTATATTTTATGTTACTGAAAACAATTTTGAATATTTTTAGTTATAACACTGATGTACAGTATTGTTTTCTCAAAATATTAGCATATTATGCAATAGTACTCTATTTCTCTTAAATTGATCACGTTCCACACAACATTTCTAAGTGCATGTTAAAATAAAGGGAAACTGGAGCACTTTGCATTCACAATATAAATGAACACTTTGTTTATACGTCCGTGTGCATGTGGTGTAAACCACCGCAGGTGCTCCAGAGATATTTATGCTTCACATGTGAATTACAATCAGGTGATTATGTAATAATCATGACTCCAAATGAGGACTGGAGGGTTTAATACTTTCCGTAGCCCTTTATACTTTGTGAATGCTACACATTTCTATTAGCTTATCACTTTAAAACAGAATTTAACTTCGACCTATCAGGAACATTTTCTTCCACCCTCTCTTGTGTGTCTTGCATAGATGAACTAGCCAAATATCCTCTGAGGAGGAGAGTCTACAAAAGTCCAGTGGACTCGCATCCAGACAGGGCATCTGTCAGCTTCAAGCAGCCAGTAAGTCTATCTGACAGCTCCAACTTCGTGTTATAATTATTTACATTATACTATACATTTAAACATGGATTGCTGGTCCATCGTGTATTTGCATACATTTTTCCATCTAGCAACTAAATGTAATTGAAATGCAAATTAGCGGATTTTTTTTTGCATAGCAATTTTGGCCTCCAGCTAAAATGATCACATAGTGGTTGGTGTCTTTGTGTGCATGCATAGACATAAGCACATGTGTGCTTGCACGTTGTAGCGTGCAGGGGTATGTAACATGCAAATAGATGGTTACAGGTCTGAGTAAGATGGTATGTTTTTACTTATTGAGCTGGCTTTAGAACACGTTAAGCCACCCTATTATTCGAGTGCATTGAAGTACAATACTTTCAATAGAAATGCATCTTAATGTATAGAAGCCAACCTTGATGGTAAAAATGGCTGTGAATAATAAGCATCTGTGTATATCTTTAATGTTGGTGAATGCTGAATGTATTTGTGTTTTTCAGGGCGTTGAGAAGAGCTTAGAGCGTGTGGCCCCACCCCAGATGCCAGTGCCAGGTAAAGCTGTGGCTCCTGATTGGTCAGTGTATCTGGTGCCATCCACAGAAGGCAGTGTCCCTCTCACCGTTTAATCACTTGATAATCATGGAAGAGCTGCTCTCAGTTTGGCTTGTTTTCTAATGTCCTTGAAAAATAGCCAATAGCCACCTAAAACCTCATTTATAAGGTTCATGATGGGCAAAGATCTCAACTTTTGAGCCTCTGTATTGTGATTTGGCCTATTGTATCATATTCTATGCAGCAACTAGTCTTAAAATGTTATATTTGGTGCTTATATCCAGGCCAGGGATTAGACATTTTCATGATAAATGTCTTGTCTAATCTGCAGTCAACCTCTGGATTTTTTTACATCATAGACATGCTTTGCTAACATCTGTTTTGCATGTGTTTGTTTTTGATAGTCATCAGAGCCGGCAAGCCTCAGTACGCCAAACAATTTAAGACTTCAACACCTGAAACTAGGTCTCCTGAGCCTGTGACCTTTGACCCTGACCGCATCAGCGCTTGGCTGGGCCAGACGCATCAACTTTGTTCTAAAGGCGTCCAGACGGAGCATGTTTCACAGGTACACTTTGCTTGGAATCTATTGATCAAAGAAACCTGAAAGAACTGTATTACGGTTTCCACAAACACATTCAAATATCTTTTGAATAGAAGTGTATGTATACGTTTAAGCTTCTCTGTGAGTAATGCTACTCATTACACTGTCTGTCAAAAATGGTTTAATGGCTCTCGTAGATTGCTTTTGGCATTAGCTTGATGTCAATATTATTGAATTTTTTTATGCGAAGTAACTGTTAATACCAGTGGTATATCAGTGTCACTTATTTAGAGGCAATACATGGCCAGCTGCTGCTGCTGCTTATGTGTTTATAATGAATTGCAGCTCATAAAATCAGTCTTTGGCCTTTAAATATATTTAGTTGTCATTTATACAGTCATTAACTTTAAATAATTATATAAAATCATTGAACTTTTCATCAATGGTTGGACAGACTCACTAAGGGATGGGTGTTGAATATGGATTTTACACATCACCCATGTTGTAGCTATTGATGTTTAATAGGTAAATAATCCTGTATGAATTATCCAGTGGGGTCCTTTTTTCTTTTTTTCTTTTTTTATGGATAAGAAATGATAAATGGTATTAAATCACAAAACTGCACTAGTGGACTTCTGAGACCCCACTGTATGTTCATCCTACACTTCATAGGCATCAAATCCAGAACAAAATCAGCAAGTTATGAATACTGAACTGCTTCATTAGTTTACATATTTAGTGCTGCAGTCATCTAAATGCAGAATGGATGCTCGGTGTAATTGTGAATGGAGACATTTTTGCCAAATCTCATTAGCAGTCACAGGCTGTGCACGTTATAACAGTCTCGACTCTGTAATGGTCAATATGCTGCTTTTCCACCTCACAATGACTTGCTGAAGATCTGTTTACTGCCTCAATGTGCTCTTCATATTAGGGCTGCACCATATAAATATATATATATATATTTATATTGTTTTAGCATCGCAAAGTGTGCATCCGCAATAATCACATTATTTGATTGATTGATATATGATTGTGCGCTGTTAAAGGGTTGGTTCACCCAAAAATGAAAATTCTGTCAGTCATTACTCACCTTCATGTTGTTCCAACCCGTAAGACTTTCGTTCATCTTCGGAACACAAATTAAGATATTTTTGATGAAATCTGAGAGCGGTCTCACTCCTCCATAGGCTTCTATTGTAATTAAAACCTGCCGGCCCAGAAAAGTTAGTTAAAACATTGTTAAAATAGTCCAAGTGACTACAGTGGCTCAACCTTAAGTTTATCAAGTGACGAGAATACTTTTTGTGTGAGAAAAAACAACAAAAATGACGACTTTATTCAACTATTCATCTTCTTCTGTGTGGCCCTCAGCGCTGCGCTGTTACACTACGTGAACTTACTCTGTCAGAACGTAGGCTCACTATTGGCCAGCATCACACTCATGACCAGCGTCGGCCAATAGTGAGCCTACGTTTGCTTTGGCTTTGCTTTGGCTAACATGAATGTAAACCATGGAGATATAAAACAAATGCGTATCATTATATTGGATCAGTGCATTTGTCTTAAAGTGACAGCAGCCTAATATTCCTGCTGCTATCTGTCTTTAATGTTAATCAATCAACAAAATGAACAAAGAGAAAATCACTTTTGCTACTTTTAACAAAGATAAATTACATTTAAGACTATGCAGTGTTGATATACATTTGATTCAATTTCTGAACCTGAAAAACAAAGCACTGTTTATTTCACTTGGATTTTTTTTGCACTGTATTTATCTATGCTTGTAATTTGTTTATTTCTTATGGTTGATTCACTCTCCTTCAAAATTGTTCTAGAATGATTCATTCTTTCCAAATAGAGCTATTCAAGTCATCTAGTGAAATTGTTTATCACAAGATTTCCATTACACGAGAGTAGATGTTAAAACGCCATGCTGATTTGTCCTCGGCTTTCGCCAAGATAAGCACAAACTAAGACGTAGCTTTACAGTTACCCATGCTTCTCTATCCATTTACACTTCTTTCCATATGGTGATGTGAATCTCCTTCTGTCTGGCGTTAACGGCTGCAGTGTACTTGGCGCGTACTTGGCTCGTCAGCACACACAATGGCTACAACTACAGTGTGGTCTCCCCAGTGGACCAGCACGACAACCGTCTGGATTGAGCCGAGTAGGGGACATCTCTAGGGTCTTCAAGTGGGCACCTTCCGTCCTCAGTGTTTTGTCGACAAAACAATATCTGGTCGGAGGTTAGTGCTGGCAAAAATCTCAGGTGGAAAAATAAGCCGTTGTTCAAGACCAGCCAGCATTTTCCAGTCCCTAGCAGCTTCCAGTTGTCCTGGGCGAGAATTGGTTTTAACACCTTTTCTTGGTGGTTGCTCGCCTGGGCGGAGCAATATTGTCTTCTGTGTGTAATGTTTTGCTAGAACAGGGGGCAACTTATTGGTCATGTTACGCTTGCCTTCCAATGCAAAAGCCAAACATCGCAGTACTTGGTCATGGCGCCAAGTAAACCGACCTTGGCTAAGAGCCACCTTACATCCTGTCAAAATGTGCCTTAATGTGGCAGGTGATGAACACAAAGGACAAGAGGGATCCTCTCCTACCCAGAGGTTTAGGTTCTGTGGTGATGGGAGAACATCATATGTTGACCTAATAAGGAAACTGATCCTACTCTCTTCCATTGACCAAAGGTCTTGCCAGCCCATCTTGCGTTGTTCCACACTCTCCCATCTCATCCACTCTCCCTGCTTGGCCTGAGAAATGGCCTTTATACACCTTATCCTCTCCTCCTGCTTTCGCACCTAATTGACTACCAGCTTCCTCCTTTGAGCTGGGCCTGCCTTGTGTCATTTAGGAGGAGCTAAACTGAGCCCAAAACCCCCTCTTCCGTGCTGTACCTGTCCCAGGATATCACCAATTTGAAGGGCAGCCTTTGCCTCTACCACAGATTTCTTCACTGACAACTTTCTACCAGTTTTTAACACAGGTGCTGCCTCCCTTACACATTTGTCACGTGACTCTACTAAGGTCATTTCCAGTCTGACCTTGGCGCACTTAAACTCCTCGGTTAAAGCAGAGACTGGCAGCTGCAATATTCCTTACCTATAAAGTCCCACTCTGCTGAGGCAGCATGGAACTCCCAAACATTTCCTGATGTATGAACTTAATAACGCTTCCAGCTTATCCACTGTTGTCAAAGAAACCTTGTACACAGTCAGTGGCCACAGCAACCTCGGCAGTAGACCAAACTAAAAGCACCAGAGTTTTAGTTTGCCTGGTAGAGCACAGCTGTTTATGCTCTTCAACCTTTCCACTGCTTGTTGTCTAAATTCTCCCACTCAAGCTGTGTCCTTTAGATCCCTATCGTACCATCACCCAAGACTCTTCACTGGCTTCTCAGAAACTGTTGGTATTGCCTCACCATTAATGAAGAATATTTTATCTACTACCTTTCCTTTAACTATCGAGATGCTCCTTGATTTAGAGGGCTTAAACTGCATTTGTGCCCATTCAATATTATCAGTTAACTTACCCAATAACCGTTTAGTGCAGGCTACTGTTGTAGTCATGGTTGTCATGTCATCCATGTATGCTCTGATTGGTGGTAGTCGCACCCCAGAAGCCAAGCGCTCTCCTCCTACTACCCATCTTGATGCCCTAATGATTACTTCCATTGCCATGGTAAAAGCCAGTGGAGAACGGTGCATCCTCCCATTATTGCAACCTCTAAGCGTTGCAATGTAGTGCTGAATTCTGGAGTTGAGAAACTAAATTGCAAATCTCCAAAATAGCCTTAAACTAAATTTGTTATTGACATTGGTACTCTGAAAAAATCAAATGCTGCCCAAAGAATCTCATGTGGCACTGAACCATATGCATTAGCCAAATCCAGGAATGTCACATGGAGCTCCTTCCTCTTCTTTTTTTTAGCTGATTGAATTCGTTGACAGATAATATTGATGTGTTCTAAGCATCCTGAGAACCCTGGAATGCCCGCTTTTTGAGCTGAAGTGTCAATGAAGCCATTCTTTAATAGGTAGGTGGACAATCTCTGAGCAATAATGCTGAAGAAAATCTTACCTTCAACGTTTAATAGTGAAATAGGACGAAACTGACTGATGCTTGTAGCATCTTTTTCTTTAGGTATAAAAACTCCACCTGCTCTCCGCCATGCTCTAGGTACAACCTGTTGTTCCCATGCCACTTTTATCAATTTCCACAGAATTCGTAGAACTCCTCAATACACTCACCTAAAGGATTATTAGGAACACCATACTAAAACTGTGTTTGACCCCCTTTCACCTTCAGAACTGCCTTAATTCTACGTGGCGTTGATTCATCAAGGTGCTGAAAGCATTCTTTAGAAATGTTGGCCCATATTGATAGGATAGTATCTTGCACTTGGAGATTTGTGGGATGCACATCCAGGGCACGAAGCTCCCGTTCCACCACATCACAAAGATGCTCTATCGGGTTGAGATCTGGTGACTGTGGGGGCCATTTTAGTACATTGAACTCATTGTCATGTTCAAGAAACCAATTTGAAATGATTCGAGCTTTGTGACATGGTGCATTATCCTGCTGGAAGTAGCCATCAGAGGATGGGTACATGGTGGCCATAAAGGGATGGACATGGTCAGAAACAATGCTCAGGTAGGCCGTGGCATTTAAACAATGCCCAATTGACACTAAAGGGCCTAAAGTGTGCCAAGAAAACATCCCCCCACACCATTACACCACCACCACCAGCCTGCACAGTGGTAACAAGGCATCATAGATATATACACTAGATGCCGCCTTGGGGTTCTAAGCATGCGTCAAAACCGCCGCCATCTTGGAACAGGGGTCTTGTCTTAGAAAGTAGCTAGGTAACGCTGCTATCTCCGCCTGTACTTCGAATTCATGGATTTTCGGACGTTTATGCGGCGTATGGATGTTCACACGAACGAAATCTGAACTAGGAAGAATATTTAATTTTATTTATTTTTTTTTCTCTCTGGACTCAATGATAAATACATGTCTGACCATTGGAACGAACCAAAAAAACTAGAAAATCGCATTAATGACGATTTATGGTGTTTTTATTTCCGTTAGACCTACATTGCACTGACGCTGATGCATTAAAGAGGAGGGGCTCCCCTGTTCCATGATGGCGGCTCTATTGACGCATTCGTTCCAATGAACTGCCGTAGCCAATGCGACATCTAGTGTATATATCTATGACAAGGCATGATGGATCCATGTTCTCATTCTGTTTACGCCAAATTCTGACTCTACCATCTGAATGTCTGAACAGAAATCGAGACTCATCAGACCAGGCAACATTTTTCCAGTCTTCAACTGTCCAATTTTGGTGAGCTCTTGCAAATTGTACCCTCTTTTTCCTATTAGTGGAGATGAGTGGTACCAGCTGGGGTCTTCTGCTGTTGTAGCCCATCCGCCTCAAGGTTGTGCGTGTTGTGGCTTCACAAATGCTTTGCTGCATACCTCGGTTGTAACGAGTGGTTATTTCAGTCAAAGTTGCTCTTCTATCAGCTTGAATCAGTCGGCCCATTCTCCTCTAGCATCAACAAGGCATTTTCGCCCACAGGACTGCCGCATACTGGATGTTTTTCCCTTTTCACACCATTCTTTGTAAACCCTAGAAATGGTTGCGCGTGAAAATCCCAGTAACTGAGCAGATTGTGAAATACTCAGACCGGCCCGTCTGGCACCAACATCCATGCCATGCTCAAAATTGCTTATCACCTTTCTTTCCCATTCTGACATTCAGTTTGGAGTTCAGGAGATTGTCTTGACCAGGACCACACCCCTAAATGCATTAAAGCAACTGCCATGTGATTGGTTGATTAGATAATTGCATTAATTAGAAATTGAACAAGGGGTTCCTAATAATCCTTTAGGTGAGTGTGTGTGTGTGTATAATCGCAGAAAAACAAAATATCGTAATGTCAGTTTTTTCCAATATTGCGCAGGCTTACATATTAGGCTTAAATATTTATCAATCTTTCGGTGGGAGAAAAAAACCTATTTTAGGGGCATCATAAAATGAATCAATACAAGGAATATATGAGGCACACATTATTCAGCCGTGATACTAATTAATCCATCTCGAATGAATCTGTACCATCTCGACTTAAAAAGCTCAATGCTTCCTTTTAGAGACGAAAGGGGGGAAGTTTGTTTCTGGGAAAGAGAATCCTCTGCACTGATGCAAAGGCTGATTTCCCTGTTGAAGCCTTGGAAAAACCTTGATAAGAGAGAGGGACCATTTCCATTTCAAAGAGCCTCTTGTAATTTCTCAGTGCTCATGGCTAATTGGCAGCTTTACGTGGAAGGGGAATAGACCAGCCGCTCTAACTGGCTCTTTAATGGCAGCCGTAATTGTGGGCACAAACATAGTGAGGAACTGGCACTACCAAAGGGCCAAGAGCGCCTGTGTAATGTGTCACACGAAAAGGTAGAGGCAGCGTATCTGTTGGTCCCATTAAAGGACTCAAAGAATAGGAGCAAATCAGAAAAACAAGAGAGCACAAAAAGCCTTGAACCTTATTAGTTAATGGAGCCCGTCTCTTTCGGTTTACAAGCGCCTTTTGTAGCATAGCGAAGCTGTCACATGTAGTGAAAACTGTGCTGTCCGCTCTTTGGCAATCAAAAGTGTTTGTTGCTTCTGTGAACCTTTATAGCCTCGCTCCAGTTTTTCATCTCTGCCTTCCGGAAAGGAGGAGGAGGAGGAGGAGGAGGAGGAGGAGGGAGTTGAGTATCAGGAGAACGTGCTCCCCCAGAGACGCCCCCACCCACAGAAAACTCTACACAAGTACTACAACCCCTGCCCGTCCCTGTCATGTGACCAATGTCACGAAGACCCACAGGTATATCTCCCTCGTGCAGACACTTACGCCCCGAACACCCCTCGCACAGTAGCTTCAAATGTGTTACAAACTACATAACTACTTTTGTGGTCACCTAAGGTTTGTGAATTAAAGCCAGGCCTGTTAATGTGTAGCGAATGTGGCGCCTTGCATGATTTTTATGATGTGATTTACACCTCGACACACCCCACACGTAATTGCACTTGTAATGTGTGCCAGTGCCAAAGAGCTGGTAAACAATAGAGTCCCTGCAGGGCTTTGTTAATCTCAAGCTATTATTGTCATGTCCCTCTCTGTCACTAGAGGCAGCAGGAGAGACTTTCTTTCCCCGACTCATTGGAGGACAACACCTGTACAAAGTCGAGTCGGTGAGGAAACGGTTTGATTTGATATGGTTAGCACTAATTATGTATTTTGTTGTGATAAACTGCACCCTGATTATTTTTATTTTATTTTTTTCTCTCTGAACAGCTGGAAAAATAGGCATCAGAAATGCACTAGCATTCAAAAGTTTAAAATACTTTTATTCAACAAGTATGCATTATGTTAATCCAAAAGTGACAGAAATATTTTGTAACATTACAAAATGTCTTTTCTATTTTAATTAAATGCGGTTATTTTGAACTTTCTCAAAGAATTATGAAAACAAAATGGATCCCGTTTCCACAAAAACATATATTTTTTTAAATGTATAAAGAATAGTTTTCAAAAAATCAATATTTCACATGACTGTATTTTTGTTTAAATAAATGCAGCCTTAGTGAGCATAAGAGATTTCTTTCAAAAACATTGAAAACCCCCAAACTTTTGAATGATGGTGAATTTGCCTGTCTGTATATTCAGTATGTAAATCTAAAGGGATAGTTCACTCAAAAATGAAAACCGTCATAATTTACTCTTTCTAAATTCTAAAATTGATTAAGACTTTCTTAGTCCAGGTTTGGAAAGACAAAGTTAGTGTGGTCCAACATATTTAGAGTTGTACCCAATATTCTTAGTTAACCTTGAGCCAGTGATTTGGGCAGTGTCCAAAAAAGGCATGTTTTATGTCTATTGGACTGTCAAATGATTCGCATTGCAATTTTGCAATCAAGTGAAGTCATATGCTTCCCTGACCAGTGAGGCCTGCACTTAAAACATGAAGCAAGGACACATGTTTAAATGTTGTCATTTTTTACATGAATCGTTGAAACATTTTGGAATTGGTAAATGAAGGCTGTACTTAAACTCTACCGTGAGCAGTATTCGCATATTAAAGCAATTTTACCTCACCAATGCATACATTCTCTTGCTCCAGTCCTAATTAAACACACCTGAACCAGCTAATCAAAGTCTTTTGAATTGCTAGAAACTTCCAGGCACAAGTATTGGGTCAGGTTGTAGCTAAAATCTTGGGAATTTGGCCCTCCATGAAGCAGGATTGGCGTAGCTGATTTATGCCAACTATCACCATAGCGGAGACCTGTAGGCAGTCGCTTTCTTCTGTCAATGCTGAAAAATGGCTTTTTATCATATATTTTTCTGTTTCCAGTGGCCCGATTAAACCGAAGACCTCTACTAGCAGCCTATGGCAAAGAGGCCCCTGGCAGTTGTGGCCCCTGAGGTTTTTTGTCATCCCATTTGCCCTCCTGCTTGCTGTGATGATCTGGTACCTCATTTCAGTCCACGATACCTCATGTCACCGGTCCAATACCCTCACCCGCTCATTTCACCTGGCCCTACATTATAAAGGACCCCCTCCCACCTGAGGACGCAAGCTGCAATAATTACAGTAACGACAAAGAGTTTAATAAGCACATATGGGATTGTTTTCAGGGTTTCCCTTCAATGTTGTTGTTTTTTCTTCCCAGAATGAAAGCATGTGTTATATGAAAATGTAGTGGGTCTGAAAGTTTTGCTATATGTTTGGCTGCATGGCCAGCACATCATAGATTATATAAGACCATCTTTAGGCACTGTCCACATGCTTTAAATATGGTTGGACTCAGGCCATCAAAGCCTGTGAGTGCAAACCTATGTAACAAGTGCACTTAATTCTGCTCTGACACTAATTTTCTCACAATGTCAAAGTGAATAGTATAAGATTTAAATGATTTGACAGCTCTGGAAGCATCACTATTTAAAACTGCCTTGTTTACTTGATTTATTTTGACTGACAAATTAAGCATTTATTGGCCAACCATTATTTATAGGTTTGTTAGAGGCAGACTATGACGTGTGTGTGTGTGAGAGAGAGCAAGAGAGAGAGAGAGAGCATTTGTTTCAAGAATTTTTGTTTAAAAAATATTGCTGAATGTAGTTGGAAGACAATTTTGTACAGAGAGAGAATGAAACTGAACACAATACACATTATTTGATCAAGAACCACTATATTGTATGCTGTAATCACTGTTGCATTTTTAAAATGGGCATTCTGAACTGTATTTAATATTTTGAATCAGTCCAATGAAGAAGACTCAACCAGGCTTTAAAGCAAATCCTTGTGCACATCAAGGATCACTTTTGCACTGTTATCCATTTTTTATGACTTCTAAAATAAAAGAGATGAGCGAAAACAAGTGGTGGCTGTGGATGGTGACACTGGAATGAGTGCTACGCTGTGTGATTCTCATTGGGGGGGAAGCAGTCAGTGCCTTTCTCTGTGTATCTGGCTTGGTGGACTTGCTGAAAGAAGGTTTTGTGCTGCTGCCAGGGAAGAACTCTCAAAAAGATTATGAAAGAATGTTTTAAATTCAATTAGCACACAAATGATCTTAGCTGGAAACGTCTGCAGATGGCCTTTCAACCTCAATCTCTCTCCGTTCAGAGCTCTTGGGAGTTCTGTAGTCAACACTGCAGAAAACCAAGTGTTCTGTGCATGCAAGCAAGCCTGTCTTTTGTTTGATGATGAGTTTATTTACTTGGCAGGAGCAAAAGCAGAGTCTCAAATTGAACCATATACCTCTGCGAGCCTAGAGCCCATAAACCCCAAGCAAATAAATTCTAGTATCCACCTGAGGATGACATGAACAAATGGAGGAGTTCTCTAGCAATACAACCTTTAGAGGAAATAGCCTTTTCTGAACTCTGCCGAAGCATTGAAGGTCAGTGCTGCTGTTACAACTTTGGTAATTGCTGATATAAAGAGCGTTTGGATTGGGTGGAAAAGGGATTATGCGGTAATAGTTCCTATGAAAGACGACAGAGGAGATAGCTTTTTAATAAAACATGCATATAAATTTATCTGGGCTGCACAACTTGCATGATCCTGAACCAAATGTAATTTTTAAAAAAAAAAATTTTATGAATGTAAATGCATTTTAATTTTGGCTCCTAACTCACCAGTATCCGTTATATGTGGCATTACAAATTGACAGGGCAGATGTCTATCAGAAAATTAAAAAAAATGTGAGTTGGGACAACCTGACTCTGATTAGGCAGCATCACTAACTCAGTTTTGCGATGGTTACTCTGAATTAATATGATGCCACTGACCACAACAGGCCTTGCCTATGTCAGGGGAATTGCCACGCTTGAGAACAGAGAGAGCATTTTGTTTTTGCACCATTCAGCTGAAATGTGGCTGAACTAATCCTGAAGGCCCAGCCATTTGAATTCCTGTGTATTTCAGAATGTTAGTAACACAACACCATTAACCATTATAACGCTGTAAACAACGTGACATCCAGTACCTGACAAAAGTTTGGAGATATACAAATTTTTGGTTGCACTTTATTTTTCAGTTCGTGCACTTACGTGTTCTTACAGTGTACTTGCCTATAAGAAAGTACTAGGTAATATAAGGTAACTATGTGGGGTATAGGTTCAGGGTTAGGTTTGAGTTATTACCCAGTTATTGCAAAGTACATGGTATGTACATGGGGAACAGGACTGTAAAATAAAATGCTACCCAATTTTTTTTTTTTTTTTTTGAAAGAAGTCTCATCTTCAAGGCTGCATTTAAGTAAAAATGGCAATATTGTGAAATAGTATTACAAATTAAAAGAACTTTTTCTATTTGAATATAATTCATAATGTAATGCATTCCTGTGAAGTCAGAGCTGAATTTTCAGCATCATTACTCCAGTCTTCAGCGTCACATGCTCCTTCAGAAAAAGCTGATTATAAACATTAAAATATATACATTTATTTTCTTAACTAATTGAGAGCTTTTAAATAAATTAAACTTATTTGTTTATATTTTTTTCAATGCTATATTTTGGTCACTGGTCACCCTTACTAAATATGCATTTTCTAACTGTATATATTTATAAATGTCACTGTTTTTGTTTGCATTAAAATGTCCAGTTTAATGTACGAATAATCTCATACAACATCTGTGTGGCTCATTTGTTCATTGGATGATTCGTTGGTTATTCAGACATCAGAACTACGTCTGCCACACATTTCATGCTCCGCTTGATGGGCAGAAGTTTCAATCCCACCTTGCTTGGACCAAAGCTTTTTTGATCAATACTAAAAGTAGCATTTCACAATTATGATCTGTTGTTTTCAAATACCATTTCTGTTCTGCCAACACAAGTGGGCAAAGGTATTCAAGTAACTTAAAGACATAGCATAGAGCTAATCGACAGGATAGGGCACCATTGGCTGGGACCTCGGCTCCCACCACCACCACCCTCCCACACAGCAACACCAGTGATTGAGATCGACAGGCTGTCTGCTAATAAAGAGATTACATGGAAATCCCTCTGAAGCCAACACTTCAGGACAACGCTCATTTGGATATCTAGAACAGCTGCACCTCAAATATTGTCCATGCGTGAAGTTAACGTTACGTTTAGGCCGTAAGGGACACATTACCCAATCAGCACTATACTATAAAAGGTCACTGAATAGCGCAGCTTGTCAGAGCTGTCCACTGGGGCAGTGGGATGAAATATCTAAACTTGCTTAAAGGGGTCATGACATGAGAAACCAAATTTGCCTTGATCTTTTGGTATTTAAGAGGTCTTTGTACCATTAAAACCTCCTGCAAGTTTCATATCTTAAGACGTCCTCCCCATTATAAACAAACCATTTATTTAATCAAGCTCTAAATACAGCTCGTTCTAGATCCTTTGAACTTAGTGACGTCACGGTACGAAGTGACGTACCAGTCGTTTGCATATGACCGCCTCCAGCGCAAGACAACTACGCCTCATTTGACATCATCGCATGCGTTGACGTGCAGCGAGGGGGTCTGTTTATGCCACGCAGATGTGCTGTTCCTGGCTGTGGACAAACAACATGTTTGAATGCTGCCGAACGATCCAGGCGTCAGGAAAAGCAGTTGGATGCAGTTTATTTGCAGCATATGCAGCCCGCCAAAGCCTTATTTGTTCGGTGAGTGATGTAGATGAGTGTGACAGGGCGCATGTTACTGAAAGAACAAAGAGAGAGAGAGAGCCCCGGTCGCGCGCGCGCCTTCAAACTGTCTTGCTCTCCCTCCCTCGCGCATATGAATCAAAATCAATTGAGAATTGACACGATGGTAAAAGATCGGAAGACCGAAGTTTCACGTGGCGGAGAATTGTGTAGCCTACATGTGATACAAAATGATTAACGTTAATAATTTATGCATAAGCAGCACTGACGTTAGCCAATCATAACAATGGGCGTTAACACTGAACTCTTAAAGGGGAAACACCTCCAAAACAGACTGTTTGAATCAGAGGGGGGGAAACAGGGTGGGAAAAGGTCATAAATCACTACATTTTTAATTTTTTTTGTACAAAAAACTATAGTAATACTATAATTGCACATAAGGGAACATAATAAAACAAAACAAAAAACCATGTCATGACCCCTTTAAAGCTCCAGTAGGTAACTTTTGAAAACATGTATTTGTTAAAACTGTCATTATGTCCTGACAGTAGAATATGAGACAGATAATCTGTGTAAAAATCAAGCTTCTCTGGCTCCTCCCAGTGGTCCTATTGCCATTTGCAAGAAATACACGCTCCCGGTCAGAAACAACCAATCAGAGCCGAGAGGAGTGTCTTAGCAGTGTCAGTCACGCTCGTGTACGCGCTGATCACACCCCTCTCTTGCACAGCGCGAGCGCGAGCCGTCGTTCAAACTCAAGATTGCCGGCGTGCTGCAGCTGTGCTTATGACGGAGAAACAACCTAAACTGCCAATTCTCGAGTGACACCTGCTCATAAAACAAAGAGGTAAAAGGAAAAAGACTGATGACGATAAACAACCGAAAAAGAAAGAATTACACAGAGCCCATTGACTCGGTGTCAAAACTCTAGCCGCATAACATGTAGATAAAATGTCACGCACTCTGCTAAGCAACAATTGAAACCTGCTAATTCACTGGCTTGTCATGTTGCTGAAATAATGTACTAGCACACCTTATCTAGCATTATATATCGCTAGAATAATTACTTACATGCTGTAACGTTAGTTACCGTTATATTAACGTTATCTTACTAGCTATTTATAACTTATAGAAAGAGTGCAACGTTATACAGTTACATGTAGGCTATTGGAAAATACATAATGATTTGAGGACCAAGTTTGTAGTCAAAGTATGGGCAGGCCATAGTCAATGTAAAGCATATTATTGACGTTTAGTCCCTATTAGTGAATGTGCCATATAACTTTTTATCCGCCGTCATCGGTGGCCCTGTTTACTAGCCTGCGCGCTCACGACAGGCTCCGCTGTGGAAGACGAGCTGTGGAGGGAGGGCTGTAGTGCAGAATAGAGCAAGGGGGTGGGACCTGTAAGTTGTGCATGTTCAAATTTTCAGGCTAAGTCAACGTTTTCTCAAGACTCGTTTAAGTCTTGAGAAAACTACTGCAGCTTTAAAGGTATTGTAGGTAGGAATTTTATAAAAACTTTTTTCCAAATTTGTTTAAACTTTCTGTATATATCAATGCATAATTAAAATGTAAGTACTCTGATAAAAAGAGTATAAAAATCGAGTGACTCTAGACCGTTTAATCTGCACTAAACACAGCTCATTATTTACATTCGGGACGAAACAAAGGATTGGCTTAGGCGACTGTCACTCTCTCGCAACCATGGCAACCACCCTTTTGCCACACAGGACTTGCCCACTTGCGCGCGCATCCGTTTGATTTGAGGAATTCAAGAGGCACGGAACCTAGGAATAGCAAAACAATGGCAGAGATTAGAAAGACCAATCAAAATTCACATATGCAGTTCGCGAAGGCAAACCAGGCAAAAAAAGGAAGACAGTAACGTTACTAGAAAAGGTAATGAACAAAAACTCTTTGGATAAACAACAAAATAAAATGCATGCCAATATCGGCGTGGCTTTCCAGCGATGGCGAGAACTGAGAGACCTCAAGGGGCTGAAAAGTGACGCCTGGATGGCTATATTTCTGCTGGACAGGTAAATCTTTCTTTTTGTATTTTGATCATACATATTTTTTTCTTTATGTTTTCATGAAGCATGTGTCATTAGCACACGTAGCTGCCTAATATAGCTAACATAACATTACTTAGCGAGCCGTAGTAGAGATGATAAATAATATATATGCCTAGCTCAAGATGATAGCTATAGTGTTGAATTGTGCATAATTTTGCTTTAGATAACTAAATACATGTTTAACAGATAGTAGGCTGATCCGCATCCAGGAACTTTTCTTAGAATTATATTTACCCTCTGTCTAACTCTTTTATCATGTTCACCTGGAAGTTTACCTGCACGTTTTTTTCGCCTTTGTTTTGTTTTTAAACAAAAAATCCCTCGACCCCGGATCTGTCCTCGAGCTGACGATGCGGTACTTGTCTCTGGAGTGTAGTCCTCATCAGAGTCAACAATGCTTTCATTATAAACTCTTACATGCAGAACACCATATATGTTATGAATGTTACACGAAATTCATCTTCATCACAGTGTAAATGATGGCAATGGAAAAACGTGTATCATGCAACCTGTTTTTAGCTTTGCCTTATAGATAACTAGCTCGTTAGCGAATCAATAAATATATATTTTAATCTTTACCAATATCAATATGCTACTTGATAGTGAGTACTAAAATACATCTTATTTGTTTATCTTCATAATGATAAAGTTAGATTTTTTTTATTACATGTGATTCTGACATGATGTCACTACATGCACTGCGCTCCTTCCTCTCCGCTCGTCTCAGGTAAATAATGCTCTTCAGCTCAGCGGTCGGAGTCGCGCGTTCATGTGTTTTGGAGGCGTGGCTTTGGAAGGAGCCCAGACGGGAGGGGGTGGAGTGAATGGAAATAATGAGCTGTCTTTAAAACAGTCGTGAGAGGTCTACAGAAACTCGATTTTTATACTTTCTTTTTCAGAGTACTTACATTTTAATTATGCATTGATAAATACAGAAAGTTTAAACAAATTTGGAAAAAAGTTTTTTTTATACAATTCCTACCTACAATACCTTTAATTGCCACTGTGTATGAAAAGTGATGAATAATTTTTGATAGAGAAATAAACAAATAAATAAATTGTGATAAATAAATAGCTAATGAGGGAATTTATTTCAGAGGTTTTTTCTGACCAGTAGCTTAAAGGGATAGTTCACCCCAAAATGAAAATTCTGTCAGTCATTACTCACCCTCATGTTGTTCCAACCCCGTAAGAGTTTCGTTCATCTTCGGAACACGAATTAAGATATTTTTGATTAAATCTGAGAGCTGTCTCACTCCTCCATAGGCTTCTAAGGGATTGAAACTTGCCGGCTCAGAAAAGTTATTAAAGACTTCGTTAAAATATAGTCCAAGTGACTACAGTGGCTCAATCTTAAGTTTATCAAGCGACGAGAATACTTTTTGTGCGCAAACAACAAACAAAAATAACGACTTTATTCAACTATTCATTTCCTTCTCTGTGGGGCTTGAGTTCACATAGTGTAACAGCGCAGCGCTTCTGGTATGGCAAGCCGTTTTAGCTTTTATTCATTTCAAGCGTCGGCCAATAGTGAGCCTACGTGTGATGTACAACACAGAAGCGCTGCGCTGTTACACTATGTGAACTCAAGCCCCACAGAGAAGGAAATGAATAGTTGAATAAAGTCGTTGTTTTTGTTTGTTGTTTGCACACAAAAAGTATTCTCGTCGCTTGATAAACTTAAGATTGAGCCACTGTAGTCACTTGGACTATATTTTAACGAAGTCTTTAATAACTTTTCTGAGCCGGCAAGTTTCAATCCATTAGAAGCCTATGGAGGAGTGATCCAGCTATCAGATTTAATCAAAAATATCTTAATTTGTGTTCAGAAGATGAACGAAAGTCTTACAGGGTTGGAACAACATGAGGGTGAGTAATTGCTGACAGAATTTTCATTTTGGGGTGAACTATCCCTTTAATGTCAGGACCACAACAATAACCAGAAATGTCTGAAAGTCAACTCTTGTGAGCAAAAACAACAGGAATTCCTCTGGGAAAAAAATTATTCCCACATCATGGCATGTTTCGGTCATAACTGGAAACAGATGCGTCATACACAAGCTTCTCTCAACAGCCCACAAAAACCTGCAACTTGGCTGTAAACGCACATCTGACCTAGGCTCAAGCGTGGGGATGGGAAGATGTTGCAACGCGGTCGAGAAATGCCCAGGCTTCAGGTGGGGTGAAAGGAGCTAGTGTGTGTGTGTGTATTTCTGCCACGCTAATGCCTCGCGACAGTGTGTGAGCAGACAGCAGAGGGGTGAAGATGGGGGTGGGGTGCTTCTGCTCTGACAGATTCAACCGAAGGCCGCGTCAAGCTCACGGCTCTGTCAACTCCATTTCCCGCTCTCTCATCCACCACAACCGATGTCTTATTTTAAGAAGCCGGTGTCGTGGCGGGACTGACCAGCACGTGCTTCCGCACGCAGCTGTAAACACCGGGATCAGAAGTGATAAGTAGCCCCGCGGCCCCAACGCTGAGACCATATAAAGGTTAGCCTGGGAGCTAAAAGCAGTTTAATCAATCCAGGCTTTGCACACTAAATAGGTGAGATGTGCAAGGGAACGTAATCAGTATTAAGTGATAGCCTACGTTTAGCCTTTTGCTGTGCTACTAGCAGCCCTGGTTAAATATTTCAAGTTGGAGAAGGCAGGGCGAGGACTTATGCAGGCTTACTGTCATTGTCAAGTAAAGTGCCTGGAGAGGGGGAATTAAAGGCTGCACTTGAAATCTTACTCCAGCAGCAGAAAGTCAGGACACGTGCATATTCAAATCTAGATTTGAAGGATCCATCAGCATTTAAACCGCATATTCTTTTTAAGGAGGCTATTTAGGTAATGGCACCTTCCATGGGACATTAATCTGAGTAATTAGGTTTCAGCTTCAGCATGTGAAATAGATTGCTCTGGCATACTTCACTTCTCTGCAACCTGTACCTGCAGGAGAACTTTGGAGGAATGAGCATTTTTTTTGGCTGTCCACCTCCCTATTTATTTCCTCACCGGCACAAAACATCCATCAACTCCTGTAAGGGAGATTATATCAAGCATGATCTAGTCCAAAAGAAGACCTGGCCTTGCTAGGGCTGTTGCTGTTCGGATGATGATGATGATGATGATGAGGATGATGAAGCAATATCATAGCATTCACTGAAAAACTGAAAGGTGGTTTTGTGCTGAAAGTCAGCATGAAATGAAAATTCACCCTGTCTGGATATTATAGATCTTATTGTAAACAATTAATCCGTGCAGGTTTCAGTTGTTTTAAAAACATTTTCACCCCGTAATGTTTAAGCAAAATGTCATACTTTAACTGGATCTTCAAGTTAAATCTCTCTGGTGACGTATGCAGGACTTTTCCAATAAAATCTGCCCCTGCAAGCTTATTTTCATCTGCAACACCCTCATCCTCAGCTATTAGGGAACGTTGATGACCTACTTCTGGCGAGATTCTGAAGTGTGCATACAATGGACACTTTACTATCCCATGAGGCTACGGGAGAGGGTTTGTGAATAGCAGTGACGTGACAACTGACGCTGGTAGTTCACGTGAAAAGGGCCACATGGCGAATTTAGTACGTCCAGATTACATTCATATACTATATACAACATACTTTTTTTTAGCTGTTGTGAAGTAATTACTTATTCAAAATAAGTACCTACTTAAGAGGGTATGCGATTTCAGACGCAGCCCCCAACTAACTGACCTATTTTTTTTCCGATAATCCTTTACATTCACATGTATGTCACAATACAGAAGAAAATATCTGATACTACTTCCATTTCAATGCAACTTTAAAGGGATTGATCACCTCAAAATGAAAATTTGATCATTTGCTTACCGTCACATAATTTCAGACCTGTATAAAAAAAATTATTTTAACACAAATTTTGAAAAATGTGAACAAATGTTGTTGACCCCATTGACTTTCAATGTATGCACAAATATATCCAGTTATTATAAAAATATAAATATATTAAATATATATAGGCTATCTTTTTTTGTTCCACTGAAGAAATTAATTCTACAAGTTTGGAACAACATGAGGGTGAGTAAATGACTTACATTTTTGGGTGAACTATCTTTAAATTGCATTTTTTTTATTTCAGTATAAGGTGTAATGCAAACTTCACAAGCAATTTGTGTTCATGATTAATTTGACGGCATTTGTCGATTAAAGGGGTCATGACATGTTTTTTTGTTTTGTTTTATTATGTTCCCTTATGTGCAATTATAGTATTACTATAGTTTTTTGTACAAAAAAAATTAAAAATGTAGTGATGTATGACCTTTTCCCACTCTGTTTCTCTCCCTCTGATTCAAACAGTCTGTTTTGGAGGTGTTTCCCCTTTAAGAGTTCAGTGTTAACGCCCATTGTTATGATTGGCTAACGTCAGTGCTGCTTATGCATAAATTATTAACGTTAATCATTTTGTATCACATGTAGGCTACACAATTCTCCGCTACGTGAAACTTCGGTCTTCCGATCTTTTACCATCGTGTCAATTCTCAATTGAATTGATGTTGATTCATATGCGCGAGGGAGGGAGAGAGAGAGGGAGAGCAAGACAGTTTGAAGGCGCGCGCGCGGCCGGGGCTCTCTCTCTCTCTTTGTTCTTTCAGTAACATGCGCTCTGTCACACTCATCTACATCACTCACCGAACAAATAAGGCTTTAGCAGGCTGCATATGCTGCAAATAAACTGCATCCAACTGCTTTGCCTGACGTCTGGATCGTTCGGCAGCATTCAAACATGTTGTTTGTCCACAGCCAGGAACAGCACATCTGCGTGGCATAAACAGACCAGTGTTGCCAACTATTTTCAAAGGAAAGAAGCTAAGGCCTTCCCTAAAAGTCGCTAAATGTCGCCAGATGACGTCATACGTAAATTAGCATATTAATGACGTCATCGCGTCGTACTTGCGTTCTGTCAGCCTAGTGCGTTTTCTCTTTAAATTAATGCTCTATTAGTCTATTTAATATAATATAGCCCAATGTCAAATAAAGCTGTTTTCATTTCCTTTTTTTGTTGTTGCCAGACAATAGATCGACTAGCTATAATATAGTGAATGATTACATTTTGTATAGGCCTATGTGGAACATTATCTGAATTGAGAGAGTTAGGGAACCGGATGAACTAAGCTCTGTGATAGTGAGTGTTACAAGTAATAAGCACAAGAAAAGAAATAAAATGAAAATTGTCAAACTAAATTCTTTAAATATAAAACAAAAGAAAAGCAGGTAGTGATACGTCCGTGGAAAAACACTGCTCATTCGCGTCTGCAGCGGCTGTGCGCTCCTCTCAGCCATTCACTGAACAGGGGAAACGCAGCGAGAGAGAGTGACGACAGGGAAAAAGCAAGACCTCGCGCTCGCAGGACAGTACTGCAACATTTGGAGGTTATTGAGGTTTGTCCAAAAAGTCGCTAAAATTGTCGCTAGTCGCTTTTTTGAAAAAATGTCGCTAAAGGGGTCTGAAAAGTCGCTAAAAATAGCGACAAAGGCGCTAAGTTGGCAACACTGAAACAGACCCCCTCGCTGCACGTCAACGCATGCGATGATGTCAAATGAGGCGTAGTTGTCTTGCGCTGGAGGCGGTCATATGCAAACGACTGGTACGTCACTTCGTACCGTGACGTCACTAAGTTCAAAGGATCTAGAACGAGCTGTATTTAGAGCTTGATTAAATAAATGGTTCGTTTATAATGGGGAGGACGTCTTAAGATATGAAACTTGCAGGAGGTTTTAATGGTTCAAAGACCTCTTAAATACCAAAAGATCAAGGCAAATTTGGTTTCTCATGTCATGACCCCTTTAAGGCATTGCATTGTGTTAAAAACGATTTATTTATCTATCACTTTTCATACACAGTGGCAAGGCATTGCATTGTGCTTAAAACTATTTACTTATTTATTTATCTATCACTTTTCATAAACAGTGGCAAGGCAATCTGTTAAAAAAACTATTTATTTATTTATCACATTTCATACACAGTGGCAAGACATTGCATTGTGTTAAAAAAAACTATTTATTTATTTATCACATTTCATAGTGGCAAGACATTGCATTGTGATCAGAACTATTTGTTAATTTATTTATTTATCACATTCCACAGTGACAAGGCACTGTATTGTGTTAAAAACTATTTATTTATTTAGGCCTATCTATTTATCACTTTTCATACACAGTGGCAAGGCATTGCATTGTGTTAAAACTATTAATTTATTTATTTATTTATCACACACATGATAAAAAGAAAAAAATAATTAAAAATGGGTTAAAATTAATAAAAAGAAAACAAATAACATTATAAATAATATAGCCTAGCACAACTAAGTGTGAAACATTGCTCAGTCAAACACATCCTGACCATTTATAGCCTACAACTGCCAGGTGATCCACCATCTCTGAAGTGCAGTGAAAGTCAGACAAACACGGTCTTTTAATCATCCACATGTTGACCTCCCTTCAGCATCTGCACCGCCACATACACAGTCATGCCAGCGTTTATGTCCTGTCAAAATAATCCCGTTATTCTGCTATTTATAGGTCGCTCCTTTCAAATTGACCAATCCCTTATGCTCCTCCCCTTCGCTTGAACGAGGATGATTTTACTATGACTCTTTGGCCGCATGTAATCCTCCAGTTCCGATCAGTTGCGCCCTGAACCCGACCGAGACTGAATGTCTGACTCCATGATGCCTCCAGACAGATGTGGCATCCTCCATGAGGAAATTAAAGCTCAATGAAGGAGAACAGAACTCTCTTGCAGATGCTCAATCGTATGAAATATTCATCACAGAGCAATGCATTTCCAGTGGAACGCGTATATTATTTTGGGGCATACTGTGTCCGATGTTTTGAACAGGGACACAATAAAACACCATTTTGGCCTTGGTACAGTCCTATATATTCAATTTCATCCCTTAGCTCTATGCTTTAGGGTCTCAAGAGTATTCTGGGATGCAAGACACTTGCATTTATCTTTCTTGCTGTCCAGTTGCCTACCCAATGTGCACACAGGCCTTTGTTCTGATTCCCCAACAATTAGCTTCAGATAATGAGGTCAGTTTGTTCACATTTCTATTTGTGGAGCTTTTTCATTTGAACAGAGTTGTAGGGGAGTGTGTAACACAGGGTGAGATGTAACACCATCTGTTTAACCAATTAGAAATTAGCTATGGTGTATCATCCACCAGCCTCATCAGATGACAGCAGAAACATCTATGTCTCCATTTTTATTCATTTGAATAGGCTCTCTATTTTTAACCCAATTAACTTAATGCACTAAATTTTAAAATACTCATTTTTTTTGGTTTCACATCCCACCCTACAAGATTTTTTACTTGAATTTAGCAGAAAAATATGAAATATTACTACATCAAAGTGTAAGAAAAATAGCAAAAGCATTGTGTTACAGACGTTAAAACTGAATGTTACAACGCTCTCCAGTGTCCCCGAGCGCTCGATCTGTTGCCCTACATCATGGGGTACAGAAACAATCTGCGGACCTGCCGCAGCCAATCTGAATGGTCGTGAGGCAACATGCACATTTCAAGCAAATCAGGGGAAGTGGTGGCTGAAATTAAAGTTACCATCTCAACCCCGTGCTGTAACCATCTTAGTGTTGGGGGCGGTGTGTGTGGTGGTGGTGGTGTCAGGGTGGGGGTGGTCTCCCTGGTTGCTAAGGGCAACAGGGTGAGATAGATGGAGCCGCAGCTGCGCGTCTGTTAATACCAGCGCTCGACCCTCCACGTCCCCGCGCGCAATTCTCCACACACACTCTCACACGCACACTGATCTCTCTTCAGTCAAGGCATGAGGATGCTAGCGGGGATTTAGTTTCAGTGTCTTTTCCAGTCTGGAGCAGATTATTACCTTTCCTCCAGCACACGGCACGGATTTACACGCGAGAAACAAGGTTTGGAGACTTGTCTTAGTTATACTTTTTGGGGGTATAATTTTAAGTATTTCTGTAGTGCACAACTTCATTTTGTATGCTAGATCTGACTACCTTTCTTTATTGTGTCAAAATACAAACGTATTGTTTTAAACGCTTCGCCTGTGCAATGCATTTACAATGAATATTAAGGAAGTGCAGAGATTGAGATGGAAAGGACAATAGGCGCGCAATGACTGCGCCCTGGTTTTGAATTCGTAGGCTTGGTGAAATTGAGCATTTGGTTCAACGAATCCGTTTCCAGCTTGTCTTGCTTTGTGTTTATGTTTCTGAATAAGGACATCTGCTTCACAATTGCGTGTTTGCTCAAGCAACTGTTACGAGTTCATTCATTCATGCGATCAACTTCGCCAAACGTGCCAGACTGTCCTCTCGCATATTATTATCAGACGCACTCAAGTGTGAATTTGCTCTAAACTGCGCTCAGTCTGTGGTGAATGTATCAATTAAATGCCCTTTTATGAAACAAAAACATTTTAGTCGCTGAATTGGATACCAACGAGATTTCGAGAATAAAAGAAGCATGGCTTTACCACAATAGACGGAATGCGCGCGCGCTTGTGTGTGTATGTGTGTATGGCGCGCAGGTTGTTGTTTTCCCGCTGCATGATGATTTCATAATTCCCACATCACACATTTACACGGTGACAGACATGTTGCTGATAACTGGAAGCTTCGCGAATCTAAATATTTTTTAATTATTCACGAACTATTGTAAGGTCCTATAAATTGGTGATCCGAGTCAAGTGGCATGAATGAGTATTGTTCAGCATGTTTTCCAGACACAACAGAAGTAGGATGTCTCCTTGAGTCTTTTCGAATATTTTTTAGCAAATAACGTAGTACTCGCGCAACGCCTTCAATTAAAATAACTTGGGTGATGTTGATATCAACGCATTTTTACAAAATGGAGGAGATGGTTAGGGACGCATTAGCAATGCAAATGAGGTTTTGAAGAGCACTGGCACCTGCTGTCTCAGGCATTTGCATCGGCTTTTCCCTCGTTTCTCATTAGAATTAGGTTCTACTTCTGCAATGCAAGGTTTGAGCCCACACTTAGGGCTTCATCAAGGGAGCTTCTCCAACTCTCTTCTCTTGCGTTTGCATAACAAAGGGGAAGGGTTTTGTTCATGAAAAGAGGGGACAAAACCGTCAAGCCTCAATTGTCCCAGTGTCAGTCGGATGGGCAAGAAGGGTCTTGTGTCCCATCAGTAAACAGTCTAAGTCACGGCAAAATCCAATTAAGCCATGTTCTTTCCATCAGGCTTTTCACAAGGCAAAGAATATTGCTTCTGTTTTTTATGCTACTGTACTCATTTTACGGTGCATAGTCATATAGTTATTTGAATAAATCAATTATGTAACTATGTCACATGTGGTTTCACCTCTAGCATCTTAGACCAAATATACAATGTAAAATAATTTCAAATTCTCAAGTGGGTCATTCAGAGGAAGCATTAAATTGCTTTAAGCATCAAGATATCTTGACGTAAGATCATTTTTGTAATCACAAAAGAATCCTCTGTGTAGAAACAAAACCAGCCCCAGTGTTAAGCGACATGAATTGACTCAGGGTGAAGAGTTTAGAGGTTTATAAGATCATTCATTTTTTTATATGGGCTTAATAAGCTAAATTGTAGGACTAAGATACATAAGTTTCCAGCATTAAAAAAAAAAAACATTTCTCATATGCGGATACACAGCCAATTTAAAACTGATTGTTGTCTCCTTTCCTTCTAGATTTGAGGTCCATCTTCTCCACACGGAATATGATGCAGAATTGCCTTATTCTTATGGAAATACGTTGGATAGGAACACTCTCAGAGCTGTTGGCTGATCATCAATGAACTCAGTTCCATAAAGAACAGAAGGAAATAAGTTTTTTTTTTCAGTGAGAAATTCCTGATAGTTGGAGATTTTGTTTTCGGATATGGCGGCAACTGAGGCTACTGCAGAGCCTGTCCAAGTAGACACTGTTGAGAATAAAGCTGAAGTGGAAACCACAAAGCCAGACCCAGCTTCAACAGAGGAAGCCCCAGCATCAACAGAGGAAACGCAGCCTACTACTGAGGCACCGCCAAGCACAGAGCCGCCAGCTGATAGCAAATCCAAACCAGCCTCTGAAAAAATATGGGACTCTTTTTTAAATAAAAGTGGGCTTGGAAAAGTAATGGGAGGGAAGAAGAAGAAGGAGCAGCATACAGGAGCTGAGGATACTACAGGCGAGGAGCAGGATAAGATCTCCAATCAGAATGATCAAGGGGATACTGCAGGTCCTAAAGAACAGGAATCTAGTCAGCCAGCAGAAGCTAACGAGGCTGCAGCTGATGGGCAGACTATTGAAAAAGCCCCAGAGAATGAGGAGGCTTCCCAAGAGCAAAAGGCATCTGGTGCCAAGCCAAAGCAAGGAGAGAAGTCCAGTGTCAGAGACTTCATCCGCAATCCTGTCGCTAAAATCTTCTCACACAAAAGCACAGACAAAAAGGATGGTACAGGGGGGCTCCAAAAACATGACAAGGTTCGGTCGAAATCACTGGACAGACTAGAGGACGCTGACGTCAGCACAACTATGGCTGACCAAACAGAGGAGCCTCCGACCACAGACGAGCCAGACAAGTCTAACCCTCAAACAACAAAAAACATGAAACGCTGGCACTCTTTTAAGAAACTTATGGCTCAAAAAAGTCACAAGAAAAGCACAGATGAGTCCAAGGATGCTGAGGGGGCAGATGGAACAAGTGCAGATGGAGCAGGAGACACTGGGACATTGGATTCCACAACAAAGTCAGAGCAATCTGGGCAAAAAAGGTGGAAATTGAAGAGATCTTGGACATTCCAAGGTCTGAAGAGAGATTCATCAGTTGTTGGAATCCACAAACCAAAGGACAAAGACTCTTCAGATGTAAAAGATGAAAATGAGCCAGAGGCAGAACAGGGGATGGAAGATGTAAAGGTAGCCAGTGACGTAGAAACACAGGAGAAGACTAATGCTGACGTTGATGAGGAGAAAGGAGCAACCGCTACTACACAGCATGCAAAATCTGTGGACCAGCATGCAAATGAGATCTGGACCTCTTTCAAAAAACGAGTTATTCCCAAATCAAAGAAGGCAGCTGACACTGGTGGAGTAGAGGAGGAAGCAGCGGGTGAGCAAGAGCAGACTGATGAACCACAGGCGGGTAAAGACTCAGGCAAGACAGCCAAGGCAAAAAGGACACACTTCAACCGTGCTGTGTCACTAAAGAACTTCATACTGCGAAAGGGGAAGAGTACCAGCATGGACATGGGGGAGGGTACAACAGCCCAGAAAGATGGCGATGATACTGCTGAGAATGAGGCTAAAGACATGGATGGCCTTGATGATGCAGCTGGGTCAACCGATGTCCCACAGACTGGATCAGAGGAGCAGACTGTGGCTCAGAGTGAGAGCAATAATGAAGCTCAGGTGGCAGGCGAGCACAAGAGTTCTGATGGAGAGGAGAGGTCCCACACTAGCGCACCATCTGGTCAGCCATCAGACAAGCCTCATGCAGCAAATCCAGCACCAGAGGGTGGAGGCCAGGCAGAGCCAAAAGCCAATGGTGAGAATGGATGTTCAGATGGTACATCAGAGGACACCGCAGCACACAATCTTGAAGCAACAACCCAGAATGATGTGAAGGATGAGGAGACCAAACAGGAGACCATAAACTCTAGTGGCAAAACTTGTCCGAAGGATGGGAAAATCCTAAATCAAGACGGGAAGTGCGATACTGTCATTGCAGTTGTCCAAAGCGGTGAGTGTCAAGCCCCAATTGACTCGAGAGATCTACAGCAAAATGGAAATGACAAAGCTGAGTCTAAAGTAGGACTAGGCACTAGTGTTGAGGTAGAGACCAGGGGGGATGGGGCCCCACAATGTGGAGGGTCTCTTTCTGGGTCAGCGAAGACCAATGCAGATGAACAAGAGGAGGCCTTGAAGAGGATGTTCTATGAGGTTGCAGCTTCCATCGTGCGTGCAGTTGTCTCCTCAGCCACTGAACAGTTAGCCAAGGAGAAGGAGCCTCCGGACAGTAGTTTGCAGTGTTTCCAGCCTGAAAATAATAGCAGTTATATAGATATTGATGTTAGTTACTGTCACAGAGAAGTTACTTTAAATCAGGGATCCCTGTATTGATCCTCAGCATCTGTGTTTGTGGGGATCATGTTCTGGTGTTGTGGACACATGTCAAAAAGTTATTGTTATATTCCATCACCCCTTTAAAAAGTTGTGAATTTCAGGGTCAGTGAATTCAAAGGAAGATATAGGTGCTTTAATTGAGCTGTTGTGAAGTTACCCAAAGTACCAGTTTGTGTATTTTCAGGAAGTATTCTCTACCTATAATAATTTATTAAATGAAAAATGATAGCATGTCTCAATGTTAATGTGGACCCAATAATAATTAATTGTTCTTGAGGTCGAGGATTTTCACATGCAGTTGTGTAGTGTTTGCTGTTCTGTATTATAAAGTTCACAAAATGTGTTTTTGGTGAACCTAAATGACCTCTTCTCTGTGACAAAAATGTGTGAATGATTAAATATTAAAATGAAAGTTTTCAATGTAGAAATATATTGTAATATATTCTGAAATCTTTTCTGTTATTATTTACCAGAAAAAAAGGCGGGAAACGTGTGACGCCACACAAAGAGGATTAGATCTGCATGGGATTCGTTCAGCGAGGAGCTTTGCCCCCCTCCCCCCAAAATATGGAGTAATCACATGTTTACGCCACGATTCACCATGGTGAGAGATGCAATCCACATAGTTAAAAAAAATCTTGAAAAGCAATAATTCAGAATCATCAATCAGTGCAGTTCTTGCTACCATTCCATCATTGTAAATGTTTTGCCTGTCTACTAGTGAGATTTTATATTGTCATAAACGACATTCCTTTGAAATGTTTATCTCAGTGATCACAAAGTACCGTGATCATAAAGACTGTTAGTTTTATATTAATTGCCATTATGTTTGTAGCTTTCCTTTGACTAGATATATGTGATACAGACACATTTAAAATAACAGCCCGCCAGACTGCTCCCCGAATTGTGAATTCAATACGGAATGTGCTCTAATCTCTGTGTTTTTGTTTTTAGACTGTTATCTTGTGTACATGAATAAACCACCATTAAACATTAAGTAATTCTCTGGGTTTTCTTGCAGGTTATGACATCCTTTACCATTTACAGATTTTAGAAAACAAATGCTCACTAATCAGCATGCAAACCAACAGAATTTATTTACATTACCAGTCAAAAGTTTGGAAACATTACAATTTTTAATGTTCTTGAAAAGTCTCTTTTGTCACCAAGGCTGCGTTTATTTAATCAAAAATACAGTAAAAACAGCAATACTGTGAAATAATTATTACAATTTATTGTTTTATATTTGAATAAATTAAAAAATGTAATTTATTCCTGTGATGACAAAGCTTTAATTATATTGGATGCTTAAACTGGAATTTAATATCTCACTTCATCCCCAACATATTACTATTAAGCTCAGATGATTATGACTGTCCCATCTTTGAGCACCATAATGTTGTGAACTATTTACACTAATTCGCCAAGATCATGCTATTAGCACGTTAACTGCAGATTAACAGAATGCCTAGCAACAGGTTTTGGTGCAGCATTTCCCTATAGCGCACCGCAGGGTCAGGGTTAATGAAGAACTGTGTGGAAGTATTAACAGATAATGAGCTGACTTAACAGGGACAAAACAGGACAGAGATATTGAGACTGTATTGCCAAGCGGGTGAAACTGACACTCTGCATGACAGACTTTTGAACGCAGCTTTGAGATGAAATCAATACCTATTGACACAACTTAACACAACTCGGTTTGCCTTTGCCCTTTGTTTTAGACAGACAAATCTAGTAACCTCATTTTCCCTCGTCATCTAACAGTACCCAAAGGCAGAGGTTTTATTAACTTTGACACAGCGCATTAAAAACTCACGTTAGATAAATCCATTGAAAGGCAATCTGCTTAAATGGTCCACAGGCCAGTAAGATGACACTTAATGGCCACTTTTACCGAAAATACCAGCAGGTCACAGAGGTACTCTTAATCTATGAAAGCATATTGACGAATTAAAGAAAACCAGAAAAGAGTGCTTTCATCTGACATGTTTTCCCATCTTTATGTGATTAAGAGGATTGCTATGCAAAAGCCTCTTAGTAAAAGAGCACAATGCACAAACTAATGTGTTTTAATCACAGTTTGTGCTGTAGATATGTAAACAACAGTCAAAGGCAATTTACAGTTATGTTTTAAGAAACTCTTACACCATATTATCTGAGAAAATATAAATACAAACAGGCAATTAAAAATAAAACAAAAAGTCCTTTAGTGCATTACCCTCAACGCCCCACATATTTACAGACGTTGCTTATGAAAAGCTCATTTTAGGATAAAGCAGTTGTGCATTGTCATACACATTATATACACAATACATACATCTTCATAGATTTACTCCATTTTGGACATCTCAAATTTCGTAGTCATGATCTCCTGGGGGAGGAAAGAAAGACAAAATCATGAGAGGAAATCTTTTAAACAATGGGGCAAATGAGACATTTAAAAAGGCTGTGCAATACAATAAAATTCTCGAAATAATAAACACGGTTACATAAACGGCTATAAAAGCCTGCATGTATTGTAGCATGTAATCTCTGATCTCCTCTTTAAGAGATTTGTCTGTATTGGCTGCGGTTCGAAATGAACACGTCCAATGTTAGCTTTAGTGAGGTCTTATTAGTCAGACAAAACCTCAGCGCTCCTTTTGTTCCAAGTAGAAAGAACACAACCGACGGAGAGGGAGCGAGGGTAAACACTGTGACGTGACAGGCTGATCGCTCTCTGTGTTCTACTTTGGAAGCTCAAATGGCGCCCACTGCTGGCCTATCAGAGTACGAGACCCTTACCTCGTCTGAGTCTAGCAGAGGCGGCAGTGCGCTGCAAAACAAAGAAAAGGACACGTCAATGACACGGCAGTAATTGCTAGTAGATTTACAGGCAAATTGATAGTGTCTTTGGTTGTACAAATAATCGGACTAAAAAGTGAATTCCTTTAAAAAAATTACCAGTTATTTCTTATTCTAACCATAATTTCTGTAAAAAATATGACTTTTATATGATCCCTGGACTTACACATCAGCCATCGATGAGGGAATGTTCTCCTCAACCCATTTGAGATCTTCATCCTGTAGTGACCACAAAATTTACAAATTGACCATTGGGGGAAGGCCTTACTATGACAAAAACCATGCAGCACATCTGGGAATACACAATAATGAGCGATTGTTTTCTCACAACGTGGTGTTTTATATCTTTCTTAAGGCATTCTTATGGCAATACAACATGCTTATTGTCAGTAAGACTATTAATTTTTTATGCCAAGTATTGTTGTGTATTACCACTTTGCTGAGTTTTGCACTTCCGTTGGTCTCTTGTTTCATCCCTCTCATTTTCACACCCTCTGTAGATTCAAAAATAACTGGTTAGAACCGGCTAAACACAGTCAAGCAAACAAAGGCTGATAAACAAACATGCAGATATGATATGCAGCATTCAAGTGTGCTGATGAAATTTAAACTATGTTGTTTTAAAGTTGGCATGAAATGCAAATAGATCTCATTGTGAATGATTCACCCATGAATACGTTTCAATTTTAAAGGGGTCATATAATGGTACATGCACTTTTACAAGTTGATTGTCCTGAAATGTGTGTTGGCAGTGCCTGTACACAACCATCATATAATGATAAAAATCCATCCAGTGTTTTTGTTTTAATCTCATGTTTTCCCCTGCTTCAAATTGAGCCGTTCGTTTTTGTGACGTCAATAAAACGGACGCCCCTCCCACGATTGTTGATTGACAGCAGCGTTTCAACACATCCCCGCCCTGAGCGAGCTGTCATCATAGTCCGCTATTGTTGATACACTGGAGCAGAATGGCGTCTAAGCGATTGTGGTGTTCTGTTCTGGGCTGTAATAACGAACACAGCAGTCATTTTGATGTTCCTAAATCCGAACCGCTGAAGAGACAGTGGCTGAGTTTTGTTTTCGAAGGGAATATTCCCCTCGATCAACGTCAAAGCGTTCATGTTTGCGCAAATGTTTTCTCACCAGACTGCTTTATAAATGAGGATCAGTATAAAGCTGGTTTTGCTAAGAAGCTGCTCATGAAAAAAGAATCGGTAGCAACTATTTATGTTCCCTCTGCACCTCCAGAAGAAGCGAGTGTAAAGTTTTATCAACCTTTATATTAATCTTTGCAAATCACGAAAAAAAGTTGTTCATGACCATTAGCTGTAACATCAATCTGTCAACAAACTAACGTATACATCAGTAAACGCATAGCGTTCATATCTCACTACTCTACCCTGCCAGTGCATACAAAGATAGATCAAAGTGACATTACGTTAACCAACTATTCAGAAACGTCCTGTTCGAGCCTTAATTGTCGAACTTCTTTGCGGCCGTCATCTTGTTCCGGGTGCGACTCCGGTTCAAACTGATACGGTTGCACAGATGTGTCCTCGACCTCAGAGACTCCCGCTGCCATTCTTTCTCCAAAATATACCCTCAACTGTTGTCAAGGCAACACTCCACGTGCGTTGTCAAAACGCCGCAAAGAACAGAGGGGCGGAGTGAGGGAAGCTCATTATCATTTAAAGGCATATGCACTGAAACGGCGTGCTGAAAACAGAGCCGTTTTTGACCAGGTAAAATTAGTGTTTTCTTAAAATACTAATGAGAATTTTGAATAAAAGTATATTACAAAGTTTTCATTTAGACCCTAAAGATTCATTTTAACTTGTACACAAATGGCATTTATATGACCCCTTTAAGAAAATTTTGGGAAAAATGTCAACTGAATATTCCTGTGAAAATGATCTTCATCTAGTCTGCTTAAACTCCACACCTGCAAGCTCAAGTTCATCTGCCTACACTTTTGAGCATAACACCCACATTCCAAAATCAAATCATCAACCAATGAATATAAATTAATCCCTCCCTACATTTTTTTTCTTTTTTGATAATCTGTTACACTCGGATGTATATCACAATACAGAAGAAAAAAATCTGTCGCTATTTCATTGCGACTTTAAATCAAATACATCATATATTGAAAGATCCCATATGCAGAATTATTTCTCCATCATCTTTAAATACAGGCCACTTCTTGTGTCTCACACCTTCTAATTTGTTAATTAAAACTCTTACCGAAGGCTTCATTCATTAGCTGCTCCTCCTCTTCCTCGCTAACTTCATCCACCAGTGGACTGAAGGCATACCTGAAGGGTTCAGAATGAGAGACTGATGATCTTGTCTCCACTATAAGCTGAGTTTACAAACGGGGTTGACACATGGATAGAGGTGAAGTGCTTTACCTCTGGTTGTTCGCTGAAGGCCTCCATAAGAAAATAATGACGAGCAGGATACTAGAGAACAGGAAGCGCCAGAAGGCATCATCTATCCACAGCTCTCTCCAGTCCTACAGTTCATGGCAAATAGGTGTCAAACAAATATATTTAACTAAAAAGACAAAAGAGATATTTATTACATGTAACAAGAGAATGCTCACAGATTGGCACTTGGTTAACTTGAAGGTCTTTGTTGTCCACACAATGAATATAACAGATGCTGAAAGAGAATCAGAATTTTATTATGAGAACATGTGGCAAAAAAAAAAAAAAAGAAGCAAAATAATTCTATTTGCATACACTTCCATTCAAAAATTTGGAGTTGGCACAATTTTTTTAAATGTTTTAAAAGTCTTACACTCTTACACGCATTTATTTGATCAAAAATACAGTAAAATATAATTGAATTAGAAATCATTATAATATGCTGAGATTTGGTGCTCAAGAAACATTTCTTATTATTATCAATGTCAAATACCAATGTTGTGGAAACCGTGATATTTTTTTTCAGGATTCTTCTTTTTCAGGACTCACCGGCCACTTTAATAGATACACCCGTTCAGCCAATCACATGACACCAACTCAATGCATTTAGGCATGTAGACATGGTCTGCTGGAGTTCAAACTGAGCATCAGAATGGGGAGGAAAGGTGATTTGAGTGACTGAACATGGTATGGCTGGTGCCAGACAGGCTGGTCTGAGTATTTCAGAAACTGCTGATCTACTGGGATTTTATTACACAACCATCTCTAGGGTTCACAGAGAATGGTCCGAAAAAGAGAAAATATCCAGTGAGCGACAGTTCTGTGGGCGAAAATAACTTGAGTATGGCCAGACTTAAATAACCACTTGTTACAACATGTCAAACCTTGAAGCAGATGGGCTACAGTAGCAGAAGACCACCGGGTGCCACTCCTGTCCTCTAAGCACAGGAAACTGAGGTTACAATTCACACGGGCTCACCAAAATTGGTTGCCTGGTCGGATGAGCCTTGATTTCTGCTGTGAAATTCAGATGGTAGGGTCAGAATTTGGAGTAAACATCAACGATTCAGGTGGTGAGGGGGATATTTTCTTGTGACACCTTGGAGCTCATAGTACCAACTGAGCATCATTTAAATGCTAAACCCCACCTGAGTGTTGTTGCTGACCATGTCCATCCCTTTATGACCACAATGTTTCCATCTTCTGATGGCTACTTCAGGATAACGCACATGTCACAAAGGTTAAATCATCCCTCAAATGGCCTGATCTCAATCCAATAGGGTGCCTTTGGGATGTGGTGGAACAGGAGATTCGGATGATGGATGCGTCATCCGAAAAGCAATTGTGTGATGCTATCATGTCAATATGGACCAAAACCTCTAAAAAAAATAATCTATGCCATGTAGAATTAAGACAATCCCTAAGGCAAAAGGAGGTCCAACCCAGTACTAGCAAGGTGTACCTTAGGGATAGGCAAGGTCAGTCCTGGAGTGCTGCTGTCCTGCAGAGTTTAGCTCTAATCCTGAAAAAAAAAAAAACTCACCTGCTTGTGAACCTTAGTAATTCTGAAGACAATGATTAGCTTGTTCAGGTGTGTTTGATTAGAGTTAAAGCTAAATTCAGCAGGACAGCAGCACTCCAGGACTGACATTGGCTATCCCTGGTGTACCTAATGTGACTGGTGAATGTATTACAAAATAGAACTGTCACACTGTCACTTTACTGTCACATTTTAATAAATTGAGCGTCCTTACTGAATAAAAGTAATATATATATATATATTTTTTAAACATACTGACCCCAAACTTTTGAATGGTAGTGCATCATGAAGGGAATATCAGTGCATGCAAGTGATACATTTTTTAGTAAAATTATAGTTTGAAGAGTTGCCAATGTAAATATAGCAAGAGAGAGAGACATAGATTGAATGTCCCCAATTACGGCTCACTTTCCATTAATAAATCATGTAACCCAGATGTTTGACAGACCAATCATAATTCAGTCTGCATTGAAAGGATTACAGTACTGTATTGAAATGCCTAAATACCAGTGATTAATGTCAAAGACACTTCACACAATAGTGTAGTAGTGTGCAGTGTGTGCTCACCAATGATAGCGAATATGAGTGTGTTGGTGAAGTGTCGGTACAGGGACAGCTTGACCAAGTTTCTCCTCAGCCGAAGGAGCTTCATCGTCTGGGCCAGGCTAATGAAGATGTGACTGAGTGTCAAGGACTTTATATCTGATCACTAGAGCTCAGCAACTTCCTAATGTTCACAATCTAAATCAGACACAGCTTACTATGCAGTTAAAATAGAACAGAAATGACAGAGAACTGTAGAGTCTTCCTGACCCACTGGCTGTAACATGGATGAGTTTGTCCTTTAGGTGAGTCAAGCTTTATGAATGGAGAAAATATAGGGAATCACAAAGGGAAGGAGGACAAAAAAGGCTGATTAACAGCACAACCCAGCAAGAGAAAAAGAGGGACACACACAAGCAGTATTGGAGAAACGTAGGATATCCACCAGCAGAGGGTAGAGTCGAGAACAGCCAAGGGGATGGCAGCCAGCAACACCAGATCATCTTCAGCCTGGCAGAACAATACAGGGGAAGAGAGAGGGAAAGACAGAGAGAGCCAGAGAAAGAGAGAGAAGAGTAGCACCGTCACACACACCACCATCAGAGGGTCCTACATAGGGCTGGACGACTGCCTTTTTAAGATATTCAGAACCTCAATATTTATTTATTTGCTCAGAGATGGCTTGAAAGGCTGACTTTTTTTAAAGGAACTGTCAATTCAATTCAATTTAATTCAACCAAATATTTTCCAAAATGATTAATGCAAGAAGTACAGTAATGAACATACACAAATGAGATTTAATAATTTCTATGAAACTACAGTATACTTTCATCCAAACGGTTTGTGATCAAAATATATATTTTTCAAAGGTCCCCTGACATGAAATTTTCTCTTTATTTTTAACATTAATATGAGTTCCCCTAGCCCAGGGGTGCCCAATCCTGCTCCTGGCGATCGACTGTCCTGCACAGTTCATCTCCAACCCTAATCAAACACACCTGAAGCAAACAATTAAGGTCTCTAGGATCACTTGAAAATTATATTCAGGTGTGTTTGATTAGGGTTGGAGATGAACTGTGCAGGACAGTCGATCGCCAGGAGCAGGATTGGGCACCCCTGCCCTAGCCTGTTTATGGTCCCCCAGTGGCTAGAAATTTCACTCGGTGTAAACCGAGCTTTGGCTATCTTTCTCTGCCTTTGAGAAAATGAAAGCTCAGACGAGCTGATCTTGAATCTCCTCCGTATGACGTCATACGGAGGAAAGGTAACCTCCCCTTTCTCTGCTTTGCCTGCCCAGAGAATTTGGCTCGCCCATGAGAAAATGAGCTAGGAAGTACGAACGCGATTTGAGTTTTTCCTCGAGAGATATCATAACTTGCAAACGAGCGAAGCATGGCAGTTGATCGGTGTTCGGATGTACAAATGAACACAAAAGTATTTTTTAGTTCCTTCATCCGAGCCTCTGAAGAAACAATGGGTTAATTTTATTTTCTCTGGAAATGCGCCGACACAACTTCCCAAAGTTTTGTATGGTCCAAACATTTCACCGACGACTGTTTCCTCAACTTGGGCAAATACAGAGCTGGCCTCGATGAACGTCTGAAAATAAATCCATCGAGCTACCAAGCAACACTTTCTGATGTGTAGCCTAAGTTAATTGTTCAAGTTCAGAGAGGTAATCTTTCTCTCAAAATTATTCAATACTGTTTATGCATAAGTCAAGCCAGTGACTAAAATATCAACTTCACATCGTTTCTTTTGGTAGGAAAAATACAGAAAGCGATCAAAGAACAATCTTTCCACACAGCGCGAGTTTATCTGGACAACTCGTTATGAAATCAATGACGCACGTTACACTGCACAACGAAGCTCTTACTGTATGTACATCATCGTGTTTGCATTGGTGAAAGCATTAGAGAGAGTGCAGAAACTGCGTTGCGATGATAATATCTTCATTCTCACGATCAACAGTCTGTCATCTGCTCAATGCTCATCACGGCAACATTTTATGTGATGGGAATAGATCTAAATACTTTAAAAAGTTCTCACGATTCGTTAATCTCGATAGCTGTAATAGTAAAAATGTATAATAGCTGTAGTAAAAGTATTCAAGAGAGTTTCACATGTAATACGTAGCTTTTTCATATGCAAGCATGTTAGCCAATCACAGCAGTGGCTGGTTACACTGAATCCCACAGCCAATCACAGCAGTGGCTGGTTACACTGAATCCCACAGCCAATCACAGCAGTGGCTGGTTACACTGAATCCCACAGCCAATCACAGCAGTGGCTGGTTACACTGAATCCCACAGCCAATCACAGCAGTGGCTGGTTACACTGAATCCCACAGCCAATCACAGCAGTGGCTGGTTACACTGAATCCCACAGCCAATCACAGCAGTGGCTGGTTACACTGAATCCCACAGCAGACACGCCCCTTCAAACAGAGCGTTCAAATCAGAGGCTAAAATCAGGCTAGGGAAAATGCCTTTTATTTCTAAATTATGACTATTTTTGATCTAAAAAACATACTAACATTATAAGGAAACATTATAAAATAATAAAATAACCCCATGTCAGGGGACCTTTAAATGTTTTTAGAATAAATTAAAGCAACACCAAGTAACTTTTCCTCTGAGGTCGCCCTACAGGTTGGAAGCGGAATTGTCCATTACTGCTGTCGTAAATAATTTAGCTTACCGCATCCTACTGTCGCACGCGCACGCACGCGCTCTCTGTTTATCCTTCGGAATCATGATGACAATTCAAAAGCTACCCGGCTGCTAGGTATCTTACATGTAGTTGTAGTCTACTGTCAAGTACGCCCCACCTATCGGCAATTGTAACGCTTGCCGTAAAGCAAGTCAAATTTGTAGTTTTCTTATGTCTCATTCGGACTACAGAAACACGACCCGATCTGGCAATCTTTCATAGAGTGAATATTTTAGATAAAGGACCGCAAAGCGGTGGCATAAGTGCATTTCACCATGTCACGACTTGAAACACTGAAACGATTTTGAAAACATTATTTTAAAGGTGCAGTGTGTGATTTTTAGCGGCATCTAGCGGTTCGGTTGCGAGTTTGCACTAAGGGCTCAGCCCAATGCTCACCCCTCCCTTTCGAAGAAGCTACGGTGGCTAAAACGGGACAAACATATCGTCGTCTGAGACAGCAGAGAATAGCCAGAGTAAGCCAAGAGTGTGTAACATTGTCACTGTTTCTGTACCACAGTCCGTTATAAACCACATCATGGATAACGTTTTCAAAGCCATAGTCAGGTGAGGATCAAGGGTCTATAATATAATAATATAATAGTAATCAGCTGATTGTCTAAACCCATAATACAGCGAGGGAGAAGAACCAAATTAAACTAGGCAACTATATATTTTTCTAACAGGGTAGCTGCTAGTAAAAGTTTAGCTGGCTAATATGAGCTGTTACTGTGGCTGAGCTGGTTAAAGCGTAAAGCCTCGTTTATACTCGACGCGTCCGCATGAGCCCAAAGGTGCGCGCGGCAAAAATGACATGATTATAACAGCGCGCGCGCCTCCGCATCCCCTAGACACCATTTACTACACACAATAGGCTTTTTTTTCTGATTTTGAAAACTCTTCGCGATCGACTTAAAATGCTTCCAAGATCGACGGGTTGGTGATTCCTGTAACGTTACTGTGTTTTATGGTCAATGACAAGAGTAACGTTACTAATCAGCTGTCTCACGAACGTAACCAGCACATTTATCCCCACATAGCAAAGCCATAACACAGCGAGGGAGAAGAACTAAGTTACATGAAAAAATCCAACTACATATTTTACACCACTGACAAGTCACTACTCACGGTGTTTATAGCTAGCTTATAGGTTTCTGTGGCTTCTCTTTCAAGGTAGTGACGAAACGCGCTCTGTAGCGCTGTTTGTGCGCGTTCGGCTACAGTACAAACGTGACCTCACAATATGTCGACCTTCATAGAAGGGGATTCCCGCGGTTATGTAGATATAAATGTCTTATTCTAAGGTAATAAAAACATTACGGTTTATTAAGTAAGTTCTTTATAGATCACTGAAAACATAGTTATGGATGTCATTTTGCATTTCTGTTAATAGATACTCAATTTTTACTGATTGCACCTTAAAGCTCCAGTAGGTAACTTTTGAAACCATGTATTTGCTAAAACTGTCATTATGTCCTGACAGTAGAATATGAGATAGATAATCTGTGTAAAAATCAAGCTCCTCTGGCTCCTCCCAGTGGTCCTATTGCCATTTGCAAGAAATACACGCTCCCGGTCAGAAACAACCAATGAGAGCCAGGAGGAGTGTCTTAGCAGTGTCAATCACGCTCGTGTACGCGCTAAAACACACCTCTCTTGCACAGCGCGAGCGCCGGAGCGCGAGCCGTCGTTCAAACTCAAGATTGCCGGCGCGCTGCAGCTGTGCTTATGACGGAGAAACAACCTAAACTGCCTATTCTCGAGTGACACCTGCTCATAAAACAAAGAGGTAAAAGGAAAAAGACTGATGACGATAAACAACCGAAAAAGAAAGAATTACACAGAGCCCATTGACTCGGTGTCAAAACTCTAGCCGCATAACATGTAGGTAAAATGTCACGCACTCTGCTAAGCAACAATTGAAACCTGCTAATTCACTGGCTTGTCATGTTGCTGAAATAATGTACTAGCACACCTTATCTAGCATTATATATCGCTAGAATAATTACTTACATGCTGTAACGTTAGTTACCGTTATATTAACGTTATCTTACTAGCTATTTATAACTTAAAGAAAGAGTGCAACGTTATAAAGTTACATGTAGGCTATTGGAAAATACATAATGATTTGAGGACCAAGTTTGTAGTCAGGGCAGGCCATAGTCAATGTAAAGCATATTATTGACGTTTAGTCCCTATTAGTGAATGTGCCATATAACTTTTTATCCGCTGTTATCGGTGGGCCTGTTTACTAGCCTGCGCGTTCACGACAGGCTCCGCTGTGGAGGACGAGCTGTGGAGGGAGGGCTGTAGCGCAGCAGAGAGCAAGGGGGTGGGACCTGGAAGTTGTGCTTGTTCAAATTTTCAGGCTAAGTCAACGTTTTCTCAAGACTCCCTACTGCAGCTTTAAGGTAAAAAAAAATCTTACTTAGTGTTGCAAAGTATAAATCATTTTCACCAATGCTGTATTTACTATATCACAACTGTTTTCTATTTCAATGTTTTAAAATGTAGTTTATGTCTGTGCTGGAATAACTGAATTTTCAGCAGCCATTACTCCTGTCTTCTTTAGTGTCACATGATCCTTCAGAATCAGTTAAAAACAGTTGTGTTGCTTAATTAAAAAGTTGCTTTTTTGTGAAAATCAGGATGCATTTTTTTTTAAGGGTTCTTTGATGAATAAAAAGTTCAAAAGACCAGCATTTATTTTAAATAGAATTTTTCTGTTGCGTCCTTGCATAAACAATAAAAAAACTCACTTGCCATAAACTTTTGAATGGTAATGTGAATATTATTGTTTATTAATAAAACATTTTAATATCTGCCACATAAGTGCATTCTTGCATATTTTTGAGCGAATTTGTTGAATTAGATTTAGTTTCTGAAATGCAGAGTTTAACAAAAGAATATATTTTGAAGAATGTTCGTAACCAAATAGTTGTGGGGCACCATTGACTTCCATAGTATTTTTTCCCCCCATATTATGGAAGTCAATGGTGCCCCACAACTGTTTGGTTACAAACATTCTTCAAAATATCTTCTTTTGTGTTCAGCAGAACAAATACATTTTTACAGGTTTGGAACAACTTGAGGGTGAGTAAATGAGTAAATGACAGAAATTTCATTTTTGGGTGAACTATCCCTTTAACATAAGTAAATTGAACTTACCAAATAGTGTAACGACATGTTCACAGGAAACTTTATGGCCAAATAATCATAGATATGTATATGCAGATGCCACATTCTACCGCTACAGAAATGTCGACACGTTAACATCTGGGAACGGTTAACATGATGCCGTTCATTAGTCACACTAACAATTCAATGAATTTTAATTAATTCAATGAAATGGGATAACCATTCAGAATGTGCTGGTTTATGTATAACAAATGCAATATCCATTTACAGAATTGTTACATTAATAATAAACTAAATGCTGTGAAACTCATCTGCTAAGGTCTATTGCAGATGTAGATGAACAGTAAACTGGCTCTTTCAAGTGGTCACGGACCAGATTTGACTGTTCCAATATGGCGGACGGATTACGTAGCAGCCCATAGAAACAGACACTAATGAGGCATCTGTGAAAATATACCTATGAAATAAATAGCATTTCAGTAATCGAGTAGCGTTAAATTCCTATGTGGTTTCATTTTATATTGCAATTGAAATGTATATTTAATATTTAATTTAATACATCGCCCAGCCCTAGTTATAAATGCTAACTTTGCAACCATCATTCAGTCCAACAAAGGCAGGTTTACATCATGCTACTAGCTTGGAAGCAAGACTGAAATTGGGGAAAAAAGATATTCCACAAGGCATTATCTCAACTGTACGCCACCACCAACACAAGTGCCAAAAGAATCTATGTCCATAACATAGCATCCCAAAAAGAATTGCACAGAGTACTGTATGCATTGTCACTGAAGTAGAAAAAAACAACCAAAAAAAAAACATTTATAAGTTCAACCCTGTTAAATCTGCTGTCATTTCCATTTATCTGTCCTGAACTACACCATGCAGAAGTCACTGTAATAACACCACAAAATGAACACTACTATGACACAATCTTAACAGATGACTGACTTGTGAAAGGATATCCACCACACAACACAAGAATCAATGAGGGCCATAACAATGTCACAAAGCAGCCTGCTTGAACCACCGTGCTCCTGCGAGAGAGAAACATTAAGCTTCACATGACATGTGGTGCAACAGCATCATGTTAAATTAGAAGGTTTGCCACAAAGGAGGAGATATTTCTCCTCTAGTCACTATTTATTATTGGCAATGAGTAATTGGCAAGTGTGTTTGGATTCAGCGGTGAAACTCTCCTTACCGTGTTGACTCTCAGGACGCCCTCTATGATGGAGAAGATAAGGTAGAGCAGTCCTACTCCCACTACCCTGTGCAGCAATGCTCCTAATCTTGGCCTGCAGCAAAAAGGCAGAGTTGTTGAATGGGGAAATGTATAGAAGATTACTCTTATAGTAAATGCTTTGTTGCAATTGAACTCCACTTCCAGACTTAACTGCAAATAGCATTAGACTTAAGGATGCACGATATATCGGCTACCATTTCGGTATCGACCGATACATGTTCATTTTTCATGTTACCGTTATCGGCCCGATAAGAAGATTTTGCTGACATATTAAAGTCGCTGAATAATGGATTATTTTCTTCAGCTGAGAGACAGTTCAGATGCACACTGTTCTCCATAATGGGTTTGAATAGCTAGAAATATGATTGGAATCACTTCAAAAAAGGAAAATACAGTTAAGTGCAACATGTGCTGTCATATAAGCTACATAAAATTATAATGAGAACATAGGTTGACATGGGTTCTAATGGTGAGACTTTTGTTTTTGTAATTAGGCTCTCAAAAATTATATAGAAATTTGGATGTAGATTTATCGGCCAATATATCGGTTATAGGCTTTCAAATATAAAGAATTATCGTATCGGCCAAAATGTTCATATCTGTGCATCCCTAATTACACTTATCCTAGTGTTCAAAAGTTTGGGGTCTGTCACTTTTTTAAAACGTTTTTTTATGCTCACCAGAGCTACATTTATTTGATCAAAAACACAGTAAATTTTTTAAAATATTATTACAGTTTAAAATGATTTCCGAAGGATCTGAAGTTATTCTAATAAGCTGATTTGGTGTTAAAAAGCATTTATTATTATTATTATCAATGTTAAAAACAGAACAATTTTTTGGAAAACCTGATACATTTTTTGCAGGAATTTTTTAACGAATAGAAAAGTTCAAAAGAACAGCATTTATTTGAAATAGAAATGTTTGTTACAAAACTTACAATGTAACAAAGCCTATACTTAATCAATTTAATGCATTCTCACTGAATAAAAGATTAGACCAGATTCTAGTCTATTATGCCTCCATTTATCACGGTTTAAAAACGACTTACTTGACTATGCCATATCCCAGGCTAGCAATAATGACCAACACTCGAGCCAGGGTTCTTTTCACAGCCGAAAGTACCTCTGCAAACACCACTGCACCTTGAACTGCACACATAAAATAATGCACCGTGATGACTACATTCACTATGGTAACCTTATCAAAGCTTTACAGCACCATTACAGAATCAGTCACATCAAACATAAGCCTAAGGATTTATTGATATAATGGGCCACAATACTATACTGTACATATGAACAGTTTGCCTTTGTGTTGAACATAAAAAAGCAGCGTTATTTTTAAATGTACTAGATTATTACAAATGCGTATTAAAACATTACAAACTAAATATTAAAAAGCATTCGTTTCGCTTCACAGTGAAAATGTAAAAACTGAACTAATTTGAGTGCACTTATGTTGTACTTCACATAAAATATAAGAAACAGCTTGAAGTTAGACCATACTGTGTGTCTGCAGCTGAAATGCAGGGCTGAACTGGCAATCGGGCATTTTCCCGGTGGGCCAACGTGCTTTGTGGGCCGAAACATCTCATACTTTAATTTTTTTTTTTGTCTGAACGGCCCATAAAACTCGTACATCGGCAGCCCATTGCATTTAGTTTTGCTCAATTGGCGGCGCTGGGATCTTTGTGCCGGTGTAATGCATTGGACAAAAAAGTCAGCGTAGGTAAACTTCAAAGGCCCTTCAAGTGACTGATGAGGATAGTGAGGAGGATAAGGAGAGAAATAAGTGAGTGTGAACTGTGGTAAGCAGAACTAGGCTACTTTCAGAACACTTAGGCTATGTAGGAACCCACTAGTTACGCATTATTTCCACATCTGCATATTTGACAATTACGCATTTTATTAGAATTGTAATGAGACGAGTTTGAAAACCATGTTTTTCGCCAAAATAAAAGCACGATGCCGTTTCCGTCAAAATAAAAGATCATGTGCTTATGGTAAAAATGGACTGCATAGCGCTTTCACAGACCGAATGGCCACCAAAGCGCTTTACAGTTTGCCTCACATTCACCCATTCATACACTCATTCATACACCGACGGCGGTGTCAGCCATACAAGGCGCCATCCAGCTCGTCGGGAGCAGCTGGGGTTAGGTGTCTTGCTCATGGACACTTCGACACTTGGTCAGGTGGAACCGGGGATTGAACCACCAGTTGATAGACAACCTACATGAACCACTGCCGCTTCTATACTTATCTCTTTCAAGTATAGAAATTAGTACGAAACTAATTATGAAAGTTGCTTTTATTTTTCAGTGCATTTGTTTTACAACATATGGCTATTACTGTCATGAGATTAATATTATAACTATTATTATGTAGTAGTGTAATGTAGACAGACACTATATCACAACTAAAAGAGTTTGGGGTTTTTCTTTGTTTAATTTGCACACTAATATGGGTTGGAGCTCTTAATTTTGAACTCTCAAAGTGCACCAGATTGATGAATTTAACATTAAAAAGCACAACATTTTCTTACTGGGAGCATGCCCCCGAACCCCCCTAGAGGGACAGAGGTGCAATCACCACAGATTTCCCAAAATCCTGTGGGAAAAAACGGTATTGCTATCCCAATGCAGCTTATAGCTTGTTTTAGGATTCATCACTGTGGAGTATAGTTCAACTTAGTAGTTATTTCATCTGTTAACTCTTACTCACTCCTATTCAGTTATTACATGGCATTAGTGGTTTTAATAGGAGTTGGTATACATATTCAGGGGCGTGCAAAGTTCAGTTGTGTTTATGATCATATGTAGTGGGCCAGTCTGGGCCAAAATGCCCGGGCCGATTTTTTGTCCAAGTCCAGCCCTGCTGAAATGTGACATGAATAAATAATGAATCCGTTTTTAGGACACATTTTAACCAGTGTTACCTGATTGGCCATCGTAACGGATGCTTTGGAACTCTGCATAGAAGACCGCCTTCTCAAGCATGCCCAGAAAGATCACTCCCCCAATCCAGAACTGAATACGCAGCAGGTCTCTCCAGTAACAAGCCGAGAGAGCCAACCACAGCACGCCCATAATTACGTAGATGATGCACATCACCATGTAGAACTGATGACAACGGGCAAAAAGTGAAAGTGGAAGCATTTGCATATAAAAGTCTCTAACAAAATACTACACAAAACACTGATATGTTGCTACAGTAAATCCTACAATAACATAGGAATAAGAGCCTTAAAATAACTGCAGTTAGACAATAAAAAATAATAAGACAGACACTTACAATCATCAAAGGCCATTCAGATGCTGAGATGTAGTCATAAGGGCCATGCATCCTGACCTCCACTGTAGTTTGAAGAAATATATATTAACATATTCTTAAAATTATTAACATTAAATAAGTTTATTTATAAAATTTGTTAGCAATTGTACATGTCATTCAAAAGGACCCTTGCTGTCAAACTGGGCTGTTCTTGTTCACAAGACATTGTGCTGATAATCAAAGATCTGGCTTTGTGAGTTCCATAAGTAGTTTATAACTACATGAACCTCATTATTACCATTAAGCCCAATTATAATCTTACGTTGAAAGTTCCATTTCGTTTCTTTGGGAGCTGGAAACGCCTCAATTCGGATGATGAACATATAAGGGCTGTCTTCCCAGGTTTGTACCGCTGCGGTGTGTGATTTGGACTGTTTTTGCCACAACAACAAAATGCATGTAAAGAAAGAGCCACAATAAAGAACCATTTTTGAATTGTGATTCTGTGCAATAATACTCACTGAGGTTTTTACTGATAAAGAGTCTTTGCTTTTCGGAGCACTCGATGGATTTGTTGCAGCAGCCTGATCATACAAACATTTGAAAAAGTGTAATTTTATAAATCTGCATTCAAGTCTTAACCTTGTTGGCATTGAATATCATATTGCATCTTTGCTTCCTTTACAATAAAAAATACCATCACTTAATAATCATAACAAGGTATTAAATAGAGTAATTCTTCCAAAAAAAAAAAAAAACATTTTTGTCATTATTTACTCACTCTCATGTTGTTCACATGAACGTATAAAGTTGCTCTTTTCCATACAATTATAGTAAATGGTGACCACAATTGCAAAGAAATTTGAAAAATTACTAAAATGGGTCATTTTAAAGTCTGTTCCTCACACAAAACTATCACATGGCTTCAGATGATTCAGAATATAGTGAACAAGTTGTAGGTAATACTTTTATTATGTTTTATGTTGCTAGTTTTGGAGCCTGAAAGCCCAGAGTCATTTTGTATGTATGGCAGAGAGCAGCTCAGACATTCTGCTAAACATTTCCTTTTGTGTTCTACAAGAGAAAAAAAGGTCACACCGATTTGGAGGGTGAGTAAATGATGACAGACTTTTCATTCTGAGTGCATTCTTAAGGTTTCAATTCTGATTTTCAGTGTAAGGATAAAATATATTGAACAGAAAATGAACAAACATCTTTCGCCTTTACTTCCTCCTCCTTCACATCCCTCCTTCGTCTGTTTTGTTTAGCTGTGGTTGGCTGAAACACAAAAGAGAGCAGACAATATTCCCAAGTTGTTTCCTGCATTTTCTGGCTGCAGCTTAAATTACATTTTGGGCTGTAGCTAGCAATTAAAAAATATATATTTTATGCAAAATGTTTTCCCCTAAAATAATTCGGTTGTCCTCTCTCATTTTGCAGTTTTAGAAATTTGCCAGGATCTCTCCTATTTGGACCAAATCTATACTAGAAATATGTTAAGGAAATTCTGAATATGGGCACACAGACACTCAAAATAACTAACAACACAACCGGTTAGACAAGATATTCATATGAACAGCAAAGTCTTCTAGTTGTTTAAGCTTCGGCTATTTAGGTTAGCTCTAAAAAACTGTCAGTTTAACAGTGAGACAGAATCTGTGTCAGATCATCAGACCTACAAATAAAATACTTAATACAAAGCTATTTGGAATAATGGATTCTGATTGGTCAATCACAGCGCTCTGCACTATTGAATAATTGACTATTAGGCAACAGATTTCCTACATAGCTGTGCTAGTTTCATATATCACTCCATGGCCTCTTTCATCTCATACAATCTTCTCAAATCAATATTTCATATCTATTTATTCATTTATTTGAGCAGCCATGGAATGAGTGAAGTCCTGATCACACAGCTGGGTTTTATTTTGCAAATAATGGTCAGACTACAGTACATTTTCCCCATATATAATTGTAATATTTAAACTTACCTCATTTATTGGCTCCAGCTTTTTAGGCTGATCAGAGTTTTCTACAGCAAGCTGGGTGTTCAATCAAGAAAAAAAGTTGCTTATTGACAGAGCCTTTGAAATTCATGTTAATTTAAGCCTGACCTAAATAAACTAAAACAGTTACAATTTACATTCACTCAACAATGAATGTATTAAAAAGAAAAGCTGTCATGTACCTTATTACCATCAATATGAGATGTGTACTCCATAGGCTCATACAAGTGACTAATGTAGAATCCATTGCCTCCTGGCCGCAGTACATTCGTGCTGTTAAAATATTGTATTTCTAATTCAGCCTTTTTGGAGAAAAGAGAATTTTGCATATTAAAAAGCTGTAAATGTAGTCAAAAACAACACTTTTTGATAAACATCCACTCACATTAAGTCCAAACACTTCATCGTGGCAAGAAGAACTCCGCAAATACCATGATATACTAAAGTTTACAGAACCACCACTGCATTCTCCTTTGTTCCCTGAAATATGTTCAGTCGATTAATACAAATAATGCACAGAGCAGCCAAAGCACAACCGACTCACTGATGCATGAGATTAAGTTATATTGGGGAAAAATGATAAAGTAAAAAGCATACTCACAGATTATTGAAATATCAGTGCCATTGAACATTGTCTTTGGAAAATAGAAGTAGTTCCTTTTAACTGTCTGAAATACACAAAAAGGAGAATTATCACCATCTTACTAGTTACACAAAAATGAAATCCTTCATGGACATTTATTATAGAAGAAATGTATTTGTAAGTCTTATATAAAGATTAGCATGTAGTCGGCTATATTCAGGCAAGACCAGGTTTAAAAATCCTGTAAAATAGCTTAGCCTAAACACTTAAGACACATGTATTATAGGCCTACCACTATCATATTATCGATGTTTTTATACATTCATATATATGGTAAGTGTTAACTGGTGTTGTGTGTGCAAAGACAATGGACTGTCAATATCACGAGTCTAGGAGACACTACGTGAGGGTCAAGATTTCCCCTAGCCTGAATACCGCAGTTAGTGATGCACTTACATTATCCACATTCACGATCCATTTGCCCGGCTCTGATATAGCTGTCACCGGTGGTATAAATACGAAATGAAGAATGACAACAATCAGTACCCCTCTAATTCTTACCGATACCAAAGAATCGGTCGTGACAATCGCCATTGTCATAAGGAAGCAGTTGACGTTACAACTTCAGCGCGAGCAACACTTCCTTGTGTAAATCTACATCCTGTTCGACGTCACTTGGTGGGCGGTGACGTTTCTGATCATTTTTTGTATTTGAATAAGCATTGAATTTATACATGCATAAAATAAAATAATGAAATATTACACATCATACAATTATGCATTAAAAACCCCACAAAAAGAAACCAACTACAAAACAATATAAAAGTAATGATATAAAAATATAAAAGGGGCACAATCAGGTATTAAAAAAAATCAAATATATGCATTGTAGAGCTCACAAAGTACATATATATAATGTAAACAAAAACTTTTATGTTAGATGCAATTAATCACGATTAATCGGTTTGACAGCACTGAGTACTCAGTCAATGAGTCTCAAATGCGGTCTATAGACAGCTTTACTGTGAGACAAGTTGTAATAAAGTTGGCTTTTAACTCGCAATTTTGAATTTGAAATTTGGTCAAAATATAACTAAATAAATTAAATAAAAGTGATTTCAACGTCTTTAGAATATTCACTAAATCCAAAAAGGACATTTCCCATAAAAGTGAGAGAGGTCTTAAACTTGAATATTCATTTACATTTCTCATGCTACAATATAACTGAATAAGTACATTGCCCAAATAATTGGTTTCATGGTAGTTATTACAGGCTACAGTTTGTATTTATTTATAGGCTGCCTTTTTTTATTTTTTTCTAATTATTTGCTTCCTAAATTCTCTGCACATATTTGGTCAGGTCATTGTAAACGGGAAAGTTTGATGACTACAGTCAGTTTAAAAGTAAGTTCTCTAATTACAAACCACATTTAACTAAATTAAACAGTACCTTAAAATGCTCTCCGAGTAAAAAAAGAAGAAGCTTGAAAACACTTGATTTTTGTGCTTTTTGGTTAATTAATTAATTTATTTATAATAAATACATTTTTGGTATGTACATTGCTTGATTTTTTTTTTGATTTTTTTTAGTGCTAATAAAAAATTGCAGTCATTGGCTAGTTGGTAACATTTGTAAGAAATAAAGACAGCAATAACATTGTTAGAAATGTTTTCTTTCATTGAAATTCCTTGAACAAAAGTCACAAACATCAAGTCTGTTGTACAGGATTTGTACACTAGGGAGCGCTTAATATCTAGTTGAGAATACAGACTTCTGGCCTACAATTTGACGTCATGACGCATCACCTCTGCAGTTGTTCTGATACCAGGCTGGTTTTAGGACCTTGAGTTTGACAAATCAGTGGACTGGGTGTGGAGAACTGCTCTATTCATCAAGAACTGATCGCCTTTTGCAAACAGCTGCTTTTATCTGTTTACCTGAGCTGCGCGTCTTTCTTCTTCTCTGTACCTTTTCGTTGGACCCATTCAGCGTCTTTGTTCTGGTAAGTTCTTATTTAATAGTAGCTAAAATGGTTAGCATTACTAATTTCGGATGTGCGTCAGGATTAAAGCACAGCGGCCTGCTAAACTGTAACTTTAAAGTTGATTTCTACTGTAACTTAGTTAAACCAAGACAGTAGCATAAAGCTAATGCGTTACCAATTCATATGTTCATATACATTCCATTAACTGTTAGGCCTGTAGAGTACTGACATGGTTTGTTTATTCAGTGATTTACCTTTTCAAAAGAAATATACCACAGGCAAATACCATACATGAAAAAAATTTTTTTACTACTAGATAACGATAAATGAGTTTTGTAGTCAGCTGACTGTCATGGATATTGGTCTGTGTCTATCTATTGCAGTATATTTAGTATATTTATTTTTGTCTAATCACATCTTTATATTGTCTTTTCCTGTCGTGTTTAGTCTCAAGATGTTTTTGGCCCAAAGATTACTTAAAGGGCTCGTAGATGCTGTCAGGTAAGCCTGTACTCTTACTACTGTACTGCTTGTTCAAATAATACATTTTCAACAAATTCATGGTATCGGTTTGCTTTTTCCATGCATCACAGCAACGTCGACCAGTTTGTTCCTTCTGACCCTGTAAGTTTGCATATTTATTTATTTATTTATCATTTTTCATAGTGACGTTTAATGGTTGAGGTTGTGCCATATGTAGGCATGTGCCGGTATCAAATTTTCATGCTGCGATTAATTGATTGAGCTTTTATCACGGTATACGGTATTATCACGATATTTTAATTGCACAAGAGAAACAGATGGATTGGGGGTATCTAAAAAAAACTTGCATCACAATGTGTAATTGTGATTGTCAAAACATTAATTTTATTTTTTAGTGACAACATGTTATAATGTTTACATGGTTACTGAGGCTACTGTTTGTATTATTGCTTAACACAATTTTCATGATTTCAATTAAATTCTTGGATTTAATTTCAATCTTGATTCAATATTGACTCATTTGGATAAATATTAGGTAGGCTACAGTAGATAGCCTGGATTTAAATGTTTCTCAAGAAAAAATATATCTCACATAATGCTGTAAACATACAGAGAGAAATTAAATATAATGCATACAATATAAATATAACAATAATATAAATATACAAATGTAATATATGCCGTAATTTTCATTATAATAACAATTATATAATGAGAAGTACATATATTAAAATATGTAATATAGTGCACATATTTAGCAAAATACTCCTCTCTATAGCTATTTTCTTATAGTCAACTAACATTAAATGGCTTTCCTGAGGTAAATGTAACGTTCTGTGACATAATTGTTCTCCTGCAGTGTTATTGACCTCGGTTGAAAAACACTGATTGATCGAAAGTACGTACCTTTCGGTGGGTTGTACTGTGTCTTTAATAAAAAGTAACAGATGATCGGTTTACTTGATCTGAGGCGCGCGATCTGTCACGTCACATTTACAAGCACCCAAAACAGTATTTATTGTCTGAATTTCGTTATAAAACCTGAGAGCTGATATTTTTTTCATATCAAAAGTAACCTGCTCTGTCTAGTCTGTCGGTGTCAGTGTCCTCTTTGCTCCGCGATTTTTCTCTGGGTGAGAAAATGGATGTGTGGCGCGAGACCGTGTGAAAGTTTCAATTGGGTGAGTCTCAAGCTGAATGCGTGAGAGTTGGCAGCCCTGCGGGGGATAAATAGTCGGCAGCGTTCCTCCTTCCGCCGTGCTTCTTCTCCATGTGAGGATTGTTTACATTAGACTAGAGTGCGCACTGCATGCACACAGTGCTTATACATGTGATGTGGGGATTGTTTACATCAAAGTGCGCACGTGTTTTGCGCAGCATACGCATTGTTTTTTAAGCGGTTGATGGAAAATAAGCTGATTTTTAGAAAAATCTAAATTCGGATCTATTATTTTTCACGGTATTTCGAAGTCCCCGCGATAACAATATCGTGCATATTCATTACCGCGATTTATCGCATTACCGAATACCGGCACATGTCTAGCCATATGTCATTAAGCACTTTGGCGAATCCTGGAAGTCAAACATAGTGGTCCATTGATTTCTTATCTTGGCGCATGAAAAAGTTGAATGCACTTCTCACAGTACTTGTCTGCTCTTCCAGCCTCCTCCCAGAAGACCGCTCGCATATGCAAACCAGAATGAAACTGATGAGGAGAGGCAGTTTCGCAAAGTATTTCAACAACTTGCAGGGGAAGTGAGTAGACCTGTCCTGACCTCATACTTTTTATCTGTTCTTTCCAATGTTGTTTTTAATTTCCATTTTATTGGAGTGTTCGAATGTTTATTCTGTGGTGCAGTTTCTAATAAGATCAGCACAGTCAGCTTCATTCACTTAGTGGAAAATGTATCATCCCCTATGACCTGCATCCTAATGGATCCTCCTATTCTTCTCAAATGATCCCTACACTTGCATATAAAGATCCATAAAAGTCTGACTACAGTTTTACAAATCAGACACATTAGAACACATTCATCAGGCGTTCCGTTTCAACCCAGAAAATTCCACATCAAGGCATTGTCCACATTCCATCACTTTGCTCCACCCAGCATGACTTTCCCTGTTTTCAGTTAGGTTTGTTTCCGTGTAGGCTTGTACATCTCATTCAGAGTTACTTAACTTCAAAATGAAAACATGGGTGTGGTTATAACATGGTTATATAGTCCGGGGGCAAGAAGTATGGCTGGCTGTTCCTCTTTTTCACATTCCTGCCATTGTGACCCAATTGGTTTGGTTTGTGTTGAATCATAGAGGGGTGTGGAAGCCTGCTTTACTGGATTCATTAGATCCAGGAGCTCTCTTTAAAGTTAAAGGGATACTTTCTTGTTACGCTAGTGGAAAATTACTATCAAAACATAATGGCGCGGTTTCACAGACAGCACAGACAGACCAGGATTAGGCCTTCGTTCAATTAGGCATTTAGCAGTAGCTAATTTAGCAGAGGCAGTAGCTTTTATAAATGTGCACTGCCTTAGAAAGAACATTACAGGTGTACAGTTTGAGACAAAACAATGGCACTGGCATGTTTTAAGATGTTTCAGTTCATTTTGTTTTTAGTTAAAACGGCTCAAACATGCATTTTAGTCTGGGATTGGCTTAACCTTGTCTGTGAAATTGGGGGAATATTAGAGAAAATCACTGAAGTTACATTTTCCTATAACAATAGTGCAACAGTGGCTGCCCGCTTATTCAGCAGCACTAGTTCCAGAAGTATTTTTTCAGTTAATTTTTCCCATAGGGATTTTAAAAAAAAGAGTCTTTGTTAAAGATTAATGAGCCTTGAACCAAGCCAATCAGCTACAAGGTGAATCACAACATTACAAACTTTAATTTGAAGCAAAATAGTTTTTGAAAGTCAGGCAAAAAGACAAAGGCACAAGACTGTGTACTTGATGGCTTTACTAAGGAAAAGAACTACACTCCCATAAAGCTTTGCAAACAGCATATTCAAATTAACTATGACAAGACGGACAGAAACTGGGAGTGTATATATATGTTAAATAAATTTCATGAATCATTTTGTGATTTTGTAATATTCTAGATTTGATTCTGTAAAAACAACAATTACTGAAATGTGGAAAAATACGTTTTCAGGTTACAACTTGATTCTTGATGTGTTTTAGCATTTTTTTTAACACTTAAAATAATTCAATAATATTTAAATAATTCAGTTTACTGTGGCCTCCTGGTTGAGAACTGCTGATTTAAATATATTTTATATACAAGTTCTTTGTTTAGGATATTACTAGTCTCTTAAAAAAAGTGAGATTGTTTTAAGTTTGTATTGAAAGAAGAGTAAGGCTGTTTCCTCTCATCATAGGACATGGAGGTGAGCCCTAATGAACTGATGAACATCCTTAACAAGATTATTTCCAAACGTAAGTTCCTTTAACATATACATATGACACAAATGAGGCATTATGTAAAACATGCTAATAAGACGATCCCTTATTTTCATTCTAGATGGCAATCTGAAGACGGATGGTTTCTCTATTGAGTCCTGCAGAAGCATGGTTGCAGTAATGGACGTATCCTTCAATATAGGGATGTCAACGATTAATCGACGATCGATTAATTGTCGATAATACATTTAATCGATAAAACTTATCGATCATCGATTAAGCAGGAAAATGCGCGTGCGTGCTGCTCAACCGCGAAACATGTAAGCGAGCGCGCCGGAGTTGTTTGGGACTATTTTACACCTTCATCATGACTATAAGTTTGCGTGTGCATTCGCAGCCTTTTGTTTTATGCAAATGTAGGTTGTAATAGTTTATTTTGTGTACGCTTATCTATATCTGGTCTCATATTGGATGCATTTGGTTAAGAATCGACGTGATCTTTAGCGCGCTCAGCTCAAACGACAATGCACGACTAATAATGACTATTGGGACTGTCATATTACACAAGATTATAAAGAGAACACTATTGTAATAAAACATTGTGAATTATTTGGGTTTAGATGCCATGTCGCGTTGTTCCAGGAAGAGCTCGTCAGAGACTTTGAGCGCGTCCACCACAACATAGGCCTATGAGTCATTCTGAATGGCACGTAACTCAGTTTAAGTTCACTTGTGCATTCACGTCATTTTGTGCAGATATAATTTTGTAATATTCTGCTTATTTTGTATATATCTGATTAATATCAAATAGGATGCGTTTCTTTGAGTTGAATAAACGCTAACAAAGTGCTCAACGGTTATTCATTCAGCACGCGCCGCTCAAGCAGAATGCACAACTAATAATAACGATGGTTAATTTGGGACTTTCATATTACATAACATGAGAACACTATTTTATTAAATGGTTGTTAATTCATTGGGTTTAGTTGCCGTTTTCAGTGCGTTGTTCTAGCACTTCCACAACAGTCACACATTCTGACAAGCACGCATATGAGGCGGCGTTGGTGACACATTGTATTTGTCGTTATATTTATATATTAAATAGTTAATTTAATTTATCAATCACATCAAAACATTTTACAATCCTACTAAGCCTTTATTTAGATTAAAAAAACATTCTTATTAATTTGGTGAGTAACATAGCTTTTTGAGCAGCATTTGCAGACCCTGTGCTGTTTGCCATTAATGCTAACGATTAATCGATTAATTGATCGTTAATTTAAACGACGATCGATCATGGGAATTTGTGAAAATTGACATCCCTACTTCAATACAATCAATCGTTAACAGAAGTATTACATTTTGTGAATAAGTGTTGATATGGTACATCAATTTTGCCTTAACTATCTGCTCTCAGTCTGACAGTACTGGAAAACTTGGATTTGAGGAATTCAAGTATCTTTGGAATAATATCAAGAGGTGGCAGGTACAATAACTGTTCATTTTACACTTTTTGTACTTGACCTTATAGGGTCACACTACATCAGGGGTGCCCAATCCTGCTCCTGCCGATCGACTGTCCTGGGCTGTGTTCCACACGCACTTGCAAACTTCCCTAAGCACTTCCCCTCGGGGGAATCCCTGACGCCATTTAGGGAAGTTTATATGGACCGACCAGGGCCGGCGATTGCTATAGGCGAGCTAGGGGGTGGCCTAGGGCGACAAATGTGCTGGGGGCGCGGGCGCGCTCTAGTGTCGCCCTTGACCTACTTCACATTCTCTGCTACTTCCAATTAATCAAGAAATGACAGAGTTAGAATGAGAAGTGAAACAAAAATATGTTTATTAAACATGATCATCCTAAGGCGCCCCTCAGCCACACGCTTAATTACTTACTTAATTACTGATTATCAGATTGAATTGATGATTATTGTTGATCATTTCCGGGGGGGGTTGCGTTACGTTACGTTAGGCAAGTGCTCAGCTGCTGGCGCGTTGATCGAAAATGAAGCGGTATAAACCCTCTGGTGCACAGGGACGAAAACAGAGAAAGCAACAGAATAAAAAGAAAGCCCAGTATAAAGGTAAGTCTTCTCATCTCAGCCATTAAGGTGTCAAACTAAGTAAATGTACTTGGTGTTGTGCACACAGGCATTTAAGCCAACTGGCCATCGGGAGTACCGGGAGATTCCCGGTGACCGACGTGCTTTTTGGGCCGATACATCTCATAGCCTTTATTTATTTTTTGTCTTATTTTTTGTCACTGCATTTGTTTTACAATATAGCCTATTGTGTAGTAGTCTAATGTAGACAGACACTGTAACTAAAAGAGGTTTGAAATTTTCTTTGTTCAATTTGCACACTGAATTGCACCAGATTGATGAATTTAACATTTAAATTTGATTTAAACATGAATTAAACATTAAAATGCACAACACTTTCTTATGGTGGCACCGAAACCCCCTTAGCCTTGTAGCAGCCTAATAGATTAGTAATAATAGTAGTGGTGGTAGTAATTGTAATTTATCTACTACAAGTTACATGGTCAGATAAAATGTAATTGTACAATGCAACTATGTAGGATGATAGAAATATCCTTGAACGTTATTTGTAGCATTTGTATGAACAATTTATTACAGATGATCCTTCAACTTGTTGAAGTTTTGGAGTGATTATAAGAGCATTTTTGTTTAGTTTAATAAATACTCATCATTTTAATTGGGGGCGGTAAAAATCAATCTCGCCTAGGGCAACCAAAGGGCTAGAGCCGGCCCTGGGACAGACCCTCGCTCCCTCGATTTTGACAGTCTACTTCATATGTACACTTCAGGCAGCTCCATATACCACAATGCAACACGATGGTTACGTCACTGCAGATCTCGTCTAATCACCACCACCACAAACAACTTTATATATTAATTATATATTTATATATTAATTACATATATATTTTTTTAAAACAGCCCAAACACACCTACCGGTATTTACATTTGGATGCTGCATTAAACAAATTCTTAAAGGGAAAACAAATGTAAATAATAAATAAACTCCATAGCTGCTTTCAAGTGATCAAGGGCTTAGGACGTTCCAATTCAGCCAGTAGTGAGCAATGACGTGCATCCGAGTGAACTAGACGGAGGGAAGTTAGCAGGTGAAGGGCATGACAATTTTGGACTGGAACGCAGGCCTGGACAGTTCATCTCCAACCCTTGGAGATGAACTGTGCAGGACAGTCGATCGGCAGGAGCAGGATTGGGCACCCCTGCACTACATATTAGGTGTCGTCTTTAACTGTGTAGTTGCATAGATTGATGGGTACAATGAATGTGCTCATTGTGTTAATGTACTAATGTATAAAATGATTAATATAAATGCTAGTACATAGTAGTTAAAGACATTTAATATAAAGTGAGAGCCTTTATTTTATCTTATATAAACTTTTTTTAAGGCAACTATTTAGTGTTAACTAACTATTATGAAGATCATGATTTTTCTTTCTAATTGCTTTAACAACAAGTTTGCCACTTAGGATATTAGCTTTCTTGTACATCCAACAGATTTCCCTTTCCTGTCATAAATGTTTCAGAGCAAACTATTTTTGTTCAATCCAGGGCAATTACAAGACTTTCGATGCCGATCAATCTGGTATGATTGGGTCCGCTGAGCTACCTGGAGCTTTCAGTGCAGCAGGTGAGCAGTGTTGTCAGTGTTGAGATTATTACAGTTTAGGTTGCAGTTTTGAAAGGCATGCTGAAGTCCTCTGTGCTTTTTTTATATATTGTGGAAAAATACTAGTATATCTACCAGTCCTAATTGGGTTTAATTTGTAATTCTTTCCATGCTTTAGGGTTCCCGCTTAATGACCAGCTTTTCCAATTGATCGTTCGGCGATATAGCGATGAGCAGGGCAACATGGATTTTGATAATTTCATTGGGTGTCTTGTGCGCCTAGATGCTATGTGTCGTACGTTGTCAGAATATTTTGCAGTCTTTCTTTATTCTTTCATCACAGGCTCAGTATATTTTTAGATTTAGCATGACTTGCCTTGCTAATATTTTCTTATTTTCAGGTGCCTTCAAGACACTTGATAAAGACAACAATGGTACCATTAAAGTCGATATTCAAGAGGTACTGTACATGAACCATAATTTAAGACGACAAGACACCAACATTTTATGACTTGTACCATGAGTCTGCTAAATTAGCTTCTATATAACTCTCTTTTGTTTCTTGTTCACAGTGGTTGCAGCTGACTATGTACTCCTGAATGAAGATGATTATACTGCACAATGGTTATATTCATTTGTCAGTTCTTCTTTGTGGCCTGTCTTTGTGTTTTATTTAAGGACATAATTATTAGTTTAATTGTTAGCATGACAGCATGATCATAGCCTCTACACTAGATGGCAGCTTTGTTGCGATGCTAGATGGTGTTTGCATTGTGGTCTCTAAAGGTCAAGTTTTTGCCACATTTCCATAGTTTATTCCATGCCAATTGTGTCCTTTACATTAACGTTAATCCATGACTGGCTTTATAGTTTTACAAAGTGCATTCAACCAAAGATTAAAAACAATGTTCTTATGTTTTACATAATAGCTTTTAACAACATTCCAGAGCCATATTATTTAATCACTGAGGATGTGAATCAGCTGTCATTTTTGCAGAGTTATTAAAACTGATGTACAAATAAACGTTATTTGTTCTGAAAACACAAAAGCAAAGCAGATCTCCAGTCATTACGTGTACAAACACCGGTTGCTCTGAGCAACGCAATCTAACCGCATCAGTGGGCTGAAATAGAAAATGACTGACAGTTACAATAGCCAATTAAACAGCCCAGCACTAGATATGAATAGAACAACAGCCAATCGTCTTCATAATGAGGGCGTGGCCTCAGAGTTACCTGGGATGAAGACAACTGCTGAGGAGATGATGCAGAAAAATCAGATCAATAAGCAAACAGGTGTTGAGCGCGAGTAAAGGTAAACAAAACGGGCTTTATCTTTGCGTCATCCTCAGGGGAAATAAAAATTAAGCGTGTATCTGCTGTCATACGGTGAGTTGCATTATTTTTTTAAAACATCTAGTTGAAAAATAAACTTTTAAATCATTTTGGTAATCTAGTTTATCATGAAAAAGGCATCTGTTAATGTTAGGCTTTAATGTTGCATTGCTATTTGTTTTGAGGTTATTTTTTTATCACTCCTATAGTTTATTCTGATATAAATGTTTTTTGAATTTTTTTCCAATGTAATATACGTTAAGGCAAATAATTGCATAATCATCACAGATTTGATTTGGTTCAAGATTAATCCCTAGATATTCCCTATATATATTATTTGCCCACACAAGGAATTTGTGTAGGCTATATAGAAATATATCATCTGTGTATTGTTGTCTCATGTGTACCGGAAGCAAATTCATCATAAAAACATATAGCAGTTATTACTGCTCATTCGGCCAAAAGATGCGTTTACTATTTTGCTCTTCTTGCTGGAGTTTATAAGAATTTCAAGCAAATTTTTGGGGAAAACCCCCTGCTTTGATTTAGTGTCCTTTGCATTTGGACAGAGGTCTCTTACTAATGAACAGATGAAATCCCCTCATTAAATCCATGCCCACATGCGGATTAAAACCCACTGCCAAACCAGCCCAGTAAATTAAATTTGATCATTTTTAGCTCTTATGTGTTTATTGCTAAATCAATATTAGTTTGTTCTGCCTTCTTGATATAATGCAAGTCGTATCAAATAACAGTAAATTGTTTGTAGACAAATTATGATTAATAATGAAAAACATGAAAATAAAAAGTCAATAGAATTAAAAAAATTAAAGTTGCAATAAAAAAAATGTTCTAGTAAATTTAAAGTTGCAATAAATTCCACTCAGTTTAGGCTAATGCATCTAACTTGAATCTAATCTAACAATCTTCATTTACAGTTTGTGTGCATTAACCATTTCAGTGTTTTTCTGATACCATAAAATTAGTTTCTTGCTATTATAACCAGGCTTCTTTTCCTATTTCATAGATGCACATGCTATGATCTATTAGTCCACAAATGATCAAAGGTTTCTTAAGCCATACATCTGCATGTTCATATTGTATAATTCAGAATTATTTGTGTTGATTGATGTACAGGGAGATTTTATAAATCTTCCCCCAATTAATATCATAAGACTATAATTAAGTTTATGATGTACTAATTAAAACTACCCACAGAGGTAGAATATCAGTTTCCTCTGAGGAAATGTGTGTATGTGTATGCTGTGTATGAGAGAAGCTGTTTAAAATGGAAGCATTTGTGATGGGTTTTCATTAAACATTTCAAGATCTGTATGGTATTAAATGGAAAGTGTTTGTTTTGATCTGGAACATCTTGACCTTTTCTTCATGTATTTCCATCTTTAGTTCATGTTCATATGTCAAATTACTGCCGTATATAGAGACATTGAAGATGTCTCAAAGTAACTTATGCTGTAAATAAGCCTTGTTGCATTGTTTAAAATGCCTATATACCGCTGATTTTCTTTAGTCACAAAATAAAGGTGTGAAAGACTTGGTGACAATTTAAACACCCTCTAAACAGTGTAAGCTCCAGTTGTTTAAGGTTGGTCGAGATATATATAATTTTCCATCCTAATGCTCGGGATGCGTGCTGATTCTGAGATGCACCTAGCAATTAATAAATGATGGTTTTGGTGTTGCACGAGGGGGTCTGATTTTATGCTGTGCTGTTTCTTCTCTGTTGTACCAGACCAATTATTGCTGTCAATCTGAGGCATGCTGAGTTTATAAAGCCTTTGCTCTAAGAATAACCACATCCCTCGACCTGTCCTCCCCCTGCTGCAGTACTCAGCTGGCTGCCGACTCCACCATGACATCTGAAGTGGAGGAGATGCAGAGGAGGGCCAATCAGGTGACAGATGAGGTAATTCCAACAACAATGATTAAAGTAGCAAACTTCTACATTGAGTTGCATTGATTTGTGTGGTGGATCTTTAGCTCTTTAGCTGATGGTGTGTGTTTTGCTGTCCTGTTTTGGTGAGGCTGCACAACTGCTTATCAACAGGCCTACAGTGATGACATCAAACATTTTCCGTGTTACCTTGTTAGGGTTACTACAGGTCTCAATTATTCCCATGGTATAGCAACCAGGATGATGATGCTAAACATGTTTTATATGCACCTGCAGAATGATTATGATTCCCATTGTGACGGAGCAAGAAAAACATAAATGAAGCCATTATTCATCACCAGATTTTCCACTGGGTGTCATAATAAAATAATGTACAGTTTGCCGGTCTTTATGGCATTACATTTCGGTCTTTAATTTTCACTAAAATCTGACTGACTATTCAGTCTAATCAGAATTGAGTACTCCATAGAATCACACAACTTTATAAAGTGGCTGAACTGAGTTTTCAATATGTTCTTTTTAGTCAACATTGTATTTTGAATCTTTACCTCTGACAGTCCCTTGAGATCACCAGAAACTTAAAGCTTCTGTTGGAGGGGGTGAGTGATTATTATTAATCAACCATTTCAAAAATACATTATCAGCAATATTGCAGAATCGATATCTATCTATCTATCTATCTATCTATCTATCTATCTATCTATCTATCTATCTATCTATCTATCTATCTATCTATCTATCTATCTATCTATCTATCTATCTATCTATCTATCTATCTATCTATCTAATCTATCTATCATGTTCTATCATGTTCTCAAAGTTTAGTACCCCATCTTAAAATCTTTCTTTCATATAACACTAATGTAAAATATAACTTTTAAGAAGTCGTGTGATATATACAGTATACATGGGGCCTTTTCAGTTTGAGTATATGTCGATATATATATATATATATATATATATATATATATATATATATATATATATATATATATATATATATATATATAAATTCAAAAGTGTGTATAAAGCTGATTTATTTTGAGAGAATATTGATGAATTATCTATGTCATTGTGCACTCGTACTGAATTAGTTGTGTAATTCTTTAACAGAGTAAAGATGCAGGGATCAGGACGCTTGTAATGCTGGACGAGCAGGGAGGTATAATGAGTTATCTTCATTCACGCCATAATTAAATAGAGATCAAATGTACAGCAGCTAAACAATGAACTAATTACTAGCAAATGCATAATTAGTTGTTCATTAATCCTGTTGCATCTCTATGACAGGTAGCTATTATCTGTATGCTAATGATAATATGTGCAAGATGTGGGTGTATAGACAATGTATGGTAACACTTTATTTCGATTGTCCACTTTAGACATTCTACTAACTATAAGTAACTTTTCAACTACATGTCAACTAACTGTCATTAGAGAATTAGTAGACTGTCTGCTTAATATCTGCTAACACTTTATTTTGTTTGTCCCCCAACAGATATTCTGCTGACTATAAGTAACTTAGCAACTACAAGTCAACTTGTTCTCCTAACCCGAACCCTAACACCTAACCATTACCTACCAGTCTACTGACAGTCTACTACAGCCTACTAATCCTCTAAAGACAGTTAGTTGACATGTAGTTGAAAAGTTACTTAAAGTTAGTAGAATGTCTAAAGTGACTATCGAAATAAAGTGTAACCATGTATTCTTCATCTTTTGTTATTTACTCGTCCTTTGCGACATATAGCCATATGTGCATATAAAAGTATGCACCCTACATGTGTCTGTGTGTGCATGCTCGCATATTTCTACCCCTTTCAATTGCCCTTCCTGCTGCCACCCATGCCCTCCCCTATCTCCCCCGCATGGCCAGAACAACTGGACCGCATAGAAGAGGGCTTGGATCAGATCAACAAGGACATGAAGGAGGCTGAGAAAAATCTCACTGACATGGCCAGGTGTTGTGGTCTGTGCATCTGGCCATGTACAAAGTAGGTCTCCTCCCAGACACCTGAGCCATGGCTGGACTTTGGCAGTCAATAATGAAACCCCTCTCTGCCCATGCCTCTGTCCTATTGGTTAACCTCCTGCTTTGACATTGCTTCATATTTGTCTTTTTTTTTGGCTGTTTTGTGAGCAGATGAATGCAATTCCCCATGCAAACATTCAAAATGAACCTAAAATGTGTGCCACCCGTGCTCACACAACAAATACAGTGTTTTTTTTAGTCATAATCCTAATGTCTTTCAGTCATGTTTAAGTCCATATGTCTGTTTTGCTTGTCGTTTTGAGCTAGAGCTGCCGTAGTTGTTTAGTTCCTTGTGGGTGTGTGGCGCTCCTTGCCGAGACACCAGTTTTTTTTTTTTTTTTAGTTTTTTTTTTTTTATTTAACAGGGACAATACACTAAGCATTGTTACACATAGACAACCGATGCTGTGTACATAGGGCATATAGCATAAAGCTAGTTTGCGGCCCGCGTCCCTGGTTAGGCTTTTACATAAAATCAAAACATCCAAAAAACAAAACAAAAAAAAACAAACAAACAATCATCACAAGAAACAAAACAAATACAAATACACACATGTATACATGTGTGCACATGTTGTACCCAAACAAATCAACAATGACATATTGACGTACCTAAACACATCAACTTCATAAAAATAACGTAACTAATCTAAAAAAAATATAAATAACCTCAATGTTCACATCGCTGTATAGATTTCAGCCATTGTTTCAGCTTTGTACAGAAAACCGTAAGTTCTGGTTGCAACTTTAGATTCACCGGCATGGTGTTCCATAGATGTCCACCTTTCACTGAAAAGGATGATTGACCCATTGCAGTTCTGCATCTCCGTACTCTACAATTCCCACTTACTACCCCTCTAGTCTTTACCCCATCACTGCTGTATTTTTCTATCAACTGACAGATTACATCTGGGGGAAGGCCATATAAACACTTAAATACTGTTTTTAAAAATGAGAACTTTAAAAAATGATCAAAACTTAACAAATCATACTTCTGAACAATTTGACAATGATGCCATTTCATTGGTTTCTGATCCATCACTTTTAAAGTTTGTTTATATAATGACATTACGGGTTTAATAACTGATTGAGAAGCCTGACCCCAGATTATTGCACAATAGGTCATATGTGACAGTATCATAGTATGCATATACATTTGAGCTGCTTTAATAGATATACATGGTCTTATCAAACGAAAACAGTTCAAATTTGTCTTAATAGTCTTAGACATTTTCTTAATATGGCTACCAAACTTAAGTTTAGAGTCTACAATGACACCTAAATATTTAAATTCATTCACTTCCTTGATTTCATTTTGGTCAATTTTGATTTTAAATCCGTCCAGCACTTTGTTCTTTAGTGAAAAACACATAGAAACTGTTTTGTTATAATTTAAAGTTAAACAGTTATCCTGCAGCCACTGGGAAACACCGACCAGTTGTCTGGTTAACATTTCTGCAGCCAAATGAGAGGTTTCTGCTGTTACATAAATAATTGTGTCATCTGCATACATTTGACAACCGACCTCCTTGCAACTTTCAGGTAGATCATTTATATACAGACAAAAGAGCAAAGGGCCCAATATTGAACCTTGTGGTACACCTAGTTTGCATGTTGTTGTGTTTTTTTATCTCGTCTCCATACTTTAACCTCTGAAACTCCCATACTCTGTGATCCTACCTCCCGTCATCCAGAGCAACTGGAACGGATTGAGGAAGGGCTGGACCAGATCAACCAGGACATGAGGGAAGCTGAGAAAAACCTTACAGATCTGGGCAAATGCTGCGGTCTGTGCTCCTGTGATAAGTATGTGATGTTTGGAGGGGCTCGGCTTCTAGTATGCTTGCATGAAAACTTTGCATACCTCATTTGTGTCATTTTGTGCCAGTGGTTGCTTGTGTGAAGTGAACTCATGAAATCACAGTAAACTGGTTGAATACATACACCTTTGTGTTTGTGTGTGTGTCTATATATATATATAGTATATATTGCCTTAATAAGTAACGTTGTTAAAGGAACAATAACATTAAAAAATTTACCCTCACTGGTCTTTCCCATTGAACTCATGAAACTCATGACTTAAACTACAGAAGTATAATACTGACCAACTCCAAACAAATAATATGTACTGTGATTTTTGTGTGGTTCATTCAAAACAGATGCAACACCGAGTAACTGTGTCGTCAGAGACAGCTTTGAATCCTACTCAAAGAATTTAGCCAATTACTGCCTAAATTTCACAGATCATTTCTCAAGGTATAGTTTCTTGACAACAGAAATGACTAATTTAGGTAACTTTGTGTCTTTCTCATGGTTTCTCTCAGATTAAAGGACTTTGAAGCAAGTGGGGCGTATAAGAAGGTGTGGGGTAATAATCAAGATGGGGTGGTGTCTAGCCAGCCCTCCTCTCGAGTGGTGGATGAGAGAGAGAAGATGACCATGAGCGGTGGATATATTAGAAGGTGCCAGGACTTTTGATATTAACATTTCTTTCTCAATATAAATAAGCGGTTTGGTGGATACATTTATAATTGATGGATATACTTAAAACTGAGAAGTTTTTCCTTTGAATTTTCCGCGTACATAGGACACCATTTTCAAAACGATCCATACACGGATCCACGCAAACAACTAAAACCGCTGTATTCTGCTGCCAGGCCATTAGATGGCGATGAAACACTATAGGCAGAACACGTAATACGCATGTGCATGATGTCATTGTCTTCTGAGATTTGCGTTATTTGTTGTTTACAGTGTTTTCAGGCACCCAAAACACTGTTGTCGTGTAAACGAACTGCCAAAACACATTAAAAGTGTTACGTTTTTAGTTGAAAACGGTGTCGTTTAAAACAGCCCCTTAAATACAGGAGACAAACAAAGGTAATTAAACACAACCAGCTGAACAGAATGACTAATCAAATGAGTAACAATGGCAACTAATAACGAACTCAGGCAGGCAAGAAGACAGGCAAAGACAGAAAACAAACAGAACGTAACTGTGACACTACGCCCCCTCCCGGAAAGGCTAGCCTTGATGGAGTCAAAGTAGGGAGAAGACATGGCGGGGATCTCCTTGACGAGGCCATGGGGATGACTGATGATGACAGAGCCGATGGTGGTGGAGCCCCGGCCTTGGCGCAGACAGAAAGTAGATGGACCTAAGCAACCCCGAAGGCCTCAATGGCCGTGACGTAGCTGCAGCAACGAGGCCGCAAGGTGCAAGGCCGGTGACGCGATTAATGATGAGCGACACCTGCGCGACGCACCAGTCTCGTATCTCTCACGGAGGAGCGGAAGCATAAAGGAGGAGCGACGACAGTGAAGAGCGAGAGAGGAACAGGCCTGGACTTACGCTGTGTTTTGTTCGTTTTATTATATGTGACAGCAGTCTTCCGTGAGGGGCTGTCTTTTACTTTCGTTTTGTATTTGTTTATTTTATTATTAAAGTATGTGAACGTTCGCCGGTTCCCTCCTCCTTCTTCCCACAACAACGAACTACATTACATTTAAGTTTAGGCACTCATAGTCGGGTATCAGCGGGGGCATGGAATCATCCTCTTCCTAAACCCATTGTCCAGAAATCCATGATTTACCCAAGGAGAAGTGCACACTAACACAGGTTTAGACCGATTTGTGAACAATATTTGAGAGAAATAGGCCTTTTGTGTACATAGAAAAAGTCTTAACGTAAGATCTTTGAGTTCAGCTCATGAAAAATGGGGGCAAAAACAAAAGTGTTGCATTTATAATTTTGTTCAGTGTATGTAGGCTATATATGTAACGTATAACGTAAGTTACTTTGTTTTCCCATTTATTGATAGGCCTATATGTAATTTGTTACTGTACTTAAGCATATTTTTGGTTACATTGTATTTTGACTGAGTATCAAAGATATTTGCAACTTTTACTCTTGACTACATTTTTGAACTTGACTACAAAGGACCTTGACAGAAATTTAGTGGAGTAAAAAGTACGATATTTGTCTTTCAAATGTAGTAAAGTTAAAGTAAAAAGTTTCCAGAAAAAACAATACTCAAGTAAAGTACAGATACTCAAAAAGTGTACTTAAGGACAGTAGTCAAAAATGTACTTTGTTATTGTCCACCTCTGGTAAACATGATGCTTATTGTGGTTCTTCTAGACTAAATGAATTATATCTCATGTTTAACCACTATACATACGAGCCAGCGCCAAATTCTTGAAGGACTGGCCGAGATAAAGCTATTCTCTGTGGGGGTACATGAGCGATGGCCTGGAGCTCGTATCTGTGAAAGCTTTTAAACTGATTATAAAATAGGTGCTGTGTTTATGAGTCACATATTTTAGGTCTAAAAATCTCTTAAAACTACATTGTGTGATACAACAACAGTAGTATTTTTTTTTTAAAATATTGCGGATTTGCTCGACTGCCATGACAGTCGCCGCAAGGGGAGGGATAGTATAGTGATCAACAGTCAGTTGACAGTGTTTCTGACTATTTGTGTGCGATCTTGACAGAGTGACAAATGATGTAAGGGAGGATGAAATGGAGGAAAACTTGGCCCAGGTCGGCAGTATCCTTGGCAACCTCAGAAACATGGCACTTGACATGGGCAATGAAATTGACACTCAGAATGTCCAGATTGAACGCATACAGAGCAAGGTCAGTGTTTGGAAAGGGTTCAGAGACGCTGTTATACAACGAGCAGCTGAACCTATTTATATTAACCATTCTTCGTTCTTTGATTCTGTTTTTTGCAGGCCATGGTCAATGAATCCCGCATCAATGAGGCCAATCAGAGGACCACAAAGCTGATATCAAGATAAAAACATGGGATTTTCCTTTGTTAAACATGTTTACAGTCTTCTGTAGGAAAATGTGCAAAATGACACAAATTAATAGGCTATCCATCTTTTAAATGACTATGGAATTTGGATGACTGCCTACTGATATGATAGTAAATTATTCATATTATTATGGTCCGACAACATAGCTCTATTTTATAGAAATATGGAATGAATGTTAATATACTGTAGTCTTAAACATGTATTGTATATAAAATGTTTTAGACTGCTATTTTGGTTTTTAAGCCTCCAAAACACTTGGGTGATAACAGCTCACTATTCAGACTGTCTTAAAGTTGTATTGGTACATGTCTTTGTTTACTTTGAGTAACTGTTTTAAAAAATAAATCCAAATTTGTAGGGTGCTTTTCCTGATTGACAAACATTTTTTCTGCTAAATATGGGCCACTTGCTTAGGTTCCTCAAATAGCCTATATAGCCTTAATTTTTTTTAAATTATTTGCATCCTTATTAAATTAAAAATAATACTAAAAACATAACAAAATGTACACATTTTCCCAATTAGTTTTGTTTCCAACGTTTGATTTTTTTTCTTCTGGGACTGGCAGACTCAGTCACCATTCACTGAGATTCTATTCAATCCTTTTATAAAATGGTTACTTGGTCTCTAAAAGTATCCTAACTAATCTCCTTCTATGATCCACGGAAGAAAGAAAGTAATTTTGGTTCGGAAAACATGAGGTGAATAAATTACCAAATTTTAATTTTGGGGCGAACTATCCCTTTAAGCCGTTAGACATATCTCAACGGGCCTGTGGCCCTGACCTCTCTGGTAATGAAGGCCATGGAGAGACTCATAAAGGATTACACCACCAAGGTATCTGATCCATTGATGGATCCTCTTCAATTTGCATATCGGGTGGGCAGGGGGGTCGACGATGCAAAAATGTTCATCCTAGACAATATCCACAAACATCTGGAAACTCCAAACTCCACAGCCAGAATTTTGTTTGCTGACTTTTCGTCTGCATTTAACACCATGCAGCCACACATCCTGGCAGAGAAGCTTATTAACCGCTTTTGCCTTAGTCATCAACTTATCTTGTGGATTATAGACTTTCTGACCAACAGGACACAGAGGGTTCTGGTCAATGACACCTACTCAGATGTTCGGATTACGTCAACAGGTTCGCCACAAGGGTGTGTCCTTTCTTCCCTCCTCTACATCCTCTACACAGATGACTGCAGGTCTACTCAATCTGTCTCATTGTAAAATTTGCAGATGACACAGTCGTCCTGTCTCTGCTCTCGGGTTCCCTTCATGGTCATACTCCAGCTCTGCAGGAGTTTGTGAAGTGGTGTGAAGAGTCCTGTTTAGAGATGAATTTGGATAAAACCAAAGAGATGATAGTGACCTTTTCACCAAAGCAGAGACAGCTGACTGAGGCAGTCACTACTATCATCCAGGGAAAGCTGGTAGAGCTTGTAGGGGAGTATAAATACCTTGGGACTATTCTTGATAACCAGCTGAAGTTTTCGTCTAACACAGAGGAAATTCTGAAGAAATGCCATCAGCGGCAATACTTGCTCAGGAAATTGAAATCATTTGATGTAAACAAGGACATTTTAACCATATTTTACTACTCATTTATTGAAAGTGTGATAACATTTTCTTTTACTTGTTGGTTTTACTCCATTAATCTTCAAAATAGAAACTGTTTACATCGAATTGTTAAAGTGTGTTCCAGAATGATTGAACACCCCCTGAGAGCTCTGCCCATCTTATGTGAACAGCGAACCTTGAAGACTGCCTGTAGGATCATTCGTGATCCATCACATGCTATGTATTCTACGTTTGAGTGGCTGCCCTCAAGGCGCAGACTTCGCTGTCAAGTGTGTAGGACCCATAGGAGGAAGGTGACCTTTGTCCCCAGGGCTGTCCTGCTACTAAACTCCAAGTCACCATCCGCCCCCCAAATCTTTGAACTGCGCTAAACATGCCATAGACTGATGTATTCATCCTATCCACTTTTATTTTTATTTTTTTTATCTATTTATTTATTCTTTATTAATGATGTACTGTGTGGAGTTGAATATATGTTATTCCTTGTGTCATTTAAATTGCCCCTTGGGGATGAATAAAGTGATTTGAATTGAATTGAATTGAATTGAACGTAGCTTAAAGGGATAGTTCACACTACCCACCCTCAGGTTGTTTCAAACCTGTATGAATTTCTTTCTTCTGCTAAACACAAAGGAAGACATTTTGAAGAATGTCAGTAACCAAACAGTTAACTGGACCCATTGACTTTCATAGTAGAAAAAATACTATGGAAAGTCAATGGGTCCAGTTAACTGTTTGGTTAATGACATTCTTCAAAATATCGTCCTTTGTGTTCCGCAGAAGAAAGAAATTCATACAGGTTTGAAACAACTTGAGGGTGAGTATATGATGACAGAATTTTCGCAGAAGAAAGAAATTCATACAGGTTTGAAACAACTTGAGGGTGAGTATATGATGACAGAATTTTCATTTTGAAGTGAACTATCCCTTTAAGGTGTTTCCGGACTCATGCAGACATATTTCAGGAACTCTCACTACTCCCACCCACCGGTTGCTGCAGGCAATTACAATGCCACTCCCCATGTCTGAGAAAGAACCTCAAGATGGTGGCGTTATTGCATGGCCACATCATCAGTGAACTGTTTAAATAATGTTTTTTTAAACAAACACTCAAATATTGATTTTCATTTGGTTGCCTTCCAAACTTCAGCTTAGATATGCATATAATACTCAATGAGTACATTGATTACGACCTGAGGACCACAGAAGAAAGACAATAGGATTGCAACACAATTTAATGTTTCTAATTTAATCTCTTCAAATGTAAGGCCTAAATTAATCCCAGTATTTCTTACTAGGAAGAATTGCCCCTTATGATTTGCATTTATCAAATTATATGCCTTTAAATTATGTCAAACCTATGTCGTGATATTTGATTAATATCAGACAAGGATATCACAATTTTTATATATTTCAGTTTTTTAATAACTGTTGGAGCAACGTATATAGCCTCAAAGTTACTAAACAGCCTATCAGAGTGGGAGTGGGAGTGGGGGGGGGGAGCGTACAAAATCCACAAATATTTTACGCGATATATTCAAGTTGTATGTGTATATATAAAATGCAACTTAAATTTACGTTTATTTAATTGTGAGTTGCACATTCACATGCTTAGACTGGGCCACAGGGTGTTCGTGTGTAGTTGGGAATGTTTCCACACAGTCAGGCACAGGGCAGGATTACTATAGAATGTTGGCGAACTATCGTTGTGGAGGGGGAAAAACACGTAGAGCTGAGTCTGCGCGACGCAGGGGATCACTGCCTACGAAGTTTATCGGGCAAGACTACACCGACAAATCCTTGGACACATTCGACCACACTGTAGGTAATTACCACCCCATCTATCACTAATATCAATAGCAAGAAAGTTGATCGCCGTTCCGATGTACGCAGTTTAGATTTGACCCTAAATTCGTTGGTAAATACGTCTACGAAATGCGTGCGTAGTCCATTTTCCTACTCGGCAGGCTAGCGACAAACAAAATACAAATCCGTTAGCGTTTCCTGGACGAATGTTTGCTTTTTACGAAAATGGAATCTATCTTTACGTGTATGAGCGAAAACTGTACGAGAGATATTTCAGATGTGGCAGATTTGAACGCTCGAGATACACGCCGTGTGTCCGTGATGGCGTTCGCTCGATTCTCTCTGTTCCTATTGCTCTCTGACGATTAGGCAGGACAACAACAAAGAAGCAGGAAGCATATGGGCACACCGGCGAGGCGGTGTGAGATCACGCCGCAATTAGTCGTAACAGTTAATTTAAAGTAAAAGGATCCTAGAAAAATGTGGATCTGTGCTTTTCCCAAATAATCTCTGTCTGTGGCTGTTCTGTCCTTTTAAAGAGCATAACACAAGCAGCAGTCATCACATTATTAATCAGAGTAAATTGTCATACACACACACACACATATATATTTATGTGTATATGAATGTGTGTGTGTGTATTTATTTCTGTGATGCAAAGCTGATTACTCAGCCATTACTCCAGTCTTCAGTGAAATAATTCTAATATACTGATTTATTATCAATGTTGGAAACAGTTGTGGTGGTTAAATTTCTTTTATAACCTGTGAGACTTTTTTCAGGATTCTTTGATGAATAAAAATACCAAATAAACAGCATTTATTTAAAATAGAAATCTTTTGTAACAATAGCAAAAGTTGCTACCTTTCAAAAGTTTGGGGTCGTAATTTTTTTTGTCCTTTCTTTTTTTGAAAGAAATTAATACTTTTACTCAGCAATGATGTGTTAAATTTATAAATTTATATTGTTAGAAACAGTTTCTATTTTGAATAAATGCTGGTCATTTTAGCATCAAGTCAGCATAGTACAATTATTTCTGAAGGATCATGTGACACTGAAGACTGGAGTACTGATGCTGAAAATTGAGTTTTGCATCACAGAAATATGATATTTTGAAGTATATTTAAATAGAAAATCATTATTTTAAATTGTAATGATATTTCACAATATTACAGTTTTTTCCTGTATTTTCAATCAAGTAAATGCAGACTTGATGAGCATATATATATATTCACACAGTGCAATGAAATAAGAACAGGTTAGGTGTATTTAAGGCAGGTTGAAGAGGATGAATGAGTTAAATGATGCTGCTTTTGGATGAATAATAATAATAATTTGATTATTTATTATTTCAGCCGTATAATTCATGGAAACCTTCTGATAGATGCTGTCTAGAAGTCCTGTTCGATTGAGTTTGTGATTGGTAACAGTGAAAGTTTTCGAAAGGAAGGATGTCGGAATTTCTGCCATACCCTTACAGAGGGCCAGGAGGTGCTTTGATGCGCTTTAAGAAAAGGAAGTCACGGTTCACGTTCCAGGAGGTTGAACTTCTGCTCAGCGAAGTGCAGAAAAAACGTCATATTCTAGTTGGTAAGACGTACCTTTTTATTTTTATATCACATAGTGCAATAGGACCTGACAGCGATTTGAAAGTATGTAAATGATGCTTTGCATACATGAAGGATTCTAGTTAAATGAACTCATGTCTTCAACAGGAAAGTTCAACAGGGGCATTTCGAAGGAACTGAAAAACCGCACTTGGGCGGATCTGACAGCACGTATCAATGAGGTCAGTGAGTGTCACAGAGAAATTATTGAAGTCATCAAGAAATGGGCAGACCTCAAATGCGACACCAAACGGAGGGTGGCTGCCATGAGGGCATCGGGAGCCACAGCTACCCACATCGCACAAGAGCTGTCACCCATAGAAACCATGGTGCACCAGATCCTTCAGATGTCTAACTCTAACAAAAATGTGAGCAGTTTGGCAATTGATGACCAAATGGATGACGAAGACGAAGACATTCCAGGTCTCTCTGAGATACCACATAGCTCCTCACACATGGCAAATGGCAGGCCTCATTCGTTTAGTTTACCAATGCCACCTCCTTTCCACACTAGTATCCCAAGCAAAGGAGATATGGTGCTTCCCACACACATGATGTTTAGCGGTGAGTTCCTTCTTTAGTGAGTAATTTTAAGGTTATTCATTACTAAATGTTTAAGTAATAAGTTGGTAATTTTGTTTTGTATTAATAGATTCAGCAGTGCCTCTTATAGACCTCCAGACTGACATGTCAGAAAAGGAAGGTGAGTAATAATGCAGAGCTACTTGCCATACGTTTTAAAAATGCATAAAAAATCCAGTTCGTACATAAAGTGAAATACATCTCTTCTACGATGAGCAGGTTTTTAATTGAATCACTTTTATTCACCATGTGGTGCAATGCCCTAAAAACATGATGAATTTTTATTTATATATTTTATATTTGAAGAAAAAAAGGAAGGCAATTGAAATATTTTTTTTTTACTTTTTGGGGGGAAAAATGTATTGCGTTAAAAATTGAATGTAAAAAATAATGTTCATGTTTATTGTAGATAAATAATGACAGGTCTTGGTCATCTTATATGTTTTTCATGTATAAGGGAAAAATTTATATTATTGTTAAAAAAATAAATAAACACCTCATAAAATTTTTTTCATTTAAACTTTTTTTGTGAAAATGGTGCATTGTGAACAGCATTATCCTGTACACTCTTTTTGGTACTTGATGTTTTGCTTATCCAAATAAAAAACTGTTTCTATTTTAATGCTTATATTAGCATGAACTTATTTCTGTTCCTTCCAGGTGGTAACATGCAGTTTATTGAAACAGGAACCCAACCAAATCAGAATCCTGTTGTTATCCCTGGATTCCTCAGCCGTCCCATTGCTGAGAAGAACCAAGTTCGAGAAAAACCTAATCACAACACATTTAACGGGCCTTCAGCTGCCAGGACCTCAACATTTATTGCTCCTTCTGGGGCCGCCTCATCATCACGTTCAGCTCCTGTTCGAATCCCTCCCCAACCTGCTTCCGTGGAACCCCGTAGTCTGCAGGAACATTTATCCCAGAGTGCCTCACTCAGCCTGCAGGAACAGCAGGGCACCACCCTGCTGATAGGGTCGCTGTCTCGCTCGCTGGAGTCGCTTGCGGAGTCGGTGCAGAAATTAGTCAACACCCAGCAGCAGTATTCACGTGACACCTTACAACTGCAGCGTGAAACACTCCACGTCCTACGTGACTTCTCCTCCAACGCCTTGACACTCCTGCAGGACAAGTTCAACGGACATCCATAGCTTCTGAACATCGCAACGCTATCGACTGCTACAACTGGGAGCAAGTTACATAAGCAGTGAATGCTAATAGCACAGAAAATACAATAAGCTGAGGGTATTGTGACACTAGAGTATATGGCAATCTTTAAAGATCTTATATATTGAGTTACAGAGCTGACAGGACTAAAAAGTTTTCCCTGTTTATAACATAATAACCAAAATGAGAAGCATCGGGAGCTGAAATAGGTTCTTTGTAGAGTTCCTCATATATACTGAATGATATTTTCAGTAGATGACTGGGTCTCATAGACTGTTTGGACCAATTATGTGCTGTTATACAGGTAATATAATAGGCAAAATGTATTTAAATTGACTGGTAATTTAAGATAATTATATCTGTGGTGCTTTTTAACATTGCGAAGTGGCCATGAAGTTGGGTGGTTTTAATTTATGTAATCTGATTTTACAGTCTTCTTTATTTGGGTTTGTTATTCTGAAATTCTTTTAAATCAGTTTCTGGCTCAAGCATTGCTTGACAGACCTGCTGTAAATGTTTTAATCTTTTAGCCAATGTGCATTATCTGTAATTAGTAGTTTCTCTTCACTTGAATTTCCAAAGACTCGTTAGTGTGTTGTTGTTTTTTTCTCCAGATGCGATTGAAGGCACATTATCTTAGATGTAGCTCCTATGGACCTGTGTTTGATCTCCCAGAAATGAAAAGTCAGCACACTGTCAAAAGATGTCTCCTACTTTAAAACCCATTGTCAAAAGATGAAAATAAAATGTATAATTTGAAATATTACTTTAAAAATCAGTATTGTGTTTTTCTCCTTCCGATTAAGTGTGAGGGGTAATCAGGAAAAGTGGGAAAATTGGTTTTGGCTACCATATGTAATTTTATTTGTGCTATACACAAAAAGTATTCTCGTCGCTTGATAAACTTAAGGTTGAGCCACTGTAGTCACTTGGACTATTTTAACAATGTCTCTACTGATTTTTCTGGGCTGGCAGATATTAATTACCTAGCAGCCTATGGAGGAGTGAGACAGCTCTCAGATTTCATCGAAAATATCTTAATTTGTGTTCTGTTATATCTTAATTTGTGTTTGTTAATATGAACGAAAGTCTTACGGGGTTGGAACAACATGAGGGTGAGTAATTACTGACAGAATTTTTGGGTGAACTATCCCTTTAATAGAGTAATGTTTTACTCTTGGTGTCAGTGCAGGGGCACCAAAGAGTCTTAAACCGATTCTGATTGTAGTCCGTTACTTATGCCAAATTACATGATGAAATTGTAGTCAGCAACGTAATCTAATTGCACATTTAATGTAATCTGATTACTTTTTGATTACTTTTGACCTACCTCATTCATAACGTTGAACTGCAGGGGGTTCGTGAGTTTAATGAAAAGCTAATAATTAAATAAATCATAAAAATGTAAAATTATAATAAAAATGCCTTCCAAAGACAGCAATACATGCAATTTCATAAAACTAGAGGACTTTCTGAATGATTTTTTATTAGAAAGGAAAATCTAAAACATGAAAGGGAGAATCAATAAATTGTGATTGATTTACTGCCATTCTGTGAATAATAATAATAATAATAATAATAATAATACATTTTATTTATATTGCGCTTTTCTTGTTCAATTTCTCATTAATGCAATTATCTAATCAACCAATCACATGGCAGTTGCATCAATGCATTTAGGGGTGTGGTCCTGGTCAAGACAATCTCCTGAACTCCAAACTGAATGTCAGAATGGGAAAGAAAGGTGATTTAAGCAATTTTGAGCGTGGCATGGTTGTTGGTGCCAGACGGGCCGGTCTGAGTATTTCACAATCTGCTCAGTTACTGGGATTTTCACGCACAACCATTTCTAGGGTTTACAAAGAATGGTGTGAAAAGGGAAAAACATCCAGTATGCGGCAGTCCTGTGGGCGAAAATGCCTTGTTGATGCTAGAGGTCAGAGGAGAATGGGGCGACTGATTCAAGCTGATAGAAGAGCAACTTTGACTGAAATAACCACTCGTTACAACCGAGGTATGCAGCAAAGCATTTGTGAAGCCACAACACGCACAACCTTGAGGCGGATGGGCTACAACAGCAGAAGACCCCACCGGGTACCACTCATCTCCACTACAAATAGGAAAAAGAGGCTACAATTTGCAAGAGCTCACCAAAATTGGACAGTTGAAGATTGGAAAAATGTTGCCTGGTCTGATGAGTCTCGATTTCTGTTGAGACATTCAGATGGTAGAGTCAGAATTTGGCGTAAACAGAATGAGAACATGGATCCATCATGCCTTGTTAACACTGTGCAGGCTGGTGGTGGTGGTGTAATGGTGTGGGGGATGTTTTCTTGGCACACTTTAGGCCCCTTAGTGCCAATTGGGCATCGTTTAAATGCCACGGCCTACCTGACCATTGTTTCTGACCATGTCCATCTCTTTATGGCCACCATGTACCCATCCTCTGATGGCTACTTCCAGCAGGATAATGCACCATGTCACAAAGCTTGAATCATTTCAAATTGGTTTCTTGAACATGACAATGAGTTCACTGTACTAAAATGGCCCCCACAGTCACCAGATCTCAACCCAATAGAGCATCTTTGGGATGTGGTGGAACGGGAGCTTCGTGCCCTGGATGTGCATCCCACAAATCTCCATCAACTGCAAGATGCTATCCTATCAATATGGGCCAACATTTCTAAAGAATGCTTTCAGCACCTTGTTGAATCAATGCCACGTAGAATTAAGGCAGTTCTTAAGGCAAAAGGGGGTCAAACACAGTATTAGTATGGTGTTCCTAATAATCATTTAGGTGAGTGTATATTCATATAATAGAGAGCATATGTTATATGAATATATTATATATTCATATGAGAATGCGTAATATTACTTTTTGAAAGCTGATTATGTAATCCAGATTACATGTAGTCAAGTTACCCAGCACTGAGTGGGGTGTCTGAATATGAAACATTTGAATTGATTTGCGATGTTGATAACTGTGGGAAAGTGTCCTAAGTCTGTTAAAAGGGTAGCGTAGTCCATCAACATTTTTTTATTTAACCTGTTAAATTCAACAGTGGAAGCTTTATAAAGCTTAAAGTTATTTATATAATCTACTTTGTATAATCTGTTTTGTTAACAGACGAAGGGGGAAAAACCAGTTGAAGTTGCTTATGAGATTTTGACTAAACAACGATTAGGCCTACTCTTGAATCTGCACTCTCAACAACACTGCTTTCTCACAAAGGAAAACGAAAATTTCCACTAGATGTCACTGTTGCACTTTTGTTGCCAAGTGCAGGAGAACAAATGAGGGGAGAAATCAATTTACAAATGGACAAATAGACCATTAAAAGACATTTTTATAAATATATTTAACATCAGTTAAATACATCAATTAAGTAATAATTATTAAAAGATATAGTAAGATATGATAGAAATATTAAGAAAAGGCCCTCCTGACTGAAACTGCCATCTCGTGGTCTTTCCCATTTCTCCTGATTTTCATAAATTTCATCTGGTAGAGCTGGATCCTCAAGGCATGTCATACAAAAGTATGCGGATGGTAGCATAGAGAGAAATAACTTAGTTGAGAATACACTGCGCACAAAATCTTTTCATGCACTTCATACAAATAGTTTGGTTGCCTAATTTTATCTTTAGTTTTTACTACACAAGGTTAGTCCAGATTTAACATGCAGGATGTTTTAAACAAATTATAATCATAAAAAGGGTTAAAAGTCAGTAGTCAGAAAATAAAGTATAAACATAAAGTACCTGTACTCAACGCAAAACTTTTTGCATTATTTTGGCTTCACTGGGCCGAATAAGTCACTTTTTAAAGTGTCATTATTATCAAATTAAAATCAGACAACAGAAGCATTGTAAACTTTTTTTTAGTTACTGTATCTTCAAAATACTTCAGTGTGTTATTTCCACAGCTAAATTTTCTTTATTATTTGTGATGATTGATGAGTTTGCAGTTTCCAGCAACCCTGTAAGATCAGTCATACATTTATTACAAATTCATGGATGACATCAGTTGCATTGCAAAGTTATACTGGTGATACATAATGTATTATTTGTATACTTACACATTTAGCTTTGCTTTCACCTGCCATCATGCCAGGTTTAGATGTTTGTATAATTCACATTTTTTCTTTAAAACAAAACAAAAAAAACAAAACAATATAAATACCTATATAAATATATAATTAATCATCAGCAAATATTGTATATATTATATTATATATATTAGAGTAGAATAACAGTAGAGGCTCAAATGCACATCATTTAAGGTATTGTTGAACAGTTTGGGGTCCTTTTTCTAAACAAAGATGTATATAAAATGTATTGTGTGACACTGAATACTGGAGTAATGATGCTGAAAATTCAGCTTTGCCAGCGGAGGATTAAACATTTTGAAATATAATAAAATAGAAAACAGTTATTTTAAATTTTAATAATATTTCACAATATTACTGTTTTTTTTACTGTATTTTAATCAAATAAATGCAGCCTTGGTGAGCAAGAGACTTCTTTCAAAAAATCTTAAATGACCCAAACTTATCAACGGTAGTGTATTCATTTTGGTATAATAAATGTCCTAATCCAAAGTATTTATTAAATCAACAACAAAATGACTGTTCAGATTGTTGACTGTTGTTAAGGCCACACAAGTTAAAAATACCATTATGTACGACACAGTGACTAGTACCTCATGCCACTCGAGTGTCTTTACAGGAAGAGCCAGATGACAGAGTGGACAGCTGCTTATCTTATCCAGGTCCATGTCAATGTTTGTGTCTCTCTTTGTCTTTTGCAATGTTGAGAAGGAGAAATCTGCAGCGCCTGGAGCACTGGCATTTACAGCTTCGAAATTTTCATCCGAGTCATCATCCTCGTAGTCTACATTCTGTAAAATCTGGTTGCAACGCAGCTAGTCAAAGGGAATAATAAAAGATTCGCTGTGTTAAAAAAGAGATTTTCATAATTACTATCATAATTACTAATTAATATCTTATTTATTTCCTTATTTTACCTGGTGATCCTTCAGTTTGTCTGAGGAAATGTATCTCAGACAATTCTGACATTGCAACATGGTCGGCTCTGGAGATAACAGATATGCTAAATCAGTATTTTACAATGAAAATACCCAGAACTTGGCTATACCATACCTATAACATATCCATAATGTTTAAAACCGATTGTGTCTTGATGAACAAACCGTCAGTGTCAGATGCATCATCTTCAGGGACAAGGTCCTTTGATGTTGGAGTGGTTGAGCAGATCTGAGCGTGATCAAGCTGGTCCATCAGTTTGACATACCGGCCACAGTCGGAGCAGAGCTCTGTCCGACTCCCACAGGACACTCTGTGCTCTTTCAGGTTGCTCAGAGGAAGCTCGAGCTGACAAAACTCACAGATCTGAGGCCTTTCGGAGCACTCGTCTTTCTGAAAGACAGAAACAACAAAGGAATAAGTGGAAAAAAAAAAAAACACCCGGAGCTCATCAGCTTAAATAGGTGTAAGATGATATATTCACCTCGTGGTCCAACAAATGCCTTCGCTCCATCTTTTTATTGCACATCTTACATTTGACCTGCAACAGTATTTTAGAGGTGGGAGATTGCAATGATGAGTAAAAAGCAACACAAGTGGAAAACGTTCAGTAGGAAAATGCATCAAAAATCTTGTTTTGTGTGTGTGACAAACAGGGCTAAGAGCTTGTAAAAAGGAGCATAGATCAGAATGTTAAGCAGTGTTGAGTGGTGTGGTTATGACCTGTGCATGCTGTTCGGTTTTATGGTCCTCCAGCTGATCTCGAGGGATAGTGTCATTGCAGTCAGGGCATTTACACAGAAACCTTTTACAGTGTGGTTCATGGAGGTCATAGTTTGCCTTTGCCACGTCTTTATTGCTGCATAAAAACATTTAAAGAGACTCTTTACAGAGACTGGAGGATGGAAACGTTGGGATTGTACATGTTTTCTTAACTCTAGTGCATGAACCAAAAAAAAACAAAACAACAACAAATGGATAAAGTGGGTCAAAATGACCCATATTGGAATGAATGGTTTTCTTCACTTTTCATTCTTTACAAAAGATGATTAAAAAAATGCAGTTGTACTATTTTTTAAAACAAACTCTAAATTAATATAGATCTACTGTAAAGTATATATCCCCACATTTCTCACAGAGCATAAATTAAATTAGCTGACAAAGGCAGAATATTTCACATTTGCACCTTTCTAAGCATAACTTTTAGGCAGAGTTTGCACATCTTCATTTGTTTGGACAGCTGTTCTTTCCTGTAGCTTTTCTCTACTCGTCTACTGCATCTTAAATCGCATACTGTTTGAGTATATTATTATTGACAAAAACGTATCCAAAAATATTGTGTTGAGTCAAAGTTCCCCATGACCAAGATATCTGAAAATTACATTGATGAGGGTCAGAAACAAGTTTTAGAAGAATTCATGGAATATCAAACAAACAAATGTTTTCATTGATAAAATATTTAATCAACTGAAGCATGCTGGGTCAATTGGACCCCCTTTATGCATTCTAGAGTTAAAGGAACAGTTTACCCAAAAATGCTTCCACTATTTACACACCAGCATGTTGTTCCAAACCTGAATGCCATTAGCCTACCTTCGTGAACACGCAAAGAGGTCAGTGGCGGTCCGTTCAGAATTCCAACCAACATAAAATATAAATAATTACGCTGTGCATGTACAAATTGACGATTTAGGAGGGAAATAGACTGCTCCCATAACGTAGAAAGCAACGACTATATACAGCAATGTTCGGTAAATATTCAACCGAAAAATATTCTTCATAAAATGAAACCGGAGAGATAGTTAATGAGTGAATTAACTATGTTCCTAAATACATATAAGCTCCTAAATACATATAAGCACATGCATCATGCATAACCCTAACCCATTTAAATAAATGAATTGTGTGTGTGTGTGTGTGTGTGTGTATATATAATATTATATATAGGCTATATATATATATATATATATATATATATATATATATATATATATATATATATATATATATATATATATATATATATATATAAATATTATTAAAAATATTATACATTATATACATCAGGTTACCTTAAGTTAGCTAACGTTAGTGAAGTGTTGGTCACGTAAGCTATAGCTGCACTTAACCTATTATCTTCCAATAAACATTTACTAAAACTGGCTACATAAAATATAACTACATACTAGATTCACGAGAGGTCGGCTAATGTGTGTAAACATCAAAAAAAAAAAAAAAATACAGTAATTTCATTAATTTACCAGCGAGCGTACTTCGGAAGCACTGAAAATGAATGGGGTTCAATGCTGGAACTATCATGTTTGGAACTACTGGCTGCTCCACGACACGCGTTACTTCCGCATTCCAAAGTTCCTATGACGGTCTATGGGACTGTCGCAACTCTTTCTCTCTATGGCTCTGGTCTGAACCAGGTCTGAATGGGACTGAATGGGAAAGGATAATTGATGTGATGTATGTATGATTGATTTTTAATATAAAATGCAGAATTTTGATTTAATTGTTTTAATGTTTTATAGATTAAAGTGTTTCTGTATCACTTTGTATTCCTTTCTTGGTATTTAAATAAAAAGAGAACGGATCTGAATGATTTGTTCGCGAATCAGAATGATGCGATTCTTTAGTTCAATGAACCAGTCACAGCTCGAGGTTTAGAGTTGTAAATAACTTAAATCGGCTCCTTTCTCACATAAATCTATCATATAGCTTTATGAAATTTTAACGGAGCATGAGTCATATACTTATATGATAAGTTGCATTAGCTATTATGCGTTTGTGTTATTTTTTTCATAGAAGCTCCTGTCACGTTGGATACCTTTCCAAATCCACATGTTGTGATCCACAAAAGAAAGAAAGTCCTACGATTTTAGAAGGACATGAGGGTGAGGGTGAGTATGATGCCAGAATTTTTGGGTGAACTAGGCTATATCAAGTTAATAGCTAACAGGCTAAATTAAGTGTTTAGGTCATAAGTAGCCTAATAGTGCTACAATTATTCACTATAATCAATCCTGTTCAATATGAATGATTCAGCAAATCACCAAAGCAAATGAAATGCGTCGACTCTGTAGTTTTAATTGAAATTCACAATTTTATAGAACGTAAACTGTCCTGTCAGCCATAGCTGGCCCCCGTGGAAATAGTTTCACTTTGTTAAAATTAGGCCGCAGTTATAATATCAACACCATAAAGAAAAAGTCATTATTGTTGTGTACTAAAGTAGAATGTTTTTTTGTTTTCGTTTTTAATTCTGTTGCTACTGTTGCAGAGAGAAATTTGTCATGATAATATCGTCTAAAACTCGACGAACACGATTTGTTTGCATTGGCAATGAACATAACTAGACGATCTTAAATCTCTATGCGATATGTTTACAATACATTGTAAAACACTCACCAGTGAGTACACAGAATCAGTTCTTCAGTGTCCATAGTTAGACTATACTAGAGAGAGATCACAGGGTGTGTTGGAGTTGTCGATTTCACTTACTCTGAACCGAAAGTAGAACCGAAACTTAAAAGGTGTCTTAAATAACATCTTCTCGTTAAAATGCTCTTGTTTTCTAACAGTACAACATTCATATTGCCTTGTGTTGTGGTGAAAAACAGTCAACACTTCACTTGACATCTAGTTGCAGCAACATTCGTCTCATCTTGTAGCCATAACTCCTGCACAGTCACTGATTGTTGCATTAGCTAACCACATGTATTAAAGGATGGCTCATTACCATGGTTACAGTATTGTAACCATATTTCTGTAAATTAGTAAAATGTAAAAATGAATGCAATAATTGTCAGTAAAACAAATGATCCTTCAGAAATAATTCTAATATGCTGATTTATTATCAATGTTGGAAACAGTTTTACTGCTTAATAATTTTTTATAGTCAAGTCAAGTCAAATATATTTATATAGCGCTTTTCACAATACAGATTGTATCAAAGCAGCTTCACAGTATCAATCAAAACAACTTAACAATGTTTGTTTATTACTGGAAAAAAGACATCCAAGTTTGGTAGAGCTGATTAATGGTATGATTGGTTAATTAATTTGAATATCCCCAACTGAGCAAGCCAAAGGCAACAGTGGCAAGGAACCGAAAAACTCCATCCAGTGACCTAAAGGTGTCCTAACACACCATCAGATGACCCAATGGAGAAAAAAAAACCTTGGGAGAACCCAGGCTCAGTCGGGGGCCAGTTCTCCTCTGGCGTTTATGAACTAGAGGCCGAATTTACAGTTACTGTAAGTTAAAAAATTTATATGAATGCCTGGCTAAATAGATGCGTCTTCAGTCTAGTTTTAAACTGGGAAAGCGAGTCTGAGCAACGAACAATATCAGGAAGGCTATTCCAAAGCTTCGGAGCTAAATGTGATAATGCTCTGCCTCCTTTGGTGGATCTGGATATCCTAGGAATAACCAGAAGTCGAGTCAAGCCGACTTACGCCACAAGAGTAACCAGTGGCACATGTATGACGTAGGATGTAGGAGTATCGTAAGTTTAGATGTGCCTCTCGCGTTTCCACCAAACAGGACTGGGCAACAAACTCAAGCTCATCCAACATTTCTCTTAGAATTGACGTTTTAGACTTCTAATTCGTGAGTGGTGTTTTGCTCAATCCTCTGCACTTCCGCGTTCGTCATTACCTTGTGCATCAGTTCAAGGGTTACTCTTTCGCCGTAAATCAATGCGTACGGCTGTCTGCCAGAAGCTAGTTATTTTAGTCGATAAAGTTTTAAATATGGATATTTTTCTTACACGAATGGCCTTACACCTTCTTCAGAAGGCCTTTATTAACCCCCCAGAGCCGTGTGTAGCACTTTTATCATGAATGGATGCATGTTGATGGATTTCAAAACAGAAACGGCCACTCACTGCCATTATAAAGCTTGGAAGAGCCAGGACATTTTTAAAAAATAACTCTTGATTGTATTCGTCTGAAAGAAGAATGTCATATACACCTATGGCTTGAGGGTGAGTAAATCATGGGGTAATTTTCATTTTTGGGTGCAACTATCCCTTTAATGTGTTCTGGCTCAAGCACACCTGGTGCAACTAATTAAGCCCTTGATTAGTTGCATCAGGTGTGCTTGAGACAACACCTGTTTTGCAGATTTGTGCTGTTGTGAAAGATTTTATTCAGGGGTTGAATAATTTTGAGACTTCCGAAGTCATTAAAAGTTGCATTTTCAGTTGAATTTGTAGAAATACTTGTGTTGAGCTATTTCAATTACGTTTGTTTGATTTGTTCATTGCAAATAGCTGAAAGTCTGTAAAGTTTGCCATTAAACATGATTTTCAACAGGGGTTGAATAATTTCGATTACAACTGTATATAGAGGGGTATGTTTCATATTTGGCTATCCCTGAACAAGATATTTGAATGCGTTGTTTTGTGGTCAGTTAATAAGATTTTGTAATGTACCCAAAATACACATAAATGATTTCACATTTTAACCTTTGTTGTTTTTAGCCAGCCTGTTTATATGAAAAAGGAAAACTTCAGACTTCTGTTTGTCTGCATCCAAGCAATAAATGTTACCCTCCCGAGTGAAGTATAGTTTACTCATTTACAATGTGCATTAATATGGATCAGTTCATGGTGTTCAGCTTTGTATCTTCTCTGGATGATTATTGCTCAACTCACGTATACTGTCACTTTAGTGAAACATTAGGAGTCTGACAGACTGCTGGATGGATGTCCCTTGTTGGCCCCATTAGCAGATCACTTATGTTGACTCTGTAGTTCACGATTTTATTGAGCTGTTAGTTTTAAAAAAATGTTCTCAAAATAATTAAACAAGGCTTTTGTATTAAGGCCTCGGAGACATCAGACATCAGCAGCTAATAGATGTTTGTCAGCAGAAACTGCACAGGAGCGGACAGCTGTGTCACGCCAGGGGAATCACAGTAATTACGGTATTGAGTTTCGCGTTTTCACTTTCACAGCAGATGGGTGTGGACAGAGGACTTAACACGAACTGGTTCATTCCCTAGTTCCGCCTGAGTGGGTCAGCTGTCGCCTGCAATGTCTGATCAGAATTGTGATCAACATTAGAGGTGCCACCAGGGTAATCTGGCCCGATGTTGCTTTACATAAACAAGCAAAGTATTTTAGTGTAGGATTGTATGCTGCAGGCCTGTTTTTCTTGTATGTGTGTGTGTGTGTGTGTGTGTGTGTGTGCGCGCTTATATAATATTAAAGTTCACAAGTCCTTGCTGCACCAGTCAGACCACCAGCACAGTTCAAAGCAAATAACAGGGTTGTTTTAGCATCAATTCAACATTTACAGAGAGTGGAGTTCTGTAAGCTCTCTTTTCCTTGGTGATTTATATTATTAGTTTCTGATCACTGCTCTAGATCAGATTGCTTTTATGAGAAGATCGGGGACTTCTGATCTCAGAGTCCAAAAATGAATGCATGAAACTAAATATTGTTTTAATGCATCGCAGACCAGTGTCCCAACAATTTCACAAAAAAGTGACCTTGGGATTGTTTACTAAGTTATTTGGTGATGGTTATTAACATGCATTTTATGCACCTTTATCACCTTTCATTTATCCTATTTTAATAATAATAATAATGATAATAATAAACTTTATTAGTATAGCACCTTTCATACAAGAAATTCAGTTAATTAACAAAATAAATCCATTACAATAAGCACATTAATTTAATTGTATTCATTTACTGTTATGATTTATACATTTTAATTTATAATATATAATTAAAGTAACCTATTTATTATTTATTTATAATATGCATCAAAATAATGGATTTTTGATTTAAAAATTAATATTTACTTTTTAATTAATAATATATTAAATAAATAGTATATTGAATGATATATTTACATATTAAATATTCATAAACAAATATAAAATTATTTATAATTTAAACAATTTATTAATATATTTGTATTCACATTAATGCAAATAAACATGAATAAACAAAAAAACATAATTTTTATATAACATGAATACAATTAGTAAACAAAATACACAACACAAGATGTACATTTAAAATAAGAAAACAATACAAATACTTCATAACATCACTTGAAAGTTAAAAGCTAAAGTAAAAAGATATGCTTTCTTTTAAAAATGTTTCGTATATTGTAATGTAAATAGTATATTAAATATATGGTATAATATACTAATGGTAGATAGCATACAATATATAATATAGTATGTTGTAAAATATATATTTTATTGATTAAACTAACACTTTCTTTTATTTGCTAACATGTCTACAGCCCATCTTACATTGGGTTCTCTTACGAGAGGTTCTCTCGTATTGCGTAAGCTAGCTTACGCTACGGGAAAGATTCATCTTTGCTGAGATATTGAAGCCAAAAAATTATTTCATAATTTGTATCCATACACAACGCAGTTCCTCTGCGGCAGACCTAGAGCGGGCTAGCTAGCAGCTCATTGGTTCGCTCAGAGAGAACTGCTTAAGCCTATGGGAGAGCGGGGCTGAACCCGCTTCCAATGAGAGGCGCCCGCGCGCTCATTGCGCCATGGTCCGCCAGAATGGGCGTGGCCATGGTGTATATAACAGTCTCTCCCAGGCTTATATGTTGATTCATTTCATCTTCAGCAAGCTGCACGCTTCTGCTGTTTCTGGGAAAAGCCGTCGCCGTCGAGAAGGCACCTCTCTAGCGAGCTCACGGACCCTGAAGAAGCCGGCCGTCTTCGCCACCTTCAGCCGCCCAGCAAGCTAAGCCATCCGACGACTGAATCCTTTTCTCTACCTTATCTGAAAGAGCTGAGCGTCTTTTTAAAGATGCCTCGATTTTCCTGCGGCTCCTGCCGCGCTCGTCTCGAGGAAGGAGACCGCCATGTCATCTGCGCTCTCTGCCTGGGACTCGAGCATGCAGAACTCGCCCTCGCGGATGGGGGTTGCGACTTCTGTGAAAGCCTGCCGTTATCGTCCCTGCGGGCACGACTTCTGGCAGTGAAATCCGCTCCCGCGCCGCCTGTCTCTTCGCCGCGTAAGAAGAAACGCCGCTCACAGAGGCCGCCGGAGCCACTAGCGGAAACATGCGGGCCGCCGCCGCCGCCTCCCGCTTCCCGCTCTCCCTCCCCGCCCCTGCCGTACATACAGTTGCCGCCGAGTGGCCGCTCTGTCGCTTCCGATGACGCCGCGGAGGAGAAGGACTCCTGTTCACTGCTCGTTTCAGACAGTGAAGACTGGTCATCTCTCGGATCCACGAGAGAGTCGACGGGGACCCGCGCCGGGATAGAGGAAGAGCTAATGCGCCTCCTCTCACAGGCCGTCGAACGCCTCGGTCTCGAGTGGTCTCCTCCACCCGAGCAGGCCCCGAACCGGATGGACGGCAGCTTTTTTCATCGGCGCTCGACCCCCGCGTGCAACCGGCCCGCTCCATTCCTACCTGAACTTCACGCAGAGCTGACGAAGTCCTGGAATGCCCCGCTCTCGGCCAGAAACCGCTCCGATATATCCGCCTCGCTGCGCTCGGTGGACGGAGCCGCCGAAAGAGGTTACTCAGCCATGCCGCCCGTCGAGGACTTGGTCGCCGCGCACCTCTGCCCGCCCTCTGCTAGATGGCGTTCTTCACCCACGCTTCCTTCGAAAGCTTGCAGAGCGACCTCGAGCTTTCATGCTCGCGCCTACGCCGCCGCCGGTCAGGCCGCCGCTGCGCTACATTCCATGTCTGTCCTCCAAGTACTGCAGAGCGATATTCTCTGTGAATGTGCCGAAGGCGGTAGGAACCCCGCCCCCGCTGTCACGGATCTGAGAAGTGCTACGGACCTCGCCCTTCGCGCCACTAAAGCCGCCGCACAAGCTCTGGGGAAATGCATGGCCAGCCTTTGTGTTGCCGAGAGACACTTATGGCTCACGCTCGCCGACATGGGAGACTCTGAGCGCGCCGCGTTTCTGAACGCGCCCCTCTCCCCGACGGGCCTGTTTGGATCTGCTGTCACGGGAATCGTCGATCGCTTCTCTGAGGTACAGAAAGCTACTCAGGCGATGAATTTGTTTCTGCCACGCCGCGCTAGCTCTTCCGCGGGCCGCTCTCGCGAGCCTCCCGCCAGAGCTCCACCACAGCGCCCCCCTACGCAGACTCAAACAGCCCAGCGCAGACAGGGCGGCCGCCCTCGCTCTCGCTCTGACAGCCGCCGCAGACCGCCGCCCCCACGAGGCCCGCGACCTAAGATCACGCTGAAGCCTGATCATCAGAAGTCTGCCTAGCAAAGTCAAGAAAACGACGGTGCTCTCCCGCTGCGGCCGGACCGCCGTCAAAGCTTCGCCCTCTGCCAGTCCCCGTTATTTCGCCGACTGCTGTAGTGTTGACCGCCACAAACAAGCCGGTGTCCCAGCCCGGTTGCGAGCGTCAAAAAGCCGTTTTTATGGCTACCCAGAGAAATCTCAAAAAGAGAAAATTTGCCAGTTGTGTACAAAAAGTGCCCACAATCATGTGCTCACCTATACACACAAGCATAACATATCCCGTGTCTCTATCAGAGCCCCATCACATGAAACGGGCAGAGCCCGCTCTAATTTCAGAGAACATCAGCTCGTGCGCGTGTCCCCTCTCTGCTCGCTCTGTTGCACGGCCCATAGACTCCTCTCTGAGTGCAAATCCCGTTGCCACACACATTCAAAGCGCGCCCACACACTGTGTCCAGCCCGCTATGTGCAGCAATCAGGGCAATATAGCCATTCGGCCACTAGCCGCATGCTCCAAAGCGTGGGAAGCCATTCCGGGCATTTCCCCGTGGGTGTTAAGCATTATAAGGAACGGCTATCTGCTGCAGTTTCGCCGCCGCCCGCCTCGTGCGCGCGCGCAGCTCGAATCTACTGTCAGCCCGCTGGCCGCCGGCACGCTCCGCTCAGAAATTGCGACGCTGTTGCAAAAGGGCGCTATAGAGAGAGTCCCGCCATCTATGACCGAGTCGGGGTTTTACGGCCGTTATTTTCTGGTTCCCAAGAAAGACGGTGGCCTCAGACCGATTTTAGATCTCAGGTCTTTGAACAAAGTGCTCATGAAGAGACCGTTCAAGATGCTCACTACCAGGAAACTCCTCGCGCAAGTGCGCCAGGGGGACTGGTTCATCTCTCTAGACCTGAAAGACGCCTATTTTCAGATCCAGATAAATCCCCGTCACAGGCCATTCTTACGTTTCGCCTTCGAGGGTCTTGTTTATCAATACGCCGTTCTCCCGTTCGGCTTATCTCTGGCGCCCCGTACATTCACGAAGTGCATGGACGCGGCGCTCGCCCCCCTGCGAAGTCAGGGGCTGCGCATTCTGAATTATCTGGACGACTGGCTGATTTTGGCCCAATCACAGACGGAGCTTCTGTCGCACCGCGCAGTTCTCCTCGACCATCTGGAAGCGCTGGGTCTCTCTGTCAACTGGACAAAGAGCTCCCTTCTTCCCAGTCAATCGATTTCCTTCCTAGGAATAGATTTGAACTCGGTCACGATGACGGCTCGCCTGTCTACACAGCGCGCGCGCAGTGTTCAGCGTCTAGCCGCCTCGTTTCAGTTGGACACCCGCACACCTCTGAAAACTTTTCAGAGGATGCTGGGTTACATGGCCTCAGCCTCCGCTGGACTTCAGCTGGGCCTTCTGCACATGCGTCCGCTTCAGCTCTGGTTAAACAGTCGTGTACCCCACCGCGCGTGGAACACGGGCCACCAGCTGATCAAGGTTACGCAGACATGTCTCACGGCGCTGCAGCCATGGACAGTAGCAGAATGGTTTCGCCAGGGCGTCACGATGGGGACCTTTTCCTGCCGAAAAGTCATCTCGACAGATGCATCCAACACGGGTTGGGGTGCAGTCTGCGAGGGCTCACCGGCCTTCGGCCAGTGGTCGACTCAGGAGAGCCCCTTACACATAAACTGTCTGGAAATGCTTGCGGTCGAGAACGCGCTCTCGCGCTTTCTCTCGCTCATTCGGGGACACCACGTCCTGATCCGTTCGGACAACATGGCTGTGGTCTCCTATCTCAACCGTCAGGGCGGTGTCAGATCCAGAAATCTCTGTCTACTGACACACCGCATTCTAGTTTGGTCTCAGAGCCGCCTGCTCTCGCTCAGAGCGACGCATGTGCCGGGCCATCTGAACGACGGTCCAGACATGCTGTCCAGGAACCTCATCTCCACAGGAGAATGGTCCCTGAACGCACAAACGGTCCAATTACTGTGGCGGCTATTCGGCAGAGCGGAAGTAGACCTCTTCGCGTCAGAAGAGAACGCTCACTGCCCAATATATTTTTCGAGGAGCGAGGACGCGCTAGCCCAGGAATGGCCTCGCCGCCCGCTCTATGCATTCCCTCCGATCGCTCTGTTACCACAGGTAATTCAGGGGATCAGGGACGCACGCCACTCGGTGCTCCTCATAGCCCCGCGTTGGGAGAGTCAAAATTGGGTTCCGGAGCTCACGCAGCTGTCACAGACAGCCCCGTGGCCCATCCCAGTCAGAGCAGATCTCCTCTCTCAAGCTCGCGGCACGATCTGGCACCCCCATCCACGGCGCTGGGCGCTACATGCATGGGTGATCAACGACTATTCGTCGATTTGCCAGAGGGAGTAAGAAACACTATCATACAGGCTAGAGCACCTTCCACGAGAAGGCTCTATGCGTCTAAATGGTCTGTGTTCTCAAAATGGTGCACCGACAAACATCTGGACCCACGGTCATGCGAGGTGCCGTCTTTGCTAATGTTCCTTCAAGAGATGCTGGACAAGGGCAGGTCCCCCTCCACTCTCAAGGTTTACGTGGCAGCCGTCGCAGCGTTCTCTGAACCCCGACGCGCTCAGTCCCTGGGCAAAGACGAGTTAGTCATCCGCTTCCTTAGGGGAGCTAAGAGGATGAACCCTCCGCGGCCCCCGTCGGTTCCTATTTGGGATCTTTCTATAGTCCTCGAAGCTATGAAAGCACCCCCGTTCGAACCGCTCGAGTCTGTGGACCTGAAATACCTCTCGCTCAAAACCGTTTTCCTGACGGCTCTGTCCTCAGTGAAACGCGTAGGGGATCTTCACGCGCTCTCATCCAGCGCCGCGTGTCTTGAGTTTGGGCCGAATGATTCTGTTGTCATTCTCAAACCTAGGCATGGCTATGTCCCGAAAGCGATTGGTACCCCATTCAGGGCTCAGATTATTTCCCTATCGGCTCTGCCTGCATCCGATAGTGAGCGCGACGCCAATCTCCTCTGCCCGGTGCGGGCTCTGAGATTGTACACTACGCGCGCTGCCGCGTTCAGACGCGCTGAGCAGCTTTTCGTGTCGTTTGGGGGGCGCACCAAAGGTCTGGCCGCCTCTAAACAGACACTGTCTAGATGGATAGTGGACGCTATCGCCTCTGCTTACACATCTAAATGCCTGCCCTGCCCTCTGGGCATCAGGGCGCACTCCACTAGAGGCATGGCCTCATCGTGGGCATGGTCCTGTGGAATTTCCATTCATGACATTTGTGTGGCCGCGGGATGGGCCTCCCCGTCCACTTTTGTCAGATTTTACAACTTGGAAGTTCCCGCCTTGCAGGCAAAATTACTAGCTGTCTAACAAACAGCTCTCTAAGAAGCTGCATTACTGGGAGTCCCTCACAACCGGTTCGCCCCTTGTGCTCTCCTTAAATGCTTATACACTTCATGTGCCCGCTCTGCTGGCCCCATACATGCTTATGTGTACTTTCATGTGCCCGCTCTGCCGGCCTCATAATACACTCACTCCACGTTAAAAATCCCCCGGTATATCCCTGGGATTCGTGTGTGGATTCATAGCGCGCACGGCGTTGCCCAGGTGTTCCCGTAGCGTAAGCTAGCTTACGCAATACGAGAGAACATCTCGTAAGAGAACGAATCGGTTACCTAACGTAACCTCGGTTCTCTCTAGAAGAGGGAACGAGTATTGCGTTCCCGGCCGTGCTTGCGCTACTAGCGTTTCGCTTCACGCTGAAATAAATCAACATATAAGCCTGGGAGAGACTGTTATATACACCATGGCCACGCCCATTCTGGCGGACCATGACGCAATGAGCGCGCGGGCGCCTCTCATTGGAAGCGGGTTCAGCCCCGCTCTCCCATAGGCTTAAGCAGTTCTCTCTGAGCGAACCAATGAGCTGCTAGCTAGCCCGCTCTAGGTCTGCCGCAGAGGAACTGCGTTGTGTATGGATACAAATTATGAAATAATTTTTTGGCTTCAATATCTCAGCAAAGATGAATCTTTCCCGTAGCGTAAGCTAGCTTACGCAATACTCGTTCCCTCTTCTAGAGAGAACCGAGGTTACGTTAGGTAACCGATTCGTTTGTTGGCATATACACTTGAATTAAACTACAAGCTGATGGATTTCTTTTCAGAGGGAAGTCACACCTCTAGCTGGCTGTCAAACATTGCAGTGCCATATGCTAATTTTTAAATCCTATAAAATCTGGTCATATCATTGCAGGGAAAAGAACAGGTTGATAGAATGTGAAACCTTATGTGAAATTGCTGTCATTTTCGGTTTAATGCTATATATACATATGTCCATCCAACCAAACCTTATGGCAGAACTCCAAAGAACATTTCCAAAGAGGGTTACCAAGGCAACCCCAGAAAGTGAACCAATTAGAAGGCGCAATGGCTCTCAAACACTAAACTGCCAAGAGATTGAAGGAGATGGAGACAACAGCTCTAAACAAACTGACAAATGAAAGAAGCAGGTAATAATCAACAGGCTCTTTTAGTGGAAGATTGCAGGGTGAGCGAGGATTGGGGTTGATTCGATTTTCTTGCCTAGGTTGTAACGTTTCTAGAAAACTCATTAGTTATGGTTCATATTTTTGACGCACTGCTCGTGAATCCAGATTATTGATGTTCCTCCAGTACGTGCAGATGAGTGTGTGTGTGTGGACATTGATCTGACTGGACCCCAGCGGTGGCTGATTGCATTGACCACATGCTGTTATAATGCTGGCCAGTGAGGCACATGTGTCTGCATGTGAAGAAACTACTGTGGAACATCTGAGTGGAATCTCCCTCTTTGAACAGATCCATGTTCTCATTGTATTGCATGGCTTACTGTGAGAACTTGAGCTCTGAACTGTTTGTTTCTTTTGCAGAAGATGCATTTACACAGACTGTTTGATGCTGCAGAGAGGCGACATCATTTTTTCTATTTTCTAAGTGTAACTAATATCGCCCAACTCTTTATAGAAAGTTGGATATATACTTATGTATATACTTACTTGGATATAAGTACTCATACAGTATATATATATATGCGTGATATATACTATATTTCATATTTCATTCGCTCGATTGCACTAAAGAAAATCTATTTAAGCAATTTTCAACTTTTTTATGTCAACTAATTTTAAGACTCATTTCAAGTTTAATGTAATTTAAGTTAAAATGACGTAAACATCCAAGTTGATTGCACTTACATTTTTTTTACAGTGTGCTTGTCACAGCATGTAAACTATATTATCCAGCTGTAATCTGCCAAATGTGACTATTAAGATATTATAAACAACATCATGATTGAAACAATATGTATTGTGAAAAACACTACATAAATACATTTAAAAAAAGAAAATGCATTAATACAGAAATTGCAATTGACAAAATAATGTTATAAAATTATTTTTTTAAATATGAAATTATAAATAAAAATAGTAAATATAAATGTATAGCATATTCTGCCATGACTGGCTGCTATGATGCTGCATGTTATTAACTCTTGGAATGCATAATATAATGCCACCATTAGCTGATATTAGAATTTTTTTCTTTTAATTCATCGATATCTGTCGGGTTGCTAATATCGACCGACATTGGATATTTCATTGTGCACACTCATTTAAAGTTAATCTTTAAAAACACTTATTTGCTAACACTATTAAATTAAATCTTTAGCCAATCTCAAAATGATTAACCATTTACATACTGTAAATTATAATTTTGTGATGCCTAAATTCACTTGTAGGTAGCATTTCAAATGATTGATTTAAATGTTGAGTGTTTTAAAGCTACAATATGTTTTTTTTTTCGCCGCTAGCGGTCGCTAACCTCTTACAATAACAAAGGCGTAGGTTGATGACGCATGACTTGTCGTCATGCTGAAGGATCTATTAATGTTTATGGATGAGTAAATACATTGATGTGTTTAACATGACTGTATGAAGCAGGGCACGATTGCTAATGAGAGACAGATATCAGCGAGTCCCGCAGATATAAAGGAATACATTTCCGAACTACACGCAAGTGCAGAATTACTACTCATACAGGTCAGTTTATTAGACGAATAAAACTTGTGAGGTACCGCAGCGCTGTTTAGGGATAACGCGGATATTACGTCATTAACAGGCGACAAGTGAACGTGGACGAGCCATTATTTAAAATAGTAATTTCTCTACAGGAAATTAATCACATGCACTGTGCAAATGATTTTTGGATATTTTATTACAAGTTGTAGCTTTAATTTACTAAGACAAAATAACGCAGGATTTGAATATCAGTAATTTACCATTGGCCATAGCATGACTAAAAATAATTATTACCTTTTTGGTAATGACCAGATTTCTAATACCAATGCATCCCTAATTAACACAGAACCAAAGTAGTAGCATCAGATAGAAGGGCCTTATAAGCTGCCATAAATCTGTTGAATTTTAAATGCGTTTAAATCGAAAAATTCAATAGAGGTGCTTTCTGCCCCCGAGTTATTAAGCGTATGCTTTTTTTCTAGCCTTGTATATGAGTACTCCTGTGCCATAAATCTTCTGTAAGGTTGGCTTTTGTGGCTCTGTTTAATTGTACATCTAAGGAATAATCCGCACTCCCTCACAAGCCCATCACAGAGTGTATTAAATGCCATAGCAACTACTACAACTACTACCTGCATTCTTATACACATCTCTCTCCTCACGATTCGTTCACATTCTCTCATCCTTTTCCCTCCCTCCACTGTTTTGTTCTCCCTCCCTCTCTCTCTCTCTCTCTCTCCCTCTGTTTCTCTGAGCGGTTCTCTCTCCTCACTCGTGTTGAACCAGTCGTTTCATGCAGCACTGCTGTGTTTACTCAGTTCTGAGAGCCTCTGATGGCAGATTCAAGGTGAGGTGATGATTTAATGGTTATTTAAGTGCATGACGAATTTAAGAGCTTATTTCCTGGGGATTTTGTCACACTAATGGACTGCAGCGTTTGGGTTTGAGTGGGACCTGACTAAACTGCTACTGTATATATTAGGGTGTGTTTGTATTTGTGTCTGTTTTCTTACGTCATGCCCATGAGTTGCATCAGGGTCTCTAAACTACTCTGGAGTTTTAAACTTGCATATTTTCTTACATAAAAGTCTTAAAACGCAACCGCGTGTCATTAAAACCTACGTGACTATTTCAATTAATAGTTATAGCTTGTTTTTGGCTTGTGTGTGTGTTGCGTTAATGACTCATTCCCTCAGTGTATGCCATTGTTTGTGGCTGCCAGGGTACGTGTTCAGCACGATGGCTCAATTTTTAGAAAAAAATTAAGTATGTGGATGATGCATATGAGTCATTCTGCACGGGCTGTGCGGGATTTGGCAAACAGAGAGCTATCATAAAAAGCCTTGCATAATGATAAAATGAAAGAGACTTTAAGCATCAAAGATGCAAAACAGTTTTTACATGAAATTTACACAGTTTAGATGTATACACAACCACATTTCCTTGTGGTTGTAGCAGGAAATGATATATGATCTTAGGTTTAATATTACAGAACATTATGTTGAACAACTGCGGTTATTATTGCAACCTTTAGCTTGAGCTTCTGCTGAGCTAGTGCGATTACTTGTATGCATGTATATTAGAGTGATAAGTGAACTGTATGTTGCCGTCCTCTCCAGTGCAAGAGTGTGCACAGTTCACCATTACGGCATAATTATGTCTCTTAAATTCTATTGTGGGTCCTGCCATGTGCATCAGCCTCATCTGCTCTCTCTATTGTCCTCCATTCTCTCTTCATCCTTCCATTGTTATGATACTCATCCGGTCATTTCCCCATTGCTCATTTTCTCACTTTCTCTCAAGTGTCTTTCCCTCTCTTCCCCCCTGCGGTCTCTCATTAGTTTGCAGCGTGGTTGCTCCACAGCTCATTTTCTCTCTTTCCTCCCCCTCCGTACCTCTGTTCTCTACCTGCCCTCTCTTGATTCGCTGAAGGGAATAAGTGATGAGCAGAAACTTAAATAGAGAATGAGTCACTGTAATGGCAAGAGTGAAGGGCGACTTCTCTTCTCTTCTCTTCTCTTCTCTTCTCTTCTCTTCTCTTCTCTTCTCTTCTCTTCTCTTCTCTTCTCTTCTCTTCTCTTCTCTTCTCTTCTCTTCTCTTCTCTTCTCTTCTCTTCTCTTCTCCCCTCCCCTCAGGACAGTATTACACGGAAATGCTAAAGTGTTAAATGAAAAGAGAAGAACATCAGACGAATCATCAATTGTCTAACGTTGACTAATGACAGCATGAACGAGGCTCATAAACCACAGAGCTGTGCTGTCCATCTCTCTTTGTAAACTCAAAAACATAAAAAAACACATCTGCACTGCAGAGACCAGCATTTGTTTCTGTGAGTGTCGGTGTATGCGCACACACATGTGGATGTGTTTGATTTGCAGGTTGGGTGGGTGTAAACGGATTTCAGGCTGTGAGTGGGTGTAGTAGCTGAGCTCTTTGTCACGGCTATCGAAATCCATACGCGCAGCACAGAGACGGGTGAGAGAGAGCGGCGTTCATCACTAATGAGTGGGTCAGAGACGAAGTCAAGCACGGGAAGTCAAAATGTGAGAAGGCCTTATGAGAGAGAGAAGTTAAGGATGAGGTCGATGAGAGGACAGCATATCCAATGAATAGAGGAAGGTGAGAGTATAAAGTAGAATTGTAAAGTAGAACCCCGAAGGTTTTGTGGAGAAATAAAGGAGAAAAAATAATGAGGTGAAATAAAAGCAATGCAGAATTGTCATCCTGTTTTCAGGTTTTGGCGGCTTGATTCCAGCAACAGATAAGGGGAAGCCCAGACAGTAGATCTAATGAGCCAGATCGTGTGAGCGCTGTATGCGAGTGATACAACCCCCTCTCTACTAATCTAATGAGAGAGCATGGCGTTCATTTAGTGGGAGCGCTGGAAAACAGCCCCATCAGTCAGTCTTGGCTCAGGGCTGCTGGAGCCCACAAAACACTGTCTTCAGTCCATTAGGTAGAGCACAATCATGCCAAGCGCATTGGTTAGACTTTTCTAACATATGGAACATATGCTGCACACTCCAATGACTGTTTGATGTGAGTTTAACGGTGAAATGGTCAAAGATCTGGGCTGGATCACCATCCTTGTGCCCCTTGAAGTATTTTGATGTTTGGCGTAGAGTTAGGCCTGGAGTCCCAACCAGGTGTGATGCAACAAGTTTTCAAATTGAATCCAAAACTGCTTCATAACTTGACACTATAACAGCTAATCAGAAACAGGACTAGGTGGAGCAATGGTTAATGTTAATGGTTAGGGTTAAGGTTATAGTTAAATTTGGGACTTGTGTTTCCTGGACCATCAGCAAAATCATGATTAACAAGTTGGAAACGTATGAATCATGAGTTGTCATGCTTTATGTCCTGCCCAAGTAGGACTTGTACTTTTTGGTCCTGGAGCACAATTCTTTTCAACCAATCACATTTTAAGGTTAACTGCATTTCTTACCTTATACCTAACCTTAAAATGGCTTAGGAACTTGAACAATATTCCTAATAATAACCAATAACTGTTCACTTGCACAACGTTACGCTGAAAACTCCCAAAAAGAAGCATATTGAAATAACCCATTGTTTACATGCAAACCAATAACCCTCATAAGATTTGAATAAAAAGTCAGATTTTTTCCTGGCAGTGACGTCAAAATGTAATCATTTGTGTATCTGACTGAGTATTCCATTTGTTATGTCAGTTGTTAAATAAAGCATTAAAAACCAAAGAGTGCTATTCCAACATGTAAAATTTAGCACCATTGTATTTTGCATTGAGTTTTACATTTACTCTTATTGGACTGAGTTTAGTTGCATGTATGCCAAAAGAAGTTCAAAGGACATTTGAAATTGAGATTCGGGGAAACAAGTGGTTTCCAAGTCAGATAAATGTGTAAGAGAGGGGCCCTTTCCACTTCCTGCCTCCCTCTTTCTCTCTTTTTATAAGGTATGATTAACCTTAAGTTTGTTGCAGGACTGGTTCTAAGCCTATGCAGCTTTGACTCTTTCTTTTTCTCTCTCTCTCTCATAACTCATTCACAACATGTACGCCCTTCACTCTTCTTTTATCAGAGAAGGAATACTGCTGTGTAACTAGAGAGGTAAAGGCAAACTGTCCAAATAGGGTGTCATTGTTCAGGATACAGCTAGTAGATGGAGTACATAGTTAATTTTTTAAGTCATCAGATTTTTATCAGCCATACCGATCTATAAATGCAGACGTAAGGGAAATTGAGGCAAAATGGCCCATTAACCTGAATTCACACTAATTTATCTGTGTCTGTTAAAATACAGTGTAAAATATGTTATTCTGATAAGGGATGCACTATGTATTCGTACCATATTGGTTATGGGCTGATGATAGAGATTTCTTTAGTTCTGTTGAAATATTCTGAGTATTTAATTGTACATGCTCATTTCCCTTTATTTTTTCATCTAATGCTCACTTAAAATTAGTCTTTAAAAACACTCATTTAATAACATGGTGAAATGTAAACTTTAGCAAATCGTATGTTTACTTTTCATATAATGTTGTGAAAATATTAAACAACTGATTTTAGTTTCTAGTGTTTTATTTTGTAATTTAGACAAAATAATATAGAATTTTAATATCTACTTTAGTATTTATTTACTTTCATGCACAAACTCTTTTGTTGCTCTCTGTTACATAAAGGTGTAAATAACAAGAGACAGTCAGGGGTTCGATAGACCAGGCAGCATCAGGCTATTTCAACCAACGCTGAGTCATCTCTTTATGAGCTTCTGACTTCACGCCGTGGGGAGCGCCCTATTTGACAGACTGCATTCTGTCTGGCAAGTCCAATGGACTTAGATAGATGATGTCTGTCATATTTGTGTGTGTGTGGGTGCCTGTGTGTGTATGTGATCAAATCCTTTTTAATAATCAATGCCTGTGACCAGTCATAAAACATCTCAATCCTTTCTATTTGTTATGAATCACAAAGCCGGTGAGAAAAGTTCAAGTGATACTCATCTAATTACCCCATATATTGATGTTCCGCCATGGCCAGCGTTAATCATTATCGAAGCGGATGTTAATGCAAGGGTGCGGGAGAGAAGTACATGTCCACAGCGATCATGAATTGTCCTCTCTTCATTTTAAAAAGCTTTCTAGCTTTCTGAGAATGAGGAAATGAAAAATAATTATTTGTGATCATTTCAAGCCGCTACATCTACATTCATTATCAAAGTGCATCACTACTGTACCTGAACAAAATATACTGTGCTCAATAGGGATGTAACGATTCACTCATCTCACGATGCGATACGATTCACGATACTTGTTTCACGATACGATTTTCTCACGATTTTTTTAACAAATGAGATTTAAGACAAAGTTGTCCCTTTTATTATTTCTCAGACAAAATGCTGCACATTTCTTTTTAATTTAAAATATATGTGTCAAATAATAAAACAACATTAAAAAAATCCCTTCAAGGTTGTTTCAACTCAGTCTTTCTGTCTGTTTGGTCAAGAGGCTGGACACTGGCAGGCTACCTTCGCACACTATGTAAAAGACTGTGTAAAATTAGTACCAGATTGACAGGGGTTTTACATTTAATTGTAATGAAGGCAAGATTCTAATTTTGTTATAATTTGTGTCATTACACTAGTAAGAGTAAAAAAACAACACATTTAGAGAAAGAGATAGTAAAATAAATACAACACCTGGTTGTCACGGAAACACTGATGCACCTTGTGATCTCCGTGGCTCTCGCAATAGACCTTATGTAGCCCCGCCCCTTTTCAGCGCTGCGCTCGTTGTCCGACTTCCGGTCTGTATTTTCACAGCGATCTTTGATAGGTATGAATGAACTGCTCGTAAATAAGTTCCCGGTCGACATTTGTTAAGACATCTGCTTTACAATGCTTATGATAAACATTACAATGCTCATGATAACTTTTGTTAACTCTACAATAAGTAAATCCACTTCACCAGCTAATTACTCCTGGACCGCGATGCCATAGAAATATACAGAGCGACCGCAAAAACGGAAGTTCAAAGACAATATTCTAAAGGTGACGGCGCCCACGTTTCTCTGGTGCATAAGGTCTATAGACCAATTTCCAGCCGACGTCACAGTTGCGTCACGGCGCTAGCTGGTGGCAGAACAAAGGGAAAACTGGAGGCGGCAAATACAAACCAGCACAGATTCGGCTACAAAATAAGGATCTTAAATTCTTCTTCTTATTATTAAATGTCATCTTGTTGTGTTGTTGGGTGCAAGAATCAATGAAATATTAATATGCTTTATCTGCAATATTTTATTCGTAGAAAATATTCACCTCATTAAAATTGCACCGTAATGTCACTCTTTACATTGTCGTCTTCATGACGCTGGCTAGGCAGAACTGCGGATCGTACCCACACAACTTGTACATGACCATTCAGCACATAGGCATCTAAGTTAAAGATTTATATGCCCTCCGTTTCTCTATCAGGTAGGTGTAGAAGTCAGGCCACTCAACCGGAGGTAGCGTTAACGTTAATCCTGTCAGATCGTCCAGCGTGTACAGTACGGGTAGGCCAATCTGGTTCTGTCCGTTAAAATGAACTTTTGCAAATGACAATCGCGGTCCTGGACAGTGAGTGGCCTTGCGCATTAAGATAAAATCGGATTTTCTCCAGTCATTGTTAAAAGCAAGCTAACAAAACTTGCAGACTTTACGTTAGTGAAGCGGCCAGAGGGATCATTCTGCCACCACCTAAGCTCCGCCCACATAAAAACGTCACCATGTTTACCAACTGAAAATTGGTCTATAGAGTGCCGAAGTGATGACGTCACTTTGTAGGACAACTCGGAAGCTAGCAGCGCATGGGTTCCCTCGATCGAAAAGCTATGCATTTTCCCCATAGACTTTTGGAAAATCGCAAAAAATAAGGTCTGTGTTTAACAAAGAGTTGTGACCCTTACACGTTTTGTCTATCAAGATAATCTTTACAATTTAATCCAAAATTTATACATTTTGAAGCCTATATAAAGTTTTTAAAAAACACCAGCAGACACAATAAAGTTTAAAAAACCACAAGCAGGTTATAACTGTGTGTTCTATGTCATAGATCAAAACGTGAAAATATTTAGAGGCTTTGTTCACCACAGACCTTATTTCAGGCGATTTAGCAAAAACCCATTCAAAAATCCCATAGACTTTAGAGCGAGGGAACCCGGGAGTGCTAAAATGCTAACTCACTTCCGCGTTTTGGCCTACAGAGTGACATCGTAACTTCGGCACTCTATTGTCGTATTAATGACTTTTACATGAAAACGGAGGTGACTGGTGCTTCTAACGGTGGTGATTATTATTAGTCTACGGAAAGTCAAAATGCCGCCACACCTCCGATTTGAATGAGTCAACGTCAACATCTACGCGTGCCGTCGCCATGTCTACTCTACTGTTTGACGGCGCGTGGACACCAGTCTATGGCACACACTGGCGCGGCGCGAGCGGAGCAAACCGAGCGTTTTCAGTTCATTCCTATGTAAGTTGAGCTTGGCTCACACAAGATCAAGTTCCATGAATGAAGTGAAAGCACTCGCTAGCTTCACGCCAGTGTGTGCTCGCTGCTATTGTGCCTGTAAAGCGAGGTTCACAACTTCACAGTAGGCTATACAGTAAACGCGCCCTGCTGTTTAAAACGTGTATCGCGATTCGTTTAACATTTCAACCGACTTGAATCGTCACACATTTTTATCGATTTTCAACCGGTTGCGAGTGAATCGTTACATCCTTAGTGCTCAATAAACATCACAGATATAGGGAGGTGTGTTTTTTTTAGTTTAGCGTCATGCATTTGAAAGCGTTTTGATGTCAACATTATGTTCAGTTTAGCTTTAGTTTCGTTTTCATGGACTCTTATGTTCCTCTTTGTTGCCGTCTGCCTAGGTTCCTGTCTGGATTATGCCTAGGTTCCTGTCTGGATTAATCAGTTGTCATGGTGATTCATTGTGTTCCTAATTAGAGCACACCTGTTTGTATTTGAGTTTGTCACCTTGTGTATTTAAGTTCCTCTGTTCCTTTCAGTCATGGTCCGTTATCGTTTGTGCATGGCACGCTGTCTCGCATTTATGTGGATTAACTGAGTTTACTTTTTTTTTTAATACGCATATCTACCTGAATCTTCTTTATCATCATTGGACTAAAACGTGACAGAATAATGGACCCTCAAATTGAGGAAGAAAATGGATATTGCAGCCCAGTTTATTAAACTCAGTTTAGAGACTTTTTCACTGCTTGTCTTGCCCAGCTTAAATTCTTAATTACTATGGATAATACACCCACCCTACCTCCCTCTCCCAAGTCCTCTGCCCAGGCTAGTCAGTAACTCTGCACTGCCTTCGCTGGCACCCTTCAGTTCCTTGGCTCCTCTATTGGCTCATACCTGGTCTGATCCGCCATGGACTTCTAGTTCACCAGCTTAGCCAAGGTGTGTCGACTCCTGTGTTGTACCTCAGACCTCCAGGCCCGTAGCTCCAACAGACCGTCGAGCAGTCGACTCCGCCTTGGCTCCTCCCTCCCTCAGCTCCACCCGGGACCGTCGTCCCCTCTGCTCATGCTTCCTCATCCCACATGGTCCACCTTGGTCGGACATCACCCTGCCTGCGCCGTGTACTTTCGATCCTTCTGCTGCACTTCTGCTTTCCACCCCTTCAGCTCTGTCTGGCTCTGCCTTCCCTGCGGCTTCACCAGGGTCCTCGGTCACACCGCCTCCGCCTCGTTCCTCCGGTACCCTGGTTATGCCTCAGCAGCTTGTCGCTGTGGCTCCGCACTGCCCTCCAGGACCTCCGTTGTGACCCGGTTCCTTCAGTCTCTCGGCTCCACCAGGGTCTACAGACCTCTTGGCTACACCGTTGGTTGTCGGACCGCTTACTCTGCCTTGGCCCCTCCCACCATCGATTCCGCCTTGGGCATTTGTATCACCTGTGCTCTGGACGTCCACTTTTTCCATCCTGTCATCGCCTCCTCCCTGGTTCCTTCCAGCTTCAGATCCTCCATGGCAGTGTCTACCATCAGCTCCTCCAGGGGTCCTTCCGCCGTCTGCTCCGCCCTGGTTCCTCCTGCCTAGTTCTGGTTCTTCGCCAGTCCCTCGTCCGCCTCCAGAGTCCCCACCCTCCCTATCCCCCTGTCGATGTGTTATGGCCTTTCCGGAGGGGGCGTTATGTCACCATTATGTTCAGTTTAGATTTAGTTTTGTTTTCATGGACTCTTATTATGTTCCTCTTTGTTGCCGTCTGCCTATGTTCTTGTTTGCATTAATCAGTTGTCATGGAGATTCATTATGTTCCTAATTAGAGCGCATCTTTTTGTGTTTGAGTTTGTCACCTTGTGTATTTAAGTTCATCTGTTCCTTTCAGTCATGGTCCGTTATTGTTTTGTCTTTGAATAATGTTTCGGCCACACATTTAGAAATTAAAATATTAAATTATTTTGTCTAAATATCAGTGCATCACATTACAAAAGATCAAAACAAATGACAGTGATTTTATTTAAGAAATTTCACACATAAGTCTGGTATTGTGAGTTAAAACTTGAGGGAAAATGGTAACAGGCATCCACTAAAAATCACATTGGGATCTATTGATTAAAAGTCATTACATAAATGTTGCTGTACTTCCTGTGCTGGATATAATAAGTAGCTGGTGTGACCTAAAAAGCCATACAGACACATTTATAAAGTATAGAGGGAGGTGAAGTGAAGAGAGGGGGGTTAGGGTGGGAAACAGGTAGGAGGAGGTGTCAGCTTCCCTTCCCTCTTGTCCCTTACTCTTCCCCCTGGTGGCCTCCCTTAAAAGGGTGGAAAGAGGTGAAGTCTTCTGTCTGTCACAGCAGATAGAGTAAGACAGAGAGAGAAATCACCGTGGTCAGCATGTACAGGAGGAAAAGAAGTGTGTCATTTGGGGGCTTTGGATGGTAGGATACTTTTTTTGTTTCTCTCTAGCCTCAAACTGTGACTCAAAAGTTGTGCTTCAGTAAAGTCTACAGTTGAGCTCAGTGCATTTGAGTTTATGGTAGAATAAGATAAATCTGCTTTTTTATTTGCTAATAAAATCCCTGCAATCACTTGCTTTTTAGTGAGAAAGATGGCAAATTGTGTAGACACAGCTAAATTAAATTTTTCATTATACACTTTATAGATTTCCATTTAGATATTTTTTATAGTTTATATACGTTATTTTGGGAGAGTACATCATCAATCTATGTAAAACTGTCCATCTAGTAAAGAATTATGTGTTTTAGATTTGTTTTCTTTGTTTTAAATAGATTTTTTAAAGTATCTTTTAGACACTTAGACAAGAAAATGTTGCAAAGAAAAGTAATTTTTAACAGCCTTATAAAATGTAAATATCAACTGGTATTGACCTTAAGGCTCATGCTTTCTTTACAAGGGCAAACCCCAAAAAAGACAGGAAATTGAAATTAATTTCAGTTGCTGCCAAGCTTTTTTTGTGTACTTACATTTATTCTTATAAAAAAAGACTGTATGATTGTAAAAATGATAGACGTGTGCATATACATACACTATAGTTCAAATACTGCTTAGTGTTTTTGAAAGAAGTCTTTTATGTTCACCAAGGCTGCAGTTATTTGATCAAACAGTAATATTGTGAAAAATGATTACACATTTTAAAATAACTGTTCTATTTTAATATATTTTGAAATGTAATTTATTCCTGTGATGGCAAAGCTGCAATTTAAGGTGCGTTCACCTCATGTTGTAATTACCGTAATTACGAGATTTCAACTTGCAAAAAGCATTCACATCCTCATAGAGATCGGAATTAAAGCTTGATAGGAATCATCGTCACATATTTTAATATAATATACTGATTTGGTGCTAAAGAAATATTTCTTATTGTTATTAATGTTGAAAACAGTTTATCATCTATTATGTAATTTTTTTCACAGTCTATCTATGAAATAGCAAACTCTCTCTCCTAACAAGCTATTATTATTAAATGTAATATTATTTTAACGAATCAAAGTGCTTTCTGCTTTGGCTCTTCAAACAGGTGTAGTATGAGATATTTACATCGTCTTTGTGTCACGTTTATGTCTTAAGTTTATAGTTTCACAGTTTCATAATTGTTTAGTTTCTTTGACCCTGTTTTGCTTGTTCTCATTCATTCATTTGTTACCATGGTTTCTGATTCGTTGGATCACCTGTTCCTTGTTTCTTTGACGCCTGTCTGTGTATTTGAGCCCTCTGTTTCTCCTCTGTTTGGATTTTCTACACACACCCCTGACACTTTGAGGAATTAACTCTGTTGAACACAGAATAAATCTGTATGCTTGGAGCTAAATTCACAGATATTCTCTTTGAGTGTAAGGAAATAAAAATGAGAAGGGCGAGGTAAAGAAGGAATAATAATAAGTTGTATTCAAACAATATAGGGCATGTTTTAGTCATCTTAGGCTCCAGATTAAAATGTAAAAAATGTACACATGTGAAAATAAATAGCCTATTAAGTCTAAGTATTTAAGTATTCGGTGCTGCAATGAACACCATTGCGAATACAAAAATCTGAATGGCTTTTTAAAACAATTAAATATTGTTCAGAACGGAAAGTAGCACAGCTGCTTTTGTTTACGGGGTTACCAGGGTAATGGCTGCATTTCTGCTGTTCCATATGGCGCCAACTGCTGTCAGAGAGTGAATGTGCATTTCCATTCAGGGCGTAACCTTCACTTGTTCTGCCATGCGCTTCTTATCCATGTTGGGCTTATTTACATCAGTGTGTGTGCGCATTCCTCTTTGACGCAGCATACAGCGGTGTTGTGCATTTTAACCCGTTGGTGTGAAAAGTATTCTAAAAAACGGAATAATTCATAATAAATAGTTATTCACGATGCGTTGAAGTACCCACGATAACAATATTGTGCATGTACATTATCGTGATAAATATATCGGCACGTCTAGAGATGATTGTATGTGACCAAATGTAATTCGTGGGAGAACGAGTTTTCCATGCCATTCAAGAACTCTGTGGTGTATCTTTAGTTAAAGAGAACAAAGGTGATACCAGCCTTTTAGCGTCACCTCTTTACATGTTTTGCAGTGCACAATGAGCATGCAGACTGTTGCGGTTTTAATGGTGGTCTTCCTCTGTGCTTTGTGGTGGGCCAGTGCTGATGTAATGATAGTGATGCACAGTGACACAGCTTGTCGTGTCTGACAACAATACACACTGATTAGATGACTGCGTCACAACTGGGGACCGTGACGATACCAGCTTTCATATCTCACACCTTTGCTTACTTGAGGGTCACTGGCTGCTCTGAGTAATATGAATTTCATTGTAGAGAGCATGTTTCAGTGAGACGGATAATCAAAATACAATCAAATAAAAAATCTGACTTGCAAAACTGGTTTCTTTTTGCCTGCCTGCTGCTGTGAAGGTCGCTGACTCTTTATAAATATACACATTTATCTACATTTAGTCGCTTCAGTTTCGGGTTGATAAATAGGGAAGCTAATGTAAGGCACAGTGGACTTGTTTCTCAGAGAAAATTAATAAGTCAACTTTTCTTTTGTATTCTAATTTATCCACAGTTGTGTGCAGGTAAAGGTGAATGATTGATGGTTGACTCTCTGAATGGAATGGAACATCTCTCTTTCGTCATTTGGCTGTAAATGTTCACACATTCAAATGGACAAAATGTTTGAAATGTCCTTAAACGGTTCTCCGAAACTCCTTAGGAAAATGTTGATGTATGTCTGCAAGGTTTTTTTTTTAGTTTTTTTTTTATTATCATGTGAAACAGAAATATAAACTTTTTCCGTGCCGGCGAATTACCAGCAGTTTGGCTCATCACTCATTTAGCTGAAATGATAAACCTCATGCTGTTCTCACATCAGGCCTAATGGCAGTAATTTGGCCTCAGTAGAATTACACAAAAAATAGATTTGAACAGAGAAACAAATTAAATAGGAGTAAATACTCATCCAAGATCATAGACCATTTCATCCGATTTAGCAATTATCAATTTATTTACTGTACCTGTTGACATGGAGAAGCCCGATTCAAACCTGCATCTCCCACCTAGCACAACAGCTTGTTTAGAGGATATTTGCTAAATCATAAGTCATAACTCATATGACTGTATTTCTTTTGTGAAACACAAAACCGATTTTGAAGGATGTTTATCCTGCTGCACCAAAGGGCAAATGCTGCACCAAATTTGCTGCACCAAAATTCTGCACCAAATTTTACTAAAGATATTTAGTAAAATATGACTTATATTTTAGTCATTTTATTAAATATACTTAAGTAAAGTTCTAGTATATTTTACTTTATGTAGTAACATTCTAATGTACTAGTAGTATACTTGTAAGTGTACTATTTCAATACTACACTGTACACAATTCTATGATCAATAAGTTATGACAACATGTTTTTACATTGCTTTAACTCATCAAAATAAGTTAAACAATTTTCAACTTTTTAAATAAGTTTTGGAACTTTTTTTCCCCAGTTTTATGTAATTTAAGTTGAAATGGCTTAAACATCCAAGTTTTTTGTACTTAAATTTATGGCAGGAACTTTTTTTTATTGTGCTTTGGACTAAATCGGCCCACTTTTTAGTGTATAAAAGTATACATTTAAGTATACTTTAAGTGTGACAGTAGTAAACTTTGAGATACTTAACTAGTTTGCAAATACGTTTTTCGTTTGTTCTGCAACTATACTACAAGTGAACATATTTATACTGATATAAATACTTAAAACATATTATTTAGTTTATGAACTAAATATATATATATATGTTTCATTAAACTACTAGTTTAGTAGTTTTATACTGCAAGTATATTTGTAAGTTCTCTTTAAGTGAACTTAACATCATACTTATAGTTGACTATTTATGTATTATTTTTGCACTTTGCAACCCAAAGCTGACTTGTTATAAACTTGAACATGTAAGTTTGTAAGACAGTATGTAAATCTATGTAAACAAATATTGGCTACAACTTAGAATACTTAAGTATATCTTGATCAAAAGGCCGAGTACATTTTAAGCCAAATATACTTAGACTTTTCTGTCAGTATAAGTCAAGTATACTTAAGTGCAATTTTAAGTATATTTATGTGAAGTACGAGAAATACATAAACAGTGTAACTGAAAGTATACTTGTTTTTTTTATTTAAAAGATGTATACTAATATCACACTTGAATAAACTTCTTTTTTTGCATAACGGAAGTAGTACAGACCACTTTTATGATACTCTTATGGTGTTTTTGTCCTTTTTGGAGCATCACACAGGTTTGAAATGACATGTAGTTAAATAAAAAAATGACAGAATTAGGGTCAAATTATCAAAAATAAATGTTGTGACTTTTTTCATTATTAGAATTAGCATTAAAAGTTTGTGTTGGATGAATATGACAATTAACATATTGACAGCATTTATGGCTTATTAATTATAAATAATGAGTGCATTCCTATTTGTCGGGAATATACAATGTATTTTTAGGTTAACAAGCAGGTGTATCTTATTGTCTCTCTCAAAGGGTGTATTGATGATTTTGGACTTACATTTTTTTAATTGAGTAATTTTTTTTCTCTTTCTCTTTCTCTCCTGCACTACAGGATTGACAAGTCCGGCATTGCCGCCCTGAGAACCCGGTGAGTCTCTCTCTCTCTCTCTGTGTGTGTGTGTGGAATAAACTCGATCCATCTAAATTCTCTGTCTTAATGACACGACTGAATTTTCAGTCAATACATCTACCATTGATCCAGCAATCATTTCGCTCTCCCGTGCCCATGGTAATCCTACTTTGTGTGAAGTCTTTGGCGTGACATCTTTACACATGCCTGTTCTGTATGAACGTCTCAACCTTCAAGTGTCTATCCGCCTGTCTGGCGGCGAGAGACGGGGATGAAAGAGATGCGAGTGGAAGCAATAATCGTGAGCTCGGTATAGACAGAAACGGACCGACATCAAAGCCCCCTGCTGTGGATTAGCACAGGTGGTCTTTGCGCTTGTATGTGTGTGTGAGAAGGACAGCATGCTCAATTGTATCAGTATACTATATACCTTCAGATTTGGTCATGTCACATTTCTTCTTGTGTGTCTCTGTGTGTGTTTCTGTCACGAATAACAATTCCTGATGTCGCTGCTTACTATTTATATTGGTCTCCATGGAAATGAGTTAACAATGCAAGGACCATCAAAAAATGTGTGTGTGTGTGTGTGTGTGTACTAGAACAAGTTGGTGTGTCTGGGAGCGTTGTCTGTATAGGGCTGTGCTTTGCCGGGCATAATCTAACCAATGTTTTCCCCCCATTGCATCTGCAACTACAAAGTGAATGGTCGGCTCTCTCCACCTGAAGGACAGGGCCACATTAGAGGAACAGCATAATCAGGGCCTGTGTGTCTGCCTGTTTATGCAGGTGCTTTTGTTTATTCAATAAAGCTTAGTGTTACGTGAATATGCTTTAGAAATGGAAGGACAGAGAGGGAGAGACTGAAATAGAGAGCCTGAGAGGAGAGAGCCGTGTAATTTTGGGTGAACCTCTCAACGTGTAAGATGCCTCGCAAAATCCGGTGAGTTTTTCTGGTTTCTGCTTGAGGTTTGAGTATTTTGTTTCGCACTTGTGTCATTCTCAGCGTTGGTAATAAGAAATGTTTCTTGAGCAGAAAATGATTTCTAAAGGATCATGTGACTGGAGTAATGATGCTGAAATCTCAGCTTTGCGTCACAGGAATATATGACATTTTAAAATATATTAAAATAGAAAACAGTTATTTTAAATTGTAATAATACTTCACCATATACGTTTTTTTACTGTATTTTTTTTTTTCTTCAAAATGGTGCCTTGTTGAGCATTAGAGACATTTTTCAAAAACATTAAACACATTTTACTGGTCCCAAACTAGTGCACGGTAGTGTAATCAGTATAACAATTTTATAATAATTCTATATTATTTTAATGAATATAAAAGCTTTATATTTATATTATAAAAAACGTTATAGTATAGTAAATGATATAAAAGATGTAAATGCGTCCATCCATTGATTTAAGAGAGATCACAAAAAAACATTGTTAATTGGTTGCATTTTGATGCCTTTGGGAGACCTAACGGGGATCTCATAGGTCTCATTTAAGTGTCAGTTTTATTTCAGATGCTTCTCCTCAGAAATAACATAGGCTATTGACACAGTGAGAGCTATAAAAATGAATGTGGATTGCATAGGATAGATAGGCTAGTTTAAGAATTTAATGAGAAATGTTTTGAGGTCATAGTGAGATCTTTTGCTGATTATCTTGCAAGTGATCCAAGCACAGCATGTGATGTTCTTGATATCTCTTCTGAAACTCTAGAGCAGACTCTTGTGAAATATCTAAGTTCAAGTAATAGTCTCCAACTGATCTCTATTTAATCTTCTACCTAGAAGCAATTTAACAAAGCAAGGGTTCTCGATTGTGTTTTTTCTTATGTGGGATGGTATATTTCCAATTTCAATTTGGGTCTTCCTTTCTTTGTTAAAAAATGCGTAAAACACATGTTTACATAAACCATAAATGCCCAGTTTAACAGGGAATTAAGTTAGATTGCTGTCTTGATGCAGGACTGGAGGTAAAACATCTGACACCTAAATGAGACAACGCCTAAAGAGCTGTTTCAGCTGTCACAATTGATCCCACCCCCAGTACTGATTTAATTATCCCCCCCATAACGATCTAATATTGGACCCAACAGCCTGTTCTACAGGGGTGCTGTGAATGGCTGACGGCGGTGACATTAAGCGACTCTGAAAGACCGTTGTCCTTTATCTATAAACTAATTTGGTCCTGGGTCAGCAATCTGCCCCTGAAACCTTCTGCTGTGTGAGACTTGAAATGCTGTGCATGTATCGGGGAGTATAGTGCTGACCTGCTGTTTGGGCTGATCTGAGAGCGGTATGACTGCTCAATGCAGTGTCTTTTGGGACGGCGCTGTGTCTCCAGCCACATCTGCAGCTGTCTCGATTATGCCTGTAGTCCTACAGGAGACAATTAGAGGCATAAACCCACAATTACCCATTACACTGAACAGAGACTGAGAGCAACAACACACATGACTCCAAACGGTATATGGAGATGAGTTTGCTTTCTTACCAAAATGTGAAATGTCAAGGAGCATTAATTTATCTCGGCTCTGACCTTCTGCAATATTTTTCTTTGCACTTTTAATGTAACATGTTAATTAATTAATTAATCCACCAGTCCTTCATTCACGGATATGTACATGAATCTCACTTGTTTCCCCCAAAACTCTGTGAAGTTTCAATACACTAAAAATCTGTTTATTCATTCAAATATCCTGCTTTGTGCCTTGGGGGCCAATTTAGACCTTTTTTTGTAAGGATTTATGAGAATAATTTGCATACACTTGCATAATATCTTTATAAGTTTCAGTGAGCTTCACACTCGTTTGGCACTAGAGGGCAGCAGAGATGAATGTATAACGCATACACAATCAGTTTTTTTTTCAGTAATTGTCCTCCAGAGGACAGTGTTCTTGAATGTTTGCTTGTTTATATTTATTCATACACAACCCTTCAAAAGCTACTTTCAGTTTTCAAGGTCTGTATTCTATCATTATGTGTGTTCCATGGGAATTGAACCCATGCCATGAATTTAACATTGCTTGCACTGTGCACTACCTGTTAATGCAAGCATATAATAATAATAATAATGCAACATTTAGTATGATTTATTGTTATATAATATATTAATTAATAATATAATATTAAATATAATAATGATTATACTACTACAACTATTAATATTGAAAAATATTTCCGGTGCAATAATTATATTGTAATTTTTTATATGCTTTTATTTATTTGTATAATTATTATTACTATTATGCAATATTTTAATTAATAATAGACTATTAAATATAATAATAATTATACTACTATACGATTATTAGTTGGCCTAATAATATTTAAATTTAAATACAATTAATAATATCATTACTTTTATTGTCTTATAAACTTACAAAGTAAATTACATGCTGTTTGAATTGCTGTTTGCAACTCATTTCGGTTCAATAATAATGGCATTTCAATTTACTAAGTGAATTACTGTGGTTTGACTTGTTGTTTGCAACCCATTTTAATAGATGCAGTAATAGATTTTATGTTGAATTTCAAATTAAACAATGAAACTAAACTCATTTACCAGGTGTTTGGTGTGAAGGCTTTCATTAGAAACTTAAGTTAGACCGCAGGTGACGCATTCAAAATGTGGTTATTTACATAAAATAACATAATAGTATCATCTCAATGTCTTTATTTTTGAATGAGTGACTTAATGAAAGAGGGGCGCATCATTTGTAGGCGGTGAAGAATAGGGCTCAGCATGTTGACAATGTGGAACAGTCTCTCGTGGGCTTCGGTCATGACAATGGAGTAGCAATACATCAGAGACAGACAGTAGAACATTCCAGGCTTCGAGAGGCCTTGTTGCCATGAGAAAGACAAACATAATGAAAGCTACAGTGTTCATCATTAGCTTTGAAAACATCTGGTGCTGATTGACAGCGCTGAAATTTGACTGTGTGGAATATTTTGGCTATTCCCTGCTCAGCTGTTTTGGTTGACAGCGGCATTTGGCATCGCTTCGGCCGAGACAGCTTGTGTTATTGTTATTAGACCCACAGCTACAGATGCTTAATGATTATCACCAACTGTAGAATTATTATTTCTCTTCACCTCCTATACCTTTCCATTTCTCGCTTTCTCTCGTTCACACAAACACACGTCGAGTGCCAAAATCTGTCCGAGGAGGCGTGCAGCGTTGCGGACTTGTGTACAACGATGACTCCTCCACAAATCTGTCTTCAGAAGCAGCTGCCCTCCTCTCCTGACAAATATTTACTACTCTGCCCCCATTGCAACGTTCTGACTGCTCTGATAAGGGCACCATCTGGCAGCTTGATTTTAATGGGGCTTTTAAGGGCCATAAAGAAGCCTAGAGCCCACTGGGAGGATAGCTCATGGTTCTCTCCTGTCTGAATAGGAGGGCAAACAGAGACCTCCGGCTGGCCTGAGCGGAGATCTTAAAGGAGCGTTTAGATTTAGTCCTTTTATGTTTTTTTGTTGTTGTTTTTTTGCCTTGATTGATTTCATTTAAGAGCCGAACGTCCTTGAGATGTAGGGGGTTACTGTGATATTGGATGAATAAATCCAACATAACCCTTCTGGGATGTGACACTCATGAGGTGAACTGTCAGTCAGCTTTTGTTTTGAATTCATCTCATAGCCCCAAGTCTTTCCTTTCCACGACGTATCCGTCGAAAATCCACTGACGTCCCAAAGCCTGTAGACTTAGTGCATGCACAGTGTGTAGAAAATTAAAAACCACCTCAGTGACATGAAAGATAAGAGTGTCAAGGACTCCTTTTAGTGATTGAAGCGGTGTCAGGCAGCTTGGAAAAATGAATTTTGATGAGCGTGTGCTGGACAGTGGCTCCACAGGATGAGTTTCCGAAAGGGATCAGGGTGAGAAAGAAGGATAAAGCCACGAGAAGGGAAAGTGAAGGATGGTGTAGTAAGGTTGTTTTCGCTTCATTTGTCTTTGCTCTGGATTCACACTTAAAGCCCCCCAAGGTGTATGCCGGTCATGTGACCAACCAAGGAGGTCCATGATACCTAGAGAGAGAGAGAGAGAGAGAGAGAGAGAGAGAGATGGCTATCTGTTAGCATTTCAATTTATCTCAATGGAGTTCACATCTTTAGTTTTTCCCATGCAAAGATAATAGGCCTATATAATGTAATGAATATTTGCGATGCATATTAGAGATGCATGATATATCACTACCAAATTGGTTGTTGGTCAATATTGGAGATTTTTATGCATTGGTATGAGCTAATATCCTGTATATATAGTTACTTAAATTATATGTATACATTATTACATCTAAAATATCGATTTGTACAGAATATGATCGAAATATCTGCAATAGATAAATATCTGTATAAATGTTTTATATACAAAGTCAAGTCAAATTATTTTGTATATTGCGTTTTGTATCAAAGCAGCTTCAAATCGTGATGTTAATGTTTATAAAATCTTAATATCTTCATATCTTAGTCACATTTAGCAGATTAGAGCTGCACATACATTTTTATTTTGTAAACATATAAGCAATAAAGAGATTTGCTATTAATTACAATTTACCATACACGAGTATACTGTATGTATGCAGATAAAGTTTGACATACTTATACAGTATATCCAACTTTATATAATGATAAACATATAATAACTTCTATGTGAAATATATATTGGTATATATAATGTATAGTAAATACTATAATATAAATAACTTTTACTTTTAGCTTTCTTCTCATGAAAAGATGTTCTCTTTTTTCCATCAAATGAGAACTGCTGTGTCCCTTCCACAGCAGGTTTGATGCCCTTCACCAAGTCTGATCTGCATCTAGGAGCCCCTAGAGATCATTCTGCTTTGGAGAATGCAGGAAATCTATTGATTTCTCTAGGAATTAATGGTCTGTAATCATTCTTGCAGATATAATAATAATGTTAAAGCTTGGATGGTGATATCCTGAATATACAAAATGTGACAGAAAATTAATACGATATATATTATTTATATAGACTTCTGGTTATTTGTCAAGGCCCTGGGGCCGCTTACCTCTCTCGTCGATAAAGTCCGTCCCTGCTGACAAATGAGAAAAATATGTAATAATGACAGATAACCGTCGCGATATGATAACCGTTATATTGTGCATCTACTTGAAAGTTGAAACACATTTATGCATTTCTATCGGAGCTTATACACCGATACTATTTTTTTCATAACCGATCTGATTCCGATATTCTGAATATCTGAATACTGAATATCTTCCGATACCGATCCGATACCAGTGCTGTATTTTCTTGATCATTGTAGAATATATCTACCTCTGTGTGTGTGGAACTGATGATCAATCTTTTATGTGTTAAACACATTCCACTAAATACACACTACTTTATTATAGAGAAAAACAACAAACAAATAAAAAATCTATCTGTAACACAAATATATATTATCAAGTAGGTGAGTGAATAATTCAGCAGCAATAGTACTTCTAGAAAAACATTTTATGAAATCTAAGCATTTAGTGAAACATCATTTAGAGGGGGAAAATAAAACTGTAGCTAAATATGTTAAAATGTAACTAAAAAATAAATGACAAATTACTACTTGTATCCTTATAAAATACATTTGTGAAAAACAATTTATTAAATGTATATTTATATACATCTAAACAATTCAAAAGATGTATATATATAAATATATAAATGTTAAATATTATGTTTAAGAAAATAAATTTAAAATAAGTTTATTTCAATTGTATTGTGCAGCTAATGCAGAAACAAGATATTATAGATGCAACAGAACAAGATATAGGCTTTCAATAATCTTTCAGTGCACAAAACCATAGGCTAATAATATTAAAGACTCAATACAGAGCTGCACAAACCATGATTATGCGCCTCTTGGGTGCAGATTAATGTGTTTAAAGCAACATGGATTCACAACGCTTTGTTCTCCATATTTAAAAGTTCAGTGCACAAAGAGAAGAGATCTCCTAGTATATTATATATTATATCCATTCAGCAGTTTATTGAGCATTTGTTTCTCTATAGTTTCTCTATAATTTAAATTCCAGTCACAGTGCGCACAATGCCAATTCATAGTCCTCTCTACTCCAGCGTTGTGTTCTAACAGACTGGTAGCGAGTACCATAAAATTTAAAAACAGCAATAAACTCCAGCCAGATAAAGTGATTTTATGCAAATCCGCAGACCTTTACTTAAAGATCAAGTATAATAATGGGAATATGGAATCATCTCGGAGAGATTTTTACCGTGCTTACTGTCGTAACTGAACGCAACACGCTGTTTGAATACGGAGAGTGACTGACAGCCGCAGCGAAGGACGTTTTTCCATGAACTTTAATATTCATCTATCCTTAGTTCACATTAAGCTATTGAATGGGTTCGGAAGACTTGGAATATAGTGCACAAAAATATTTATGGCGCTTTGTAATGCATTTTTGCCTTTTAGTTATTATAATTTTTCAAGATGGCGGAACGACATGGACTTACCCGTCACATGTAATTACAGATAAGAAATTCTTCGCTTATGAGGATAAGTCAGATCATTGGCAGAGGTAATTTTACACCAATGAGGACATATTTATGAATAAAGACATTGATGTTAGCTAATAAAAAACTACACTGTGTACCTTTAACAGTAACAACCGTGAGTGCACAGTATCGCACTTGGGTTGGTCCCCTCTGACCGCTGAACGATACCCGATCTGTAGGGCTGCTCGATTATGGCAAAAATCATAATCACGATTATTTTTCTCAATATTGATATGAGTAATATTTCATAAGTCATCTTTCATGATATGAGTAATTTTAAATGTCAGTGAAACTTCACAATTATCAATACTTCAGCAAAAACGAATAGGTTAATTAATGTAAGTAAAAGTCCTCAAAATAGTAACAGAAGACAAGTAAAAAGTCAGCAATACAATAAGAACAAAGAAACTAAATTACAAACAAAACTGACAAAAAATAGGCTACAACAGAAGAAAAATACAAATTAAATAAATAGTGCTTTAGGTTTTTCAGGAAGCTGTACTAACTAACAGAGGTATTCAGATAAGTAATACCCTACAACTGAAACTGATTAAAGTAATCAAATGTAAAATAACACTGCTATATAAATTAAAGGTGCAATAGGTGATTCTCTGCAGACATTTTTTTTGTTATCCTGGTTGAAAGTCTCATATCCTGATTGTAATGACTATGTTAAGTGGTCTAAGCGAGAATGGCAGGCAAACAGTTGTTTATGTTCGTTTTTGTAGAACTGTTACTGTACTGTGAAGTTTTCTCACTATTGAATGACACATATGATATAATCCAATAACGCTGTCCCTGTTCGTCTCGCTTCTGGTCTGTGCGTGGTGTTCATGTGTTTTGGAAGCGGCGTGGCTTTGGACGCCAATTTGCAGGGTGAAGGGATCATATGCTTTCAATGCTAGCAGGCTAACGTTAACATTTTCCAGATCACCTATTGCACCTTTAAATATAGACTAATGCTTATTAAAACTACAGTGTATTCATTCAAGAGCAGTGAGTGATTTTATCTTTGTCTTTTGTTGTTTGATCAACAATAATGACTGCATCAGATTTATTAGGCTGCTGTCACTTTAAGAGCTAATCCAGGGATCCAATATACTGTTACACATGCGTTCTTTCTCAGTGTTTACATTCACTTGAGACATAACTGACTGTGTTTACAAGGATACTTACCAAAACGCTTTTTGACATATTTGTGTGTAGGCTATTTGACTGTTTCCGTGTATCTGAAGTCCACAATATACTTTGGTTATGCACGTTCCACCCTGTCTTGGAGCGCTCGCACAGGATCTCTTTTGTGGGTTAATATGCTTTTAATAACACCGTTTAATATCAAGCACGTCCCGCAGTTTAGAAACCGTAGACTGTATTTGACAACACTCACTTATTTGGCTGATTTGTCATTTGTCAAGTTTGGGCTTTTGGTAAATGGAGAATTGCAGTCCATTTGTCAAGTTTGGGCTTTTAGGGAGAAACGAAGGCGTACCGCTGTAAAGGAAAGGAAGGTGCACGGGACAGTATGCGGCAGCCGCAAAATAATAGTTTCACGTCGATTATCTTGTTTTCATAATCGTTGGAAGCCAAAATCAAAATCGAAAAATCAGTTACGATTAATAGCACAGTCCTACGATCCAGTAAAATTTGCGGAGCTGATACCAAATATCGGGATCAGAAGCACAAGCAAGGTGCCATTAACAGCAGAAGGGCTGAGAAGGCAAGACCAGGTTGCACAAAGCTAAAACGTGCCTCCTTTCAATGAGACGCAAGCCACACAGGATATGCCCAAAATTTCTATCATATTCGCTAAATTGACTTTGACCTCTGTTGTCCTCTTCTTCCTTTTCTCTTTGTTCCTGCTTTTTCGATCTCTCTCACTCTGTCTTTTTACATAAGATATGCATGAAAGAGGACCTGCAGCTGAATTCAGTGTGCCTCCTATCTGCAATCCTAAATGACTTGAGAGAAATCTATTAAAACTAAGGCCGGTGACTGCTTTCTGTCTGCGTCACAGATCAGAGAGATAGATAGAAAATAAGTTGGCTTGCTTGTGAATTTCTTGTTTGTAGCTATTATTGCCATTTTATCTGTTACTCTTCAACATAGGAACCTCACGGCTGTGGAATTGGTATATTGCGCTGTATAACACATCGATCGCCCGGTATTTACTCATCTCCTATCAGTCTATCCTGTTGTTCTTCCTCTCTTTCAGCAAGCATCCGCCCTTCTCTGAGGGGAATCGGGGCAGGGGCTAAACAATTGTTAGACCTAGCTTTGTCAACCCTCTCCACAAACAGAAGGATGGGACGAAATTGATTTATGACTCAAATTAAATAAATGACATTTGCGGCAGAAGAGGAAGAAAGGGTTTGGGAGGAGGACAGGGGGAGATCAGTCTGGGTCTGGTTGACTGGACGCATCACGGCAGAGCAAAAAAAAAGAGGAACGTTCTGTCTGTCTGGCCAAGAGAAAAACAGACAAGAAAAGAGAAGGGAGAAATATTGGACAGAGATTAGATGCAGAAGTCTTTTTAATACGCAGGCAAAGCTGTGCATTCACAAAAAGAATCTTATTTTGATGGAGCTGCCGTGGAACAATGGTGCACTCCGTGTCTCTTGAGCCAAATTAATTGGAGATGATAACCTGCTTTTCCAGCACGGAAGGGCAGCTAAGCAATTAGTAGCTGCATAAAGATGAGAAAACGTCAGTCGTAGCGCATTTCAGAGACCATCTTTTATATCTGCTCCCAATTTGTATTAATGAATTCACACAGCACATTGATTTCAATGCCAGACTGTGCTATTTGCCTTTGAGAAAAAGTATTGAAAATCGTTCAACAAATAAAATCGTTAAACCAAACGGGTTTAGTCTTTCTATAAGTAGTAACACGTCCTCTGAAATGTCTCTCTCTTTCCACTGATGTCTACGTTGGCCGAGAGAGCTCAACGCGCTGCAACTGAAGAAAACTCATGCAAATAGAAAAACACCTGCAATTAGGAAAACATCAATTTCACAACACATGTGTGCTCCAAATACTCACAACACAACCAAATACAGAAACGCACTGCAAACGTTAACACCACAACCAAATACAGAAACGCGCTGCAAACATTCACAACACAACCAGATACAGAAACACGCTGCAAATAGCACAGAACACAACGGAAATGTTTTCAGGAGACCCCACTAAGTGATGAACCCGGCTGGGACATGCTTATTGCTTGTGAGCATCCCTCCCTATGCCCTACTCCCTTCGAAGGGCAGACGGCAGAGCCCTTGAAGTGGGAACGTTGGAGTGAGTAGGGACGCGTGTGCCATTATGTAGCCGTTTGGAAAGCACTTGATGAACGGAGCAACGAAAGACAACGAAATTTCCTCATTATTTTCACCTGGGATGTTCCCATGACAACGCAGCTCGGTGTCCATCAGCGGAATAGCTGTTCTTACGGCAGGAATTTCTTATTATTGCTGTTAACATAACTGTTGCAAATAAATATACATTTGATACAAAAAAAGTTTGTAAAATATGCGTTATATATCTGTGTGAGTGTCTCAACTTTAAAACTTGCCTTCTCATCTTTGTACCCTACATTACCTAAGATTTATTATGAAACTCATTTAAACATAACATGACAAAATGTGTACAATGTAACTGATGTATAGATTAATATCTTACCCTCATGTTCCTTTTCTCTCTTTTTTTTTTAGTTTTTTTTTTTTTAGTTTTCAGCTCATTGTTAACGCTTCTTTTGTCATTTGTATTCTGATGACATTGAACATATTGTTAATACATTTTGTATACTGTATACAACATGTCATCTCTGTATGTTTTGCAAAAAAATTAAACAAAAAAGTAGACTTTGAGCTCTAAACATTTCCCAGCCGGATTCGTCACTTATTGGGGTCCTCTGACAACATTTCCGTTGTGTTCTGTGCTATTTGCAGCGCATTTCTGTATCTGGTTGTGTTGTGAGTATTTGGAGCACACATGTGTTGTACAACTGATGAAGATGATTTCTTAAAGGGGTTATATAATGCTGCCCTACAAAGCAAAAAGGCAGTAACTGCATTTTTGGTCAAAAATGAGTTATTATCATTTTCATGACATTCAAGGCATCCTTTGTTATGTGACAAAACATCTTATCTCAAATGTGTGTCGTTTTGGAGAAAAATGGTAGTCGTTTGTACAGTAACTGCAAAAAGCCCTAGTGAAACAAAGCAAGAGTACAGTAACATCCATTACTGTGTTCTTGTTATGCTTTACCAAAAAATAACCTTGTTTCTGCGCAGTGTAGTTACTGTTGCCATGGTGAACACACAGCTGATTTTCGGGCATCCTCACGGGACGATTTTAACATTTGCGATTTCACCCTTCTAACTTCCCTAATTGTTCCCCTACCAAACTACCCCCCTCCCCTGAAAGAATGAAAAAAATATTCCAGAAAGAAAAAAAAGGTGCAAGAGCTCCATGTAGTTTAGCGGTTACTATGATTTTTTCGCGATATAGCAGTTCAGTACACTTGAAATTAAATCGTGATAGACTACTGTGTGAATATTAAACCGCAATAATAGTACAATGTAAATACAAATCCTACATGTTCTGTGAATAAATGGTGCAGTCGACGCGCAGTTTCATTTAACGCACACGCGGGCGCTGAAGCACGTGTGACGCTCGAGCTGTTCCAAATCCAAAATCCATCCAGTGTTTTTTTTTTAATCTCCTTATATGTTTTCCCTGCCTCAAATCAAGCCGTTCGACCGTGTGATGTCACACGGTGGGACGCCCCTCCCACGATTGTTGATTGACAGCAGCGTTTCAACACAGAGCCGCCCTCGGTCGTGAGCGAGCTGTCAATCATAGTCCGCGCGGACCGGCGCGGTCATTGTTGATATGCTGGAGCACTGTCTATGAGCAGAATGGCATCTAAGCGATTGTGGTGTTCTGTTCTTGGGTGTAATAGAGTGCCGAAGTTACGACGTCACTCTGTAGGCCAAAACGCGGAAGTGAGTTAGCACTTTAGCCCTCCCGGTTCCCTCGCTCTAAGGTCTATGGGATTTTTGAATGGGTTTTTGCTAAATCGCCTGAAATAAGGTCTGTGGTGAACAAAGCCTCTAAATATTTTCACGTTTTGATCTATGACATAGAACACACAGTTATAACCTGCTTGTGTTTTTTTAAACTTTATTATTATTTAGTATAAATTTTGGATTAACTTGTAAAGATTATCTTGATAGACAAAACGTGTAAGGGTCACAACTCTTTGTTGAACACAGATCTTATTTTTTGCGATTTTCCAAAAGTCTATGGGGAAAATGGATAGCTTTTCGATCGAGGGAACCCATGCGCTGCTAGCTTCCGAGTTGTCCTACAAAGTGACGTCATCACTTCGGCACTCTATAACGAACACAGCAGTCATTTTAATGTTCCTAAATCCGAACCGCTTAAGACGCAGTGGCTGAGTTTGTTTTCGAAGGGAATATTCCCCACGAGCAACGTCAATGCTCTCATGTGGGCGCGAATCATTTCACACACCAGACTGCTTTATAAACGAGGATCAGTATAAAGCTGGTTTTGCTAAGAAGCTGCTCATTAAAAAAGGATCGGTACCAGATATTCGTGTTCCTGCTGAACCTCCAGAAGAACTGAAGTTAGTGTAACGTTTTATTAAGCTTTATATTAATATTTATATTAATCTTTGCAAATCGCTTGCTGCACGCTTCACAATGAATGCGTCTAAGGTTTACACTCAGGGTACATCACGGCATGTTTTCGATGTATGACGTTCTCAATATAATTCATAATCCCACGTTTATACTGAACAACGCGTTATGGTTATTGTGTGTTATTGTGTTACAAACGGTGTACGCACAGAACAGAGAGGCGGGGTGAGCAAAGCTCATTATCATTTAAAGTCATATGCACTGAAACGGCGTGCTGAAAACAGAGCTGTTTTTGACCAGGTAAAATAAGTGTTTTCTTACAATACTAATGAGAATTTTTCATTAAAGTATATTACAAACTTTTAATTTAGACCCTAAAGAATCATATTAGCTTGTACAGAAATGGCATTATATGACCCCTTTAATTTGCGGGTGTTTTTTCTATTTGCATGCATTTTCTTCAGTTGCAGCGCGTTGAGCTCTCTCGGCCACCGTAGATGTCACTAATAACAGATGATGTTAACTATAGGGATGTACCCAAGGGGGTAATCCACCAGCCGGAAACTGAAGTCTCCCTGGGGGCCGCCATTGGCTAACAAGCCTTCACCTGCTGTTAGCATTCTAGCATTGACTCCCATTCGTTTTGGCGTCACTTTGACAGCGAATAACTTTACATCTGAGGCGTTTATAGACTCCATTTGTCCATTGTTTATTTCTAAAGAAACACGACAATGTATAAAAGGCTCCATTACCTTGTATCTTACGTTATGGCCCCGTAGAAGCAGTTTTTGTAAAAATAGGCTAACGATTGTGTCATAACCACGGGACTCTCTGTCGCACAGTAGAGAAATTCCCGTATAGACAGAAGTAGAAGCTGGCGCGCAATCGGTGGGACGTGGAGGCATAAAGTCAAGGGAGAAGCCCATAGAGAGTTGTAAAGTTGTTCCTGCTGCTAGCTTATGGACAGCTAATACTCACGATCTCCGCCTCTGCAAGATTCGGAAGGGAATGATTCAGATTCCTTTTGGCACAGCTACTAGAAGACGTACAACTGTGAGACAGGTTGCTCACGTCACATCTACGTCGTCAAGCTCAGTTTGAGCCTGCGCTCAAAGTATTTGATGCTTGGCAATCAGGAAGCGAGTGCTTCTAATTTACTTTACTTTTCTCCGTTGAAGTCTATTGGGTCGCTGTGTCCATTTCTTTTACTGTCTATGGATGTACCGATAATTATGTTTTTTTTATATTAATGGTAATTATGTTTATATTATATTATAGTTTGTGTAAAAAAGTGGAATACACAAATGTAAAATGAATAGTTTTCAATTTAGACATAGTATACCGTTCTAAAGTTTGGTGCCGGTACGGTTTTTGTTAATGTTTTTGAAGTCTTGTGCTCACAAAAGCTGCATATATTTTATCAAAAATACCGTAAAAAAAACCCCAGCAATAATGTGAAATATTATTTCCTTTTAAAATTTCATTTTTATTCCTCTGATGGTGTCACACGATCCTTCAGAAATTATTCTGAATTTGGTGGTCAAGAAACTTTTTTTATTGATTATTATTATCAAAGTTGAACACAATTGTACTGCCCAAATTGTTTTGCGGAAGCTGTGATAATTTTTTTCAGATTGCTTTGATTAATAGAAACTTCAAAAAAACAGCATTTATTTGGAATATAAATCTTTTGTAACTGTGTAAAAGTCCTTACTGTCACAATTGATTAAATTAGTACATCCTTGCTGACTATTGAAATTGAAAATGAAATTGAAAACATGAAAGATGGATTTTCCCTTGCTAAATCTGCTAAATATTGCTTATATTATTAAAATATTAGTGTTATTAAAGTGTTTGATGATGACAGAGGTCATCCAGAAGTAAAAAAACGAGCTTGGAAAAAAAGAGCACCGAAAAAAGTTTCTAATAACTTGATTCCACATACCTTCATCATCATATACCTGTCATAATCCTCAATTGGATGCTCATGTATAATACTCATTAACCAAGTTCCCTGTCACAGATCTATCTCTTTTTAGGGATTCAGTACTTCTATAAGTGAAAGATTTGTCACGTTAACCTCCAGGCAGCCTGTCATATTGCCTATACAGACATTTGCAAATGATAGATGATCTGTCGGCCAGTGTCCCGGATGCCCATGTGTCGGAGCAGAGAGGTCTTAATAATTATAGTGACCATTTATTTTTCAGAGATGAAGTTAGAAACTGCCATAAAATGATCAGGTGTGACGATGAGATTCTTGCGCCCCTGAGTTCAGAGCATAGGGGTGTGGGAAAAACAGCTCCTCTGGGGTTTGCCTGGAAGCTAATAGAGTCAGATGAGAGTTTTTATTCCTCCGGTTTTAATCTTTGTGTCGTTGTGGCATGAGCCAGGAGGGATCGGTTTCATGATGTTACTCAGTGTACCACAGGTGACCAATCCTTCACTCAGCCCAGTGGGACTGCAGTTATTCTGTAAAGTGCAAGGAAGTTGTTATAAATGTGTTTTTAAGAGATCAAGAAACAGTAAACGAGCTCTTTGTTATCACAGTTATTATTCTGCTTACCAACGTTGGCTTGCAGCATTGTTTTGAGATGTTTTTGACATCTGATACTGTAGATTGAGACTTAAAATAGGCGACCAATTACCTAGATGTTAGTAAATTAAGCCTTTGACACCTTTTTGACATTAATTCTGTCTCGAAATTTCTCCGTAGAAGTTATCGTGTCACATATCAATGACATTTGCAAAGGTCACCCTCAAACCAAGCTTTAATTTCCATAAAATTAGCATTTTCTCAATTTGCAGATGCTTTTGGACCAAAGTGACTGTGCAAACAGTCAACTGGTGTAACAAGTAATCACAGAAAGCATATTGAGGCAAAGCCGTAGAGAATGAAGAAGACCTTCATTCGGATATTACCTTTGGACCCGCTGTTCTTAGAACAGAGGAAAATTACCTTTATTAACCTTCAAAGTAATAACAGAAACACAAGTGCAGTGCCATAACAGTACTCTAGGGCAACCCAACATAACATATGATGCATTATAGACATAATAGACCAGTCTATATACTCAAGTTAACTTAAAAATTAATATTCATAGCCTCGTTATTTTTTTTTTTTGTCTTTCAAATGTCATTACAGTGAATTTGAGCACATGTACCTTACTGTCTTATTTCATTCAGACTTGTCTGCACATTGTTATATGTAATGCCAAGAGCACATACACTTTGAAATAACCTTGACTGTTAATAATAGCATTACAATCTTTTAACACAAACATGTTCAGTGAAAACATTAATCTCTTTAATGTATGTGATTATGAGTGCTCTGTATTCTGTTTTATTAAATTCAGTCTTAAAATACATTCATTCATTGGGAGATGATCCAAGAAGATTTAAGTGATGACAGCTTGATCCTAAATCATGTTTGAATTAAAAAAAAAAAAAAACACAGTCGTAAATTGAGTGCCTGGTTTTTGAAACACATTACGCTAGAGGGTTGTCATCATCGCATAATGACATGCCTCACCTTGGCAAATAAGAAACATGTTACTATCTTTCCATAAGTTTGTTTCCAGCTGAAATGAACAGAGGCAGTACAGTGCCAACAACCTTTATTCCTTTTCACACAAATTTTGATTATGGAGGCAGATTGTTTATTAATAAGGACTTATTTTCACACGGTTCCTAGCACAAAACTATGTTATGACCTCAAATAGTTTTTACCATATTTGTAAACTAATACATTTTGAAATTTGCATCACATAACCAGCTCCATATGTTTGGCTTTTCTAACTTAGTAAACTTGCTTAGTAGATAACCTGGTAGTAGTGCACTTGTGATGCGGAGAGCTCGGGTACGAGTCCCGTGAAACACAAGTCACAATGGACAAGCTTAAAGATTTGGAGAAGCAAGGTAAAATGGCATGGTTGTTTAAGCAAATGTGTTTTATCTCACATTTGCTTTTGTTAACACTCGGGTAGGCTTAGAGTAGGATTTAGTGTAGGTGGTATGTTATTTCAAATGCAATAGTTTAACCTTTTAATGCCATTAACCAAACATTTAATTTTTGAACTTCTGTGATGTATAGAGTTGTAATAGAAATTATTCAATCCCTGTTACAAATCAGGTTTCAGCTGTTTGCAATAAACAAATCAAACAAAAGTAATTGAAATAGCTCAACACAACAATTGTTTGGTTTCCCAAATTTTAACTGAAAATGCAACTTTTAATGACTTCTGCTTTCTCAAAAGTATTCAACCCCCTGAATAGAATCCCTCACAGCAGCACAAATCTGCAAAACAAGTGTTATCTCAAGCACACCTGATGCAACTAATCAAGGGCTTAATTAGTTGCACCAGGTGTGCTTGAGCTAGAACACATGAAATAGGTGGAGAAACAATGGCTAGGTTTGTTGAGTGTCATGTTTGACTGCATGTTAGAAATATGGCAAGTCAAAAGAATGGTCCAAAATATATCATCGCCCTTTACAAACAAGGAACAGGACAAAAACATAGCACTTAATATTCCAAGAGACACCGTTGGAAGCATAGTTTGCAAGTTCAAAGTTAAAGGAACAGTGGTGACACTTCCTGGACGGGGCAGAATAAGGAAGCTATCAACGGCTGCTACCAGATTTCTGAGAAGGCAGGTTCAGAAAAACTCTCGAGTGACTGCAAAAGACCTGCAGCAAGACTTGGTGCAACAGGCACTGAGGTTTCAGCTAGAACAGTAAGACACATACTAAACGCATGCCAGAACTCCAACTACACCACTAATTAAACGTGCTTTTAGCACCTTTCACTGGACATTTCATTAAAATTGGTCGTGAAATATAATATCGACAGAATATAATTTAGCAGAAATGCCGCCAAAGGCACATATTTCCATTGAGTAACTGGGTTGGTTACTTTCCAAGGCACCATTTCTATTTTTTTTTTTTAGGTATATATTATTTTGTATTTAATTTAAGCTTTATTTCAATTAACGAAAATAATTTTTAATAGTTTTAGTTTTAGATGAGAAAAACAACACTGCCACAGACGCTTTCATCTTGCGTAAAATAAAATTATTTCTGTTCAAATCGATAATTCATGTCTATTTATTTAGTATTTATTTAATAAGTAGCCATGAAATAATCTGGATATTGTACAGTCAGCAGGCCATTATCACAAAAATAAACCCCTTCACAAGACCTGCCACCTGCCCAGGTTTATTTTGCGATAATGAGCAGCTGACTATTTCCCTTTACTTACGTTTAGCTTTTTTGGTATTTAACAGGGCTAATTGGTCCTTTTCAAAGCAATTTACTATGTACTATGTGCAAGTGTTGTCTCCCTGGAGCAACATAAGGTTCAGATGACCCATTTAAAGACAAGACGACACCATGGTAAAAGAGTTCTCAGTACCTATCCAATTACCAGCTCACTCTTACCTGTCGCCTTTGCATTAAGCATTTAATTTCAGCATTTAATTCATTTATTTATTTTTTATTGGTATGCTCTCTAACTCTACATTAGTGTCACACAGATGTTTTTGTTCCCATCAAACTAATTATATTAGTAAGATTCTGTGGTCCAAGAGTGTGTGTAAGTGTGTGTATGTGTGTTTCAGAGATTGTGAATGACCCTATCTCTTTGTTTAAGAGCCTGTGTGTTAGTGTGAAAGTGTATAAACACACACTGATACAGTGCTCATTAAGGAGCTCTGGCTTGGCTGGGCTTGGCTCCAGGGCCACATGTTTCTCCTGTGCGGTGCTCGGTTATTTCTGTCTGTAGTGTTTGGCTTGGATTTATACCCAGCTGCTCTCTCAGTCACCTTGTCTTGTCTTGTCTCATTCTTCACACATTGTCAACGCATTTCTATCTGGGCTGGCTAATAGATATCTACTGTACTCTCGTTTTGATGAATTTAGTGTGTGTGAGCTTGAGACAGAAACTGGATTGATGGCAACCTTAAAACCTTGTGTTCCAGTAGTCTGGTTCAGTGTTAGTCACCTTCATTTTCTCTATAACACAGCTGCTTTTAATCATAATATAATAACACATAATAATAATAATAATTCTGATGAGACTTACTTTTATCCTTTGGGATTTGATGGATAATCCATGTTTGCAAATGTTATGTGATATTATTTGCTAACATTTTTTATGCTAGGATATTATTGACTAATAGTATTTATGCGACGATTGACTAATATCTTGTACGCAAAGATGTTATAGGCTAATGTTATTTATGCTACAATATTGGATAATGTTGTTTTTGCTAGGATATTGGCTAGTTACGTATGCTAAGATATTATTGGCTAACATTGTTTATGCTAGGAAATTATTGGCAAATGTTGTGTATGCTGTAGGATACTGGCTAATAGTAAAGCTAGAATATTATTGGCTATTTTTATTCATGCTACAATATTATTAGCTAATGGTAATTATGCTAGGATGTTATCGGCTAATATTATTTATGTATTCTTGTCTAATATTATTTAGGATAAGTTAATTCTGTCTAACATACTTTGGGATTTTGTCGTCTAATATAAGCCTATTTGTAACATTGTTTTTCTCCGCCTACATGGTCTTGTTTACTTCAGCGGAGCAGACAAGTTTTGTCTGGAAAAAAGTTTCAGTATTAAATAAACTAACATTGCTAAGCAAACAGTCGAAATATGTTACATATAGCTATGTAACTAACCTGAGCAATATGATATTACTTTGAGTTTTCTCACCTTATCACTACAGAAGCTTTTACTTAAAAAAACAGTGATGATTTCAACTCTGACTGAGTTGTAGGATTTGATTTCGTGTTTGATCTTTGTGTTAGCATGCGTGTGTCTAGCCTTCACAGGGGTCGAGTTTTCATATGGCCGACGCTTTATGGTTATGGGATGTAACTTGCCACAATTCTATTGTCACTGGAGGTGTTTCTCGAGCCATGCATCCCCTCATGAGTGGCCAAAGTGTGTTTTTGCACCTGAATGAAGAAGACCACTGGGATGTCATGTGAAGTGCAGTGAAATGTGTGAGGGATGTGTGTTGCTGTGAGCTACTACAGATGTTTGGAAGACAAGAATTTGTGTAATATTTCCTATAAGGTATTTACACCGTGTGTGTGTGTACGTGTGTTTGTGTGATGTACTGAGGGACAGTGGGACTAATGTTTGTGTGTAAGGGGGGAGAGGGGGGGTGTGTTTACTCATGCATTTGTGTTTGTGTCTCTCTGAAGGGTTCAGCCTGGAGCTTCATGGATCTTTGTTGAAAGACTGCTCACTTTGTGACCATTCTGAATCTCTCGCTCTCCATCTCTCTTAACAGCTCAGCTGAGAGGAAAAGGTTCACTTTTTCTACCAGACACCTCACATTTTCTTTTCCCAGTACCTCTCCTCAGATACAAGATACCACATCTCTTACAATGATCACATGACTCGGTTTGCTTGTCAACCTCCCCCTTCCCCAGAGGAAGCTCAGGGTTGCCGTGGGGATGAGGATCCTGGTGGCATATTTGGAGAATCTGAAGCAACGTTACCATGGCAGAGCCTGAGTCTGGGGAAGGGGCACATGGGCTTTTTGAAGCACTTGTTGTTGCAGCTTCCTGCTAGTTTTTTGACTCATTTTAACTTGTTCATATTTTGCACTTACGAGAGAGCACTACATATAACAAAGTAACAGATACTTCAATAATCTTACCATAGTAGACTTACAGTATACTTTTTACTGAGTAAGCAGGCGGCACATTTGAACTAAACAGGTCTGGTAAGGTTTGAAGTTCAGTTTTTTCAATATGTGTTAAGGAACCAGGTTCACATCTAATTTTAACAACCCAGTTAACTTAAAGGGTAAATTCGTTCAAAAATTGTCAGTCTTCAGTATACTTCAGAGTCACATGATTCTTCAGAATCGTTCTAATGTGCTGATTTGCTGCTCAAGAAACATTTATTCTTATTATCAATGTTGAAAACAGTTGTGCAGCTTAACATTCTTGTGGAAACGTACTTGGTTACTAACGTAACCTCAGTTCTCTCTAGAAGAGGGAACGAGTACTGCGTAATATCTTACGCTAGGGGAAAACCTCTTTTCCTCGAGATATTGAAGCCAAAAAATTATCCTTAATTTTGAATTATTGCAAAACGCGTTGCAGCAGCATACAGACATAGGCAGGCAGCTCAGCGTGCCTATTGGCTGTCCTACGGCAACTGCAGCAGCCTATCGAGAGCGGCCCTTTGGTGACAGTCCAATGGGGGCACTTCACGCCCATTGTGTCACGCTCGCGCCCAAAGGGGCGTGGTCTAGCCCTCTAAAGATAGCTCGATGGGCTGATTTCTCTGGTTTTTCATCACCGAAGCGAACCAGCGCGTAGCAGGCACGGCAAGATACGCAGTACTCGTTCCCTCTTCTAGAGAGAACGTCTCGGGTTATGACTATAACCCTTGTTCCCTGAGAAGGGAACGAGACACTGCGTCGATAAAATCGACTCTTTGGGGACGCTCCCTAAGCGTGCGCCTCTGAAGTATGAATGAGACTATTCCAATCCTGATTGGTGTTGCGCTGTCGCTGTGACGCTGTCACAACACACACTAGCCGTCTCGGGTTATGACTATAACCCTTGTTCCCTGAGAAGGGAACGAGACACTGCGTCGATAAAATCGACTCTTTGGGGACGCTCCCTAAGCGTGCGCCTCTGAAGTATGAATGAGACTATTCCAATCCTGATTGGTGTTGCGCTGTCGTTGTGACGCTGTCACAACACACACTAGCCTCGCGATGAAGCAAGACGCTCCAAGGCCTCAAGGGGCGTGGCAGAACGACGCAGTGTCTCGTTCCCTTCTCAGGGAACAAGGGTTATAGTCATAACCCGAGACGTTCCCTTTCGAGGGAACTCAACACTGCGTCGATAAAATCGACTCTTTGGGGAACGAGTGCCCACTAGGCCACGCACCGAATAGGCCTGTCCCGGAGTGAAACTGTCTAGGCACTCACCAAGGACTGAGCATGTGTGCGCCAGGCTTACTAGGAAGGTGGAGACTGTAGAACCTAATAAAAGTATGTGGAGTAGCCCAAACGGCTGCCTCACAGATCTCCTGTAGAGGTACTCCTGAAAGAAGGGCCCTAGAAGAAGCCATGTTTCTAGTTGAGTGAGCCCTTACGGCTAAAGGTGAAGGCAAATCGCGCACCTTGTAAGCCTCAGTAATAGCCTGAACAATCCAATTACTAATAGTTTGCTTGGATGCCGGGAGCCCCTTCTTAGGTGACCCAAAACATACTAATAATTGGTCCGACCTTCTCCAAGAAGAGGACCTCGCAAGGTACACGCTCAAAGCTCTGACGGGGCAGAGCAAATGAAGCTTCCCTTCTTCTGCCGACACATGAGGTGGAGGATGGAATGCCTGAAGAACTGTAGACCGAGCCGTATTCGATGGAACTTTAGGCACGTAGCCCGGACTCGGGTGCAAAAAAGCTTTTACTCTGCCAGGGGCAAACTCCAAGCAAGCTGGTGTTACTGGAAGGGCTTGGAGATCTCCCACCCTCTTAAGTGAGGTAATAGCTAAGAGAAAAAACATTTTCAGCGTTAAGTCCTGTAGAGGTTCGAAGGGGGCCAGGGACAACCCTTCCAGAACTATTTTCAGGTCCCAGGCAGGAACCCTGGACCTGGTTGCCGGTCTCATCCTCTAAGTACACGGAGAAAACGAATAACCAACTGGTGCCTCCCCAGAGGCCCATCACTTAAAGGTGAGTGGAAAGCCGCAATGGCAGCCACGTACACCTTAAGCGTGGAAGGGGAGAGACCCGCAGAGAAACGATCTTGAAGGAACTCCAGAACTGAAGCCACCGGGCAGTTAACTGGGTCCAACTCATGTTCTCTACACCAAGTGAAAAACACATTCCACTTGAGGCCATATAATCTCCTAGTAGATGGAGCCCTAGAGCTAAGTATGGTTTCAGCTACTCCAACTGATAGACCAGCATTTAGGTACTGAACCCCCTCAGAGGCCAGACCCACAGTTTCCACAGCTCTGGGTGAGGGTGAAAGATTGTGCCCTCCAGCTATCAGGAGTGATATTATGTCTGAAAACCATACTCGGGTCGGCCACCTCGGGGCAACCAGAAGTAGACTGATGCCCTCTTGACGGACCCTCTCCAGGATTCCCGGGAGCAGAGTGATCGGGGGAAATGCGTACAGGCGAAGCCTCGGCCAGGCCTGTACCATGGCATCCAACCCCAGCGGGGCTGGATGTGTGAGGGAGAACCAAAGTGGACAGTGGGACGTCTCTCGAGACGCAAACAGATCCACTTCCAATGGTCCGAACCTCTCCCATATTGACTTCACCACATCTGGATGAAGTCTCAATTCCCCGGGGCTCAGCCCCTGCCTCAACAGGATGTCTGCTCCCTGATTCTGAACCCCCGGAATATACATTGCTCTGATAGAGAGTATTTTCCCCTAGGACCAAAGAATAATCTGATGCGCCAGTCTGCACAGAGGGCGCGATCTGAGTCCCCCTTGTCGGTTCAGATAAGCTACCACAGACGTATTGTCTGATCGTACTAAGACATGGTAACCTTTGATGTCTGGGAGGAAGCTCCGCAAAACCCTGAACACAGCCAATATCTCTAGGCAGTTTATATGCCAAGAATGATGATGGTCCTGCCACAGACCCCTGGCAAAGCGGCCGTCAATGACCGCGCCCCAGCCAGTGAGGGAGGCGTCCGTCAAAACGGTTTTCCGGCGACATGACGATCCCAGCACTGGCCTTTGGGATAGGAACCAAGGTTTCTTCCAAATTACCAGAGAACGAAGGCATCTGCGCGTAACTCTGATTATACGGAACAGATTCCCCTTGAGGGAAAAACCTCTGGCTCTCAGCCACCACTGAAGGGGGCCTCATGTGTAGAAGGCCCAACTGTATAATGTTGGATGCCGCTATCATGAGGCCCAGCAGTCTTTGAAACTGCTTTACATTGATGGCCTGGCCTAGCTTTATCCCGGACACCATGGCCAGGATGGATTCGATACGAGCGGGAGACATACGTGCCTGCGTTGTAACCGAATTCAGAGTGCGTTCACTGAAAAATGATGCGGCCCGAAGAATCATAGACGGCGGGCAATACACATCGTTTCCGGGCCCCGCTGTAAGAACCACATCCGATCCAGCCTCTCGAGACTGGTCTCTGGTGGTTTCCGAGCACCCTTCTCGACTGCCTGAAGCGGAAAACCGGCAGGCTGTAGTCGATACGGTTTTCGTGACCATAACTGATGCTCGTTTTTTATTTTTCGAGGACAGACGACGCAGAGTGCGTTCCCTGGAAAATGATGCGGCCCGAAGCGTCATAGACGGCGGGCAATACACATCATTTCCGGGCCCCGCTGCAAGAACAACATCGGTTGCCCTGCAACTGAGTGGACAGCCCCAACATATAGATCGACCATGCCAAACCAGTCCTCGGATCTGATTTGGTTTCCGATAATGGAAATTGTAAGCATTTTGAACCTGGATCTCCTCAAAGAACAAGTCAATAGCCTTAGATCTAAAATTGGCCTCAGTCCAACATCCTCCTTTGGAACTAAAAAGTACCGGCTGTAACACCTGGACTTTCTGTCTGGTAGGGGAACACTCTCTATGGCCCCTTAACTCCAGTAGAGTCTGTACCTCTTGTTCCATAACCCGAGCCTGTTCTGGAACAACCTGTGGTCGGTACGACCCCAGCAAAGCTGGGAGGTCGGTAACCGAACTACAGTCCGTACCCATATTTAAATATATTCAGGACCCATATAGATAATTGGAAGGCGTTGCCATTCTACAAAATCTACTAAGGGAACCAGCCCCTTGGGACCGGCCTCGGGTGTTTCTCGAGCACTATTCTCGACTTCCTGAAGCAGATGACCGTCAGGAAAAAGTCTAGAAAAATTTTGTGACCATAGTCAGTGCCCGGTTGCAAGCTCTTGGGGTGAACGCCATGGTGTGCGTTCGCTGGAAATCGATGAAGCCCGAAACGTTAAAAAACGGCGGGACAACATATATAGTTTTATATATATATATATATATATATATATATATGTATATATAGTTTTTTATATATATATATATATATATATATATATATATATATATATATATATATATATATATATATATATATATATACACTCACCTAAAGGATTATTAGGAACACCTGTTCAATTTCTCATTAATGCAATTATCTAATCAACCAATCACATGGCAGTTGCTTCAATGCATTTAGGGGTGTGATCCTGGTCAAGACAATCTACTGAACTCCAAACTGAATGTCAGAATGGGAAAGAAAGGTGATTTAAGCAATTTTGAGTGTGGCATGGTTGTTGGTGCCAGACGGGCCGGTCTGAGTATTTCACAATCTGCTCAGTTACTGGGATTTTCACGCACAACCATTTCTAAGGTTTACAAAGAATGGTGTGAAAAGGGAAAAACATCCAGTATGCGGCAGTCCTGTGGGCGAAAATGCTTTGTTGATGCTAGAGGTCAGAGGAGAATGGGCCGACTGATTCAAGCTGATAGAAGAGCAACTTTGACTGAAATAACCACTCGTTACAACCGAGGTATGCAGCAAAGCATTTGTGAAGCCACAACACGCACAACCTTGAGGCGGATGGGCTACAACAGCAGAAGACCCCACCGGGTAGCACTTATCTCCACTACAAATAGGAAAAAGAGGCTACAATTTGCAAGAGCTCACCAAAATTGGACATAAAATGTTGCCTTGTCTGATGAGTCTCGATTTCTGTTGAGACATTCAGATGGTAGAGTCAGAATTTGGCGTAAACAGAATGAGAACATGGATCCATCATGCCTTGTTACCACTGTGCAGGCTGGTGGTGGTGGTGTAATGGTGTGGGGGATGTTTTCTTGGCACACTTAAGGCCCCTTAGTGCCAATTGGGCATCGTTTAAATGCCACGGCCTACCTGAGCATTGTTTCGGACCATGTCCATCCCTTTATGGCCACCATGTTCCCATCCTCTGATGGCTACTTCCAGCAGGATAATGCACCATGTCACAAAGCTCGAATCATTTCAAATTGGTTTCTTGAACATGACAATGAGTTCACTGTACTAAAATGGCCCCCACAGTTACCAGATCTCAACCCAATAGAGCATCTTTGGGATGTGGTGGAACGGGAGCTTCGTGCCCTGGATGTGCATCCCACAAATCTCCATCAACTGCAAGATGCTATCCTATCAATATGGGACAACATTTATAAAGAATGCTTTCAGCACCTTGTTGAATCAATGCCACGTAGAATTAAGGCAGTTCTGAAGGCGAAAGGGGGTCAAACACAGTATTAGTATGGTGTTCCTAATAATCCTTTAGGTGAGTGTATATGTATATATATATATATATATATATATATATATATATATATATATATATTTATATATATATATATATATATTTATTTTTATATATATTTTATTTTATTTTATTTATTTATTCATAAACCTGTCGACGATTGAAGTTACAGCGTCGGAGAACAGGCCAGAAGGTGATAGCGGAGCGTTCAGCAGAAAATATTTGTCTTCCCTTTTTTTATACCAGACAAATTAAGCCACTGATGTCTCTCAACCATCATAACTGCTACAATAAGCTATGGTACGTTTAGTGCCATGGTACGCCTGTAAAATCGTCTTAGAGTACAGGAACGTACCAGCCTGACCAACCGCCATATAAGCCCAGCCAACCAGTGCAGAGGATCTCACACCCACCACATTCAAATAATCATTTAATGAATGTGATTAGATATGAAAAAGAGTGGGGTTTTTCCCAGGAGAGTTTCTATCTCTTTATTTGAAGATTTGGGGAAAACAGTTAGCCCGGCGCTGAGGTTGTGACCTGTGCTGCAGGAAACGCTCATCAAGCTTGCTTTTCACTTGCTTTCCCTGCTCATCATGTGGCCAGCTAATGTTAAGTCTGGCCACAGCACGAGTCACAACCTCTACCAGCTCCTCATAGCTTTGGCCGTGAACTGGCGCGCCCAAATCACGGTCATCCGCATCAACACTGAGCACATCCACTTCCTCGGAAGCAGAGAGCTCAAGCATTGGGACCTGATCGTGGGCAGGAGAAGCCGCGATGCGGGCTCCTGTACCACTCTCAGGGGCTACGGGATCCTCAGACGAAGAATGAGAAAGTGCCGCAGCAGTCTCATTCTCATCTACAAGATCCCGCTGCGAACCCCGCGATCTCAATCGCCGCGCCGCCTCAACGGATGCGGGACCAGAACCGTGGGGAGCGCGAGCCTGACCGTGCTCATCAAAGCACGCCAGCCGAGAGCGCAGCACTCTAATAGAAAGTGCTTCACAGTCTGGACAAACAGCTCCCTCAAGAGCTGCTTGTGCATGCTGCGCTCCCAAACAATTCATACACAAAGCATGTGTGTCCCCACCCGTAATAAAACGAGGGCAAGGATGCACACATCTTTTATATTGTTCGCTGGCCATTCTGATCAACTGATTGACAAACAACACCAAATAAGACAGACAGTTTCAACACAGAGCGCTTGCTGAAGAGCGAAAGCTAGTGTGTGTTGTGACAGCGTCACTTTTATACTTCCGGGTATGCCGTCACATGTTACGTCACGACGCAACACCAATCAGGATTGGAATAGTTTCATTCATACTTCAGAGGCGCACGCTTAGGGAGCGTCCCCAAAGAGTCCCTCGAAAGGGAACTGAGGTTACGTTAGTAACCGAGTACGTTCTCTTACGAGAGGTTCTCTCGTACTGTGTAATATCTTACGCTAGGGGAACACTATGCAAAACGCCGTGCATGCGGGGATCCAACACCAAGGTCCCAAGGGCAGGTGCCCTGGGCTCATATAGTGCATAATCACCATGAACTCAGAGAGTCCGAGAAGAGAGGCTAGAAGCATCATTCTAAATAATTTAGCCATAAGAAGGGCTATTTATTATAATAGTGCTACTCACAGTTAGGGTGAAGAGAACTTCAGCCTGTACTGAGTGATAGTATGGGCATTAATTTTCCTCGGGAAAAAACTCAGCCCGTTGAGCAGTGCTCAAGCGAGTGCAGTACTCTGCGCCGAACGGCGGGGCAGGTAGTGCTTGACTTTAAACCGACAGCAATTTAGCTTGTAAGGCGGGAACTTCTAGGTTATAAAACCTTATAAATGTAGACGGGGAGGCCCAGCCTGCCGCCATACAGATATCTTGTAACGAGATCCCACTAGACCACGCCCACGATGAGGCCATGCCTCTGGTGGAATGTGCTCTAACACCCAAGGGGCGCTCCAGTCCCTTTGTAGTGTATGCCATTGCTATGGTATCAACTATCCATCTGGATAGGGTCTGTTTCGAGGCGGCTAGGCCCTTACTGCGGCCGCCGAATGAAACGAAAAGCTGCTCAGTCTGTCTGAAAACAGATGAGCGAGATACGTAGGCCTTTAACGCCCTAACTAGGCAAAGGAGGCCTGTGCTCTCCTCCTCATTATGAACCAGTAGGGCAGACAGGGAGATAACCTGGGCCCTAAATGGCATGTTGAGGGATTTAGGTACGTATCCGTGTCTTGATTTGAGTATGACTTTTGAGTCGTTAGGCCCAAATTCCAGACACGTTGCGCTTATTGATAGCGCTTGTAGATCCCCTATGCGTTTTACTGACGCAAGAGCCAAGAGAAACACTGTCTTGAAAGACAAGTGTTTCATATCCGATGTCCGAATCGGCTCGAATGGGGCTCCTTCCAGGGCTTCTAGCACCATGGAAAGGTCCCACATGGGGATAGATGGGGTTCTGGGAGGATTCATCCTCTTAGCTTCTCTTAGGAAACTAATGAACAGATCATCTTTCCACAGTGACAGGCCATACACAGGTTTCGTAAACGCTGCTATGGCCGCCACGTAGACTTTGAGCGTGGATGGGGACCTGCCCTTATCCAGTAGCTCTTGAAGAAAGGAAAGTACTTCCGTTACCCCGCTGCTTGTAGGTGGAAAACCTCGGGTTTTGCACCAGTTAACAAACGCTGACCACTTGGAGGCATAGAGGCGTCTGGTAGACGGTGCTCTGGCCTGCGTGATGGTGTTTAGCACTCCCTCGGGGAGGTTTGCGGGTACGCGTTGATGGCCCATGCGTGCAGGGCCCACCGTTCCGGGTGAGGATGCCAAATTGAGCCCCCGGCCTGAGAGAGGAGGTCTTTCCTTATCGGTATTGGCCATGGGGCAGTGCTCTCCAGCTGCATCAGGACTGGAAACCACACTTGGTTTGTCCAGAGTGGGGCCACAAGAATCACTGAGCATCCATTTTCCCTTATTCGTTCCAATACCTGAGGGAGGAGCGAGACGGGGGGAAAAGCATAGAGTGGGGCAGCAGGGCCAGACGTGGGCCAGTACATCCCTGCTCTTGGAGAAAAACTTCGGACAGTGAGCGTTCTCTTGGGGCGCAAACAGGTCTACCTGCGATCTGCCGAATGTCTCCCACAGCAGGAGGATCGTCTGCGGGTGCAGAGACGATTCTCCTGCTGGAACATTGTTCCTGGACAGTCTGTCTGGTCCCAAATTCAGGTGACCAAGCACATGTGCTGCTCTCAGAGAGCGCAGATTGTGCTGAGCCCAGACCAGGAGGCGTTCCGTCAGCCTGTAAAGGTTTCGGGATCTGACGCCGCCCTGGTGATTTATGTATGCTACCACTGACATGTTGTCCGAGCAGACCAAGACGTGGTGACCTCTTATTCGGAGACAGAAGCACCTCAGCGCATGATCGACTGCCATCATTTCTAGACAGTTGATGTGTAGGAGCTTCTCTCGTTCTGACCATAGGCCGAAGAACGGTCTGCCTTCGTGCAGTGGTCCCCATCCCGAGGTGGAGGCATCTGTGGACACCACCTTCACACTCAAGAAGTCCCAAGGTTTACACCTGACTGGTACCAGTCGGTCGCCTTCCAAGGTTTCAGAGCTGCGACGCATTTCTGATTGACCCTGAGGCGAAACAGACCGGAGGCCCAAGCTCCAGGCCGGCACTCGTGCTTTCGGCCACCACTGTAGTGGGCGCATGCGAAGCAGACCCAGCTGGTGTACTGGTGGTGATGAGGCCATGAGGCCCAGCATTTTCTGAAATCTCTTGGGCGGGACTATAGTGCCGCAGCGAAAGGATTTTGTGAAGCGCTGAATGTTCAGTATGCGCTCTGGCGATAATCACGCTGTCCTTGACAGCGAGTTCAGCTCTGTGCCCAGAAAGGATATTTCCTGGCTGGGTAACAGCGAGCTCTTCGCCAAATTGACTGTGAGACCAAGATTTTCGAGGTGTTCGAGAAATATGGTCCTGTGTTCTATGAGCTCTGAATGAGATTGAGCTAGAATCAGCCAATCATCCAAATAGTTCAAAACTCGCATGCCCTGAAGTTTCAGAGGCGCGAGAGCCGCGTCTATGCACATCGTAAATATACGGGGTGCCAGGGACAGGCCGAACGGTAGGACTGTGTATTGATATGCCTGGCCCTCGAAGGCGAATCTCAAAAATCGCCTGTGACGTGACGCTATTTGTATTTGGAAATAAGCGTCCTTCAGATCTATCGACATAAACCAGTCCCCTTGGCAAATCTGCGCGAGGATTTTGCTGGTTGTGAGCATTCTGAACTGGCGTTTCATAAGCGCTCTGTTCAGTTGTCTTAGATCTAAAATGGGTCTGAGACCCCCGTCTTTCTTTGGTACCAGGAAATATCTGCTGTACAGACCCCCTTCGCTCTGAGCTTGAGATATGGGCTCTATCGCCCCTTTGCTCAATAGTGTCGCTATTTCGGCTCGAAGTAGATGTGCTACTTCTGTTTTCACTGTGGATTCGAGGCACGCCGTGTAATGGCGGGGGCGTCGAGCGAACTGTAGCGAATCGCCTCTTTTTACAGTGTTCAGCACCCATTCTGATACCCCAGGAAGCTGTGCACACGCTTTCGCGTGAATAGCTAGAGGTAGAATGAGATCTGGGCTCTGGCCGTGACAGTGACGGCAAGGGAGCTCCGGCGTGCTGTAACGCAGACACTGTGTTTACAGTGTGTGAGGCAGGGGGTGCTCCGATCGCGGCGGGCAGCCTGGCCGCACTCAAATCCCTTATAGCAGTTTGCTGAAGGAGAGAGAGCGGGGCGAGCCCCGTGGGGCTTAACATGTCTGTGAGTGAATGTGGGCGCGGGACAGCGGGTACATTTCCTGCACTGGAAACACCGTCGGCTTGAGCTGACTGAATGTGTGTTGGTTTCGTTTTTACAGAAACCGTGGGACATGTGGTGTGTAGTGTTTGTGGGCACTGAGACGTGGGCACGTTCACTACATTTAGTGCACAATGGACATGAGGCGATTTTGTTTGTGCGAGCCCTGCATTTTTGCGGGCTGTGTTTGTGTGAAGAAATGAGCACTGGGTTGTGGGCATTTTTATTACACTCATAACACCATCGGCTGTGGCCGGAATACCAGAAAATACACTGCTTATGTGATTTATCTGGGTCACCATGGAAACGGCATTTGTGTGCAGGCAAGCGGGCCGTGGTACCGGCTTGCTTACTGCAAAATACACTGGAACAGTCGCATTTTCTGGAACTGAACGAGCAAAAAGTTTCGGTGGAAGTCTGGCCGTGGCGAGACTGAAACACCGTCGTTTTCCTAGGAGGCTAGGAAGACTTGTGTTGGTTTCGTTTTACAGACACCGTGGTACATGCAGTGTGTAGTGCTTGTGGGCACTGGGTTGTGGGGCACATTCACTACATTTAATGCACAATTGACATGCGTCGATTTCATTTGTGCGAGCCCTGTACCGTGGCGGGCTGTGTTTGTGTGTAGAAATGAACAATGGGCTGTGGGCATTTTATTACACTCATAACACCATCGGCTGTGGCCGGAATACCAGAAAATACAATGCTTGTATGATTGTTCTGGGTCGCCGTGGAAACGGCATTTGTGAGCAGGCAAGCGGGCTGTGGTACCGGCTTGTTTACTGCTAAATACACTGGAACAGTCGCATTTTCTGGAACTGAACGAGCGAAAAGTTTCGGTGGAAGTCTGGCTGCGGCGAGACGGGATCGAACACGGGTCTCTCGCGCGTAGGCTGTGGGTTCCGCCACTGAGCCACAGAGGGGAACGACATTAGCTCGAGCAAATAAGAGAGCGTCATCACAGTTTTGTGTGTGTCGGCGTTTGTTTGCAGGTGTGCGTGTTATACTAAAGGCTCATTGCTGCAATATTGACATTTTCAGCCGCTCGAACTAAGAGGAGCTGAGAAATGTTTGAGAAATGGAGTCCGGCCTCGGCGGGACTAAAACACACCCTTTCCTCATTTTGCCGGGGACGCACGCCCATGGGGGGAGGGGTAGCTTACCTGTAACGTAAAGAAAGCTAGCCGTGCAGTCTTGATGCTGGCCCAGCTTTCTTATAACGTAAAGAAAGCTAGCCGCGCGGTCTTGATGCTGGCCTGTTTCCCTGACGACTCGCGGACAGAAGGGGGAGAGGTCCACAGAGCTCGCACAATCCTCACTGTCCGACGCCAGGATACAACAGCTGTCGTCATTTATGGCGGAAGCGGCGGCGCGTGGCGGCCGTTATCCGTCAGTGAGCGACTCGAGTGAAGCTGGTAAAGCTGGCGGGCGAACCGGCAAGCTTAAACGGGCTGGAGAAGGCCGTTGGCGAGCGCGAGAGCTGCATGATCCTCTCCCAGGCAGGAAACGCATATCACATGGCGGTCCCCGTCGCTGAGTGGGGCTCGGCACGAGCCACAGGAGGATGGCATCTTTAAAAAGACGCGGCTCTTTTAGATGATAGACGTGTGAGTCGCGGGGCGAACACACACACACACACACACACACACAGAGAGCAGAGTAAAGGATATATAGTACGCCGGATAGCGTAGCAGGAGCGGCGACTGAAGGCGGCGAGTTGAAGGCCAGCGACTTCAGTGCAGAGGCTCGTCCCGCAGAAAGCTGTCTCGACGGCGCGGCTTCTTCACTCAGGATCCAGCAATGCAGAGCTTCGCTGAAGAGATGAAAAATCAGAGAAATCAGCCCATCGAGCTATCTTTGGAGGGCTAGACCACGCCCCTTTGGGCGCGAGCGTGACACAATGGGCGCGAAGTGCCCCCATTGGACCGTCACCAAAGGGCCGCTCTCAATAGGCTGCTGCAGTTGTCGCAGGACAGCCAATAGGCACGCTGAGCCGCCTGCCTATGTCTGTATGCTGCTGCAACGCGTTTTGTAATAATTCAAAATTAAGGATAATTTTTTGGCTTCAATATCTCGAGGAAAAGAGGTTTTCCCCTAGCGTAAGATATTACGCAGTACGAGAGAACCTCTCGTAAGAGAACTGATACATTTTTTGAGGGTGAAAAGAAATTTTAGAAGAACAGCATTTATTTAAAATCTTTAGTAACATTATAAATGTCTTTACTGTACCCTTTGATCAATTTAATGCACGATTGCATAGAAATATTTCTACAAAAAAAAAGAAAGTTTGAAGAACTTTTGAACTGAATTTCTGAGAGAAACGTGATATTCAATGAGAAAAAGTTAGGGCGGATCTTAATTGTATTTATGTGGAACTGATTGGACCATGACGGTTAAAGGAGGTGAGTTGAAAATAAGTTAGTTTGGTGACATCAGTCAATACATACAGATGTTTTAGAGTTGTAGCAATTCTATAATGAAAGAATATGAATATAAATATTTTTATTTGAGCAGTGTGCGACCAATACCAAGGAATGGCTTTTAAGAAGGTAAAAAGGAAAGTCAATTTTGATATTATGTCGACTTTAATCCTTATTGATTAAGGACCAGCTGGCCAATGTTTCCATTTTAGCTTTCATTTTAGTTGTCAGAGAACCATCTGTTTTTGCAGACATGGGCAGTTAATCTTTTGCAAACAGAACAAAAAAACTGGATGGGTTATTGCCATTATTAGACACAAAGAGTACATCTGACTACAAGCTTTGGGCAACCGGTCAGACTAGGGTTCCCGATTGTGAATTTGTGCCATGACACACTGCACACTTTCAGTGTTGATATTGGGTGTTAAAGACCAAACAGCTTCACAATTTATATATTTTTTTCTTCCAAGATTAATTTTTCCCCATATATATATATATATATATATATATATATATATATGGTATTTTATAATATTTATAATAATATATTTTATTTTTATTTAGTGTGGCATGAGCAAAAAATGGTAGATTTCTAACCAGTACCTCTGGGGGTTTCTGCACCAGCTGAGCAACTGCCACTGAGATGAATGGAAATGCTAACGGATAGCCTTCTCCAGGTATTATAGACCTCCTTGGGGCAATTGCTCAGCAGGCCCATGCATTAATCCGTCAATGAGCGAGATATGCATGGAAAGAGTCCGACCCAGCACACTAGGCAGAAAGCAGAAGAGGGAGTAACTTCCTGCAGTGGGAAAAGGCAAACAGAAAGAGAAGATGAAAGACAAACAGAGACAGCAGAGAAAAACGAAGAACAGGTCAGACAAGATGCAGGAGGGAGCATACCGCAATACGCACCTTTAGATGGACTGTGGAACGCACAAACATGCAGATGCAAATATACAGAGACATAATGGAAATTCTTGTTTTGGTAGAGGAGGAAGGTCACAAATATTGACCACCTTATTGTTATACACCTGAATGTTCTGAAAGCCTTTTTGTGATGGGAAGAAATGCCATAGAACATAAGAAAAGGGGTCAAGGATGTTGTGATCGAGTGATAGTTTCTTTCAATACTAAACAAAAGGTCACATTGAGATTCAGAAAGATGCAAGATGCAATTAAGTCTGACCGTGTTTCGTAGTTGCGTGAAGAGGGCAGAAGAGAACAGATTTTTTTTCTAGACTGAACGAGTGCGGAAAGGTCTGGCAACAGAAAGGCAAGCAGTCCAGGAACACAGCAGAGAGAGGGATTGAGAGGGAGGGACTGGTGAGAAGGGGGTGGGGCCTGCGTTCTGCTCAGCCTATCAGATCCAGACTGGGGCAGGCAATGACAACTGGTGTAGGAGCGAGTGAGAGAAGGAAAGAGAGAGAGAGAGAGAGAGAAAGAGAGAGAGCATGAGAAGGAGAGAGGTAGACGGAGATGTATATTCTCAGTCCCTCAGCCAGAGGCAGAGAGCTTGGTCATACTAGAATAGCACAGGACGGTCCTGGTCCAAAGTGTGTTTCGGAGTGTGGTCCGGACAGCATGTCGGATCCTGAAGCCAGAGTGAACTCAAAAAAAGCCGGCATTCGGGCTGCTGTCATTCTAATCGGACTACTGCACAAGTCCAGACGGCAGAAGGAGACAGAGAGAGAGAAGGAGCGGTGGGTGAACTTTCTTTTTTCCCACCCACTAATTTGACCTTTGATTTCAGATCTGGCTCGGTTCTGGTGTTGTTATTGGCCGCCGTGCTCTAGTTGACCTGCGTTTAGGGCTATGTAGGTCTTTATGTACACTTCATACATTTATTGTCGTCCCAGAGTGTATTGTAATTCGGTCAGTATATAGTAAAGGACCCTTTTTTTGTGGCTCTTTTGTGGATGTTCTCGTTTGCAACTTCCCAGCTTCACTCCTCATATGCCCCAAAGCAAAATTTCAATTCTTAGATATTGCTCATTCATAACTCAGGACACTTGACGTAGTTCTCAATTATGTGCCATTAAAGTATCTCAACTGTTTCTGATGGAGAAATGACATTACACATAAATGAGTCAATTGCTGATGTACTGTACAGTCAATGGACTGCATGGCTATAGAATTACCATGGATTTCATTTTTGGTCTTGCAAGAATATGATGATAAATGTTTGAGACTTTTAATCACAGACTTTGGTGTAAATTTGGTACAAATCTGAGCACAGTTTGAGACATCGTTGTGAGCAGTGTTATTCTAGTAATTTTTTATACTGTAATTTGTATTATTTTAAATTCGAATTTATTTGTCATATGTTTAGGTTTCATTTTATGTTTGTAATTTCGGTTAAATAAAGTTTTTATTTCAGTTTTAGATTTTTCCCATTTTAGTGCTTCAATTTTAGCAGCCAAGTCAACATTTCTAATTTTCATTTAGTTTAAGTTTAATCTAATATTTATATTTTAATGAATGAATACTTCAAATAATTTTAGTTAACCATAATAATTCTATTCTTCTGAAACTCTGTGATGTTGTTGGGGGTCTTTTTTTCAGGAGAAGCAAAAGCTCCTTTGCTCTCTTATCAGATCTCATTGCTGTATAGGAGAAACAGTTAAGATATTAAGAAGATGATGATCACACGTGGAATTTTCTCTTTCCTGTGTAACAGTCCATGTACAAAGAGTTCAAAAGCAAAAACAGCTCTGTTAAACTTACAGAGAGTAAACAGAGAGAGAGAGAGAGGCAGATAGTTTTCACCAAACTCCCCTTGTCAGGGCCATCCAGGTCTGATCGTTTGTTGAAGTAAATCTCAGAGGAAGAAACGACAAAACTATTTCTCAGCTATCATTTACTAAAGGCTTCTCTAGTGGCTGTCTGGTCAGTAGCCGTGTTGCTCTATATCAACTGGCAGGATGATCACTAACAGTGACCAGTGTATACTTTGTCTAATCATTCATTAAAACCGATTTGACCACATAGGCACGTACCAACGCACATCCAAACACACTCTTTTACGCAGGTGTCGTGCCGCTCTGAACCATGCACACAATGCGATTTGTGTTTGAGGCGCCGCGTGTGCGGCTCCATTTGCATAGATCTCGTCGATAACTGGCATGGTTACTGACATCACTGCGAGATGGCCCAGCTGGAGTCGCCCTGTTTATTCCCTCTAGATCCGTTCTGTCCCGTTCTTCAGCTCAGATGGGCACTCCGTGAGAAGAAAGTGTATATCTGACAGGCTTTACAAGTCTGCTGTGTTTGAATGAGTGATAAGCAGGGCATATTTGTCAACATTATTATGTGAATCACCTTGAAGGCTGGTTGTTTCAAGTTTGGGCTGTCAGGAAAGTTATTGCTCCCTCTTGTCTTAATCAAAGGGTTGAATGCTGTAGTAATTGCATTGTTTTATCTTAAAATGAAAGGTTTGGTACAAGGTTCGAGAGTGTAATTTAATTATTACTAGTTAATGACGCTCTTTGAGTTGGTAAAAAGCTCTTTAAAAAAGAGCCGCCTTTACCAGTGCTTTTGTCTTGATTTCCAGTAAAAATATAAAAAAAATCCATAAAACAAAGCTTAAAAATATTATCCATAGTTGAATTTAATTAAGACATATTTACAGAAATATCTTGAATTTATTAAATTAATAAAAATAAAATTCTGCATCTTAGCTGTAAAATATAATATAATACATTGGAAGATTTTATTTTAAGCATTTAAGAATATTTTCTTGCAGCATAGGCCTACATCTAAAAACAAATAAAATAAATAGTAAGTTTAATGCTTCATACTTTTTTCCAGTGGGTTAAATTATGCTATATTCTCTAATTTTTTTTTTTAAGTATTGATATCTAATGCAATTTTGCTCCTCAAATAAATGTATTTCTTAAAAAAAAAAACTTTTGATATTTTTTTCACTGGAAAACAAGAAATACTCTTTTAGAATTTTGTTTTGTTTTCGGCCTCTCTAACACCTTAGTTTCATGTTTTATTTTGGTTAATGATTCTTTATTTTACATGATGCTCCTCTTCCATTTATCTTGGCAAGTGCTGTAAGATGAGAGCAGCAGCGAAAGCATTTCTTCATAAGCTCATTAAGCACCAAAGCAAATGTTTTTCTGGTTTCCTGTTTCATTCACTGAAATCTAATTTTCTCCACCTTCATCACTCATTTCTCCCGTGATCCTGTCTCCTGCAGTTCACATGAACTGCCTTTACCTCCTTGACTCATTCTGTTTCCATCCCACTTTAATTTCCTTCAGCTTTTTCACTTTTCTCCTTTTCTCTGGGTGTAATTTTTTTTCCCTCATGTACCTCCGCTGTGCCCTCCTCCCACCTTTACTTCCTCTTCGCTCAGTTGTCCCCCCCCCCCCCCCCCCCCTCTCTCTCTCTCTCTCTCTCTCTGTTGTTGAGAAAGTGTTTTTGATTAGCAGCTGCATGAAATTAAACTAAACTAGGTCACCTTTTGCCCTCTGCCTCGCATACAAACATACACAGACTCAATGTCCTCTAGGTCCGAGGATAAGATTCCCAGCATAAGATTCCAGTTCAGTTCCTCATTCAGTATCACAGATGCATCATCGTCTGTAACTGTAAGAGCGAGTCATCTTTGAGTACCTGGAAAAAACCATGCAGCTCATTCATCCAGAAGAGGCTGTATAACAGTCCTCTGGCTGCCAGCAAAAAGGCGAAGATCGCTCAGTAAAATACACACAGTAAAAACTCAAAGTAAAGGGGTCAAATGGCAACAAAGCATATTGGGAAAGTGATGGATTATGTTCCAATGTTCCTTATCAGTCCCTACTAAAGGTAAACATTGAATGAGAGGGGATGGAATATTCCTTCTGAATGTCCCTGAACTTTTTGTTTGTTTATACTGCCGTGTGAAAACAAATAAGTCAATAACAAATAAGTGATAAAGTGATCTTTTAATAATCTAGTTAAACTTGAAAATAAATTTTTGTATCAACATTTCATTTTAATGACTCTAAGCAGGTCATGTGTTGTATTAAGTAAAAAGTAATAAAAAAATATATGCACCTTGAATATATCCACATATTAATCATTATTACAAATATCATGAATTATTTATATTTAGGATTAATTCATGAATAAATATATCATTATGCTTTTTGTACCACAACCTAAATATCCTTACCATGTCATAAAAAAGTCAAATTAACTAATATTTTAAGAGACTTACTGACCTTGACCGTTATTATGATGGTCTTCAGTCTTCCTTTCTGTGATGTAATTTCCTGTTTTTCCGTCTGCACATTCTGGATGTCTGCTCAATTATGCCAAACTACTCAATATGGTTTTCTCTTTCATCCTTTTAATGGGGCTTTTTTTCTTTTTCTCTGTCTCACCTAGATATTTGCGATATTTCAGACATTATACCTCCAGTTTGAATACATAAATGTACATAAAAATATAAATACATGTTGACCAGATGCTGTAAGTTGGACAAAAAAATAAGCCTAATGTCAACCTCCTAATCGATTTGTGAACAAAATCAGATCTTTTAGAATATGATCTGTTCTGTGACAGATTAGTTTAGCTCAACTAAGCTAAGATTCAGAGAAGACGGAGTGTGAAAAGTGATATCAAATCAATCAAAATTCAATCAAAAGACATTGAAGCCATTTTCCCCAGCTTCACTGTTGCCATAGTTTCTGCATTTTATCTTTTATAGGGCGATAGTATATCATTATCAAAATAAAAGTGTCTCTTCTGGTGTGTGTGTGTGTGTGTGTGTGTGTGTGTGTGTGTGTGTATATATAGTAGTCCATTGAACTGTATCTGTATAAGTGGAATAGATGAGGTGACCATGTCTCTCTTAACAAGTGCTTCCGAAACGGTTTCACTGACAGGTTGTATAGAGCCTATTTACAGAGCCGTTGAACTGAGGAGGGTATTTTTAGAAGTCACTTTTCTTTTCCCCTTTCTATCTCCCATTCTCGCTCTCTCAAAACCCTGTGGCGTCCTCTTTGTCTCCTGTTAGACTGTTGATTTAGAGATATGGACAAAGGGTTAATGCATTTAAAAACCCCAGAGGAGCACAGGTTGCTTTAATAGAGGGAGTGATATCAAAAGCCCTGCTCAATGGCAGCATCTCACCAGCCCCCCTTAAGGCCCCAGTGCTGGTCTGATGGGACTCTTTTTGACTTTTTGAATGTGGAAAGCCTCCAAAAACTAACAACTGTCCAATTTGTCTAAAGGCAAATGAACAGGAGCTGCTCCTGGAGTCACGCTGGAGGCAAAAACATACATCAGACTGAATACTGTCAAACAGGGGAGGGAAGATTTTGTTGATGTGAGAATGAATTTGATTTATTCAGACATTTGGAAAGAGGGATTACATATCAACAGGTTTGTTTCTGTTCCCTTGTCAGTAGCCTGGGGGGGGGGGGAGTGGGAGAATGGTGTAGGATTTACTTTGAAAAATAACATGCAAAGAAACGTCACGTAACATTGAATTAAACAATTTTGAAGTAGTTTTATTCAGGATTACAGTGGGTTTAGATAAAAACAACTAAATCAGCATTCTCTATGTGCTTTCTTCCGTATCCAACAATAATCCAACGCATTAACCCCATAAATGCCGAAGCAAAGGAAAGAACAGAATATCACAACTGTTCAGTTTGACTGCGGTGCTACAGTATTAATACTCAGTAAATATCAAGCGATCTGCAGCAGACAAAGCAATAGTGACACATAGTAAAAACACTGTTACTCACACTTGTGTGTTGCAACATTACTGTCGGATCCAATGTATTTGACACTGCAGTTGCGCCTGTCTCATATTTACCACTACATGACATGTGTGAATCAGTGGGCGGGGCTAAAGTGTCAATGATGTAGAAGTAGGCGTTGATCTTCTGTGGAGGCGGTCTTTCGTCACACTATGAAGAAATTCTGAGTTTGGTTTTAAATAAAAGTTTGGGGTTTGAAACTTACAGGATTTATTATAGTTCAACGACCTCTTATATGTCAAAGGATCAAGGAAAACGTCTCGGTTACGTATGTAACCCTAGTTCCCTGATAGGGAACGAGACGCTGCGTCAAACGCTGCGGGAACGCCCCTGCGTTGTGCGTCATGAAGCACGTATGGAATCAGCCCAATGGAGAGATGAAACGTCATAGGCGGGTGACGTCATCGACCAGGAAACTATAAAGCACCCCAAAAACACAAGCGCATTAGCTTCTGATAGGCTTGAAGGAAGCGCTAACGGGAGTGCCGGGAGTATGGCGGAGCGACGCAGCGTCTCGTTCCCTATCAGGGAACTAGGGTTACATACGTAACCGAGACGTTCCCTTTCAAGGGAACTTCGAGCTACGTCAAACGCTGCGGGAACGCGAATACCCACGTCGCCATAGGACCAAATGACCGTCATGTGAGACTAGCGCACAGAGGACGAGAGCACCTGTGCCCCAGGGGTAGAGCTTAAGTCTAGGTCATAGAACTTAATAAAAGTATGCGGTGAAGACCATCCAGCCGCATCACAAACATCACTCAGGGAAACCCCCGACAAAAGAGCTTTAGAAGCAGCCATACTCCTGGTAGAGTGAGCTCGGACAACCAAAGGTGAAGGCTGGCCAGCCGACTCATAAGCAAGTGAGATAGCCTCGACCACCCACTTGCTCATTCTCTGTTTAGACGCAGGACACCCTTTCCTGGGTGGCCCGAAACATACAAAAAGTTGTTCTGATTTCCTCCACAGGGCAGCTCTGTGGACATAAGCGTCTAATGCCCTAACAGGGCAGAGTGAATTAAGTTTCTCCTGGTCCGATGACATAAATGGAGGAGGACAGAAAGCCTGCAGAACCGTAGGTCTAACGATATTAGTAGGAACCTTAGGAACATAACCTGGTCTAGGATGCAGAAAAGCTTTAACCATGCCAGGTGCAAATTCCAGGCACGAGGGTGAAACCGACAGAGCCTGCAAATCTCCGATTCTTTTTAGTGAAGAGATAGCAAGCAAAAAGATAGTCTTAAAAGTGAGAAACTTCTCGGGAACTTCTTCGATAGGTTCAAAAGGAGCTAGGGAAAGACCTTCTAATACAACGGCCAGATCCCAAGTCGGCACCCTCGTACGAACTGCTGGCCTCAGCCTCAAAGTGCCACGGAGGAAACGAGTTATAAGCGGGTGTCTCCCAAGAGAAACTCCACTGAAAGGGACGTGGTAAGCAGCTAGTGCCGCCACATACACCTTTAGTGTGGAGGGGGATAACCCTGTGGAGAAGCGCTCCTGCAGGAATTCCAGCACTGCACCCACTGGGCAGTTAACTGGGTCCTGCAGGTGTTCTCCACACCAAGAAGTGAAAAGTTTCCACTTCAAGGCATAAAGCTTCCTCGTGGATGGAGCTCTGGAGTTAAGAACGGTCTCAACAACCTCGGTTGAGAGACCGGAGTCTATGAGCTGGGCCCCCTCAGAGGCCAAGCCCACAGTTTCCACAATTCTGGGCGGGGGTGAAGTATCGTGCCCCCCGCCTGGGAGAGTAGATCCCTCCTGACCGGGAGCTCCAAAGGAGAACCGTCCAGGAGAGAAATCAGGTCCGCAAACCATACTCGGGCCGGCCAGAACGGGGCTACTAGTAGTAGACTGACCCCGTCCCGGCGGACCCTCTCCAGAACTCCTGGTAACAGAGCAATCGGGGGAAAGGCGTACAGACGTGACCTCGGCCACGGCTGCACCATAGCGTCCAACCCCAGGGGGGCTGGATGACTGATGGAGAACCACAGATGACAATGCGTGGTCTCCCTGGAAGCGAATAGGTCCACCTCGGCGCGACCGAAACTCAACCAAAGGAGCTCCACCACCTCGGGGTGGAGTCTCCATTCCCCTGGCCTCGGCCCCTGCCTCGACAGGGAGTCTGCTACCACATTCAAATACCCAGGGAGATACATTGCTCTCAGAGATAGTAGCTTCCCTTGGGACCACAGGAGGATCTGACGGGCCAACTTGTAAAGCCAGCGAGACCGCAGGCCCCCCTGATGATTTATATAAGAGACCACCGACGTGTTGTCTGATTGAACTAACACATGATGGCCTCTCAGGTCTGTTAGGAAGTGTTTCAGAGCCTGAAACACGGCCAACATCTCTAGACAATTTATGTGCCACGATAGATGATGATCCTGCCACAGACCTTGGGCTGGGCGACCACTCATGACCACCCCCCACCCTGTGAGGGAAGCATCCGTCGTTAGCGTTATGCGACGACAAAGAGCCCCCAGCACAGGACCTTTGGATAGGAACCAAGTTTCTCTCCACATGACCAGAGCACGAAGGCAGCGCCGCGTTGCTTTGAACGTGCGGAGCGGATTTCCCCTCGGGGAGAATCCCTTGGTCCTGAGCCACCACTGTAGCGGTCTCATGTACAACAGGCCGCAAGGTATAACGTTGGACGCTGCTGCCATCAGACCCAACAGTCTCTGAAACTGCTTGACAGTGAGTAGCTGGCCTAGCTTCACTTGTTTCACAGCTGAGAGAATCGAAGCGATGCGGGTCGGAGAGAGTCGCGCCCGCATCGAGACCGAATCCCAAACAACACCCAGAAAAGTGGTCTTCTGGGAAGGAGATAATACACTTTTCTTTGCGTTCAGCCTCAACCCCAACTTTCTGATATGAGCGAGGACGACATCTCGATGCCGAACCGCCATCTGCTCGGTCTGAGCTAAAATCAACCAATCGTCGATGTAATTGAGAATCCGAATGCCCTGAAGCCTCAGAGGCACTAGTGCTGCATCCATGCATTTCGTGAAAGTGCGGGGAGATAAAGCTAGGCCAAACGGAAGAACCCTGTACTGGTACGCCTCGCCCCCGAAGGCGAACCTCAGGAACTTCCTGTGTTGTGGAAGGATGGACACATGGAAGTATGCGTCCTTCAGATCTATCGTGACAAACCAGTCCTCGGACCTGATTTGAGACACGATCTGCTTGATAGTGAGCATCTTGAATTTTAGCTTCCCTACCGAGCGATTCAATATGCACAGGTCTAAAATTGGACGCAACCCCCCATCCTTCTTTGGAACAATGAAATATCGGCTGTAATAACCTGACTCCAAACTGGGAAGAGGAACCCGTTCTATAGCCTCTTTTTGAAGGAGCGTTTTCACCTCTTGTTCCAATACCAGAGCCTGCTCGGGGCCCACCACTGTGTGCAGAACCCCTCTGAATTTTGGTGGACGACACCTGAACTGGATCGCGTAACCCTTTTCTACTGTCTGCAGGACCCAATGAGATATTTTTGGAAGGCTTTTCCACTCTGCCAGAAATTCTACTAAGGGTACCAGCCTCTCGAGACTGGCCTCTGGTGTAACTTGAGCAGCAGACGCAGCGCCCTGTAACGGCGCACGGGCAGGGAACAACTGGTCTGACCGCTCTGAGACCCTCCTCAGAGGGAGCGAGCGTCCCTCGGGAAAGCGCTCGCTGGGATCGTCTGTGCCCCGGCATAAAGGCGGGGTTGGCAGAACGAGCCCCTGAGGGCACCGAGGAGGAATGGGCACCGTAAAAAGAGGTGAACACCTTTCCGCCTCGGTGGGGACCACCCTCAGTATCCTGCACGACTTGGCGTCAGGACTTCTTCTTAGCCGAAGCCTTCTTAGCCAATATAACTGTCCTCAGATCAGTTCTACTGGTAGAAGGCTTCGGCTGAGAGTGTCGCGGCTGAGCCCACTGTCCAGCAGGGGGAGCACGAGACGCGACACTCTGCCTCTGCTGCGCTCTATTTGATGAGCTCATAGACGGCCGGGGCTGCTCCCGCCCAGCAGCCCCAGGGACATGAACTTTAAGGGGAAGAAACTTTTTAAAAGCTGCAGTTTGTTTCTTTTCTTCTTGGAATTTCTCGATAACTGAATTCACAGCATCACCAAACAACCCCATGGGAGAAAGAGGAGCATCTAAAAGAAAAGCTTTTTCTCTCTCTTTAATATTAGTCTGATTTAACCACAAATGTCTTTCTGCGGCCACCAGAGCTGCCATAGAACGACCCATTAATTTGGCCGATTCTCTGGTGGCACGCAGAGATAAATCAGCAGCCTGACGCAGTTCGCGAACTACGTCAGTACTGACCTCCTCACTCTCACCCATGTCCCTTAGCAGATCAGCCTGGTATGCCTGCAAGATTGACATAGTATGCAGGCATGACGCAGCCTGACCTGCTGCCGAATATGCTTTACCCACCAAAGCCGAAGTGTTTCTTAAAGGCTTGGTGGGTAATGCCGGTGCCTTAAAAGATGATGCTGCTTCGGGGGAGAGATGGCTCGCAAGCGTCTCTTCCACACGAGGCAAAGCACCATAACCATGAGCCTTGGCTCCCATAATATTAGCGTATGATGAAGTCTGGGGACTAAACACTCTATATGACACCGGTTTTCTCCATGATTTCGACACCTCGGTGTGGAGATCATGGAAAAACGGCAGGCACCGGCGTGGAGGCTGCACACGTGACGGCAAAAATCTCTCATCCAACTTTGATTTAGAAACAGACTCCTGTCTAGTCACTGGCCATTCAATATTAAGTTTTTCAACAGCTCTTGTTAACACCTCCATAAGCTCATCACTCTCAGGAGTGTGGGGTGGCGAATCCTCCACATCTCCCTCAACACTAACAACATCAAGTTCCTCAGAACTGGATAGCTGCAGCATTGGTGCCTCAGCCCGAGCGGAAGAAACCGCAGCGCGTGCTTCCGAACCCGGGACTGAGGCACTGGATCTCACAGGTGAAGGGAGAGATAAGGCAGAGCCCGTCTCAAACCCCGCTGTGAGATCCATCTGCGATCCCCACGATAAGCGCCGCCGCTCTGCCTCGGCAGAAGCGGGACCCGAACCGCGGGGAGCGCGCACCGAACCGCTCTCCTCAAAGAGCGATCGGCGGGAGCGGAGCGTCCTTAACGGCAAACGCTCGCAATGCTCACAGTCTGCTCCCTCGAGAGCAAACTGGGCATGCTGAACTCCCAAACAAACAACACAAAGATCATGTGTATCCCCGCTCGTTAAATAACGCGAGCAGGGAGGAACACACTTTCTAAACTGCTGTTCGTCCGCCATAATCTCTCAATATATATATATATAGGATAAATTGTTTGTGTGGTGCAGGGTATGTAAGACAGACAATATCACACAGGGACAGATTCACATGTAGCGCGACTGAAAGCACAGAAGCTAATGCGCTTGTGTTTTTGGGGTGCTTTATAGTTTCCTGGTCGATGACGTCACCCGCCTATGACGTTTCATCTCTCCATTGGGCTGATTCCATACGTGCTTCATGACGCACAACGCAGGGGCGTTCCCGCAGCGTTTGACGCAACTCGAAGTTCCCTTGAAAGGGAATTTTATTTTTTCAATTCAAGCCCCCATTAAAACATGTTAAAATAATCTGTTCTATTTACAACTTTGAATAATTATTTTTTACAGCATACTTATTTTTTTAATATATTTATTTATTATGGTATGGGATGAAATGGAACCAGCACAGTTTTTTTTTACCAGTTTTTATGAACTTGTAGAGAATGGAACTTTAAAATGAACGTGTAAAGAGAGTTTGATTTTGATCCAAGGACTGTGGCATCTAGATTGTTTGTTTGATCCTCAGAACTTCTACTTTTACTAAAGCTGAAAAAAACTGTTTTATTTTGCCATTGCTCTGTGGAAAAGGAATGAAATAATGTGTAAATGTATAACATTTTCTCCTGGGCTCTTTATTGTTACTCTCATCCTGCTGAGAGTTGTTTGCCATATAGGATGTCAACCTCTGTGCAGTTGCCATAGTAGCGAGGCTAGCCTTGCTAATGTGTAATGGTGACTGAATTGCTTTATTAAGTGAGTTATTGATTGTCTACAGGTGGTGGGCAAGTAGAGTAAAATGAAGAACAGGTGCAAAGAGTCAGGGGCCAGCCAGCTTCCTATTAAAAAAAGGTGATTTTAGAGGTTCATAATTTAGCCTGCTGTGTATTTTGCATCATTAATTGACCCTAACAAGGTTGGCAACTGCTAGTTGGTGGAGTTGTAGCAACTAGTCAGTGAACTTGAATGACCTTTTTCGGCTCTTTTTTGAATGTTATTTTTGAATGTTCATTTTCATGTAAGAATGAATAACATTGAATTTGATCAAATACAAGTTGTAACACTTTGTCCTCATGGCACAATGCCATATTCCTCTAACACTTTAATACTTTGTTTACAAAAGTTAAACAAGAAAAAAAATCAAAGAAAAAAGACTGAATGCCTTAATTGAGCCCTATTGAGCGACTTTCTAATTCTTGTTAGCACCGCAGGGTCTAAAAGCAGAGAGGGTTTTAACAGCACTCAGTATCGATTGTACCTTTTATGTGTTAAAACGTTGTTTCAGCACCAATTATTTCTTAATTAAATTTCCATACGGAGTTTGTCAAAATTACATTTGTATTACAAGGCATTTTCATTTTGTGTGTCAGTGTGTGCGAGACTGAATGTCTATGTGGCACACCATGTTTAGGACACTGGCTGCAGTCCACATTTAACACTTTCTATAAATAGCCCCAACATATCAACGTACAACAGGAAGCCGCACTCTGACCACTCTGAGAGTTATCTAAGGAAAAAACATTATCCTTTTAAACAACACTAGTATTGCTTCCCATAATCCCTTGCTGGGAGAAGAATGACAAAAGAGTACCTCAGCATGTGAACTGTCAGGTCCGTTGATGAGCAGAGCTTTGACACTGTCATAGTAATTGCATAATCGTATGGCTTGTCGATAATGTTTAGGCCGCGGACTGTATGTAAAAGAATGAACCTGACAGAATCAAATTAAATCAGTTTATGTGAGCAGAACGAAAACACAGTGCCTTTGGTAGGTAACAATAAAATTGCTTCGGCTTGTCATTGTTTTGTTTTCTTTCTAATTTGCTGAATATTAAGTCCATTACTACAGTGATTTGTCATTTGCAATCATCAAAGGGGGACTGATCAAGTTAATTTTCGATTTTCATAAGTATTTATCAAGGTCAAAAATAACATTTATAATTAGGATTTAATTGTCTGCCCTCAGGCAATATCTCCTTTCCTCTAGTCTGGTCTACTGCCTTGTCCTATTTAATTTGTAAGTGATAATGTATAGTCAGTATGTGAGAATCACACACACACAAAACCTAACACGGGTATCAGAACTTTCCTGATAAATCATTGAATAAATGGACAAACTATTCTATTCTATTCTAGTCTCATGTAATGTTCGGCTTGTGATTATTACAATTTAAAATAACTGTTTTTATTTTAATATATTTAAAGATATAATTAATTCCTGTGCTGGCAAAGCTGATTTTTTAGCATCATTACTCCAGTCTTCAGTGTCACATCATGATCCTTCACATGCTGATTTGATGCTCAAGAAACATTTCTTATTATTAATTTTGAAAACAGACAATTGTGCTGTTTAATATTTTTGTAGAAACCGTGATATTTTTTTAAAGGATTCTTTGATGAACAGAAAGCTTAAAAGAACAGCATTTATTTGAAGTAGAAATCTTCTGTAACATTATAAACTGTTACATAAAATTTGCTTAAAAAAAAAAAATCTTACCGACTTAAAATATTTGAACACTAGTGCAGTTTTTTTAAAATGTTTAAACACGTTTAACTTATTTTATTATGCCAGAAGAAGTCACAGAGTCTTTTTACAAAAATATTATACCTCTGAATATTTTGACCAATCAGAATCAAGACGGCTAATATATTTACTCAGCATGTATGTTGTCTGTTTCTCCGGAGTGTAATCAAAGCATGAGGCATGTTGCCGGAACATTAGATAATCATAATCACTGGGCAGATATGATTAGTATTGAATCAGGCCTAATTAAAGAGGCAGATATACAGCCTGGTGATGAAACTGTTGACTGGAAATGAGGGAAGACAGCATGTGCAGGACAACTAGAGATATCACAACTTCCCGGTTCTCCCTATGAGCTGATAAGATTCTAATAAAGCCATAACGGTGAATTACTGTGATTGTTAATTGTGTTTCAGGGCTGCTGTAAGGCTTTATTCATAAGTCAGCATCATAAACGCACTCTGCAGTAGAGTTCCAGGAAAAAGTTTCATATAACTTTCACATAAGCCTGTTTAGTCTTCATCTTTCCATTGTGCACAGCACACCTCAGCCTCATCCCCATGTACATTTTATGAACGTAATCAACTGCAATCTTTATCACAGTGAACACACACACACACACACAACAATTGTGTTGGATTTCCCCCCAGAAATTGCTAGTAAATTTCACAAATTATTACACTGTAAGAAGTGATCAGTTGACTTAACTTAAAAAAGTGAAGAAACCTGTAGCTAAATAAACTTTATGCGTAATTAAAAAAAATAAGTCATGGTCACATAACTTAAAATGATTAAGTAAATAAACTTCATGCATAATTGAAAAAAATAACTTGTGTTATGTTCACAGTTCACACAACTTAATTTATTCAATTGCGCATGAAGCTTATTTACGGGTTTCCTCACTTTTTTATGTCAAGTCAACTGATCACTATTTACAGTGAACAAAGAAACTGCAAGTAACACATTGAATTAAACATGTTGAAGTAGAAAGACTGAAATTTAATTTTTAAGTCTAGTTTCAGTGTATTGTTTTGTAATTTTACAGCAATTTCGTTACACTGTAAAAATTACTTTTTCGAAATTGTAATTAAAACATTAAAGAGATTATTGGAATACATAAAAAAAAAATACTATTTTAGCCTTCCATGTTTCATGTTTAGTTCAATGTTTTACTTGCTGTTTCTTTTCGGCCTAATTATTTGTGAATTTTTTAATGCAATTTCAGTGTGCTGAAGGTATAAATGGGGACGTCCCAAACCACCTCAAACATTCCGGTTAGGTGTTTGTTCTTCTATTCAGTGAATTAACCGCATACAGCCTCATGCAAAGTTAGAGTGATGTAGGCCCAGTCAGTGATGCAGTTACATCAGCAATGAGAGTCATTAGACAGTCAAAATGCTGATCAGCAATACATTGCCTGCATCAGTTTCAGACTGCATGTAAAAGCAGCGCATATGTATTTCTGATTGTAACATGGTAAAACATTGTCTGTGTGAACTTTTTTTGTGTGAGGATTTCCTGTTATATGATCCCATTGCTTTAAAAAAAAACTCAACATGCTTGTCTTTTATGGTTTTAGTATTTGGTTTCTAAATGTGTCTTGAATTTCTATGGTTTCTCAGTTCACCTCACAAAACACATAGTGTGGTCTGTCGGTACAAGCCATGGTTATCTTTGTTGCAAGAAAACTTGTATGCTACGCAGCCCATGTTGGCATCTGCCTAATTTGAGGGAACTGTGTCAAAATACAGTAGACTGGGATTGGTCCCACAAACTTTGACGTCATCCTCTGCTGTTGTCCATCTGTTTGTCCTCTTGACTAGATCCATAGCAGCAGCAGCTGGCATTGTTCTGGTGACCCAGCTGAAAAAAAGGTGCAGTGCAGTATAGACATGAATTTGGAGCACAACTGGTCGTTTTAACAAGAGTCCTGGTGTTCTGGAGCATGTCCCCTCAAGCAGCTGCAGTCATGGGTAGACTCAGTTTCCCGTTAACAATGGAAAGGCTGGCATCCAGACGAACACTCACATGTGGCTTTTGAGTCTAAGTGAATGTGTCTGAGTCTGTGTACTGGATGTATTTCAGAAAGGGGAAAAGGGAATATACGCATCAACAAAGCACATTAACATTGACTGTGTCCCTCCACTTAATGTGATATTTTAGTAATGTCCAGGACAGCTACCCATGCTGAAACCTAGGCAAAAAAAAACAAAAACAAAAACAGCAAATTTGCTTTGTCACTGCATTAGACTACTGGATGTTTCATTCATAAATTTGATCACTATTAAAAATATTTTTTTATTTAATAATTTAGGTTAGACTTTACAATTAGGTTCCATTTTTTTAACAATAGTTAACTGCATTAGTTAACAACAATGAAAAATACTTCTAACGCATTTATTAATCTTAGTTAGTGTTATTTTCAATATTTACTAATAAATTATTAAAATGAAAAGTTTAAGATTATTTCATGGACTTGAGCTAACATGAACTAACAATGAATATTTTTATTATTAACGTCATGTAGGCTATTAACGTTACCAAATATTTATAAATACAGTAACAAACGCATTGCTCATTTGTTAAGGCCCGTTCACACCAAGAATGATAACTATAAGGAAAACAATAGAGTGCCGAAGTGATGACGTCACTTTGTAGGACAACTCGGAAGCTAGCGGCGCATGGGTTCCCTCGATCGGAAAGCTATGCATTTTCCCCATAGACTTTTGGAAAATCGCAAAAAATAAGATCTGCGTTTAACAAAGAGTTGTGACCCTTACACGTTTTGTCTATCAAGATAATCTTTACAAGTTAATCCAAAATTTATACATTTTGAAGCCTATATAAAGTTTTAAAAAAACACAAGCAGACACAATAAAGTTTAAAAAACCACAAGCAGGTTATAACTGTGTGTTCTATGTCATAGATCAAAACGTGAAAATATTTAGAGGCTTTGTTCACCACAGACCTTATTTCAGGCGATTTAGCAAAAACCCATTCAAAGATCCCATAGACTTTAGGCAGAACTGCGGATCGTACACACAAGTCTTGCACATCACCATTCAGCACATAGTTATAGGCATCTAAAGATTTATATGCCCTCCGTTTCTCTATCAGGTAGCACCCAGAGATGTAATGTAATAACATTAACTAATGTAACCTTATTGTAAAGAGTAACCATGTTTTTTTTTTTCTGATCAATGTCACAAATTTGGTTTGATTTTTAATAGTGTTGAATCTTATACATTTCGTTTTCATTTTACATCATAACTTTTTTTTATTTATTTTTTTATTTTTCTAAGTCCTACAACTTTTTTGTTGGACCACAGTCAAAATCTCTGCAAATGCATATAACCTTTGTGGTTATTGTGGTATTATGATATAAATACTAAATATTATTTATAAATTGTTTTTATGTTATGGTTTCCATCCTCTCTGATTGAAATGACTCTCCTACATCTTCCATTGAAACTTTCACAGCCTCATCCAGCTACAGCTCTTCATGTGGTCAATGTTTTTGGAGTTTAATGACCCTCAGAGGTGCAATGTAAGGGAAGATTTTAATGGACCCTCACTTGAGACCGTCTGCAAGGAGCTGCATTTCTAGACCAGAGTTTGTCTGCCTGACTAATTTTAACCTCTGATTCCAAGTAGACCCTCTGTCATTTGTCTTTGGCTGAAAGAACTGCTTTTAAAATGCGATCATGTTCCTGCTTGGAGACTTACGCCTTTCCTTACGCCTTGCCCCCCCTCCTTATCCCTCTTCTTTTTTGACCTACAGCAGTTTGTCTGCAGGGCTGGCTGCTCTTAGTTGTTCTTGTTATGTCTCTGTGCAGATACCAAGGCAAACAGAAGAATGTTAGTGGGTTTTTCTATCCTGCAGTCTTTCACCTTAGTCTCTGGAGGCAAAACCATGTTCTTTTCAGTAAACTCTTTCAAAGGGTACTGCACTGACCCTGTGTGTGTGTGTGTGTGTGTGTATGTGTGTGTGTGTGTGTGTGTGTGTTCTTCATGATGGTGTCATGTTTATTAAGCAATCTCAACATGAAGATTTATTTATACATTTATGGGAAAAATGTTTTAACACTGCATTAATATTTAAAATAAATATTTTGCCTGCAAAATTACAGCTAAGTGGTACAACCAACATGAAGAAAATGGTATAAATGTTTTTCAAAAACATGGATGTAAAGGGTGCATTTCTAAGGACTTTGCACATGTGTTTTAATCTATATTTTCCTTCGTTTTTTTCATTCCTTCTTTAAAAAAATCCTGTTTTATGCTGGTTTCCACTCAAATATGCACAACTAAATATCCTCTGTCTTCTGTGCAAAACTGCTGCATTTTAGATTAGTCTTCTTCATTGTATGGTACTGACCGTTTCCCAGTCTAACTGCGTGTGTGTCTGTGTGTTTTGCAGGAAACAAGAGCTGCTGACCATCTCCAGTGTGCCTCTGGGAGAATGTCCACCCTCACCTCCCCGCACTGCACCACCCACCATGAAGGTGAGTGCTGTGGTCCCACGTTCACACACAACACAAGCGTCGCTCTATTAGCTGCTGTTAGCTGAAATCTGGTGCATTCATCTCCCAGTCACATCTTTTTTACTAAATTAACTTCTATTAGCGTGATAGCCTGAGAAAGTGAGAATGCCCTTTGTAGCATGCTATATAAAAGGACCCTCGTTTCTCTACAGAAATGTCAACATGCTCTTACATAATGTCTCTAACTGACTTAGACATGCGCATTAACCTGCGGTCCTGTCTGTGAAGGTACATGTGGTGTGTTTGAGGTCAAGCTTTTCATTCAAGGTTACCTCTAAATGTAATTCTAATTCATTTGGACTGAGAAATCCATTTTCTTCGGAGCATTAAGGTCCCATTGAGATCGCACAGTATCGTCATCTCTGTTATATGTGCAACAGCCTCAAGAGGGTCTGGAAAGATTTTCTGTCTTGTTTAAAAGTGGTACAGAGTTCAGAGATGGATTGTGTGGCGTGAGCGGAGCACAGTCGGTGTCACCTTGAGATGAAACGCAATTGCCGAAAAATCAGAAGAGGAGGGAGAGAGGTGGGTGTTTATGCGGGAAGGCAGGGCGAAAGGCTGAGGTGTCAGGTGTGATATTAAGATGAGAAGACATGAAGTCGAACTCAGAGGTCATGATCCTGTTAGCCAGTGCTTTAATTATGTAGATCATTTCTCATACAGACTGATTAAATGTCTGAAGCACACAGAACTAGTTGAACATTGTAGTTAAAATTTATTAAAGTCTCCGTTTCATTATCACCTGCTTTTTCTTTTCTTTTTTAAATATTGCTTTTTTTTTTAAGAACTTAAATTTCTTTGCCTCTCTTGTGAGCATCTTGTAAATTCTGTCATCATTTAAATGGTTTAGCGGCCTATACTATGACATTCAATGGGGTCCAATGTTATTTTGACACCATTGATTTTCATTGTATGGACAAAAATTGTTGAAGTCAAACGTTCTTCAATCTTCTTTTATGTTCCACAGAAGAAAATAAGTCATGAAAATATGAAACGACATGAAGGTACTGGTTAAAAGTTTGGGGTCAGTCATTTTTTTTTTAAAGGAAATAAGGCTTTTATTTTGTAATGATGCATAAAATTAATTAAAAGTGACAGTAAAGACCTTTTATAATTTTACAAATGTTATACATTTCTATTCATCAAAAAATACTGAAAGAAATGTCATTGTTTCCACACACACACAAAATCAGCAGCACAAATAATAAGAAATGAGTACAAAAACATCATATTAGAATGATTTCTGAAGGATCATGTGACACTGAAGACTGGAGTAATGAAGCTGAAAATTCAGCTTTTGCCATCACATGAATAACTTACATTGTAAAATATATGAAAATAGAAAACAGTTCTTATAAATTGAAATGATATTTCACAATATTATCATTTTACTGTACGTTTGATCATATAAATGAAATATGCCTTGGTGAGCATAAGGGATGTCAAAATCATTAAAAAAATCTTACCGACCCTTCCCGAAATCTAGTTTTAGTTTGTACTGCACTAATCCTAAAGTATATTTGTCATATAAAACTCACATAGCCAGTTTTTTTCCTGTTCTAACCTTGTCCTTTACTACTGAGTCACTTTACACATTACAGGGAAATGTTTGCAGAACACATGTTAACACAACACAATGTACTCTAGCTCTTTTTAGGTTTAGCTATCCTTGTAGGGACATTTGGTCCACACAATGTAGCCACACACACACACACACACACACACACACACACACACACACACACACACACACACACACACACACACACACACTCCCACACACATAAAACACTCCCACAATGTGCAAAGACTCCATTAACACCTGTGTTTGGGTGTAAACACAATACAGTTAGTAAGGACATATTAATCTGTATGTGTACGTGTTTTTTTAAGATCTATAATTATGTTTTGTTCACACAGTTAGTGGCCACTCCCAATGTAAACCCAGAGCCTAAAGAAGAAAAGAGGAAAGGGAGGACAGCGAGTGTGTGGATGTGATAAGCTCTCTTGAACTGCGGCTCAGCTGTTGGTCATATTCAAAGCAGAACTACAAAAGACCAAAAGATGCAGAGAGAATGAGAGAACTTAACTCATAAGTACAGACACACTGGTAGGACCAGTTCTAGGGTGCGGACTTGGCCATCCTCTTCCTGTTTTGTGCTACTGAAAGTGTTTGCAAAGAGGAACACAGCTAATCTGAGGAGAGAGGTATGATCGCCTGTATAACACACTGTGACGGGGGAAACAGAATGTGAAAGGTATTAGCCTGGATGTGTGTTTATTATTGATGAAGCTTTATTCATTCATTCTAGTGCGCCTTTGTGAAGATCTTTATGTAATATCTGTTTATTAGCCAGTACTGGACAAGAGTGTCAGATGCACATATTACCTCACTGTCTCTATTTGTGCGTCTATTTATACCTATAGCTACTTGGTCAAAGCATATCTTGGCATATTCAAGTAAATATAGTGTTTATATATAAAAAATAATAAAAAAGGTTACATTTTACAGTAAGGTTCAATTTGTTAACATTTGCTAATACATTTGGTATAATTATCATTTTTCTTTGCATTTATTAATCTAAGGCATGTTAAAAGAATATTCCAGGATTAAGTTAAGATCATTTGACAGCCTTTGTTGCATTATATTGATTACCTCAAAAAATAGATCTGGCTTGCCCTGCAAAAATCTAGGTTGCAGTTAGGCACTTACAATGAAAATGAATGGGACCAATAAATGGAGGATTTATCTAATGTTAACTCATACAACCTGAAATGTTACATATTAATATCAGTGGCCTGCAGTAGTGTTCTGAAACAAGGAAGCAAAGTCCTCAGTTTATTATTTTTTTTATTTAAATAAACCAAATGTAAATTAATGTCCCAGTTACACTTAATGTTGTCACATTTACTGGTTAAACGTTACATAAAAAAAAAGAAAGAAAGAAAATACAATTCTGTATTGGATTTTTACATATACTATGTAATTAATGTTCTATTTATTAAAACCAAGTATAAACCTCATCAACATTTCTTAAGCATTTTTACATTTATTCCAAAATAATAACTAAAGGCACTAACAGTTTAAACATTATATTTAAACAATAACAATTTAAACAATATAATATATCACAGAAACAAAGATTTATCTTTAATTTCACCAAGCTAATTGCTCACTAAAAAAACCCCACAGTTATCATGTTTTCAGGCCATTTCAAGTTTGATTTTGACGTGACTTAAAGCTGTGATATCTAAAGTGGTGGAGTTGTTTACTTTTTTCCCATTAACTCCATTTTGTTCATTCAGACTGATTCGCAAACACGGAACATGTATGAAAAGGCGGGATTTATAGCACAAACCAATCGTTTCCCATCATAGCGCGGTGGAGACATTGCCTCCTCTCTCGTGACTTTCCCCCATTCATTTTAAATTACCCCCCACCAAACCCACTGCATGCTTTAAGGGGTCTTTTAAAAGTCAATAGATATACACATACGCATATACACACACACACACACACATATATCATGGTGTAATGTTAACTCGTACAACCTGAAATGTTAAAAAATGTATTCATACATGTTTAAACTTTAATTTAGATAAAAGTAATGTATTGCCTCACCGTAAAGTGTTACCAAACCCTTTGAGTCATTATAAACCGGGTTTAAATGTGTTTTATCAACCATCAAGAACTATCAAGTCTGCTCGAGAATACTTTTGTCCCTCAGTTCATTGTATTTTGGGTGAAGCTTCAAAGATCCTGTTAATCTTGAGACAACAGTGAAACTAGCAGGTTTTCATGGCAGATAAGCTTTGTCTCTTTATTCCTTACTATGACACCACAGGCATAATTTAAGACTATGTGAATTTTTTATCATGTAGCTCTGATGTGCTTATATTTAATTTGATGTACTCGTCGTCTGTAAGGGCAGGTGGGGCAGTGTCCCACCAAAATATTCATCCAAAACATAGACCTCTATAGAAACTGAATGAATAATAAATTGTAAGTGTGTTCAGCATTATGATGATCATTTTCTTGATTATTTTAAGTCGTAAATTGAGCGGGATATTTAAAAATTTAGCGTGTGGCTACGGCAGGCATTTATCACGACACTAATCGGGGAAGATGGTGCCTGTGTCCTCCCCTGCTCTACAGCGCCCCACAGGTTTCCAATGTAAACTGCAGCACGCTCTAATTTAGAGCCATTTTTTTGGGTAGATTTCAAACTGCCCCGCTTTTCGTGTTACCTTGCGTAAATCTCGCTCCAAATCAAGACGATATGATTCCGCTTCAGTGTACATTAGACTGCTTCAGGTCAGTAAGATAGCACACGTACGTCTGCAAGATCGTTAAAGACGGTCTGTTAAAGATCACTTCATCTGGAAAGCATCTGCTGTTTACTAACATCTGATAGAAGTCTTTAATGTGTCAGTTTTACAAACATTCTAAATCATAGACATCTTAAAGACATTTTCTAAACGTCTATTTGACATCTGACAGGAAACGTATTGCAGATGCGCAAAACACACAAAAAAATACGTCTTCCAGATGTAAACACGCACATCAAATAGACGTCTCTGTGATGTACGTGTGCTATCAACTATAGTTGGAATGTCTGTTCTTCCTAATTAATGAAAGTGTAAATCGTTTAAACGTTATATACTGTAGTTCTGTTTTTTTTTATGTTCCGAGAACAGACATGACTTTCTTTTCCTTATAGGAATTCCTCCTCAACTTAATATTCTAAAAAACATTCTGAGGCAATAAATACTATATTAAGGCAATACTAGCTTTCTATGTGTGCCTGTCAATCAACATTTGAGCACCAACCTCAGGCTGAACAACGCAAGGATATTAGATGATAAAGCTTACAAAATGTTTAACACAAGACCTAGAATCTGCCCGACCTAAATGTTATGTCATGAGCTGCTACTGCATTGGACTGCTGACTCATGTGAATTTCTCACTCAAAAATCTCAATATTCAATATATAATCAAAAAGATCAACAGGCCATTGCATTACGAAACGTTCAAAGCCTTTCCAAAAATCTACACATCTTTCACTGGTTTCCTTCTTTGGCCTTGCGTTCTGCCTTAGAATTAAGGTGTTGCCCTTATGTGTCCTATTGATGTTGTGGTCTCAAGTCCTCAAGGTTATTTAGGCAAATATGCCTCAGCTGGGCTGAACTTTGTTGACTTTGTGAAGCCAAGTTGCCCTTGGATTCATGGCAGGTTAAACATTAACCGATCTACATTTGCTCTGTCCCACCCACCTACATCTGCTACTCTGTCTGGTCATACGAATATCCTTAAACCATAGGGATTTGTTTTGAACAAAAATCCGATTTTTTTGTGGGTGGTCTGCCTCTTAACTAGCAGGGGTGCTCTGTTGAGGTAAGATACTCTGGGTTCAGCTGAAGTATTGTGCAAGTTTATCAAGAATAAATGAGGTTGTTTTATTATAAGCCCTTCAGGTCTAGACTAAAACTTATACTTTAAATAGGCTATCTGGTGTATTTCTAATATTTAAGCCCTAATGGTTGCACAGCCCATTTATTAAATGAGTTTGTAAAGGTTCAGTAAGTTTGATTCAGATTGAAGATGTATTATGGTTAAATCTTTATGGAGAAAGAGTCATTTACTGTCATTCAACATGCATTAAACATATCTCAACCCATATCACATTCCAGTGTTTATGATATAGCACTAAAAATGTGCAGTGGATTCCAGACTGTAGTTGTTGATTTGATTTTAGATATGATTAGGCTTGTATATTTTTCCTCAAGGCTGTGTGAGATGGGTGTGTAAGATTGAGAGCCCAGAATACATGGGAACTTTTTTGTATGATTTAAAAACCATCCTAGGATGCACCTCATGTTGATTGAGAGAATGTCCAAAGTGAGCATAGCTGTCCAGAAATTATTTTGTGACTATATTTTATTTTATTTACATGTTACTTTTAAAATGTAAAATGTTTTATATAATGTTTTAATAACTGTAAGAAAAAAAAATGTTCATAGTTTTTTTTTTTTTATTAGGGATGCAGAATAAATCAGTTCCATATTATAGGTTTATTTTATTTTATCTTATATTTAATTGAGAATGCTCATTTTACCTATTTATTTACATGTAGATTGTCTTTGCCATCATTTAATGATGACTTAACTTTAATCTTTAAAAGCACTAATCATTTTTAATACTGTTAAATGTATTATTTAAAATCTCAAAATATCCACATTTTCATATTTGTATAACGTTTTCATGCTCACATTCATCTGTAGAATCTAAAACGATTGATATTGGTTTTTAGTGTTTTATTGATTGTTTAATCTAGAAAAAAAGAGTCTAGAAATTTAATATCAGACATTTATCTTTTATCATTGATAACATGAAAATAATTATCGGCATTTTATTGGACAGAATTTTAATAATGGTGCATCTCAAGTTTTATTGTCTTTACTGCTCAAATGGAAAAAGTAATAATAAAAAATAAGTGGTGTCAAAATTAACCTGTTCTTAGGAATATTTCTGTCTTGCTTCTACAATTTCCTTCCAGATAAAAACTCAAAAGGATAAAATAAATGAATAAATAAAAATAACAAATGGAAAACTATGAAAATTTAGACATTCAAATACTGACTTATCTCAATTTATATTTCTTTCCTAGTCGGCGGAGTTCTTCGACATGCTGGAAAGGATGCAGGTAAGACTCCATTACTCAGATGATCTTATAAGTGCACGTCACTCTTTAAGATTCCTGTAATAACAGTATTCCTCCAGTAACTTGTAATTAAGCTGAAGAGCATTTTACTGTATAATAATATAATAATCACAGCATGTTTTTGACCTTGAGTGCTGGCTAAGTGTTCTCTCTCCAGTGGACCACCAATCATCAGTTATTCTGAATGAATTCTTAAACATTTCGGCTCATTTTAAAATGCAGTGATTTGGCCAAACCTTTTCTCTGTGGTCAGTCTTTGGGTGGGGGTTTTGTAGGAGTCCCACAGGGTGAGAGACTGGGAACAGGACACACTGACCTGTTGTATAACAGTTGTGCTGTCATTGTGTGCATGTTTGTGAGAGTGTGTAGATGATGGGCAGCAGGTAGCTAAAGATCCAGCCGATCAATATAATGAGGCAGAAGCGTGGTATCTGAGTCGGGTGTTATTAAAGCCCTCAGTCTTCTTGAACAGATTTCTGAGTAACAGATCGATGGTTTATCTGAAGGGCTGATGTCTCTCTGCAATGGATCACATGCACTTGTGATGTTCTCAATCAAATACGAAGGTGTTTAGGTGTGTCTTAGTCAGCTCCATCCTGTAGCATGTACAGAGCCCAAGGAATTGGCCTTTTCCTACTTTCTTTTTCTAAAAGAGATTTTGTTTATAATTACATTCCTAGGTCCAGATTTACTAAACAGGGCACATTAGCGTGAGAGCGCAATCCCAATAAAGTGCCGATGGGAGTGGAAAGTTCTTCGCGTGATCTACTGACGACGCTCAAATGAAAGAACACAGACGCTGTTGGATCATTTCCATAATGACCAACACAATCTACCAAGAGCAATGCAAATTAGAGTCTGGTTTAAGACATGCTTTTTTTGGGGCGGTAAATAATGGCGCAAATACCAGTAAATTGACATGCACAAACCTTAGTAAATCCCCCTGCATGATTCATTTAAATACTCTCCTCCCATAAATTTTGTTTCCGAAAGGGATACTCCTACAAATGCATATGCAATAAGGTCAGCCGCAAAAATAACCCTGTCCAAGCCTTTTTAGCTAATTTTTTTCACTGCGTGTCTTTAGTAAATCCTGTCAGTAGTTTTTTATCGCCAAAAGAGGGTTTGTGCTGGAGCAAGCTGTTAGTAAATCTGGCCCCTAATGTCTATGAAAGGGAAACAATGCCCCAAACGTTTAAATAAATATATATTTAAACGTTTGTAATGAAAAATTTAAAATTGGAAGAACAATTGAATTGAATAATTGAATTTTTTCAATTATTTTTGTTTAATTTTATTTAACTTTAAAATGTTGACTTTTAATTTTTTAATTTCTGAATAAAGGTAAATAATTAAAATGTATATTTAAATTAATTGAAATAAATATTATATCATTTTAATTAATACATTTTTTTTCCTGCACACGCTGTGGATCATTCACTGGAAACTGAAAGTAACTCTTTAAAATTTACTCTTTGAATTCTTTCAGCGGGAACAATACAAGTCAACACCATTATAACTAAATGTTTGCTAAGAAGTATTTCCTACTAAAGCAAGGCGGTATTTTACGTATTATTACGTAAGCGTAATTGTAGCAGACTAGTGGGAGTGGCCTTGGACAGCAACATGCCCAGTGCATTATGGGTGTTGAAGTTTTCCTACCTATTTGTCAAAAGGCAAAACAGCAGCCTTTTCCCTCTGTTTTCAGGTAGCACAGATTTCAGAACATTTGTACCTTTCTACTATATAGGCAGCCAAGTTTTATTGAAAGCTCATTTTGCCAGCACTGAAGTACCCCTTTAACTGTGTAACAGCTAAAACGGAGATTGTCAATGGTGTGTTATACAGCCCCATTGGGAATATATCCATTACGTTTAATGAGTCACCTCGTAATCATCAAAATAATTGTGTCATCAATGTCCCAATATTCAGATTCGCAACAAGGAACTTAGAAGCAAAATTAGATAAAGCTTTAGCCTCATATAGCCAAACATTATAAAGATTTCAAACTGAATGAGAGATTCTGCCTTTATTGATCTCTAGGCAACTGTTTTTTACCCTAGACCAGGGGTAGGCAAGTTCGGTCCTAGAGAGCCGCTGTCCTGCAGAGTTTGGCTCCAACACTGAAAAAAACCTCTCCTGCCTATAGCCTTAGTAATCCTGAAGACATTGATTAGCTTGTTCAGGTGTGTTTGATTAGGGTTGGAACTAAATTCTGCAGGACAGCGGCTCTCTAGGACCGAACTTGCCTACCCCTGCCCTAGACTAACAGGAAACAGTTTACCATGATAACGTACTCGGTTACTAACGTAACCTTGGTTCCCTGAGAGTAAGGGAACGAGTATTACGTAGCTATTCGCAGTGGGGAAACTCCTTTTCCTCGAATTCTGAAGCTTAAAATGTAAAACGCATTTTGCAGCTGCACAGCTAGCACAGTGAGTGTCTGGCTCACTCATTGGCCTCAAGCCCCCGAAATAGCCATTATAGCAGGTTACATCGACTGAAGCGACATATTGCCACGCTACTCAGTGCGGCCGGCTACGCAATACTCGTTCCCTTACTCTCATAGAACCGAGGTTACGTTAGTAACCGAGTACGTTCCCTTTCGAGAACGTCCACTTCGTATTGCGTAGCTATACGCAGTGGGGACGCCATGCAAAACGCCGCACTGAGTAGCTGGTTGAACTGCAGCTCTAGAACTCTGAGCTTACAGAGTCAGCCAGAAACCAGTGTATAAAAATAAGACCGGACACCGTCTGGCCTCATAATATACCTTTTTAATAATGTAATGTCCAAACATTCATCATGTTTTTAATTTTTTTAACCCCCTAACATAAGACCAGACACAGTCAGGTCCTAATAAAGGGAATGATAACCGGCCGGAGGCGGGCTTTATAATGAATGAGTGAATGTGTGCTTATGACATTGACATATTATGTGGGTAAGACCGGACACCTGTCGGGTCTGAATTCACACTGAAAGGACCCTTTCCTGCAGGGAAGGAACATCCATATTATAGAATTTCACAAACGTAGAAGGCGAGGACCAACCGGCCACCGCACATATCTCGTGAATGGGAACCCCAGACGACCAAGCCCAAGAAGAGGCCATGCCTCTAGTCGAATGGGCTCTAGTACCAATAGGGCAAACCTGACCCACTGAGGTGTATGCCAGAGAAATAGCATCACCTATCCATCTGGATATCCTCTGCTTGTGACGGGCGCCACCTTGGACCGGCCACCGAAGCAGACGAAGAGCTGTTCTGATTGTCCTGTCAGAGCACTGAGAATTTATCTGGAGCACTCTGCGTCTTTTAGACAGAGTAGATTAGCCTCCCCATCCTCTGAGGAAGGGGGAAGGGCCAGTAAAGTGATCACCTGTGCTCTAAACGGAGTAGAAAGCACTTTAGGCACATAGCCGTGTCTGGGTTTGAGAATGACCTTCGAGTCGCCGACACCAAACTCCAAACAAGAGTGCCTCCAAATCTCCGGCTCGCTTGACCGATGCCAGTGCCAGCAGGAGAGCAGTCTTTAGCGAGAGAATTTTGAGATCAACCGCCTGAAGTGGTTCAAACGGTGGGCCCTTCAGGGCCCCAAGGACCGTGGATAGGTCCCAAGACGGAACAGATGGAGGTCTGGAGGGGTTAAGCCTCCTGGCTCCTTTCAGAAACCGTACCACCAAGTCATTTTTCCCAGTGACCGGCCAGCCACCGGAGCATAATTAGCTGCGATGGCTGCCACATACACATACACAGACGGGGTTCTGCCCACATCCAATAGCTCTTGTAGGAAGGAGAGAACCACTGGTATCTCACATGACACCGGTTCAAAACGGTTGTCCAGACACCAGCTGGAAAACACTGACCATTTAGAAGCATACAGGCGCCTGGTAGAAGGGGCCCTGGCTTCATTGATCGTGCTCAGGACCTTCTCAGGAAGGTCCCCGGGTACCCATTGAGGGGCCACACATGGAGAGCCCATAAATCGGGTCGCGGAAGCCATATCGTCCCCTCCGCCTGCGTGAGGAGGTCTTTCCTCAACGGAATCGGCCAGGGACTTCGTCCACCATCTGAACCAGCTCCGGAAACCACGGTCTGGATTTCCAGAGGGGGGCCACCAGGAGGACTGAGCATCCGCTCTCCCTGACCCGCTCGATAACCTGGGGTATCATTGAGATGGAGGAAATGCATAAAGGGGGCGGTTGGGCCAATGATGGGCCAACGCATCCCTGCTTTTCGAGAAGAACACTGTAGAATGAGTTTTGTTCTTCAAGGCAATGAGGTCGACTTAGGCCTCGCCAAACATTTTCCATATCAGGTGCACCGTCTGAGGGTTCAGGGACCTGCCCGACCTGACGCCGCCCTGGCGATTTATGTAAGACACCACAGATGTATTGTCCGTCCGGACTAACACCTGGGGCCTCATTTATAAACGTTGCGTATGCACAAAAGAAGGCGTACGCTGGTATTTGGTATTTATAAAAACCAAACTTGACGGGAAAATGTGCAGTCCTTCACGCAAGCTCTAACCCAGGCGTACGCACAAAAACGGGTGAAATGAGAAATGGCGACACCGTCAGACGGAAGAAACACGTGAAAGTGTGTGAAACTTTAGACAGTTGTGTAAAAGAAATGACAAAACTGCCTCTTATTAATAACATGAAGACTTAACAAAGCAAGTCTTACTATTAACAGCCTACACGAACACCCGTTTGATCGATCTACAGTGTAGCCTATAACAAACAAAATCCAACGAAAATTACAACAGAAATGCAAATTAACACATATTTGCAAAAAGAAAAGTGAAATATGTTCTGCAATAATATTGGCATGTTATGTAATTCATCCTCATAAATAATATAGTAAACAGAACGAAATAATGTACAAAACTTATATTCTCGTCAATGTGTCCGTCTGGCGGAGCAGATATAGATGCAATTAGATAGACAGATAGATAGATAATTAGGGAGATATATAGATATATAGATAAATAGATAGATGTATTAATTGTCCACTGGGGAAAGTTGTTTTCATAGTAAAACATTTCTTCTTCAGCTACGGAAACATGGTGTTCATGCATATGCCTTTAGTTTGTTTTATTTTTGATAAAATAACGTATGACGTATGTCTCAACCATTCAGAAAGCTGCAAGAAATTACATTTGCGCTGAACGATTTCCCATTTCCACGTCGATTATTACCGACATTTGTAGCTTGTCAGGTGCAATTAAATGGATGGAAATAAAATGCCCCATCACAATGCGTAATGACGCACAATGGCTGATCTTGCGCTCTTAGAAGATGTGGCAAATGGAAGGATTCGGAGTGAACGCATCTTCAGACAGCAAGAAAACTTGCTGACAAACGAGGACGAGTGGCTTATGAGCCGGTTCCTACTTCATGAATATTAACTTGTGGGCGTTTCACTGACTATTTATGGGCAACTATGGGCGTGAAGCCGCAAAAGCTGCGCTACATTTAGAATTGATTGTGATTTATTAAGGGAAAACTGTGTAGGATGTGCGTGCGCACGGTTTTATAAATCTGAATATTTCTGTTTCATCCGTACGCCACTTCTGACGCAAATCCTACGCAAAGTTTTATAAATGAGGCCCCAGGTGTCCCCTGATGTTTGGCAGAAAAGCTTTGAGGGCCAGGCAAACCGCTTTCATTTCCAGGCAGTTGATGTGTAAACTCTGCTCCATGCTCGACCAGAGGCCGGAGACAGGCTTGCTCTCGTGTAACGCTCCCCAACCTTGGTTGGATGTGTCTGTGAAAACCACCTTCCAAGTGGAATTCACACCCAAACTCACGCCCTCGAGATACCAGTCTTGAGCCAGCCAGGGAATCAGTGTCCGAAGACAACCGTGACTCACCGTGACTAATAGGCTGCTTGAACGCCACGCGCGGGCTGGCACACGGCGCTTGAGCCAGTGTTGCAGCAGGCGCATATGCAGTAGTCCCAAGCGGAGCACTGATGATGCGGCTGCCATGAGCCCCAAAAGTCTCTGAAACTTTTTTAGGCGTGAGTGTTCGCCTGCCCTGAAAGAGGCTGCGAGCTGTTGAATAGAGAGCACGCGCTCTGTTGTGAGGCGCGCTCTCATAGTCATAGAGTCTTTAATAACTGTGCCCAGAAAGATCACACTCTGGCTGGGATTCTGCTCTTGGATAGATTGATACTGAGACCCAGACACTGCAAATGGTTCAGAATCAAAGACCTGTGGTGTAACAGTTCGGTTCTCGACTGAGCTAGAATCAGCTAATCGTCGAGATAATTCAGCACGCGCACCCCCTGAGGGGGGGAGAGCGCCAGGGGGAGAGCGCCGCATCCATGCACTTAGTAAACGTGCGAGGTGCTAAAGACAGGCCAAAGGGCAGAACTGTGAATTGATAAGCCTGACCCTCGAAGGCGAATCTCAAAAATGGCCTGGGACACGGGGGGCTATCTGAATGTGAAAGTAAGCGTCTCCCTCGAACAGAACCGGAGATGGCGTCGGTGTTGGAGAAAACGAGGCAAGCGGGGACGTGGCCGGCGTGGGCTCGTTAATCTCCATCACCTCCGGTTGACGCTGGCTGCGGCGCTTTCGGCGCTGCGGCTTACTGTAGAGCTGGTTTCGACGGCGAAGCTTTTCTTCAGAGGACTCAGAGACGTGAAGTATGTCACTGAAGAAGATGAAATCTGCTATAATGGCTATTTCGGGGGCTTTTATGGGCTATGGCCACGCCCCTTGTGGCGGGCTCTGACGTGTATGACGTAATGATAGCTCATTGGCACACACGTTGGAGCTGCCCGTGCCATTGAATGTGCAGTTGCCGCAGCACAGTCAATGAGTGAGCCAGACACTCACTGTGCTAGCTGTGCAGCTGCAAAATGCATTTTACATTCTAAGCTTCAGAATTCGAAGAAAATGAGTTTCCCCTCTGCGTATAGCTACGTGATACGAAGTGGACGTTCTCTGAAGGGAACCACAGTTTTTGACCAAATATCTTGATATTAGCCAGCCACCATAGTGTTATTAAAACAATTTAAAATGGGGGAAAAAAGGACAAAAGGGTTTGGAAGACTTCGTTGTCTATGAACATAGCTGCTGTATTTGTGGAGCTTATTTGACAACCAGGGATACATGTTTTAGTGTGTCATGCATTCTTCCTCTTCCAATCTCTTCTGCTTACCTGGACACGGCAGATTCCCAAAACTGAGGAGACTAAGAGAATCAAGGTTGGGCTGGTATTCTGAATGTGTTTGTGTATTTTGTGTCTGTAAGTGCATGCGTGTGAGTGGGAGAGTTATTCATGTATAATATCTTCTTCTTCAGTCTTTTCTTCTCTATAAATATTCTGATAAACATCAGCCACAGTCTGGAGTTTTACAACATCAATACACATCAATCATTTTGAAGTGTTTTTGTACATTTAGGGATTCAAAGGTCAGTGTTGATGGCCATCAGACGTTACCAAAGAGTCCAAATGCAGACTTAAAACCTTTATATCTCATATATGATTATAGGAATGCAAGCAGAGGATAATCAGAAGCCTTTTTTGTTCCAGCTGCTGTTATTTTGTTTGTTTTTTATCAGTCATATTGTGTTGTAGATATTATTTCTCTATCCTGCTCTTGGGATGCTTTTATTGCTATAAACAGACTGTAATTTGTGCAGTTGGCTCTACGGTGTTATCCTAAGATCATATTTATTTCTCTCTCCTACAGGATGACTACATCCCTTACCCACGGATTGAGGATGTGAGTCCTTGCGCGCGCACACACACACACACACACACACACACACATTGAAAATCAAGCCCATATGTGCTTTATATTATTATGTTCTTGTATTTGCAAATTAGCACAAGAGAGTTTTCATTTATGCTCAAGTGTTTTAGGACAGAAAGGAACAGATTGTCTCTATTTATTATACAGCTCTCTGGAATACTTGATTCTGATTGGTCAATCACTGTGTTCTGCATTTAGATGATGATTGCTAAGCTCAAGCTGTTGTCCCTGACAACAAATCTCATATACTCATATACTCATATACTACTCATATAACTGGTTTTATAGAAGTCAAACATTTAATTTTAATTTAATTTAATTTAAAGGTTTTTTTTTTGTTTTGTTTTTTAAAGCAGGTAGAAATCGCTCTTTAAGTTATTTAAGGCTCACCGCTATTTAGATTGGTCTAACAACACTCTGTTGTTCTAAACGGAAAACCCATTATTAGACTCTACAGTCTAAGTATACATGACTAATGCCGATGTGTTAGTCGGATCTCTAAAACTTCAGTCGGTGTGCTTCTCTGCTTCACCTAAGCTGGATTTCAGTCAGTTTACTAACCTGAGAGTAGAATTGTGATGTTATGGATTTAAGTAATCTACTAGATTTAATCATTTCAGAGTAAGTCAGAATAAATCCAAATGTAACAATTTATTATTAACCAGGTAAAGGTATCATGCCAATCACATAATCAATTCAAAGATAATTAATACAATAACATCAAATGCTCAGAGATAAAGAGTAAAAGATGTATATCTAACATTAGAAAAAATACATAATGCTGAGCATCCGAGGACATTCAGAATTACGGGCTTAGAGTTTTGACTAGAGTTATAGACATAGGGAGTTCACACCTTGTCGAGGAACAGGAGGTAGTTTGGATGAAGGACCCTGGGAAAAAGTGCACACCCAGTAAGCAAAGTATCTCTAAACCCGGATTACCATTTGGTTTACTTCAGTGGAGATGGGATCATTGTACCAGTCGCACTGAAACATTTTAAATTATTCCAAACATTACTGTTAATTCACTTTTATTGACAAAGAACATTATAATTTTTGAATAATCTTTCTAAGTGAACTGAGTGAAGAGAAGAATGTGTAAAGGGAAGGAAGTGGGGAGAAGTAACAAATGTGAGGGTGTTGTCCATATCTCAGGCGATCAAAGTTCTGTTTGTCGTACACTATGATAAAAACATTCATTAATAGCGTCAACGTTCCTATTAATCGTTTAAAATTACACATGAAATTGATCAAAAGTGACAGTAAAAACATTTGTTACAAAATATTTCTATAAAAAAAGCTGTTCTTTTGAACTTTCTACTTATCAAAGAATTCTGAAAATTCTTTTTTTTTTTTTTACATTTCATAATAATCAAAAGTTTCTTCAGCACCAAATCAGCATATTATAATGATTTCTGAAGGATCATGTGACACTGAAGACTGGAGCACTGATGCTGAAAATTCAGCTTTGCCAGCACAGGAATAAATTACAGTTTAAAATAAAAAAAAAATTGTTTACACTACTCTCATTAGAGTATTAGTAGACTGTAAGGTTAGGGTTCGGGTAGGTAGAATAAGTTGATAGATACGCAGTTGAAAAGTTACTTTGAGTCAGTAGAGTGTCTGTTGGGGGACCATTAAAATAAAGTGTTAGCAGATAAGCAGACTGTCTACTAATACTCTAATGACAGTTAGTTGACATGTAGTTGCAAAGTTGCTTACAGTAAAATAAAGTGTTACCTAAAATTTCACAATATGCCTGTTTTTACTGTATTGTTGATCAAATAAATACAGCCTTCATGAGCATAAGAGACCCCAAACATTTGAATGGTAGTGCATGTTTATTTATATAATACTAAGATATATGTATATAGTCATTATAATTGCTAAACTGTAAGGTTTGTGAATTATTTAATAATAAAGGGTATTATAAGTTATTAAGTTATATACTGTAACTGAAATCAAAATGACTTTGCCGACCCTTTATTTTCTTCATATTGGCTGTGTAGGTCCTAGAGAAGGGTGGTCCCTACCCTCAGGTCATTTTACCTCAGTTTGGCGGATACTGGATTGAGGATCCCGAGGCTCCAGTCGGGACGCCCACGTCCTCAGACAGCAGCTTCTGTGAGGAGGAGGATGATGGTCTTAGTCCTGGTGGAGGAGGAGGCTCCAGCTACAGGCTGGAGTGTAACAACACCTCACGCGCTTACCGCAAACACTTTCTGGGCAAGGTCAGGATTCTTTTGTTATTGCCGACAGTATGTTTATTTTCTATACTGTAAGTCCACAGAGCCAAAAGTACCCATAGTTAAAGAAACACCTATGTACATATTATTTTATAATGGGTTGTTTTTACCACGGCCACACAATTTCAATATATGCCCTTTCAGCTAAAATTAAGTGTCCCGTCTGAGGCGATATTTCATGTGCCCATAGCTTATTCACTCACAGTTTTGCATAACACTGGACATGAAGTGTTATGGCGCCAGAGCCGATCCTCCCTATACGCTCACTACGCAAGTTGCGTAGGGCCCCGCAAATTACTCAAGGCCCCGCCTCCCCCTCTTGTCAAAGCGCGTTAATCAAAGTTTACAATATCAATGAGATAATTAACCGGAACTATCCTTCTGGTCACGAAAAGAGAGAAAAAAACACCATGAGAGTGAATTTCGGGAACAGCAATCAGGTAGACTTGTGTTCTCTACTCTCCAAGTTTGATGTCAGTAAAGAACAGTAAAGTGAAGTTGATGTGCGTCTCTCTGTAGTCTGTCTGTCTGACTAACCCAGCTGGGCTGTGCATCTTTTGTTCTGTCTGTGTCTTGCTTGCTAATGCCTCCCACTTCCAAGGCTGTGTTCTGTGACTTTGTGTCTGACAAAAAAGTGAGAGTGAAATACAACTATTTATTACGTTTGATAAACAACAAAGGGCAACGATGTTTGTTTATAAACTGCAACTCGGAAAAGATAACCGCGTCGCGCGTTAACATGTGTTCATATGCGCGTGCACGAAATGAAACGCGCACTTTCCAGCAAAACATCTGTGGGGACCAGTACAATTTTTGGGCGTGATGATGGCACTCCTCATTATAGGCGCACATATTTTTAAAACAAGCCAATGTCAGTTTAGTAACAACTCTGCAATGAAGCCAAATGGAAAGCAATGCATTGACATTGACTATTGACTTATAGGCTATATTGCATTTAAAATTTTGATTGGCTGGACACACTGGTCAATATGGATGCACATACCTCAGTAAATGATAACCATCAAGTATCAAGTTTTGTTTTTATAATTTAAAATACAGTGACATGCTATGGCAACCCATTTTAGCTTTTATTCATTCAGAGGATGCATTTTTGATATCAATAATTACATTTGTACCTACTGTTTAAAATGTAAATTCTTGATATTAAGAATGTACTTTTTATAGTAAAAATGTATATTTCTGATATCAGGAATTACATTTTCATTAGAACTAGTTAAAGGAGGGAGGATTGTAGTGGGAGCACTGGGGTGTCAGGTGACTGTGGCAATGGCAAATGGTTTATATGGCTCATGGGTCAGGTAGGAGGGCCCCTTACCAGAATTTTGCTTAGGGCCCCAGGGAGGTCAGGATCGGCTCTGGATGGCGCGAACATTTTGTGCTCTACATTTTGGTATCAGTTCTGTTTCACAGAGACCTTGATTTGAACAAGCCACGCTTGAAATGAAAAATCAGTCTATTGGAAAATGAACCATATTCAAATTTTTGAGGAAGCAACCTGTGTAATGACTCCTGTGTAAACGACTTTCTCAGGAGCACATGAACTATTACTGCACGGCCAGTAGTATGGGACACCTCATCATGTCTCTGAAGTATGAGGAAGTAGACGGACAGGAGTCACTCCGCATCATGCTCAGGTGCCACATCCACCATAAACATCACACACCCCAGCACATATTGAAACTCTGGTATAGTCATAGCTAGGTAGGCCTGTATTGCCATAGTAATTAGCTGAGCATTTATTCTCGAGTGTCATTTTCTAGGTCAAAAACAAAGACCCTTCATGAGCGGATCCCACTTGAAGGACTCCTTCAGTTACCAAGTGTACCACAGATAGCAAAGGTGTGTATTGACAATATGTGCCATACGAGTCAAAATTCATCATATATAACATAAATGAAAATATGCAGTGACCAAACAAACTAAAACTGTCTTTTAGATTGTTCCATTGCCTTCATAACAGCTTTGCAGACTTTTGGTATCCTCTAAATAATTTTATGAGGTGCCACCTGGAATTCTTTGAAGAAGTTCTCATGCACCCTGAATGCTTGTTGGCTGTTTTTGCTTCACAATCTGGCCATTTAAAAACTAAATAAAGGAATTATTCTATATTTAATAAAAAGGCACACCGTATATTTTTCTACAAAAACTCATTTTGAGCATTAGAGCGTGAGATTTCAATGGAATAGTCTTTTAGCATCTTGAGAAACATGTTTTTTCAATTGTAATAATATTTCACAATATTGCTTTTTTTGTGTATTTTTGATCAAACAAATGCAGCCTTGTTGAAAATAAGAGAATTGTTTCAAAATCATTTATATTACAATCTTACTGACCCCAAACTTTTGAACAGTAGAACATTTTTCATGTTAATATATTTTAAAATGTAATTTATATCTGTGATGGCAAACCCTAATCTTAATTAAATTTTTAAGTAATCAACTTGGATGTTTAAGTCATTTCAACTTAAATTACATTCAACCAACTTAAAAAATTTAATCTTGTATAACTTATGAAAAAAGCAGAAAATTGCTTAACTTATTTTAATGAGTTAAAGCAATGTAAAAACATATGTTGTCATAACTTATTGATCATATAATTTTTTCACAGTGTATATTTTAATTATTTCAACCAACCAATCAAAAAAGATTTTAGAGTTATTGTTCTAGTCCAACTGTAATCAAACTTTTAAAGTGCATGAGGACACAAATTCTCAAAAAGTTTCTCAAGACCACATACTTAGCAGCCCTCCTTTGAACTTCCCTCAATCCACTCAAAAGATCCGAGATACTCACATCAGATGTGTCCTGTGTGTTTCAGCTGCTCTGCGATGATGTCACGGGTCTAAAGTTCAACCCCGTCCTCTACCCTAGGGTGAGCATCTCTCTGTTTCTCACTCCATCTGTGACTTACCTACTCCAGGCGCCGTTAGGGTGAAATAGGGCTGCGCTTTGCTCCGTCTCACCCTAGTACCCAAGTCATCTGAATTAAAATGTTCCCATGCTCCAGGGGACTCACAAATCCATCTGCTTTACACTGCCTGTCGTGCCTGAACCACATAGAGTGTTTGAGAGAAGGCTTGAGAGAGGCCATCTCAAGGCTTTGCATGGCAAACTCAAACGCCTGAATTATAGAAAGGCATTGACACACATATTTACCCCTGCGGGCGCTTTTGCTCACTTTTTGTTTTCTCCTTCCCAAGGCCTCGCAACTGATCGTCAGTTTTGATGAGCACGAATTGAACAACACTTTCAAGTTTGGAGTCATCTATCAGAAGTTTGGTCAGGTGAGAGTCGTCTTGAGTAGTTTTCTTCATTTTATTTAGGGCTATTTTCACTGAATGTTTTCCTTTTTTTTTTTTCATTGCCATTGTCTTTTCACATCAGACATCAGAGGAAGAGCTGTTCGGCAACAATGAGGAGACGCCTGCCTTTGCTGAATTCCTCACTGTTTTAGGAGACAATATTGAACTGCAGGATTTTAAAGGGTGAGAGACGGAGATTAGACTCTGAAAACTGCCGCCAGGGGTCACCTACACACACAAAAGGCCCGTTTTAATATTAAACAATAATCATAGAGTTCATTTGTGAATAATTTAGTTCACCCATTGTGTGTGATTTTGACTGTAAATCTGGGCAGAGTAATCTGAATGATCTAAGCATCCGCAGAACTAATTTGTCTGGTGATATTGTGCCGCTTAGCTTCAGAGGCGGTCTGGATGTGTCTCATGGACAGACGGGATCTGAGTCCGTCTATACTACGTTCCGTCAGAGAGAAATCATGTTTCACGTTTCCACAAAGCTTCCCTTTACAGAAGGAGACATTCAGCAGGTGGGCTACACAAATCCAGATTTTAGTTTGTTGTTGTTGTTTTGTCTTTTTTCTAGATATTTTTCTCTCGTGTCATATTCTCTCAGCTCCAGAGGAAGAGACATATTGGCAATGACATTGTCGCAGCCGTCTTCCAGGAAGGGCCCACGCCATTCGTACCTGATATGATCGCTTCCAACTTCCTTCATGCCTACGTGTTAGTGCAGGCAGAAAACCCCTGTACGGATCATACCATGTACAAGGTTTGCCAAACACCTCACTGAATTACTCCAGATAGCCATCAATCCCTTAACCAACACTGATCTGAGATATTGATCTGTGTTCACAGGTGTCCGTCACAGCGCGAGAGGATGTCCCTCCGTTCGGCCCCCCTCTTCCAAACCCTTCAGTCTTTAAGAAGGTAATATAGAAGGTTGCTTCAATTAAATATTGCATCAAGAGATGATGATTTGTATCATATGATGATGGAGATCAATTCTTCCCCAGGGTCCTGAGTTCCGGGAATTTCTCCTGGCAAAATTGATCAATGCAGAAAATGCATGCTACAAGTCAGACAAGTTCGCCAAGCTAGAGGTGAGGAAAGAAAATCCAGAGATCAACATATCACCCGCCTACGGAAGCTTGTTTACACCACACGGAATAAAATCTCAACTTTTCAGCGAGTTTATATTTCACAGTTCAGATTTGTTTTCTCTGACATTCTGTCATTATTTACTAATGCTGTCATTGAGCTACCATTTCCGGGTGAACTATCTCTTTAATTAGTTGATCTGCTTCATTGTCTATTTATGTGTGTGTGTGTGTGTTTGACAGGAGAGGACACGGGCAGCACTGTTAGATAACCTTCACGATGAATTGCACAGACAGACACAGGCCACAGTAGGACTGGGCTCAGCTTCAGATGAAGAAAAGCTAGAAAATGGAGGTCATGGTGGGCTGCTGGAGTCTTTTAAGGTGAGATGTCTTATCCTGAATTCCACTTGACCCCTTAAAGTCTCAGAGAACCTAAAGATTCGTTTTACTGAATAATGTTGCACTTTGAATTTTTTTCTGTATAGAGAAATATTCTCAATTCCTTGAAAAATAATATATATATATATATATATATATATATAATATATTATCAAATATATACACTACCATTTCAAATTTGGGGGTCAGTAAGATTTTACTTTTATTCAGCAAGGATGCATTAAATTCAGCAAAGACGTTTATAATGTTATGAAATATTTATATGTATAAATGCTGTTTGTGTTTTACTTTCTATTCATTAAATAATCCATAAGTAGCACGGTTTCCACAAAATATTAAACAGCAACTGTTATCATCATTTATAATAAAAAGAAATGTCCCTTGCGCACCAAATAAGCACATTAGCATTATTTCTGAAGGATCATGTGACACTGAAAACTGGATTAATGATGCTGAAAATTCAGCTTTGTCATCACAGGAAGAAATTAAAATTTTTAATAAATTAAGTTGTAATAATATATTTCACATTATTACTGTTTTACTGTATTGTTGATCAAATAAATGCAGCCTTGGTGAACATAATTTTTTTCCCAAAAACATTACCGACCCTAAACTTTCGAACGGTAGTATATGTATACCCACAGTTCCCTTTCGAACGGTCACTTCGTATTGCGTAGCTATTCCTCGATTTACTGAAGCCTTTATGTAAAGCGCATTTGCAGCTGCACAGCTAGAACATGATCGTCTGGCTCGCTCATAGGCTGCGCTGCGGCAACTGCATATCCAATGGCGCGGGCGCCTGGATATATACTGTAGCTCGCTCAAGCTGAAGGCTTGTTCGACGGCGAAGGCTCAATAAATGGTCAGAGACGTGAAGTTTGTCGCTGAAGGAGTAAAATCTGCTATAATGGCGAATTCGGGGACTATTATAGACTGAGCCCCCTTGGCGGGCTCTGACGTGTATGACGCAGAGTGATCTCATTGGTCGCACGTCAGAGCCCGCCAAGGGGGCTCAGTCTATAATAGTCCCCGAATTCGCCATTATAGCAGATTTTACTCCTTCAGCGACAAACTTCACATCTCTGACCATTTATTGAGCCTTCGCCGTCGAACAAGCCTTCAGCTTGAGCGAGCTACAGTTCAGCAGACGACACATTTCACCGTGTTTCTCCTGACGCAGTCTCTCCTGTGGCTATCCGGCTATATCCTTTTCATTGTTCATTGTATTTCTGTGTGTTTTATCTGTACGAGCGTTGTTTCAAATGCCTCGTGTCAAGACCTGCGCCACGTGCGGATGCAAGCTGCACGAGGCGGACGAACACGCTAACTGCATTCCATGCCTGGGACTTCACCACGCGGAGAATGCACTGTCTGCCGGCGGATGTGCGGCCTGCGAGAGCATGCCTATCTCCGTGCTGCGAACTCGGCTAGCCCTCTCCCGTGATGGCGACGCCGCCGCCGCCTCTCCCGCGCTTCCCTCTCCGGCCCTACTTCAGCCAAGGAAGAAGAAGCGCCGCAGCCAACGGCAACCGGAGAGCATGGATGTTAGTGAACGCACGCTGGCCACGTCCCCGCGTGCCTCACTCTCTCCAGCTCATTCATCTCCGGTCCTGTTCGAGGGAGATCATCAACTAGAGCTGTTCATCCTAATAAGCCGTGCCGTAGCACTTCAGCCCTCGCTGGACGCGTGTATTCCGCCTCCGGTCAGGCTGCTTCGGCCCTGCATATGATGGCCGTGCTGCAGGTTTACCAGGCCAAACTCCTCCGGTCTATGGACGAGGCTGGCCCGGACCCTGAGGCCTTACGGGACCTTCGAAGCGCCACGGACCTGGCCTTGAGAGCTACCAAGGCCACAGCACAGGCTATCGGGAGGAATATGGCGAGTTTGGTCGTGCTCGAGCGCCATCTCTGGCTTACCCTCACTGACATTAAGGACGCGGAGAGAACGAGGTTCCTCGACGCCCCAGTATCCAGCACCGGCCTCTCCGGCCCGGAAAGCGTCCCAGGCCATGCGTCACTTCCTGCCTAAGCGCTCTAGCTCGGCGTCTAGTGCTCACAAGGTAGCCCTGTCGACGCCTCGGCCAACAAAGCCCGCGAAACAGGCCTCTCAGCCCCGCCCTGCGGCTGATGCCCAGCGCCAGCCAAGTGCAACCAAGCGCTTCCCGCTTCCCCGACGCCAAGGCCCGAGACCAAGCGCCGCGCCCCACACAGCGCCGCCAAAGTCGTCCTAGCACGCAGGGGAAAGAGAGAGGGCACGGGTCCCGCACTCGCCGGACCACCCTCGAAGAAGCCAACAAAACTTCCCACAGCCCCCTGTTCAGTTCAGGCGGCTGGGGATTTTATTACTGCAAACAGGCCCGCAACAGTAAGCGCGTTCTTGCAAACAAGCGACGTTTTCACGGCGACCCAAATAAAGCACAAAAAGAGCATGTTTCACAAATACAACACTTGGGTTCACGGTCCCCCTTCATCAGGCGGCCCCTCCCCCGTTGTAATACTGACTTCCCCAAACGCAAATGCTTGTACAGTCAGTCCAATACTCAATGTGTGCAAAAATCACAATATAAGGGTATCAGGTCCCCCTGCATTATGGCGACCAGCCCCAATCTGTGTGTCAAGCCCTAGCCACACGGGTTCTAGCCTGGCAAGCTATCCCCGGTGTGTCGAGTTGGGTCATAAACACTTTAAAGCGAGGTTACTCGCTCCAATTCGCTCGCAGACCCCCAAAATTTCAGGCCGTTCTCGAGACTTCGGTGAGAAGCAACATGGGTCACGTGCTTCGCACCAAAGTACAGAATCTTTTAGCAAAAGGGGCGATAGAATTTGTCCCCCCCGCGCTAAAACATATGGGTTTTTACAGCCGCTATTTTCTGATTCCGAAAAAAGACGGCGGTCTCAGACCCATTCTAGATTTGAGACATTTGAACAAAGCTCTCATGAGATGGCCGTTCAAAATGTTAACTATCAAACATATCCTTGCGCAAGTGCGCTCGGGGGATTGGTTTGTCACAATGGATCTGAAAGATGCTTACTTTCACATTCAAATAAATCCTCTTCACAGGCCATTCTTGAGATTCGCCTTCGAGGGCCAGACTTATCAATACACCGTTCTGCCGTTCGGTCTATCTTTGGCACCCCGCACATTCACGAAGTGTGTGGATGCAGCGCTTTCTCCTCTGAGACATCAGGGAGTGCGCGTGTTAAATTATCTCGACGACTGGCTGGTGCTGGCACAGTCGAGAATCGAGCTATTAGCTCACAGGGATTTGATTCTCGGCCATCTAAAATGCCTGGGTTTCACAATCAATGTTTCAAAAAGCAAACTAACCCCCAGCCAGAGCGTGATCTTTCTGGGCACAGTTTTAGACTCGAGAGCTACGACAGCGCGACTCACACCAGAGCGCACGCTCTCGGTGCGAGCGCTTGCAGCCACTTTCAGAGCTCGCGAGCGGACGCCACTGAAGAAATTTCAGAAACTGCTTGGTCTCATGGCAGCAGCATCGCCAGTACTCCGCTTGGGATTACTGCGCATGCGCCCGCTGCAGCATTGGCTGAAACGCCGTGTGCCAACTCACGCATGGCAGTCAGGCAACTTGCGCGTTATGGTAAATCACGGTTGTTTAAGAACCCTGATTCCTTGGTGGGCTCAGAACTGGTACCACAAGGGGGTGACAATGGGAACAATTTCCAGGAGGAAAGTGGTTCTTACAGATGCGTCCAACCTGGGTTGGGGAGCGCTGCACGAGGGCATGCCTGCATCCGGCCTCTGGTCGAGCACGGAGCAGAGCTTACATATCAACTGTCTGGAGATGAAAGCAGTTGGGTTGGCCCTGAAGGCATTTCTGTCAAACCTCAGAGGTCACCACGTTTTAGTCCGCACAGACAATATGTCAGTGGTGGCCTACATAAATTGCGAGGGGGGCATCAGGTCAGGAAACCTGCATGCGATGGCGAGAGACCTCCTCTTATGGGCACAAACCAACCTGAGCTCTCTGAGAGCAGTGCATATCCCAGGCGTCCAGAATGTGGGCACGGATATGCTCTCACGGGGCAACACTCCCCTCGGCGAGTGGTCCCTGAACCCACAGACGGTCAGTCTGATATGGAAGGTGTTTGGCGAGGCCGAAATCAACCTTTTCGCCTCGAGAATCAACACCCACTGCAAATTGTTCTTCTCAAAGAACAGGGACGCGCTGGCCCATGTCTGGCCCAACCGTCCCCTTTATGCCTTTCCCCCCGTTTCGATGATTCCACAAGTTATCAAACGGGTCAGAGAGAGCGGGTGCCCTGTCCTTCTGGTGGCCCCTCTCTGGAAAACCAGGCCGTGGTTCCCGGAACTGGTTCAGTTATCGAACACAATCCCATGGCCTGTCCCACTGATGAAAGACCTCCTCACACAGGCGAACGGGACATTGTGGCATCCGAGACCCGATTTATGGGCCCTCCATGTTTGGCTCCTCAACGGGTACCCAAGGACCTTCCTGAGAAGGTCTTAAGCACCATATCTGAAGCCAGGGCCCCGTCGACTCGGTGCCTTTATGCTTCGAAATGGTCGGGTTTTTCCAGCTGGTGCTCGAAAAATCAGGCTGACCCAGAGTCATGTGAGATATCTGTGGTTCTCTCATTCTTACAGGAGCTGCTGGATGCGGGTCGCTCCCCGTCCACTCTCAAAGTGTATGTGGCAGCCATAGCAGCACATCATGTTCTGGTGGCTGGCCAGTCACTGGGAAGAAACGACCTGGTCGTGAGATTCCTTAAAGGTGCTATGAGAATGAACCCCTCAAGACCTCCGTCTGTGCCGTCTTGGGACCTCTCCACGGTCCTGGGGGCTCTGAACGGTCCGTCTTTTGAACCGCTCCAATCGGTTGATCTAAAACCTCTCTCGCTGAAGACCGCTCTCCTTATGGCGTTGGCATCTATCAAGCGAGTGGAAGATCTGCAGGCGCTCTCTGTGAGCCCTGCATGGTTGGAGTTGGGTCCAGATGACTCCAGAGTCATCCTCAAGCCCAGACATGGTTACGTGCCTAAAGTGCTCTCAACACCGTTCAGAGCACAGGTGGTGACGTTATCAGCCCTCCTTCCTTCTGCAGAGGATGGAGAGGTTAATCTTCTCTGCCCTGTCAGAGCACTGAGAAACTATCTGGAGCGTTCTGCGTCTTTTAGACAATCAGAACAGCTTTTTGTCTGCTTTGGTGGTAGATCCAAGGGGGATCCAGTCACTAAGTAAAGACTGTCTAGATGGATAGTGGATGCTATTTCTATGGCTTATACCGCAGCGGGTCAAGTTTGCCCTATAGGCATCAAGGCCCATTCGACCAGAGGTATGGCCTCGTCATGGGCTTGGTCATCTGGCATTTCCATTAGTGATATTTGTGATGCGGCCGGCTGGTCCTCGCCTTCCACATTTATGAATTTCTATAATATGGAAGTGCCTTCCCTGCAGGCGAAGGTGCTTTCGGTATGATTAAGACCCGTCGGTGGCCGGTCTTGTCATATATTACTGTGCACAATCACATTCACATATATATATAAAACCCACTGCTGGCCGGTTGTATCCATGCATAAACCCGCTGTTGCCAGTTAGATTTACATATATAGAAAAGCCGCTTTTGGCCGGATATACGAGATATATAAAACCCGCTTTTGGCGGTTATATTCCATACATATATAAACCCTCTTTGGCCGGTTATAATTCATATATAAACCCACTTGACTGGTTATATGTTCATATGCTAATAACCCCGACAGTGTCTGGGTTCATTGGTGTAGTATGTTGGGTTATTGCTAACTGAGGTATACTATTTTAGACCTGACGGTGTCTGGTCTAATTATACATAATTATGCGGTTATGGCTTGTTCTGTATGCTCAGGGGTCCTGAGTTGCAGTGGCAGCCAGTTACCCAGTGCGGCATTTTGCATAGCGTCCCCACTGCGTATAGCTACGCAATACGAAGTGACCGTTCGAAAGGGAACTACTCGGTTACTCACGTAACCTCAGTTCCCTGAGTTAGGGAACGAGTATTGCGTAGCCAGCCGCACTATAGTAACATGGCAAGTTGTCACTTCAGTCGTTAAACCTGCTATAATGGCGAATTCGGAGACTATTATAGACTGAGGTCACGCCCCCCGCGCCATTGGATAAGCAGTTGCCGCAGCGCAGCCTATGAGCGAGCCAGACGCTCATGTTCTAGCTGTGCAGCTGCAAATGCGCTTTACATAAAGGCTTCAGTAAATCGAGGAAAAGGAGATTCCCCCACTGCGTATAGCTACGCAATACTCGTTCCCTAACTCAGGGAACCGAGGTTACGTGAGTAACCGAGTAGTTTAGATGTCTCCCAATGAATGTCATTTTTATGTAAGACAATGTGCTTGTCTGTCTTGATCGGTCTTGTCTGCATGTCATTCTGTCTGTCTAGATATTAAAATGCATGAAACTGAGCTGTTTTGAACTTCTACGCTCTCATTATAAGGCCTGTTTGTGTGTTAGTGACCATATGCATGATTTTGCCGTGTGTGGGTGTTTACAGGCAGGGTGGAGGTGTGTGTGCGGCCGTTTGCAAACACGCATATCCAGCAGTTCTGATCTGCGTAGCAGCTGTGACTGTGTATCACTACCAAGCCGAACTGGTGCAGATGACCAGTTCACATTAAACAATACATTAAACATGTATACAACAACACAAGACTCTTAGATTTCTCTGTAGGTTGTTTGTACTTTTGTGCAAGCTTTTTTGGTTTTGCTATTTTACATATTAAAAATATTAATTATTTGTATACATTTTTATGAGATTTTTTATGATTAATATTTTATTTTAGTAGTTTTAATATATATATAATATATAACACAACATATATAACATGCATATATTATAATATACAATTTTATAATATTATATTATAATATATTTATTTTATAAATGTTACATATAATATATATATATATAAATATTATATTATTATAATATATTATAATATTAAGTAAATTATATTTTTGTATGTATAATATAATTGAATGTCACGAAATAAAATATACAAATATAATATATAAACAAAATATATTTTTAGAGATGTTTTTGTGGAAAGTTTGTTAAATCACAAAAAAAGTATATAAATGTAATATAAAAAATACATATAAATGAAACTAAAGATTAGAGTAGACTGTGTTTTCTACCATTTAACTTTTGGCATTAGTATAAGTTAGTGTTTAGCTCCACCTACTGGCTTTTAATGGAAATACAATTCAGTTTTCCTTACTTCATCATTATTAGGACTGATATAAACAAATCAATCGTTTAAATTAAATGCATTATTAGCCAATTAATATAAACAATGCACATATAAGCCTTAAGAATATTCTGTGATGAGATTATCTTTGACAACTTTACGTTTTCTCATCATTTCCCTTTAAAAAAAAATATTGTACTTGTACTTAATACAGTTTCTACGTTTAGGTTCATTCTCTGTCCTTCTCTTACCCTCTTCTCCTGTCTCTTTCTCTCTGTCAGAGGGCCATGCGTGTGAGGAGCCACTCCATGGAGACGATGGTGACTCATAAACACAAGAGTCCAGGAGCCGTGGCGGGGGTCCCGTCCAGCGTCAGCGGTGGAGGACTCCAGCAGAACAGCATGGAGTGCACCAAGAGCACCTTTACTGTACTTATATTCTCCTACATTCATTTATTTAGAGGAAATTCTTATCTTATCAAGTGTATGCTGATAAGTCACTTATTATTATTGGGGTGCAGCAATGCATGAGCTTGATGCTTTATTTGTGTGTTTGTGTTTGTCAGCCTCCAGTGCTGTCTGCAAAGTCTCCGTTAAAGAGTCCTGTAAAGCGGCGCTCTGGTTTGTTCCCCAGACTGCACTCCAGCACAGAAAGTCCAACTGAGAAACATCCAACTCGCGGGTACTCAAAAAATACATAATTTTATATATACACTGATGTGCAAAAATTTGATTCTATATACAAAGCTGATCACTGCGACTGCGTCCCAATACGCCTACTTATACTATGCCCTAAAAGTAAGTACTGTTTTTGTGGAGAAAAAGTACATACTTTTGAGAGTGTAGCAGAAGAGTAGGCAACATACCGGTAATTGTGTCTTAAACTGATCGCTCTGTCACTTAGTTACATGTATCCTGTTAGCGTTTAAACTTCCCCGTCAATCATATTGTCACAGTTAACATCCTCCACATTTTTATTTCATTTCATATTGAAGAGAAATGTAGTAGCATGTTGATTTGCCAGTCGTGGGACTTTCATGCGGAGAACTCTTCTCACGTGTTTTGGGTTTTAACACTTTTTCCGTGTTTGTAGTTCTAATCGAATCTTGGGCCAGGTGTGATGGGTTGTGGGTAATATCAGCCGTTAGAGTGTTCACGGATCCGTACTCTGTACACAAATAGTAGAACATCCAGGTACCTTTGGGATACTAGGTTGCCTACAATTTTGAATAATATTTAGGATGGATGCTATGTAAATTGGGACTTAGCAAATGTAGCTCACAATGTTACACTTGTGTGTGTCTGTGTATGCTACATTTGTACATTAGTATTTCAGAAAAACACTACATAGACAGTTTTCTCTGTTTTCATAGTGACCAAAAAACAGAAGTATTCCCTCACTCACAGGAAGTGAGGTCAGAGACGTTGTCCAATCCGAGTTCACCAGAGATCTGCCCAAACAAAGAAAGGTGGGTCTTTGTGCTGTCTCTAAGTTCCGGTTCCTCATGTAGCCACAGCTGAATTAAATGCAATGTTGGGATGTTTTGGCCTTTGATGACACCGAAATGCCGTTCTAAATGCTTTTCCAGCACATTTTCTTTAGCAAAGTCCTGTTTATTTCATAGTTCTTCAGCAAAATAAAGAATTTTGGATTTCTGTTGTGTGATCTCTTTCCTGCTGGTTTGGTCCTGCAGGCCATTCGTGAAGCTGAAAGAGTGTAGCGGCAGAGCTAATATCTCCCGATCCTCCTCCAGCACCAGCAGCTTTAGCAGCACAGCGGGGGATGGAGACGGACTGGAGGAGCTGGAAATGGTGACACACACACACACACACACACACACACACACACAGACAAAAACAGTTTTGTTGACCTTTCAGGAGATTCAAAAGATGCACACACACACACACACACACATATATATATATATATATATATTAGGGGTGGCACGGTACATGAAAAAACATCCGAACCGTTCGGTTCGCTTGTCTCGGTTCGGAGCGTGTGTGTGTCTCACGGTTCGACACATGCGCAATGTAGCCTCGTGCCCGTATATGACCTGATAGAGCCGGATTAATGCAAAGGCAAACTAGGCACGTGCCTAGGGCCCAATTGGCGGGATGGGGCCCAGACAGAGGGACAAAAATAAAAAAATGTATTGTACAAATGTCCTATCTCGTTCAGGCGGCGATAATACACTCGCGTTTTGGAGTCGGGATAGACGGAATTGTCATTTGCATGGGCCAGCATTGCATCATGAGTAACTACAGTTTACCATTTGCACGTCTCAAGTCTTACCAGTTTTTAAACATTCACGCGATCTTGAACTATTCGGTAGGCTATACTTGCGTGCTGTCTGAGAGATGTTTTTGCGCGCTGTCTGAGAGATGTTTTTGCGCGCTGTCTGAGAGATGTTTTTGCGCGCTGTCTGAGAGATGTTTTTTTTCTGCACACATAGGCTACAAGCCGCCTCACAAGCTCGCGGGTAACAACAGTTATTTTTCGTGGATTATATCGCTTTAACAGTCAAAAACATGCGAAAATTATGTCAATTTCGGTCTTGGTGAGTATCCTCTAAACACAGTCGGTTATGTCTTCAATAAGCATACATCGCATGTGACCGTATAATGTTAGTGGCTACAGGATCTGTGCACGAGCTCTTACAGTGACAGCAGCCGTGGTCTGTCATTCATTTGGTTGTCAAAACAACAAACATAGCTTTCATTTTAAGGAATCAGGATTAATATCCTATGTATTTAATTTAGTTCTCAGGACTAAAACACTACCCCAGTGTTATTTTGCATTTGATTAGGCCTACTTTATTCAGTCTCTGTAGTACTATTTCTGAATACTTTTGTGCTACTTTTTCCAATTTAATTTAAAGATTGAAATCAAGCTTCCTTGTGTTGCGTAAATTCTTAAGAACAAAATTACCCCATTAGGAGATAAATGTAGGCCTAATTAAAAAAAAGTCTAAACTCCCCCCTTAAATGAAAGAATCACCTAAGGGGGGATTTCCCCCCCATTTTCCAAAACGAAATTCAGGCCCTGCTGACGAACAGTTTATGACATCCTTCCAGAACTTCTGTATATCAGAACATTCCCATAGACAGTGAATTAGAGTTCCTTTATAATTTTGGCATTTTGTACATATCAGGAATATTGCTAGACATATGATTGAGTTTTTCAGGTGTTATATAAACCCTTGTCAACCATATACTGTAATAATTTAAGCTGCGTGTTTATGATTTGTTTTTGCGCCTTTAAACATGCTTCAGTCCATTCAAATTCCTCTATTTCTTCTTGAATGTCTTTCCTCCATGCGTTTAATTTGTCTACAGCAGACTCTTTAGAGTTAAACATGATTAAATTATAATATTTTGACAATTGGCCCTTTTCACCTATTTTTACAATTATTTCCTCTATTAATGACAGTTTGGGAATGTACATTATATCTGTAGACCTAGAAGACATAAAACTTTTAAGCTGTGAATATTTTTTTTTTAAATGTTTTGAGGGAATCTGGTGTTTATCACACAATTCTTGAAATGTAAGAAGTATTCCATCCATATACAAGTCTTTAATAGTCTGAATACCTTTAGTTTTCCATAGTTTAAATCCTCCATCCTTATATTTATTATTATTTATTGTTAGACAGTTTCTAAATGGTTTTGATGAATGTGAAGGGGTCATGTTTGTCTTGTTCTTAATTACAACATTTATAAATGTTGTAAGCTATTGCATTTTGCAGAAAATCTTAATTGAATGTGTTGATTAAATGTAAACAGAGCAAATAAGATAAACTTATTTGCTCTGTTTAAATAGTTTACCTATTGGTTATTTACTGGTACTACTGCCTTAACAATGACACTCCCAATGGATAAGATGAGGATAATTTAATAGCATTTAATAAAGCCGTGTAATGACGTATAAATAATGAATATCAAAAAATAGTCTGATAGACTGTTTAATTTACAACACATTACTTATTTTGGCATACAAACAACCAATTTGTAACCAAAGACTAGGCTATGTAAAATGTGAATTAACTTTTATTAGTAACTTTGGTAAGTTTCAGATTTCAATTCATAAATAAGGTGGAGGGGGGCCCAAAAAATGCAGCCTGCCTAGTGTAGTCCATTTATTTAATCCGGCTCTGCTCAGACGTGTGTTTCCTTTTCGCGCGAAATAAGACGTGTGTGGACATACATATACACGAGGCTTGTTCGACTTGAACCGTCGCTGCACAGAGCGATCGGCGCGAGCGCGACGGCTCCGTATGCTTTTTAATCACTCTCGCGGTACATTGATGTCATTCACCGATAGCTCTGTCTAGCGCCGGTTCAAGTCGAACACGCCAGTAAGAGTGGAGTATGGAGCGCTGCAGGACACGTCACGCGGAGAAGTGGCAAGTGGGAGAGATAAGACAGAGCAAAAAAAATTTTTTTTGCTCTGTTTTTCTGAATTAATGGCTTGATTATCTCAAAAACTCAGAAATTCAGAAAAACATAGCAAAAAAAATTTTCCCATGAAAAATTATCTAGTAATTCTGAGATAATTAACTCATTAATTCAGAAAAACAGAGTAGATTTTTTTTCTTCAAGTGAATGTAATACGCTTCCGTAAAGAACTGTTGTAAATACATGATATACATTATTAATTTACAACAGTTCTTTCTGGTTCTCGAATCTGATTGGCTAAGAGCCTTTTCTAGCCATTCACATTCACCCAGTAACAGCACTCTAACCGTTTCACCGTTTCTATCACTCCGCCTGCGGTAACTGTCATGGCGGTCCACCATATTTCCACCATATTTTAAAAAAAAAATACTACTGTTGTTGTGTCACGAAATATAGTTTTAAGAGTTTTTTAGTCGAGAATGTGGTTATTTAGACCTCAAATATGTTACTAATATATAATCATAGTGCCTATTTTACAATCTGTTTAGACGCTTTCGCAGACGCGAGTTCCAGGCCATCAGGGCCGTTCAGCGCTCATGTACCCACAGAGAACAGCTTTATCTTGGCCAGTCCAGCCGAATTTGCTGCTGGCTATTATGTAGATAGTAGTTAAACATGAGATATAATTAATTTAGGGTATATCAAACTTGCAATCTTTGGTCTTATTAATCTATTACTTGTTCCAGAAGAAATTGATTTTGGTTAAGAGGAAAATTAAGTTTCATAACTCTATATTTAGGCTATATTTCACTTAAATCCTTTGTCGTGTGCCGTCGAACTGTTGTCTGAATGCAATATCACACTCGTAACCGTGCGATATGGCTGTATATCAGCATGCTGTGATTACCTACGGCCGAATCACAGCCGTGCTGATATACAGCCATATCGCACTGCTACTCCTGATACTACTATGATACATATGATTTATTTTATTGTTTTATATATTATAAAATATATAATCTACCTTGAAAAATAAATATTTTTCTTGTTTTAATCTAAGTCGAACAAAATTTTGGTTTATGCTTAAAGGAAGTACAATCAAATCAATTGAGTAATAAAAAGTTATGGATTTTTTTTTTCACAGTGGGAAAACAACAAAATGATTCATTTTTGCAGTGTCTGGCTCAAACAAAGCTCTTGCAGATAATTACCTCAGATAAGCTCACTGAAAACAATTACATTATGCTTCAGCCACATCTAGGATTTTTAGATATTTTTTAAACTGAGACAAAATGGTCAAGAAAATACTTTTTGTCGTATGTTTCTTTCTCTAGCTAAGCTGCGGATAATCGCTTCAGAAAAGCTCACTATGTCACATCTAGAAGCTTCCGGTACACAATTGATTTGCAGATAACCATCGCACACTTTCTAAATGGCCCTTTGCATTGATCCACTCAGCCTGACGCCTGTCAGTGTGCCTAATTACTGCACCAGAGCTAGTTCTAGGACAATCTATAGCGGTTGCACTAGTATTAACTGTGCCACTGCAGTTCACTCAGACTGTCATTTGGTGTGTGTTGTGTCCTGTAGAGCAGTCACCCGTCCACAGCTTCATCTGTGTACAGTCCGTCCCTCAGCGTGGAAAGCCAGAACTCCGGAACGCCACTGATCATGTGCCGCAGTCCCACAGGTGAAAAAGGCAATCATACACTACACGTTAAAAGTTAGTGGACAGACACACGAAAACCACACCCATAGGTGCTTGATGAACATTTCACATCAAAACCATTAAGTTTTAAAGGGTCATGAAACCCCCCTCTTTCAGCTCAAGTCTAGCTCACAATCTTTTTGAAAAATGCAACTTAAATGGGCGTGGATGGCTGTGAGAAGAAGGGAGAGGAATGGGTGTGGTATGGCACGGCAGGGCAGGGAAGAGGGGAGGGGAGGGCGGGATAACTGTCATTGGCCAGTGGCCCATGCATATCAACTGTCACTAAAAATCAGTGGTAAAACGTGAGGAAATGCTAGATTTTTTTTATAGCTGGCAAAGTTAAAGTCTAATGACATATACTAATGACACATCTTATTTTTGTCCTTTCAAAAGTAACTGAATGCCCTGCTACATAGGCCTATATTAACCTACAGTAATCGTAATTCTATTTAAAACATATGAATGTACATGTACAATTATTATGTCATTATAAAATATATATTTGTTCATATACACACTGTCTATAAATGCATATATTTGAAAATAATTCATTTTAAATGATTATAAAGATATACTGCTCTTGCCTGGGTGAATAGTACTCGCTGAGTTTTGTTTAAGTTTAGAGACGTGCGGTGCTCCCGAAGAAAAGTTCACGGAGACGGAGAGGCAGAAAGCACATCCTGTTTATTTTCTTTACTTTATAAAAGCACACAGTTTTGTTTCGATTGTAAGTGGACACATGAAAAAGTAGACATTTAACAGTTTATTTTTTCATATTTCTTAAGTCTGTATGACCATAAATAACGGAGTATTTTAAGTCTATTTCGCTGCTGTGTGAAAAAAATCCAGCAAAACGCGCCGGCGCGTTTGTCGACCCCTGAGGTTTAACAAAACTAAGGCAAGTAAAACGGTCAGGGTTACATTTTAGACACACACACACCTCTGAAGGGATAGAAAAGTCCTCGGGACTTACTTGGTACCGCATCACTCGCAAGACGCAACCTGGATTGGTGAACAAGGCCGAAGTCCACCATTCTCCAGTTCTTAAAGCTCTCTCTCGCTACAAAAATGCTTGCTACACACACATAGTTTAGATGTGTCCGTGGTTGATGGCCAACCAACCGCCCGCAGCCAGAGCCCTGGCAGCATCGCGGGGAAAGATATGCAATGCACTGGAACTTTTGCTCATCTACTGCGCGATATCACAGTTTGACATGTCTGTCATTGGAAAGATCCACGTGGTGTCATGAATAATTGAGAGACTGTCTTCTCATAGGATAAGAAAACTCAGTCTCATGAATAATTATGAGACACTGATGAGTCATCAAAGCACTCACAGTGCACTGCTGTGACGTGGACACGATGAAGAATTTAAACCCGGAAGACAAAAAACTAAAATAGGCTTTATGCCGAGCGTCACGTGACCAAGCCGGAAAACAGATCACATCGCTTCCGATTCAGGTCTTTTGTATGTGCTTCATGAAATTTTTTGCGGTTTTACTCAAGATAACTTAAAAGGAGCAAGCAAAAATGAGCATAACCAATGTCCCTCGCATGTGCAGATTGATATTTAAAAGTTTTTTTAATTTTTCTTCTTCACACTAACGTTTAGATATTTAAATAGCATAAAACACCAATAACAAAGTGAACTTAGTAGGTTAGCTGATTACCTTAAAAATCCATAGATATTGTAGTTAGTTCTTACGGCCGTTAACACTTTCTCTGACAAGCGGATGCAATGAGACCCGTTTTCCGGTTTGGTCACGTGACGCTCGGCATAAAGCCTATTGAACTATTTTCCCCCTACTATTAAATCTAAGAGATGCTAGCATTGTCTTCAATGGTGTTCAACACACATACCTCTGTTAAAATCTCAGAAAATTGGGTTTAGGGTTTCATGACCCTTTAATAGGCAATTGGAAATAGTTGAAATAGTCAGACTCACAATTAAAGGGATAGTTTCACCCAAAATTACTCACCCTCACGTCGGTCTAAAGTCGTAAGACTTAAGAAATTAAGATCTTTTCGATGAAAATCGGAGAGTTTTCTGTCCCTCCATTGACAGCTATGCAACTACCAAATTTATGCTTCAAAATGTTCATGAAGAGATCGTAAAACTGATCCATATGAATTGACCGGTTTAGTCCAAATTTTCTGAAGAGACCTGATCGCTTTATATGATGAACAGATTGAATTTAGGCTTCATCTTTTTCATGCACAAACAGATTAGAAAGAAAAAAATATTAATAATAAATGTAAAAAAGCATAATAGGACCCCTTTAAATGGTCTGAATCATCAGTTAGACTGAGGATGATGTTCACATACTGTACTTTTGGCTATGAGATGCATAAACGCACATGTACTTGCATGCACACACAAATTCTTGCACGTGGGCACTGTAACAAAATACAAGAACTCCTTCTGTTTCCTCAGATGTAAAGAGCAAAACTTCACCAAGGTCAAACTTGAAATTCCGCTTCGACAAGCTGAGCCACTCCACAGTATGTACCCTGCATGCCCTTGAATAACCTTTAATATTGAGGGTGTGTGTGTATTTTGATATTGCTTTCATAGCTTTGCTGTTTTGTGGTAGATCAGATTAATAACAACGGTGATGTTGAAATAATAACAGCACGTGGTGAAAGTGCATTTGTTATCTTAGATCTATAACAGTGCATTTGTTTCCATTTGCAAATAATGAAAATACATTCACTGAGAATAAACCTTTCTTTCAGGGTCATTAGGTCAGACAGAAGCCACTGCATGGACAAAAGGTAATTTGCATGTTACTGTATGCACACATCTTTAAGCTAGGGATGAGCAGATGCATATTGAAATATCAAAACTTTCGATACTGATACTTGCATAGACATGTAAATAAAGTTTTTTATTACCTTTTATTTATTTACAGTGAAAATGAATGGATATCATACGCTTTGAGGTGAAAAAACTAATTTTGTTAGCAAGTACAGCATGTATGGATTGGATAGGAACTATTTCGGGGGAATATGAATGCTTTAAATGAATGCTGAAACGTTCTATAATTGTTGTTAACAAATAAAAAAGGAGTCTGATCATTTTCAATTTAGGCCTTTCTAAATGATTGTTAAATAGCTTAAGTTACCAATATTAGCTTCTCTGAGGTGGCTACCAGTGGATTTCAGGATAAAATACAACATTCTGCTGTATGTTTTTAAAGCAGAGCATGGGATGGCTCCTGCTTATCTATCTGAGCTTATTGCTCTTCATCAAGCACTTTAAGATCAAATAATAAGTCATTGCTTTCTGTCCCTCGATCTTATTTAAAGGCCTGTGCTGTTGCGGTTCTGAGGCTTTGGAGTAGTCTGCCTCTTGAACTTAGAGAGATCACATCTTTGAATCTTTTTAAAGCTTGTGTTAAAAAATACTTCTTTTCTTTAGCCTTTGAGATGTTGGGCTAGTGTCTGTATTAGTAAGTTGTATGCTGTTGTTTTTTTATGCTGCTGATTTTACAGCACTTTGGTCAGCGGGTTCACTTGTAAAGTGCTTTATAAATAAAGAAAGTGAAGTGAAAGTGAAGCACTGAAAAAAGTTATATTTCAGGTGTTCAAGCACTTTTGAACACGAATAACAAGAATTTGATAATAAATAAAATCAATTATAAATTTAGATAGAAAAATTTGAAATGTTGCCTTGGCATCTAACTGAAATAAGTTTGTTGAAGTACTAAAATGACTAAAACTCAAATAAAAAGTAAATAAAAGATAAAATAAAAATAATATAATTGTATATAAATAATACTATAATAACACTGATTTCCATTGAATAGAGGTTTACTATGTATATTTCCATTTACTATATCTCTCTATCTTAGTTTTGTATGTACTTTAATGAATCTGTGCACTTTTAACGTACATAATTTACCCTGTGTGTCTGTTCTTTGTCTTTCTAGGCAGTGACTATGAATGGATTTTTATAGATTGGAAGAAAAAAGGGACCATTTTCTCTAGCCGACGCAACAGTTATTACTGTTCAACATATTACACAACTGAACACTATGTTAAGAACTGATCTTACAATCTCTCACAAAAAGGGTTTAGAGGACACCAGTCTTAGTAGAAAAAGCAACAAATGTCTCTGTTATTCCAACATTTTAAATGTAGTGCTCAAACAAGTGTTGAAAACTGTCCTTGCCTAGCTGCGATTGCTTTCTAGACAGATGCTCAATATTAACACAGCCACTTGAAATACTTGAACAGTACAGTCATTAAATGTTACAAGAGAGAAGGACTACAAAACTGCATTATCAGCTCCTCCTGTACAGCTACTATACCCTGTCTGTTGCAGAGATTACGGGTCATTTTGAGTCTTGTAACGCATCGCCCATCAGTGTAAGCCTTAAAATACTCTTCACTTCAGAGAACCGTGCACTGCTGAGAAATGAGTTGGTTCTGTTATTTTCTTTACAGAAGAAAATAGGTCGAATTCTTTCCTGAGGGAAACCAAAGAGAAAGATTTACCACGGGTTATTGATGGTAGAAATATAAAGGTTTTCAACAACAACAAAAAACCATGCCATTGTGTGGTTGACAAAGACACATTTTATTATATTTTAAAGCAAAATCTTTTCAGTATACATTTAGTTCTTTGAATAAAGACTACAGTAAATTTGTTTACTGGGTTGGCAGCTACTGCTGACTTTATTAAACAGGTATATTAGCACAATTGAATTAAAAAATACTTTCCATATATATATATATATATATATATTTATATATATTTAAATTATTCACTTACCCCTGGTTTCACAGAAAAGGCTTAAGCTAGTCCTAAAACTAGCTTAAATGCATGTTTGAGCTGTTTTAACTCTGAATGCACACCAGTAATGTTTTTTTTTCCAAACCAGTTTAAAAAAGTAGTTTAAAAAAGCTACTTAAATGCCCTTATTGAACTAACGCCTGTTTCACACATACTCTGTGTTCAGTAGTTTTCTGCATTTTAAATGAAAAGGAGTGCCATCCATTATGGCCTTTTTGAGGTAAGGTGTAGTTTTCCTTGCTTCACCCTGGGCAAAAAAGCTGTATGTTGACTGTGAAATACAGTCCGCATCCGCTTGCAGTGTAAAAGCCAGGCTTAATCCTGGCTTAATTTAAGCACTGTCTTTGAAACCAGGCCAGAAAGCAGAGACACATCAACATGGTTTGTGTATGTACAAAAATAATAAAAAATTTTGTAAATGCACCGTTATTCAAACATGGCTGGCAGAATAATGTTTTGAAGGAATTTCTTTTCTTTTCATTTTTTTGGAAATTGTGTTATTTATTTACAAATGTGTGTCTCTCCTCATTCCTCATGAATCAGTTGTTAGTTTTCAGCGGTACTTATTGGTGAGGGCATTAGACTGCAGAGAGCGAGTTAAATATTCTTGTACAATAGTAAGAACATTCACATAAAATGTGATGGCATATATGTTTGTACTGCCATAATTTATTGCTTTTAAAAGTTGTTGATGTTACGTAAAAAAAAAAATACAGAGTCAAAAACAAATTAAAAGATGATGTATATGTATATTTGGTTATGGCATGTGCCATTAAGAATTTATTATTAAATAAAATGTATTTTGTGTCAAATAGCGATCTGTAGTCTAAATCAATCGAAAAATGTGTCCAATGCCATTAGCTCAAATATGTCTCCTTTTATTTCAGGTACAATCACACAATCCATATACACAAAGTACATCTTACAGGCATCTCTGGAAGATCAACACCATCAGATACGCCATTACAACTATATTAAATCAAAGTGTAACATTGCTAGCATTCACATTTCAAAGGATCTCAAGTTTGATATATTCTCAATTTTGTTGTGTCTAACATTACAACTGTACAGTCATGTTTGTTCTGGTTTTCAAAAATACCCGCAGCCACATGCGAGATAGAAATGCAAGATGAAGTCTTTCTGTTCAGGAGAAATGCACAAAGGAGTAAACAGTTGGTTCAGGCACTTGTTTCGGACCATCATTCTGCCGTCTTGAATTTTTCAATGCAACTTCTGCATACACCAACTGCATAAATAATGACAAGAAATCAATCATATTCAAAGGTCATGAATAGAAGAAATCTAATTTCATCTTTTGACATACAAGAGGTCATTGTACTATAAAAAATATCCTGTAAGTTTCAAACTGAAAACTTCCAGTCCAAAACCAGCTTTTATTGAAATCAAGCTCAGAAAACGACTCGTTTCGGATTTTGTCACATTATGAAAAAATTAGACGAAAGACCGTCTCTACAGAAGAAGATCAACGCCTACTTCTACATCATTGCCTCTTTAGCCCCGCCCACCGATTTGCACGCCATGTAGTAATACATATGAGACCCAAACACGGGATTACTCCAACAACAAAACCATAGAGATGTCTCTGGGGATTACAAGACGTCCCTGGTGTATATGACATTCTTCTTTCAGACGAATACAATCGGAGTTATATTAAAAAATGCCTCGCCTATGTCCTGGTCCCGGTTCCCAGTGCGGGCCTGGGCCATGCAACGTGGGACTGAAACACAGGGGTTTAAATACACAGGCAAACGAGCTAGATAGGATAACAAGGGGGCGTGGTTAACGGGAAACACCTGGGATGACTAATAGACAGACAGGGAACCACTAAACATGACAAGAGAAACTCACACCGTGACAGGGAGTGAATGGGTATATGTTTTTGGAAGTCCATCAAAGTGCATCTATTCATAATTAAAGTGCTCGACACGGCTCTGCAGGGGTTAATAAAGGTCTTCTGAAGTTAAGCGATGCATTCGTGTAAGAAAAATATCCATATTTAAATCTTTAGCGATCTTTAGAGTAAATTATGAGCTAATTTTCAGTTTTGGGTGAACTATCCCAAAAATTATTAATGAAAGTTTCTCATTATTATGAGATGTTAAGTCATTATTACGAGAAAGTTTCTTATTATTACGAGATGTTAAGTCATTATTCCGAGAAAGTTTCTCATTATTATGAGAAAATTACTCATTATTAAGAGATACTAAGTCATAATTACGAGAAAGTTTCTCATTATAGTGAGGTACTAAGATACTAACGTGGGTCACGTGCTTCTCACCGAAATACAAAATCTGTTAGCAAAAGGGGCGATAGAGCCTGTCCCCCCCATCCCCATCCCCCCCCCCCCCCAGCCGGTTTTACAGTTTTACAGCCGCTATTTTCTGGTCCCGAAAAAGGACGGTGGCCTCAGACCCATTCTAGATTTGAGACTTTTGAACAAGGCTCTCCGGAGACGGCCTTTCAAAATGTTAACTATCAAACACATCCTCGCGCAAGTGCGCCCAGGAGACTGGTTTGTTACAATGGATCTGAAAGATGCATATCACATCCGAATAAACCCTAGTCACAGGCCAATCTTGAGATTCGCCTTCGAGGGCCAGGGTTATCAATACATCGTTCTGTCTATCGTTAGCACCCCGTACATTAACGAAGTGTATGGATGCAGCGCTCTCTCTCCCCTGAGACATTATCTCGAAAATTATCTCGACAACTGGCTGGTGCTGGCACAGTCAAAAGCCGAACTATTGACTTTATGCCTCCACGTCCCCCCGATTGCGCGCGAGCTTCTACGTCTATATGGTAATTTTTCTACTGTGTGACAAAGAGTCGCGTGTTATGACGCAATCGTTAGCCTATTTTTACAAAAACTGCTTCTACGGGGCCATAACGTAAAATACAAGGTAATGGAGCCCTTTATACATTGTCGTGTTTCTTTAGAAATAAACAATGGACAAATGGAGTCTATAAACGCCTCAGATGTAAAGTTATTCGCTGTCAAAGTGACGCCAAAATGAATGGGAGTCAATGCTAGAATGCTAACAGCAGGTGAAGGCTTGTTAGCCAATGGCGGCCCCCAGGGGGACTTCAGTTTCCGGCTGGTGGATTACCCCCTTGGCTAAAACGCCGTGTGCCAACCCATGCATAGTCCGGCAGTCTGCGCATCAGGGTGAATCATGGTTGTTTAAGAACCCTGATTCCCTGGCAGCCTCAGGGCTGGTACCACGAGGGTGTGACCATGGGAGTAGTTTCCGCCTTCCACATTTATGAAGTTTTATAATATGGAGGTGCCTTCCCTGCAGGCGAAGGTACTTTCTGTATGACAAGGCCCGACGGTGTCTGGTCATGTCTAAATGTTACTGTGCACTGTCACACATATATATTATATAAAACCCGCTTTGGCCGGTTATAATTCCTATACTAATAATCCCGACTGTGTCTGGTTTTATTAGTAGTATATTATGTTGGTTTTGCAACTAACACACGTGTATATTGTTCTAGACCCGATGGTGTCCGGTCTGTTTCTATACTTGGGTTTCTGGCTTGTTCTATGAGCTCAGGGGTCCTGAGTTTTTCAGTGGCAGCCAGTTACTTTGGGTGCAGCGTTTTGCATGGCGTCCCCACTGCGTAGTTACGCAATACGAAGTGACCGTTCGAAAGGGAACTAACTTACTCGGTTAATATCGTAACCTCGGTTCCCTGAGAGAGGGAAAAAGTAGGCTATTGCGTAGCCGGCCGCACTACAGTCAAGTCAAGTCAAGTCACCTTTATTTATATAGCGCTTTTTACAATACCAATCAAAGCAGCTTCACAGTGATAACATGAAAATAATACAACAAAGTTTGTTTCTAAAAGAAAATTGCGTCAACGTCCACCTTAAGTAAGGCAGATCAATAATATTATTGAATATTACTTACTTAATAAGTTAATATTAAATGTCCCCAAATAAGCAAGCCAAAAGCCAAGGCAACAGTGGCAAGGAACCAAAACTCCATCAGGTGACAGAATGGAGAAAAAAAACCTTGGGTATAGTAACCTGGCGAGTTGTCGCTTCAGTTGTTGAAACCTGCTATAATGGCGAATTCGGGGCAATAATATAGGCTAAGGTCACACCCCCTTGACGGCGGGTCGCCCGCGCCATTGGATGTGCAGTTGCTGCAGCACAGCCTATGAGCGAGTCGGACGCTCAGTGTGCTAGCTGCAGCTGCAAATGCGTTTTACATATAAGCTTCAGTAAATCGAGGAAAGGGAGTTTCCCCACTGCGTATAGCAACGCAAGTAAGTTAGTAGTTTTCGAGTAGTTTTTGAGATGTATTGGCAGGGACGTTGAAAATTATTTTGATACATTTTTTTTGTTTTTGTTTTATGTAAAAATCTTGATAACACTGGACCTCAGAGAACATTATTAAATACAATTAATGCTGTCCAAGACTGCTTTAAACAAACCAGAAAGCACACGAAACTGAGGTACTTACTTCCTTTTTTGGTTTCACTCTAGCTGCAACTAGAAAAAAAAAGTAATTTAAACACTAGGCAGATAAACAACCAGATAGATAGATAGATGAGTTGATATGACACATCTGCAGAATAGAGAGTTGGCTCTTACAGGAAGTGTAGGAGCGTGGCGGGACAGGGGGTGGTGGTGGTGGATGATCCCGGGTCAGACACCAAACTAATCCCAGAACAAGAGGAAAGCACATTGAGGCACTAAGACACAGCAGAACTCTGTGAGAGAGGTTTCTTCCCGACGAGTCTACTGATGCTGTCCAGAAATAAAGACATTAAATGGATTTGATCCAGCTAAAGGTTGATGATCCCATTCATTCTTTCTCATTTAATTTTTTAGCAATATCCTGTATGCAAATTTCAAAACAATAGCATTTCCAGATTACACATACCTGCAGTCACATTAACATATGTCACATGCCCATTGCTAGTTAAGTTCTTCTGAGACCAGGTTATCATGCACTTGTATGGTCCAGCATCTGACTGGTTGATGTTGTGAATGTGGACTAACAGATGTGTGCTATTGGCTGTTGAGCTGTAATTAGACAGCTTGATTCGTTCGGAGGGAGTGAGGCGAGTAAATCCTGTGCTCTGCATTTCCTGGAAAACCCATCCTCCAGTCCAGCTAAGGACCCCACAGTGTTGCACTTCACAGCTCAACTCGAGACTGCTTCCCTCTGGAACAAACTTGGAAGCACGACTTGCTCGAACAAAGCACAGTTCACATGCTGAAATCAGAGTATAACAAGCGAGTTGAGTTTTTAGTTACACAAAAGCACTTTTTGTACTGTGTTCCGATTGTAGGCTACTATTAAAGGGATAGTAAAACGAAAAAAATAAAATAAAAAAAACATCTGTCATCACTAACTTGTGTTGTTTTAGACCTGTCTGAGTTTTTTTCTTTTTCTGTTAAACGCAAAGGAAGATATTTTGAAAAATGTTTGTAACCAAATAGTGGTGGGCAACATTGACTTTAATAGTATTTTTTAACCTCCATATTATGGACTTCAAGGGTGCCCCACAACTGTTTGGCTATACCCATCTTATTCAAAATATCTTCTTAATTGTTTTCAACAGAGCAAAGAAACTCGTACAGGTCAAAAACAACACGCCTAAATGATGATAGAATTTACATTTTTGGGAGCAAAAACGTTTAAAAAAAAGTTTGAGAACTGTAAATGTTTACACTTCTAAATCATTGTTTTTGTTAAGAAAAAAGTTAAGTAGCCTACTTTTGAAAGTACCGCAATTTTAACTATGAATTTGAGAAGTGGCTTACCTTTTAAAATACACAAAAATGCCAGAAACGTCAAGGAACACCTGTAATCGCTTTTCATCATTTACAATTTTTCCATAGGCCTACACAGTCGACTGTCCTCGCAGCCACAAAACAGGTTCGGACGCGCTTTACAGTTAACAGCCGATTCTTCTGTCACGTCTCCGCAGTAGGCTACAACAACAAAAGTCACTTTTAGTTCTTCTAAACTCTTTCTAGCTCCGTCAACACCCACTCTCTTTATTCACTGGAGGGAAATGTACGCTCAGTTTAATTACGTCTGGCACGGAAAAGCAAGTTTGCCACAAGCTTGTGGGAAGCTGTATCATATCCTTCCTGTTGGAGCAGGGAATCTCAATCACTGTTGACATCCCATTATAAATGGACCGAAACTAAGAGAAGAATGATGGAATCTAGATAAACTAACATTGCTACTTTGAGTGTCTGTTCAGCTGTGGTACGGCAAATTAATTTGCACTGGGCAGGAAATTAAACTATAGAAGGGTTTCCTTCAGTTTGGTGGTGGTTGATTATGATTTCACTTTTCCAACTTTTGTTAGTGTGTAGCTAATGTTGCTGTTTGAGCATAAACAACATCTGCAAAGTTACAAAGCTCAAAGCAAAGGGAGATATTTTCTTTTAAAGAATTTGCTTTTAAAGGACTACAACAAACGGCTGGTAGGGACTACACGAGCTTCCTCCCGGGTTAGTGACATCATGAACCCCAAAATTTACATAAACCCCGCCCCCGGAACACGATTTATATATTATCATGACAGAATATGGTAATCAATGACTAAGATAACTACACATAAGCTACATAAATCCATCAACTAACCATTCAGAAATTTTGTCTATATGCTGTCACTTCTTCAAAAAGTAAAAATTTGAACATGCTACATATAAATAAATGTGGGGTATTTTGAGATAAAACTTCACATACACACTCTGGGGACATCAAAGACTTATTTTACATCTTGTGAAAAGGGAATTATACCACCCCTTTAAAATGCAGTTGATATGTTCTTTTCTTTGTGTGGTTGCTGTTTAGAGTTTCTTCCCATACTGCAAATAATAATAATAATTTGCTTAGTATTTTGTAATTTTCTAGTAAAGATATTCAAACATCCTTAAAATAAGATATCTTTATGTGAGAAGAAAAACTGCATAAGATACAAAGAGTGAATAGAGAATATAATTGTTTCTTACACCACTGGGAAATTATTATACATTGTTAGATTTATGCTTAAACATAAAAACGAGCAAATGATTTCCAGATACCTTATTGAAAAATAAAAATAAATAAATAAATATATTTAATATAATTAAATGTATGTATATTAAATATAGGATATATGCTGCCAGATACATAATTTTCTGTCACTGAAATTCCTTGAAGAAAAACAATAGTTCGTTCTATTTTCTGCAGCCACATGGTGGTGCTCAAAGCTAAATAGTTTCACAGCAGTCAGCTGGGAACGCATCTGCCTGCAAAAACGGAGGTTGCATTTTCAGGACCCCACTTCTAGGACCGCATTTCTAGGACCCTACGTTTTTAGTGACAACGCCGCCTACCTATGGCAAGCCGTTTTAGCTTTTATTCATTTCCAGGATATGGATTCTTGATATCAACAATTACATTTTTTGATATCAAGAATTGAATTGTTGATATCAAGAATTGAATTGTTGATATCAACAATTGAATTGTTGATATCAAAAATGTAATTGTTGATATCAACAATTAAATTGTTGATATCAACAATTTAATTGCTGATATCTGTAATTGTATTTTCACTAGTGAAATGTCACCATAGGCTGCCATTCAAAATTAATTGTTGATATCAAGAATTGATTTTTTACTAGTAGAAATATAATTTTTGATATCAATAATTACATTGTTACTAGTAAAAATGTGAATTCCTGATATCAATAATTAAATTGTCACTAGTTGAAATGTCTATTCTTGATATCAACAATTCAATTGTTACTAGTAAAAATTATCATTTTTGATATCTGAAAATGTATTTCTGATATCAATATTATTTCAGATATCTAAAATGGCTTTCTTACTAGTAACAATCACATTCATGATATCAGAAATTAAAATTGTCACTAGTAAAAATTGAATTATTGATATCAAAAATGAACATTGTTACTAGTAGCAATTCAATTGCTGATATCAAGAATAGACATTTCAACTAACAATTGAATTCTTGATATCAAAAATAAAGGTTTTTACTAGTAATAATTGTATTTCTGATATGTGAAATTGGAATTTCAACTAGTAAGAAATCAATTCTTGATATCAACAATTGGTTTTGAATGGCAGCCTATGGTGACATTTTACTAGTGAAAATACAATTGTTGATATCAAGAATTAAATTTTTGATATCAAGAATTAAATTTTTGATATCAAAAATGTAATTGTTGATATCAACAATTGAATTCTTGATATCAAAAATTTAATTGTTGATATCAAGAATTAAATTGTTGATATCAAGAATGTAATTGTTGATATCAAGAATTGAATTGTTGATATCAAGAATTCATATCCTGGAAATGAATAAAAGCTAAAACGGCTTGCCATATGGCAAGCCGTTTTAGCTTTTATTCATTTCCAGGATATGAATTCTTGATATCAACAATTGTATTTTCACTAGTAAAATGTCACCATAGGCTGCCATTCAAAACCAATTGTTGATATCAAGAATTGATTTCTTACTAGTTGAAATTCCAATTTCACATATCAGAAATACAATTATTACTAGTAAAAACCTTTATTTTTGATATCAAGAATTAAATTGTTACTAGTTGAAATGTCTATTCTTGATATCAGCATATATCAGATTGATATCAGATTGAATTGCTACTAGTAACAATGTTCATTTTTGATATCAATTATTCAATTTTTACTAGTGACAATTTTAATTTCTGATATCATGAATGTGATTGTTACTAGTAAGAAAGCCATTTTAGATATCTGAAATAATACTGATATCAGAAATACATTTTCAGATATCAAAAATGATCATTTTTACTAGTAACAATTGAATTGTTGATATCAAGAATAGACATTTCAACTAGTGACAATTTAATTATTGATATCAGGAATTCACATTTTTACTAGTAACAATGTAATTATTGATATCAAAAATGATATTTCTACTAGTAAAAAATCCATTCTTGATATCAACAGTTCATTTTGAATGGCAGCCTATGGTGACATTTCACTAGTGAAAATACAATTACAGATATCAGCAATTAAATTGTTGATATCAACAATTCAATTGTTGATATCAACAATTACATTTTTGATATCAACAATTCAATTGTTGATATCAAGAATTCAATTCTTGATATCAACAATTCAATTATTGATATCAAAAAATGTAATTGTTGATATCAAGAATCCATATCCTGGAAATGAATAAAAGCTAAAACGGCTTGCCATAATTCAGTTAAAATAATCTTAATGTTTTCACTGTCACGTGCTCACAGTCAACCTGTTTAACGTTTCCCACAATACATGTTAGGTGTACGTCTCTTCATTTTGACATGGTTTTATAAAGTTGGTTGAGACATATGACATTTTTATTGTCAGACATATCAGAGAGGCCATTATAATAATTGACTGTAAAAATCTAACGTGTTAGATTGTGTCAATTACTGTATACTGTACTCTATATGAAGTGCTATCAAGGACACAGCTCAGGGTAGGCAATAATATGACAAAAGATAAATCAATAAATTGGTTAAGTACTATGCTTAGGCCTAATTTATGTCTATTTATTTATATGAAATGAACTTAAAAATGTTTTTCAACAAACACATAACAATTGCGAAAAGAGGGGTGAGCATCAGGTGGTAGGTAGTGCTGCTGCATACATCACAATGTGTGCTTTAAATCTGATATATATATATGGTCAGGAAAAGTCGTGTCAATAATGTTATTTCTATTCAGATTTCTTGCATCTCTCTCTATTATTTTTTTTCTCAGTTCAGATGGGCTTTATTGACATGAGTGTTTCTAGAACCTTTTTTTCCCACAACATCAAAATCATTTTTTGTTTCAAATCTTTGAACAGTATGCAATAATTGTATTATGAACATTAATTGGTATGAAGATTGATATCATTATTTTTATCATTATCATTACTCTGTGGTAACTAAGATCTTTTAAATATGAATTTTAAAATTGGAGAGTATAGAACATGTTCAACTAAATGTTCCTTATTTAATTCACTTCTCTTTCTCTCTCTTAGGAGTCAGTGATGATGTTGTCCTTGTGTTTGTCCATCCATCGAAGTTCTGTCTATGTGGTTCACGTCATGATCAAATTTGTTTTTGTGTGTGTTCAAGTTCAGTTGTTATATATTATTTTGTAAAATATTGTGTGTGTTCAAGTTCAGGTGTTATATATTATTTAGTAAAATACACAATCTTAAATCTACCCCCAGAGTCATCCTTGTCTTCCCTATGTACTTGAAAATGTGGTCCATCTAGTGACTGAAAAGACTATAACATGATTCCTTGTTTATTTTACTTGAGTTATTATAGTATGCTACTTAGACCCAATAATTTCTCAACATTCCTAGGAACCTGGTTTAATTGCAATAAAGAAAGTAGTATTTGGGTGTAATAAAACTTGAAAAAAAAAAACTGTAATGTAGTTAAAACTGGGTGGAAATACTGCCTTGGTGGCACTTTTTTCGGTCCTCCAAAACTAGGGTCCTTGAAATGCGTTCCTGGGACTGCGGTTCTCCGGCTCGGTAGGTGGCGCTGTCACAAAAAACTAGGGTCCTAGAAATGCGGTCCTAGAAGTTGGGTCCTGAAAATGCAGCCTCCGGGACTGCAGACAGATAATATTGGGGATATTGCAGAGACATAAAAAGGCATGTGCGGGCAATTACACAGCTGCTGCTGCTGGAGATAAAAGCTGAGCTTAAACACAACCTGCGGCTGCTCCTGTTGCTTTAAGGTGAACGACGTTCACAATGTCTTCATACACTAGATTACACTTGATACATTTACTTGAAATCTGTTTAAAAAGGGTCAAATTCATATGATAAAGACAAGCCTTGAAAGTTAAAAAAAGTTTTTTTGTTAAGAAGTAGAACTTAATAATTGCAATATGGAAAAGGGCTTTAAATATATATAAAATATATTATTATTGAGGTCCTATAGCGCATCGCTTTTCACATACAGTAACTAAATTGATACACTTCTAGATCTCATCAAGCCGAAAAACTTTCGCCCTCATAGTCTAATATATTATATATTAACACACACACACATATATATATATATATATATATATATATATATATATATATATATGTGTGTGTGTGTGTGTGTGTGTGTGTGTGTGTGTGTGTGTGTACATTTGAATGACAAAATAAAGGCAATAACCAGTTTGTATTTGTAGTGCACTGGCAACATAGTTTTATATAATTAGTTTAATAATAAGGTTAATGAAAATATACAAAACAAATTTTTAAGATAAATAATATAGACTTACAAAATTTTGATCAACAAATGATAACTTCTCACTAATTTGAAAGTGATTTATGGCATGATATTCATCTACAGGTTTAACAACACGAGGGTTAGAAAATAATGTGAGAATTTACATTTTTGGGGTGAAATGATCCCTTTAAACAACAAATGCAGCATTTCAGCAAAGGGAAGCCTCAGAAGGATCCTTTGAGCTGTGCGATTGTTTCCTGCAGCGAGTAACTTGAGTCAGCGAACCTTAATGGCAACCAGATGTGTAGGACGTCAGTGCGGGCTTACAATCTCAGGATATGTCTGTTTTTCTTGGAACGCCCGCAGTACAACACCAACCCAAAGTTACACAATGTCTAACAAAATCATTTAATCGTTTAGCTGATTCATATGCTCGTACGTGCTGCAGAATAACTTTTGTCAACTTTGTTACCGTCCCTTTTTACAGATGTGAAAGTGAACCTGATCTCCAATTCCTCATTGTTATCAATCAAAACAGGAAACCTGGACTGACCACCTATAGGAATGAGGAATAAGCATGAGCTGGCCAACTCATGTGCTTTAAAGCAGATAAGTAAAAGCAAACACTCACAGGTCTATGGTCAGGAGCAAACAATAGTGTACAATTGACTAAACCGCGGCAATAAGGCACTATTTCTTCCATATTTTAGATGTATACAGTGCCTTGCAGGACAACCGAGTTAGCTAATGCTTAGACTAGAGCCATGTACAAATCATTTTTGTTCACACATGAAAAGACAGATTAGTGTCCTCTGAATGGTAGTCAGAAAGATTTCTTGGCAAAACAGTTTGCTCCATGATCAGATTACATCCTCAGCCTTCATTGAATGTACAACAAGGCTCTTTTCCCCCCAGCTTGAGGCTCCTAAGGTTTCTTGAACCCACATTGCAGAAGTAGGCAAAAAAATGTACAAGTGTAAGATGGCATTGCGCTAATGCATTACATGGAATGCAAACATCATTATGTGGTCAGCACCTCTGCAAGTGATTTTAGCTACAAAGGCCTGTTCTGACACAAAACACTAACCCAGTTGAGCGTGACGTATGGACACAGAGCCTGATGTGTCTATTCTGGTGCACAATAAAGCTTTTCTTTTGGACGCAGTGTTACAGCGAGAAAGGCTCTATTGTGCTGGTTTTCTGATACTGTGAGACTTACGCTGGGTCTTTAACATTAGGCAGAAAGGGAATGACGATGACTGGACTGTTTGTGATGTCAACAACAGCTTGAGAATGAAACTTCAGCACACTTTTAGAGAATATGTAGCAACTGGTACATGCAAGGTTGTGCAATCTAGAGAGGGATGTTATTTGCTTATGTGTTTTTTTAAGAGGCATGTCAAACTTGACAGCCATGTTACCATCCTGTCTTTGTTTGTTCAAGGAAAGCACATGAGAACTTTTAATTAGTTTAGTACCGTGCGCCCAACCCAATCTCATGGGAAATGAAACTATTTTGCGAAGTGGAAGTTTCGTATGAGTTTGTACAATGTGAATCATGAGGAAGCGTACAATTTATAGAAAAAATTAAGCTTCTCCCCTAACCCCACCCCTAAATATACCTGTCACTGGGGTGTATACCGATTGTACGAAAACCTACAAATGAGATACGAATTCACACAAATTAGCCACCAATTTGCCAAAATGTAAAACAGATACGAATCATGTGGGATGTTTTATGAGCATGTATAGTGAACTTTTTCTGTGTAAGACTTTGTCATTTTAAAACTACAACTATGAAACAGATTTCATCTTTTCTCTAATGCCATTTTATGAATACGAATTGGAAATCAATAGCAGCATGCTGCCTGAAACAAGCAGCATTGGCGTGGGACTTTGTAAGAATGCTTCTCCAATGAAAAATTCATGAGATTGTCATGGGCGAAATGTGACCATGGCTGCATTCTAGGCTTCATTCCATTTATTGTTTGTGTTCTGGTTCCAGACATTGAAGCCTTTTAATCTGACTTAAATTTGATTGTTTGTTCCATATCGATTCTCTTGTGCTTTGAGTTTGTGTCAGGTGTTTGGCAGTGGGCCATTGTCTTTTCTCTGGCAATTCAGCCTTGAGTTAACAAGTCATTGGGAATCTGGGGTCGAGAGGCTTTAACAGATTAGAGGATTTTGCATAGTTGGTGTTTACAAGTTTAATTTGTCTTTTTTTAAACAAACTCTCCATGCACCAGGGCTTTTTATGTCAACCTTTGTCTTTTGCAAGTGGGCTGTGGCTCTTGATTATCAAATGATACACCTAAGGCCCATTTAATTTCTGTTCTGATCTAAAAAGAGAGCAGGTGATATAAGGCACTAATGGATTTACAATGGTTTACAAGCCAGATAGTACACAGAAGTAGAAGGAGGAGAAATAAAATTCAGAGTAGTTCATAACCTATTCAACTCTGTACCATATACTGCTTACATCATCATATCTAGTACAACTTCTCACATAGTAAGGCAAGTTGAGGCTCATGAAAGACAAGGAAGATAAGCAGTGTCTGTACTAAATCAAATTTAGCAATTCATTGTTACATTTACAATGTTCTGTAAAAGAACGGTAAAGGTTAATGCTAATTTATTTTGATTTGTTAGGTAGGTCACAACTGAAGTTGGCTTACCAGTGTCAACAAATGAAAAATCAACTACTCCTTTTTTTTATAGGCAACAATTTTTTCAACAAAAAGAAACATTGAATATCTCTAGATGAACATTGAATATTATGTTAATTTAATAGAAAAATGTGTGCTATAGTGTTGCTACATTGAATTAAATTGCAAAGAAAACTAAAGCTATTCTTTTATGTAGTGCTAGTATTTTCTTCAGGAAATGCAACTCTAGTTTGCATTTAAAGGATTTATCCTCATAAGATGGTGTTCTTGTGTTATCCAAATAGAAATCTTAGAAACATGAAGAGAATGTCATGATAACATTGACTGACTGTTTGCTCTTGACTGTTGTTCCTCATTGGCCCACATTTATTTACATGACTTATTTATCCTGAGCATGGCAGAGAGTGCAAAGTGATGAAGTGAAAGTTTAGCCGTTAAGTAAACCTTTTTTTCCATTAAGCTTTTGTGTAGAAAAGAAGAGGGGGCATTAGTGTCTCTGGCATTAGTCTCCTAGAATTTCAAAGAGCTGGATCTTGGCAACAATTCAGAGTAGCTAAGGGGATATATGAAGACCCGGTCTGTGAGGCCTACAAACCTAAAGCATGACAGGCTAAAGTTATCTGGTCCAATTCAGCAATGAAGTCTTCTGTCCACCTAAAACTGCTGTCCATGGTTAGTCTGAGTGAATGGTTAATGCTTAATTGTTGTATATATATAAACAAAAGAAAAGAACAAAAAGGTGTGGGATAAAGCACTGGGTGTTTCTTATAAACAAATCATTGCTGTCGGAGTGCGTCAGACTTAAGAGAACCACATTAGTGAGGCCTGTATTATGACTAATGCACTACGTGACTCAGCAAGAGCCCTGGCTTAACTTTGGAAGTTTTAATACTGTTTGGGGAAGTGAGCATTAAAATCACAACAAGATGTTAGATATGTAAAGTAGATTATCTTTTATTAGGAGTATAGTTTTGAACAAACATAAAACATACCTCAACTCATATGATGAGCCATCTTGAAACATCAAAAGTGCAAAATTTTAGAGCAACATCATGTAAACGTCTGTGATGACGACACAGGAATTATAAAGAGAATTCATTAACGTTACATTACCCTCAAACATCAGTCTGAGTGATGTGTAGAAAATTTTGTAGTTTGTAAATCATATTTTAGGTTCAGTATTAGGAAGACATTTGACTGCTAAAGTAATATATGACATTAAAATGCCAAATTTAAATTCTTAAATTCCACAAATTGTATTTTATTATTTGTGCTTCTATCAAAAAATAAATGCCCCACTTTAAAACAAGTAAAAACATCTAAATGAACCAAATTCGCTTGCCCTCTGTGTTTAAGGTCCACTGAAAAGTAATTCTAATACACCTTCTGAGAATTTCTGTATGCATTAGTGTAAACTGTACGGCTTCTATGGTCATTTAAAGTGTATCATATGGGGGCATATAAACAGTAGACATTTTTTGTTCCAGAATACTGTTAAATGAATGACACTGTATGGCACCATGACTTCTAAATTGACCTACTACACTGTTGTTTAAATACACAACTTATGACACTTTAAGACTGTTTGTGTTAAAAAACAAAATAAACATCACATTAGAGCTGACATCACACTTCAAATCCCAGGTGACATTAAGTAGAAGAACAGAAATGTGATAGATAAAGTGCAAAGGCCATTGTTATGTACTGTCTCTTTGTTAAAATATGATGAACACCTGTAAAATAGCGGACCTTAGTTGGCATAGTATGTGCAAATACGATGCAATCTTGAATTAGAAAATATAAAAGATCTTAAGAGATACTAATAAGGCACAGAGATGAGAAAACGAGTCTGTCCTGGCACTTCAGGCTCATAAGATCATTCCTGCATTGTCACAGGTAAGTATATCATTGGGTTTTGCCTGTCCAATCTGTCTGTGAAACTGTCCTTGTTTGTGTGTCTTCCAGCAATGCACGTTTGACCCTAGAGTTATACTCTTTATGCTTGGCATCTGGATAAAGACGGTCCTTGATAATGGTGTGACAGGAGTATTGGACAGATGGAGCTCTTGTAAAGAGACGAGTCCGCTAAATACATCTGGGCTCAACGTCTTCAGCCGGCTGTTGTTTGATAAGTCTAAGATCTGCAGGTTCCTCAAACCCCTGAACGCACCTGGTTGAATCAAGGTCAGGACAGACAGGCCGCTGAGAGACAGGTGAACTAGTTCTGTCATCGAATCAAAGGCCCCTGCGTCAATGCTGGAGATGAGGTTCCCGTCCAGGTTGAGATACTGAAGTGGGATTCCGTTAAGCGTTGGGACCGTCTTCAATCTGTTCCCTGCAAGCATAAGACTCTTGATGTACAGCGGATGGCCAGGCGTCCTCCTGTTAATGGAGGTCAGAAGGTTTTGCGACAGGTCCACCATGATTGGTATATCCTGTGCTCTGGTGGTGAAGAGATCAAGGCTGAACTCTTTGAATTGGTTTTCACTCAGGTCCAGCTCAACGAGAGGGAGTCCAGTGAAGCAGCCATCGCCAAGACCCTCAAGAGCGTTGTTGCTCAAGTCCAACGTCTCCAGATAACGAAGTTTAGAGAACGCTTTGGGACTGACATGTGCTATGACATTGCTGCTTAGGTCCAGACTGACCAATGTGGTGTAACCTGGTCCGGAGAGAATCGAATCGCTGATGGATGTGATGGAGTTTAAGGAAAGGTCGAGATGGGAGGTGTCCAGAGGGATGGGGACAGGAGCGTTCCCGGGCCCGATCCCGCTGCAGTCCACTTTGGTCAGGCTGAAACTGTCGAAGAGGCCGAAGCTCTCCACCTCACAACGGCACTGCGGATGGCAGTTCTTCACTGCTCCCATGACAGCCAGGCCAAGCACAGAGAAGAAGAGACACAGCAATGTGGCCATGGTGAGCTATAAACCAAAAAAACACACATTAAAGGGCTTAATTTTATAGCCATGAACGTCCCAAAACAGAACCAATCAAATCACATTAACTTCAAGCATCACCAAAAAATAATTCTCAAGAAAATCGACTGAATGTAAAAAAGGGTCTTGCATGGCATATGTTATCATACAAACTGAACTAGAATCCACTTCACAGGGGCCTTTGAGAGGTTTGAAGAAATCAGAAGTCACTCATTTACATGTGTTAATTCTGTAAACCGACGTAGCCAATCATTTACAGCTGTACATACATGCTGGTCACTCTGGGTCTGTGTTTATTCATCCTTTCCATGAAAAACATAAATATTCAAGCTTCTCTTCTAGTGCAACTCGATGAGCCCGAATTTTTCTGCACCTTCTCAAAGGATTTGACCTAATTCTTATGATCAAAGAGCCTATTAAATTGGACTTTTTCAATTACAGTGACAAATTGTCATGATTATAAAGGTGCAAGGCTTTTCTCGTGGAGAATTTAAGAGCTGTTAGCACATCATTTAGTTAAAGAATATAAATTAAACTCAGACTTTGATGCTCTAATATATGCAAACCAGTATGATTAGCAATGATTAAGTCCAAATGAAAAATGGCAATATGTTAAATATTATTACAATTCAAAATAACTGTTTTCTATTTTAATATATTTTAAAATGTAATTTATTCCTGTGATGCCAAGCTGAATTTTCAGCATCATTATCATTCTTCAGTCACACGATCCTTCAGAAATCATTCTAATATGCTGATTTGCTAATCAAGAAACATTGTTTATTATTATAATAAACATTGTTGAAAACGGTCTTAATATTTAAAGGTGCTGTATGTAACTTTTTCACTCTACTAAAGCATAAAAATGCCATAATATGTTTGCATTAATTGAGGAAACATGCTATGTTCACAAACTCGTTTCTCTGAAAAACACTTCTACAGCCAGTTATTTTACTTTGAAATGTGCGTTTTTGTTTTGGTCTGTGATACTGCACGTTGCCAATTTGCATTGTCGAATAAGATACACCATTATTCTACACAGAAATATCTGAATCTTGCTCACGTGTTTTCGCTGAAGTACGCAGAAGACTCAAAAACTCTCAGACAGAAGGTCTATGTGTCTAATAGGTGGAGATGTTCTCTATGATGTTCAGCTAAAATCTATAAACGCTCTGCCACGCTCTACTTACGACTTTTGTTGCCTGATTACCCTACCATGTGCTCTTTGTTTAACCATTTGACATGAACTTAAACCCTGTTTCACCACTCTACAAAGTTACCGCTGAATCTGGGCATGGGTTAACCTGATTACAAAACAGGTCGAAAGAGACTTGAGAATGAAGCAGCAAAAATGACTGAACATTAATTAGTCTGTAAGATTGTGTGTACTTCTAGATAACGATTAACAGAACCAGCACGCTAGGTAAACAATTACCTCTTATGTAATTGATTGCATAATAGGTACGGTACAATGAAAGCACTAAGTTACAGAGTGCAACACACGCTTTCAACTATTTAGTGAGTTATAACTATGTTTTTTTAATCTTTTTACTATAAAAATAGCAGACATGCTACGAGAAACTAAGTGGTACCAAAAAAGGAAAAAAGTCTTTGTGACCAAGTAACTGTAAACACTGTAAAGTGCTGTTTATACTTGATGAATCTGCTTAAAGCTGCAGTCCGCATTTTTCCTCTTTGTCGCCATGCATCTCTGTTCGAAATCTGCAATTGCAGTCATTCACGGAATTATCAACTTTACGTGAGTTGTAGTTCGACACCGCACAGCGCGGGTGAACACATTGAGGAGAGTGTGCAGCTCTGCCCTACAAAGCAAAAAGGCAGTAACTGCATTTTTTGTCAAAAATGAGTTATTATCATTTTCATGACATTCAAGGCATCCTTTGTTATGTGACAAAACATCTTATCTCAAATTTGTGTCGTTTTGGAGAAAAATGGTAGTCGTTTGTACAGTAACTGCAAAAAGTCCTAGTGAAACAAAGCAAGAGTACAGTAACATCCATTACTGTGTTCTTGTTATGTTTTACCTAACAAAAAATAACCTTGTTTCTGCGCAGTGTAGTTACTGTTGCCATGGTGAACACACAGCTGATTTTCGGGCATCCTCACGGGACGATTTTAACATTTGCGATTTCACCCTTCTAACTTCCCCAAATTGTTCCCCTACCAAACTACCCCCCTCCCCTGAAAGAATGAAAAAAATATTCCAGAAAGAAAAAAAAGGGTGCAAGAGCTCCATGTAGTTTAGCGGTTACTATGATTTTCGCGATATAGCAGTTCAGTACATTTGAAATTAAATCGTGATAGACTACTGTGTGAATATTAAACCGCAATAATAGTACAATTTAAATACAAATCCTACATGTTCTGTGAATAAATGGGGCAGTCGACGCGCAGTTTCATTTAACACACACACACGCGCGCGCTGAAGCACGTGTGACGCTCGAGCTGTTTTTTGCATATGAGGACACGACTGCATGAACTTACTCTCCAGACTCTAGATCCGCTCTTAAAGTCACTTTGTGAGCATTTAACCGCTTCATTTGAGAAAAACTATCGTCATGTCATAAACACAGAAACAAAGGTCTTCGCGGCAACCCGTCAAAATAAAAGTTCGGTTTAACTTGACAGAAATATAGGCCTATTACTGTTGTACAGTAGAATTTAGAAACGTCTCAATGTAATAATAATACTAACACTAATACAAATAAATTAAGATTAAAACAAAATTTTTATTCAATGTTTTAATTTTAACAGTAAAGCTCATTGTGCAGCATGTTGTTTGACAAAAAATGTTTGTTTAATTTCATATGATTAAAAGAAATGTAGGCTAATTAATAATATATTAGAATTTTAATATATTTTATTTGTAATATTCATAGAATATTTTTTAAATATTGTATTAGTTTAATAATAGTTTATAATAAAAGTTTCATGATTTCAATTAATTAGTCATGATTTTTGATTACTAAAAATTTACACCACGTATCCGTAACACACCCGCTCCGCAACACTAGTTTCACAACACAAAAATGTTGAAAAAAAAATGTTGTCCAAATGGTTCCAATTATTTCAAATACAGTGTATCTAACACACCCAGAGCCCAAGTTGTGGCGAAATAGTCTTTGCAGAATCTGTAGTTACTGCCTTTTTCCATGGTTTGGTGCCACATTTTTGGTAAGTAATACAAAGCAAGAATACAGTAACTGCAAAATAGGGGTAAAATATCAAATTAAATATGAGGATTGATATGTACAAAGAATAAGCTAATATAAAGTCACAAAACAGCCACATGTCCAATAATCCACCTACAACTACTTAGGCTGGATGACAGGATAACTTTAAAGTCATTTTTCTCTGTTCTGCACTCTGCGTAGTTACTGCCTTTTTGCTTTGTAGGGCAGAGCTGTCAGTCACCGCGCCGGTGTCGATACTGGCATTCATAATGACAGATTGTTCTTTTTGGAAGTATGACTAACATAATAATTTTCACAGGAAATCTCATCTGAACTAGTAAGAGACATCCACTTTTGTTCTGGTTCTGACATTGCAGTAAATCGCACTGATTAAATCTAACAATCACTTATCATATCACACAAAACCGTGCAAATTAACGTCAGCATTGCATGTAATGTCCTTCCGATATGTATCCTTGTTTTTTTCTGTAGCCACTCCGAACAAAGTCTTTTGCATTTTACAGCGGGTGAATCTGTTGTCACTGGTGATTGTCGTTTGAACCTTTCTGGATTCGCCATCAAATTGATAAGTTTAATTATATCAAGTGCTGTGAGAAAAGGCTATAAATCTCCACCTCCAGCATCCTCACACGCAATACAGCTTATACTAGCCGTGACCCCTCCTTTGTACAGATGTGACGTAATGACGCAAAGACATGCTCGAATCTCCCGCAGAAATCCACCAGTACCACCGGAGTTAAAAACATTATTACAAGCTTACCGCTTTGAATCGAGCTAAGGCAAGCAGATAGTGTTGAACACTGGCTGGTTATGTATTTTCTCAAATATGTATTTTGGATCATTTTTAACCCCAAAAAAAGCTATGGACTGCAGCTTTAAAGGGTTGGTTCACCCTAAAATTAATATTAAGTCATCATTTACTAACCTAATGCTGTATGCCATTCTTTCTTTTTCTAGCCACAAAAGGAGAATTGAAAAAAATGTCCCACTCATGCTCATCCAATGGCAGTGAATAGAGACCAGCATCAAGCTTTTAAAAAAAAGACACAAAAGTATCACAGAATGGTCCCATGTGACAAGTGCCATACATTCCAAGTGTTCCGGTGGTATACAAAAGGGTTTCAGTCACATGTGACCTTTTTCAGTGGTCAACTTTGCATTGATAAAGCTCACATGAGACCGAAACATTTGCCATTAAACCAGTGTTTTTTATCCGATTTTTTTGTCTTTTTTTTTCATTGATCGAGTGTGGTTACTATTTACTGCCATTATATGGATGAGTGTGAGCGTGACATTTTTAAAAAGATTTCTCCTTTTGTGGTCTGAAAAAGAACGATTGGCAATGATGATAAAATTTTCAATGGGAGTATTTGTTAGGGATATAGACACAGACTTGTAACCTCAGCCATGCCTTTCCCTTTCGCTCTGGTCAAGGTGTGTTCCTCTTTGACTTCAAGTAAACATTTTCCTAAAAAATCATACCTGTTCTACTCTCTTCTTAGGAGTTAGGACATGAGGTGAAAAGACTGAAACCCATTTTCAGCCCCTTTATTTATTAATTGTGTATTTGGTAATGATTACACTTTACACATATCGTCGCTGTCCGATGAAAACCGCGTATGTCCATTTTGCCGATTTTTTGATGGATAGAATGTCCAGGTTCATTTCCGTATACAGTATGCTTCACATTATCTAAATGACCAATGCAAAGTTGTGAAATCATGTCATCTGATTTCCACGTATATCCATTTGCTGTCAAAGCTGTCAATCACGCCGCGTATCTCCCGCCCTGTGGAGGCATCTCGCCGGTCTCGGGAAGTTCGTCTCTGGAAGCTCAGCATTGGATAGCCGAATAGCTAACACTGTGAGGTAAAGTATCAGCAAACGTTTGTTTTTGACAACTGTTCTCAAGTTTATTATATATTCACAACTGTTATTTATGGTCTAGATGAAGTAATTGTCCACAGGCTTACTTAGTTCTTCACAGATCAGCTTGCTTGCTAGTATGTAAATAAACTTGGTCTCATTGATAAGATTTATACTTTTTTTTTTTTGTCAAACTGATCAAATTATAGCGGAGCAGAGGGATGATTTATAACGACAACTTTTGATGAATTTATGAGAAATCTACAGACGCAAACAGACAAAGTGTAGTAAAAGAAAGACCTAAATGTGTATTTCAGACTTTTTTTCACCACAAGTCTGAAAGAAGACATGTTATTGAAGACAAATATCCCAAAATCTCAAAATTGACTGGTGAAAAAAAAAACGATGTTTTTGCCTGCCGTGTCTCGCCTTAATAAACTGAGCGTAGCCTATTCATCTGTCATCTGAAACGCCTTGGTCATTCTAATTAATGATCGGAAGAACGCGTATCGACCACCGTTACTGTAAAATATGCACGTATGTCCATTTAAACTCGATTTTGGTCAAATGTGGATTATATCATTACACTGGCAAGAATATGGTTACATTTAAAGATGCCATACCAAGTATTACAACGCTACGTTCAACTGCTGTGAAATTACGGTATTTTTTTCACTTCCTGAAAAGTAACCGTTTTGGACATACGTGAGTTTCATCGGGCAGCGACGATATGTAACACTAACTTTAGAACATTCAAAATGAATGGAATTTGGAGGCATGGAACTCTTCTGTCAGTGTAAACATCTGCCGGTGTTCCAGGGGTTATGAACTCTCCAGGTGTGGTACACTGTTAAGTCCCTCCTTAGAATGCCTGAAGTCTAAGTGCAATGTATTTTAAGAGCAATCACTGTCAGTGGTTAACAGCTACATATTTAAACCATTTATCTTTCTCCCCTTTTAGTAAGACTGTGAGGCTCACCCATCGAGTCTGCATGAAAACGGTCTAGTATTAAAACGCAGATCTTTTTAAAGTGCGCCTATTATGCTATTTTAAAGGTTCCTAGTTTTGATTTGAAGGTCTCCTACAACAGGTTTACAAGCATCAAATGTCCAAAATCATCCGAGGGTCCAGTCTCTCTAAATGCCGCCTTTCCCCAAGCTTACTCTGCTCTGATTGGCCAGACAGCCTAATCTGTTGTGATTGGTCTACCGCTTGCAGCGCGTGTCTAAACAAAAACGCCCATTCCCATGACTAAACTTCCATTCCAGAGGCTTCCTAAAGCTCAGAGATTGTTTACACTGTAAAGATAGTAACAACGGCGTCTATTTTACCAATCAATACCAGCACGTTTGAGGGAGGGGCAAAGTAGACGTTGTTCTTAATAATCTCAATAACTTTGTCGTGCACTTCCGACTTTACAACTTTGGAGACCGTTTACAATCACAGACAGCTATAAGAAAAGGTATGCGTAATAGGTACATGACAGGAAATATTCGAAAAATCATAATAGGGGCACTTTAAACAATTTATCTTTCCTGGAGTTTACATAGCGAAAAGAAAACTACAGTACAAAAGAAGTTGGTTCTTAACCAATTTAATTAGCAGACAGCAGACATCCTAATCCAATAAAGCTGAAAGAATGCAGTACTTTAAGGGGGGGCAGATTTAATGGGAGCTTAGTGTCTCAAACAGCTCAGTAATACAACTTTTGTATGCCAGGTACTTTTTGTGATGCCAACAGCAGCACGTAACCTTTGAATTAGAGACATGCATCAAAGTGTTCAACATGTTTATGGTTGTTGACTAAAGTACAGTTTACATAATGCAGGTTGCCACCCATATCCTACAAAGCTCATGCACACTGCATTATGCATTATCTCAATTTTATGCAATATACTGTAGCACGTGTATATCCCTAGAACAAAGAGAATTTAAAACAATATCTAAATAGAATATGTGGATTTCTTGTACCATTATTAATGGGTTGCAATAATGAACAGGTAAAGTTGGACTACGGTTTCATTCAGGTCTACTGACAAATGGCACCATTACCATTTGGTGGGTCTCTAAAGAGACTTAATCATGCTAATGCCACTTCCTTCAACAGGAAACAAGTTGTTTGTAGCCATTCATTCAAGTGAGAAACAGAGCAATAGCAAATAAACTTGCAAACATCTCGACATTTTACATAAATGTTCGCCATCATCATCATTTATTAATCGTGAATATCATGTTTTATTGTTGTAGTTTAATGAATTTTTAGTTATTGTTGTATAAAAAGAATAAAACAATATTTATTTAAAAAAAATCTTCCGGTAAAAACAATATTGGTTAATTTCTAATACAAAACACTCTTCTATTAATTTAACTGATTGGGTTTGATTCAAAGTCTAGTGACTGCCTTGACAGCATTTGGGGTATAATATGCTGTCTAGGAAGCCAGCTCACTAAGTTTTGAGACGCAGGCAAAAACTCTGCTTTGGTGGTTGGACTCACATCTGTGCTCAGTTAAAAATACAAACTTTGTAACAGCTTGACAATGCTCAACAAACGTGAGCTTGTCACGATACCAGAATGCACAAATATAACTTAGGCTATCTAGGCTTTTCTATTGTCCATGTTTTTGCTCTTCATCACGCGAACTATCGGAGATTAAGGAATCCGCGGAATTTACATTTCGATTTTTGTTATGTAAAAAATACAATATAAACACGCTTGTGAGACACAGTTGAAAACTTTTTTTCTTTTTCGTAAAACTTACCATGTGCCGCCGCGAGACTCGTCTGTCGGAGAGCTTTTACTTTTCCAGGCCAACATCGGAAAATACTTTAGTTTTAGTCATTGTCATATCCAGAGCTTTTTGATGTGTGGCAAATGAACACGCCTGCAGTATTGTCTGGGTTGTGACTGTGTCGATCTTTCTGCAATAGAGTACAGACTCGCCACAGAAGATGAAGCGATAAAAAGCCACCGCAAGCAGAGTCTCGTCTAGAGTTTCACTCACTGATGATGATAATCCGCGCCCACAAACGTCTGAACGCGGCGAGCTTCAACAGCGCCCCCTAGCGGCGAGTATATACTACTACAACCACACACCATTTAAATACTGTAGACCTAACAGTAGGGGGTGAAATCTTTTCTGATTCCAGATACTTCTGAATAGGTTTTTTTTATTCTTAAATTAAAATAAATAAATAAATAAAGGCGTTTACTCCGTCACAGTAGGCTACTGAAGCCAAAGCAAATAATTATACTATGTATATTTGCTTTATAATCAAGGGAAACACATGCCTAAGGGCAAGAGTGTGTATATCCCTGACAAACTCATATAAGGAAAAACTCCCAAGAACACTATATGCACATTGGGGTTTTATTTTTCACTGTTAAAAATGAGGGTTGCCAACAACAATCACGATTAAACTTGTATTTTCCCATCAGTAATAATATTAAATTCAATAAATGTTTAAATGTGAAGTATCAAATAAAACACAATTCAGTCTAATTTATTATTGATACGTTCATATTAACATATAACCTCATGATACCTCATTAATTCTACAGTGTAATTTTGGAGGTTACCATTATACAATTTGAGATTAAATTACACAAAAAATATAAAAGTTCTTTATCAGCATTGATGGATGGAACCTGTAAGATCTGTTGAAACTTTCCATTGCACAAAAATTTCACTAAAAATAAAAGGAAAAAAAGGTATTTTAGGAACTGTTTAGCTACTGTATGGTTCTTTGAAAATCCAAAAATGGTTCTTCTTTGGCATTGATGTGAAAAACTGTACTGGATTTAAGGAATAAAAAAGCTTAAAAGATGCATGTAATATTATTTGTATTAATATTATTACTTGTTCATGACTTTCCAGTGGATTTAGGTCACAAAGAAAACCATTTTTGTTGGAATTCTTAACAAAGCCTCTTATATTTGTTCTGCTCAGTTTTTAAACAGATTGATGAAGAATAAGTGAAATAGAGAGAATGAGTGCTGGAAGCAAATGAAGAGGACACAAGTGATACAGGATCTGTAGTATAGTTTTATATTCTATAAAACATGAATTTAAAATCAACTTGTAATCTACAAGTTTTCCCCTCCACTAGATGGCAGTACAATAAAACAAAAACAATTGTCTTTGAGACGCCTTCATTTCAATGAGAGTAAAACAGTTTTCAAATATTGTAACACAAATATTAGAAAGTATAGTATGTGAAGTGCATCTTCAACAGTGGTTAATCAATTATGGCTTTCTATCCAATCCTATTAAAATCTATATAGATATATCAATACAAACCCAGTAAATGTTTGAAAGGCAGAAGACACTTATGGTTTGTTTCCTTTACTGAGTGCTGCAGATTGCTGTGTTATTACCTGTAAGTGCTTTGGGCTGTGGTTGCTGAGTTTGCATCATCTGTTTCTGGTTGTAGGGCAGAGGTGTCAAGGTGTAACTTTTAAGAAGCTCAGAGGCTTATTGGATATGGGTCAGCACATCTCTCTCATTGTCCCCCCCTCTCTCTCTCTCTCTCTCTCTCTCTCTCTCTCTCTCTCTCTCTCTCTCTCTCTCTCTCTCTCTCTCTCTCTCTCTCTCTCTCACACAGACACTCTCACTGCACAAATCACCAGAAAATCTCTACAGTAACCTGAAGGCAAACGTACACAGGCCTACATCGATACCCAGGTGCATTAAGCTCCTCAAGCAAATCAGAAATCCCAAAAGTCACATGATCAATCAAAAAGTCAAGACTTATAGCTTGTCACCGCAAACGTTTCTCCAATGTGAAACAATGATGTAATCGGTAAAACAGCATTCGTCCTGTAAATGTGTGTCCTTACCTGTGCTCGTATATATCTCTGTAAACCATAAACATTATGCTAATACTAATAGTCTAAATGAGCTCAGAGAGACCTGAGATGTGTTCTCAAAACACAAGGTTTAACTGACGCAGGCAAATGTAAGAGAACCCTAGGGATCGTCCAAGGGAGCGCCCTTCGTTAACTTTAATTACCCAATACACCTTGTGCAAATTCAATTGAAGTGGGCCTATCACAACTACACCAAACAAATGCCTAATTACACTGCATAAACACTCATACGCCACGGGGTTTCCATGGAGAGAGGTGTAAATGGGCTGCTGAGACCTTGCTCAACCATATATGAACTTTAAATATGAAAGATAAAAGCTAAAAAAAAAAAAAAAAAAAAAAAAATGTAGAAATTGTAAATCTTGAAAAAATAAATAGTAGTTTGGCATAAAGTTGAATTTTTGTGCCCAATGTAATATGTTTTGTAACATAAATATTTGAAGCTTTGTCTTCCAAATCAAGCCATTGTCATGCTTGTCATGACAATGCTTGCCCAAAAAACATGAAGAATAAAAATTCAGACCCTCAACAAGACTCTGTCATGTGTGTGTGTGTGTGTGTGTGTGTGTTTATATATATATATATATATATATATATATATATATATATATATATATATATATATATATATATATATATATATATATATATATATATATATATCAGATCGTTATACAGGTAAAATGTGTGTATATATATATGTGTATATATGTGTGTGTATATATATATATATATATATATATATATATATATATATATATACATATATCAGATCGTTATACAGGTAAAATGTGTATGTAGGCTATATATTAATATATATATATACACACACACGTACACACACATATACATAGGCCTATATATATGCCATGGTATTCATAAATAATGATAATAACAGTGATGGTGGACATAAATAATACAAGGCATGTTTTTAATAATAAAAACATTTTCGAAAACTTGTTTATTTTATTGTTTTGAACAATACAATTCTTATTACTTTTTTATTGTTATTATTCACATATTTTCCAAAATCCTTACACTTACACTAGTTTTTAAACGATTTCTACATTTTACCCCGAATATAAAATACAAATTAATGTAAAATAAAATGTAGGCCTATTATGTTGAAAATCACTTAGTATGGCGTTATATGATTGGTTCAGTGCACTGATTATTCTTTTCGGCGCATCAAAATGTCTTCGTCTTCTTTAACGCTTGTGATGACTGTAGCCTACACCATAATGTGCATTAACAACGTTTTATATTTCCTCAATTTTTCTTATAAAGGTAACTAAATTAATTGATTTCATGGCTAGCTCAGTCAGTAAAGGTGGCAGGTCTGAAGCGTTAACGTCTGCAATCCTCTTATTTTGTCCCTGACCAAGTATGGATTAGATTCATCCGCGGGTCACTTTCAAAGGACTTTCATTGAACAGAGAAACATCTAGGCCTTTTGATATTTTCAAGGAGATTTATATCGAACATCGCTTTCCATTTTATTTAACTATAAAATGTATTTGTTGTTTTTTAAAATCGTCAACGATTCTAGGAACCTGCGATATAACGAAACTAAGGTAAATAATTTAGCCCAAATTGGCAACACTATCGAGAATTTTTGTACAGCAATATTTATAACAGTGAAGCTGGAAAATGTCGCTGAACGTTAGATGTGAATTGTGAAGGTGCAAAAGAACACCTTTATTGATGACTGCAGGCATTAAGTAGCTCTCCAGGGTGCTTAAGTGGAATCTCTCAACGCCACTGACAAGCCTCATCAAACTGTTGTTTGTGAGCTGAGGTCTGCTCACATTTATTTATGCCCACGGAACGACTGATGCTGGATAACCATCGTGAAAGTTGACCGTGTAACTCTATGAAGGATATAAATCAACTTTATGAAAGAAACCACTGGAAGAAAAAGTTAATACTTTGTGGAAATGTCTTCATGCATCAAGAGGCCCATATGAATAATGGTAAGTTCAATTTCTAAATGATATTTTATTTAGCAATGTGTTTTATTTTGTGCACTAGCATAAATGTAAGTGGAGATAAATTTGGAATTACATTTTTTTTTGTGCATTTCTAGTGTATGAAGCTTTTAACAAAACAATACAACAATAACCTACGAAATATGATAATAGGCCTACTATGTAAAAAGCGTTTTTATGTCAAAACAAAAAATGTTCCCTGTCAAAAACATTCTATATCCACTATGTTCTAAACGTTTAGTTTCAACTTGATTTTCTTCATCAGTAATTACATTTAGAGTGGACAAATGATCGTATCACTTCTGGTCGTAGATTTGGCTTTGTGTTTTTTTTTAAATAAATACAAACTTTAACTTAAGTTTTCAATTTTAGTGAGTTGAAATGTTTACATTGTGTAGAAAATATACAGCCCAGCTATTATGTGACAGATAAGTCTTGTTTAGCCTTGACAATTTTGCCAATAGTG